>BSBM01000123.1:16800000-18000000 GCA_027924585.1 Larix kaempferi | reverse complement strand
TGAAGCAAGCTCTCTAAATATAGCTCCAAAACCCAACATAACTGAAAAGCACCCTGTTACAGGTCATCCATGGAAGGCTAAGAACCAAAAGGCCCGCATATAACAAGCCACAGGAATAAGAAAAAAGAAAAACACAGACCAAAACCGAGAACCAAACATGCCCCGGGCACAAGAAAAAGGAGCGGAGCCACCGGTTTCAGAGTACCACAGTCAACCGCATAATGGGAGAAGAGGAACGCCCTGGCACCGAATACAGCACCAATGCCAACGCCGTCGAATCGTCCCCGCCAGCACCCAGTGAAAGAGCCCATGCTCCGCATCCCCTGCCGCCGTCCATGCCATAGCGTCGCCTGCCGGCATTGGAGCCTGTGCGTGGATGCGCGAAAGACCCCCACATCCACCGAGGGCACGATCCCCTCCGCCGCCGAGTGAACGCGAGCCCCTCAGCCGCCGTCGACGAAGCTCCATTGACGCTCCTCCCTGAAGCAGAACCCTGCAGCACCGTGAGCTGCCGCCACTGGTAAGAGGGTTAAGTCCCTTGCCCAATGGGTCGCCGCGCGAAAGCACCGCCCCTACACCAGGCACCAAGAGAAACCGACACCGATGGGGGAGGGCGGCCATGGGAGAAGCCCATGGCCGCCAAGGTCGATTCGAGAGCCGACTGCAGAAACCCCCACTATCAAAAAAGACTATTATTAATATTATTATTTAATATCTATATATTTAGGTTTGTTACATTGCCTTCCCCTTAAGGGAAGATTTGTCCTCAAAGCTTTGTTGAAGACAAGGGTTATGTCTTTTTTTTGTTTGAACTGTCATCCCTAGATCCTTTCTTTTAGTATTTGCGACACTTGAGAAATGAGGCGATACGAGTTACGAATTCCATAGAAGAACTATTGCATTGTTTCTGATGTGGTCCATCCGAGATCTATTTTTATTGGAGCTATTTGATCATTTTGTGGGATGGGTATTTTCGTTTGTTGCTTAGTATGTTGGTTTGATGTTCTTTCTTGTCTGGCATCATAATTCCTCGGTGTATGTTCATTTTGACCCTGTCGTTGGTCAAAATGATGTTTATAATTGGGGTGTCGATAAGGAGTTCTTGTTGTTTGTTTTTCTGTTGGATTGACTCCTTTTTTAACTGTGATGAGGATTGAATTTGTATTTAATTCTTCTTCTTCAACTTGAGTTTGTTTTCTGGAGAGTTCAGATGCTTCCTTCTTGATTTGCGATACTTTGTTCTCCAGTAGATTGTTATTACTCTGAATTTTTTCGAACCTTTCGTCTTGCGACTTTTTGTCCTCTTTTAACTTCTTGACTTGTTCCTCTAGTTCTTGATTAAACTTTTTGAGGTGTTGGTTTTCTTCTTGCTTTTCTAGTATTCTTCCTTCAAGGTCTTCATTTGAATGCTCTGTCTTCCGAATATGTTTCAGCTTCTTGATTTTCGTAAGTAATGTCTTGTTATGAATTCTTAGTCGAAATAGTTCTTTGGTATTGCTTGCTAATTAGTCCTTGATTTTCTTAATTTCTAGCTGATGTGTCTTCTTAATGTCGTCATACTGTTGCTGAAGTTTTTCCTTCTGTTGTTGATGTTGGCATCTCTCTGATTCTTGATTTTCTAGCTTTCTCTGGGTTTGCGACAATTCCGTATTTTTATCCATGATGAGCTTGTTTAAGTGCTTTATGTCATCTTCTAAATCATTATTACTTCCATACGAAGATTCGTCGACATTTTTGAAATTTCTGATTTTATCTTCCAATTTTTTATTGTGGCTTCTTAGATGTGAAATTTCCTTATCCTTATCTAATAACCTATTCCGGAGCTCTTGATTTTGATTTTTTAATATTTGATTCTCATGTTCTGTTAAACGATTTCGCATTTCTTGCTTTATAATTTCGAATTGAATATTGCTATTGCTTTCTTGTAACAACGACGTTATTTTTTATTTTGAATTTGCCATAATTCCTAGTTTGGACGATAACTTGATCTTCCTTGATGATACTGGTCTTGACTTTGACGATAATTAGTCTTCGTTGACTTGACTTCTTTGACGATAGCACGTATCTACTTCTTGATAATCCTTCCTTGACTTTGACTTCTTCAACGATAAATGATTTTCCTTGACTTTGATTTCTTCGGTGATAAGTGTTCTCCGACTTCTTTGACAATAAGGAGTCTTGCTTCAACTTTTGATTTTTGTCTTTCTTCCTCTCTTTTTTTCTTCTTCTTCTTTGACCTTGTCTTCTTGTATAGTAAATAATCTTCTCTGGATTTGTCTTCCTTGATTTTTTATTTTTTTTATTTTTATTTTTAATAATAATTAAATTATTAAAATTTAATAATAATATTATTATTAATATTTTTTTCTTTGAATTCTTCTTTGTTTTTTTTTTTTTTTGGAACTTAAGTTAAGGTCAAAATAGATATAATAATAATAATAATATATTATTATTACTACGAGAAGTGGTTAAAACTTTAATAAAAATACAATACTATATAATAATAATAGAAATATTATTATATAATATATATATCTATTTTTTATTAAAATTGTGTTCTGGTCATGTAGGGTTATGTGGAGTGGCGTTGGATGTGGAGTGGTGCAAGGGAAGATGCAAGGGCATCGCACAATAGGAGGTGGAGGGAGAGGCAGCAACAACGATTGGCAATTGAGGTTGGCGTAGGGAAAAGTGTGGAGGGTGCAGGCTGGAGGACACACGAGGGTGGAGCTTATGGGCATAGGTGGCGGTGTTGGAGGACGTGAGGGGGCAAAGGGAAGTGAACACGAGACGTGTTGGAAGTGTGGGTTTCATGGGGATGGGTGAAGTGAACGTGGGATGGAGAAGCAAGGCGCTGGAAGGTGTAGCTTTTGGTGGGAAGGTGGCGTGGATCCACAAAGGGAGAGTGGCCGACGGATAGGAGACTGGAGCTGCAATGGAAGGCTGGAGCTGCGGGAGTGTGGAGGGAAGTGGAATGGTGAGAGGAGGATGGGATGGAGGATGGTGTAGGAGGAAGGGAGGTCGAACTACGAGGAAGAGGCTACGTGTAGGGGAGGACGGAGAGAGGAGGTGTTGTGGGGAGTTGGATGTGGCAGGCGGACGACGAGCGAGGTAGGACAGAATGGACGATAGGTTTGTGTGGGGTAGTCATGGAGGGTATGTAAGCTAGGGAGGTGGGATGGTGTGGGAAAGGATGGAGGGAGCAGCAGGTGGTGACACAAAATGCAGGAGTGGCGGGGAGAACGTAAAACTCAGGTGTGAGGCTGTAGAATGGCGAGGGTGTGTGAAGTAGGTCAACGAAATGTAGAGTTTATGGTCAAGGACCTACAATTTCAGAAAAATCCGACAATTATGGTTAAAAGATGGATTTGGAGAAGCTCCAAGATGGGTGTCTAAAATCCAGAATCAACAGGGTCTGAGAAGGTTGGCTTTGATACCAATGAAGCATAAAAGCTTCTCTAAAGCGTAAAAGCTTCTTTTACCATAGTAAATACTTAGAAATCCCACAAATAATCGGACGCCCACATTTCGAGGGAATAATAAGATATTGATAAAATATATATAAGATGAATACAATGTAATGAGAGGCCATGTATAAATACAATTCCAAAGGGCACCTCTAATGGTTGTTCACAAGGGTTATGTCCCTTGGATAATTATTGTTAATGACTATTATTAATATTATGATTTAATATCTATATATTTAGGTTTGTTACATGGTTTTTGTTGTTAAACTAGTTGTGAAAATATTGATGGTCATATATATTGTGGGTGCAATAATAATTGCATTTAAAATTAATGGATACACAACAATTGGTTGGATACATATGCCTTCCCCTTACATAACTTGGAAATTAGCTTGCATAGCACATTTTTTTTTAATGTTATCTTATTACAACTTCATGGATTTTCATTAATTGGTAATTTGAAATCATAAATTAACCATTTTATAACATTGTAAATAATGTATATGCATGTAGATTCCTTAAATTACCAAGTTGTGAAGTATATCAATATGGACCTAAAACCATTAGCACCAATTAAGTTTAGTTTAATTGGAGTGGGTTAATCTTGTCAAATTTTGGTGCAACCTGTTTTGAATTTAGTAACAATTGAAATCATTCTCTAGTTACATTTTTCACTATGGTATGAACATCTCACAAATCAAATATCAAATTATTGGTCTTAGCAACAACTACAACCATTAATTTTGATTTTGAAGGATCGACTTGTATGAAATCACTAATGATATGCATTTATATCAAATTATATCATCATCACCATGAAGCATCTATTTGATTACCATTGTCATGCTTGCTTTGATTTTCTATCAAATTAGATTGTCATTTCCATGATTACTTTTTCTTTTGCATGATCAACTTGACATGGAGTAGCAACGATTGCTTATCCTTTCATGCCTCTCAAGGACTATCCATTGGGTAGCTTATCTATCTTATTAGAATTAGTCAAGAATCAACTTAGAACATGTTTCTTTTTGAGAAACCAATGCGTTGATAAATGTTTAGAGATGTATGATAATGAACCCCTCCTCTAGAAACAAATGTGATATATTAATGCAAAGCATCCACATCTTTAAAAAAAATAAACTCTCCAAGTGATTGTATGGCTTAGTTTCCCTTGAGTTTTGATGATTTTTGTGCAAACTCTTAGAGATGGTCACTCTATTTTTTATGGTTAAAGATTCAATATGTGTGGTCATCCATAAGCATTTTCCACGTCTAATGTTGGCAATTTATTTTTTCCTTAGGCTTAAAGATCACAAATTAGCCTTTTAAATAGGATTTTTACATATGAAAAAACATGAAATTTTCATGATCATTATGCAATTCTTGGTTTAGTGTGGATCTCATTTAGTTAAATTTAGTATTGGTTATTGAATTAAGGATTTAAAATGGTACACGGGGCGTAGAATAGACAGTGAATGGGTGTGTTGTTAAGGAACTCCTTGCGTAAGGTCACCTTCGAAACTCTCTGGGTGTGAGTCTTACAAAAAAATTGATTTAAAATGGATTGATATAGATACTATGTTAATTCATTGATATTTTAAATGAGTGATATTAGAATTTGGGATATCCTATAGATGGTGTTGTTAGAAAAACGGGATCGCAGAGCAATAACAATAAACAGAAATGAAAATATAATCACACAAACACATTACAAGAGAGACACCAATATATCGTGGTTCACCCAAGATGGGTTATGTCCACACTGAAATTACTAGTCCTTATTATTATACCATCCAACAAATGAAGGGATACAACCTACAGCACATTCGCTGCACTTCCTCTTCACTTTCTCACAGTCTCTCTATTCGATCTCAGAGATCTTTACAATGCATAATACCTAATACATCAACCCTAGCCATGTTACAATGTCTTTCTTTTATAGGGGAAATACAATGGGAAAATACCACGGGTTACCCAAAACCATGGGCCCGTAAACTGTTGGCTTACTGTACACTCGTTCCTCGAACCCCAAGGTTGGGGAACGAGTGTACAGTAAGCCTTGGGTACAAACACGACGAAATAACATCTCTGAATCTAGAATATCAGGCTCCACAACCAACAATCTCCCACATGGAGACTGATCACAACAACTCCACTGCTGCTGCACTTGCTGGACTTGGACTTGGAAAATTTCTCGTCTTCACCTTCATGCTAGAAGGCCAACTGAAACCGAGCAAGAACTCAGTTTCTCTCTGGTCACTACCTTTGTGAACATGTCTAAAGGATTCTGGATAGTATGTATCTTTTCCAGGTTCAACAGTTCATTTTCCATAACAGAGCATATGAAATGGTACTTGAGATGTATATGTTTAGTCCTGGAATGGAATGCTGAGTTATTTGCAAGACGAATGGCACTCTAGCTGTCACTATACAAACTGCTATCCTTCTGCTTCTTACCCAATTCCTCCATAAACCTCTATAACCAAATCATCTCTTTAGTAGCCTCTGTAACAACAACATACTCTACTTCCGTTGTTGAAAGTGCAACAACCTTTTGCAATTTCGAAATCCAACTTACTGATGTTCCACCTACAGTAAACACATACCCTGTGGTGCTCCTCCTGGTATCCTTATCACATCCCATATCTGGATCAACATATCCCTGTAGAACAACGTCAGAACCTCCAAAACATAATGCATGAGTGGTAGTATCTCTCAAATACCTGAGAATCCACTGTATTGCCTTCCAATGTTCTTTACCTGGATTGTTCATATATATGCTCACAACTCCCACTGCATGTGCAATATTTGGTCTTGTGCACACCATGGCATACATCAAACTATCAACTGCTGATGAATAGGGAATCTTAGACATGTAGTCTATCTCTTCCTGTGTCTTGGGACACATTTCCTTACTTAAATTGAAATGGCTAGCCAAAGGTGTACTAACTGGTTTTGCATTCTGCATTCTGAACCTCTCCAACACCTTTTGTATGTACTCACCCTAAGACAATGTCAATTTGCGATTTTTTCTGTCTCTTGTTATTCTCATACCAAGGATTTGCTTTGCAGCACCCAAATCCTTCATTGCAAATGAATTAGCTAGATTCCTTTTGAGCACATTTATATCCTGCATGTTAGACCCTGCAAAAAGCATGTCATCCACATACAATAACAATATAATATATTTTTCATTGTCTAGCCTCTTAAAATAAACATAGTGGTCAGAATGACATCTACTATAACCTTGTTCTGTCATAAACCTGTCAAATTTTAAATACCACTACCTTGGAACTTGCTTCAAGCCATACAAGGTCTTCTTCAACCTGCATACCACATCCTCCTTCCCTTTGACCTCATACCCTTGTGGCTGCTGCATATATATCTCTTCCTCTAAATCACCATGGAGAAAGGATGTTTTTACATCTAACTATTCAAGATGCAAATATTCTACCGCCAGTAGACTTAAAATAGTCCTAATTGAAGTCATCTTAAGAGCAGGAGAAAATATTTCATCAAAATCTTTACCTTTCTTCTGTGCAAACCCCTTTACAACAAGTCTGGCCTTGTACCACTTCTTACCTCCTTCTTCTTCCTTCAACCTGTAAATCCATTTTTTCTGCAATGCTCTTTTACCAGCAGGAAACTGAACCAAATCCCAAGTCTGGTTTCCTACCAATGAGTCCATCTCCTCATTCATACCTTGCTCCCACTTCTTTCTAGTTTCCAACTGCATTTCTTCTTCATAACATTTTGGTTCACTAGCATCAGACATCAATAAATAATACATTGAAGGAGAGTATCGTTTAGGGAGTCTACTTAACCTGGTAGATATTCTTACACTTGTAGGAGTTTCAGGTACTTGCTGTTGTTCTTGATTTTCTGGCACCTTTGGAACTTCATTTTCTTTAATTTCATCAAGCACTGTGTACTCTGTGTTTTCTTTTTCCTGTTTCTTTCCTTGCAACTGATCTTTATACATGACCTTTTCATTGAATATCACATCTCTACTCCTGATGATTTTGTTATTTTCATAATCCAATAAACGATAACCAAATTCATCAATCCCATATCCAATAAAGGTACATTTCTTGGATTTAGCATCAAGCTTTGTTCTATTTTCTTTATCAATATGGACAAATGCTTCACAACCAAAAGTTATCAGAAATGAGTAGTTTACCTTTTTAACTGTCCATGCCTCCTCTGGAATACCACCATCCAAAGCACTTGAAGGCCCTATGTTTATTAAATAAACAACAGTGTTTACAATATCTGCCCAAAACTGTAAGGGCAACCCTGCATGCATTCTCATACACCTTGCACGCTCCATGATCGTTCTATTCATCCTTTCTGGCACACCATTTTCTTGTGGTGTTCCTGGGACTGTCTTCTCTCTATGAATCCCATGGTATGAACAGTAACTATCAAACTCCTTGCCACAGTACTCACCTTCATTATCAGATTTGAGACACTTCAAACTTTTTCCTATCTCATTCTCAACCAAAGCTTTCCACTTCTTAAAAGTAGCAAACACGTCAGATTTCTGTCTAATGCAATAAATCCAAGTTTTCTTAGTTTCATCATGAATAAATGTAACATAATAATGAGAGCCACCAAGAGCTTGTACCTGATCCGGTCCCCATACATCAGTATGCACAAGCTCTAACTTTTCATTCTTCTTTTATTTCCCAACCCTGAGAAATCTGACTCTCTTTTATTTTCCATAAAAACAATTCTCACAGAATTCTAAACTTACCTGCTTCAAATCTGGCAACAAATTCCTTGAGTGGAGAATCTGCATCCACTTCTCACTCATGTGGCTAAGCTTATGATGCCACAATTTTGTATCTATTCCTGTGGAAGCTAAAGATATAGAATGGTTAGTATTATGAGGAAATAAATACAACGTACCTACTCTATCTCCTTTTGCTATCACCATTGATCCTTTAGTGATCTTCCACCATGTTTCTCCAAACGTAGATAGACAGCCTCCATCTCCCAACTTCCCTGTTGAGATGATATTTATTTTCATAGTAGGAATATGCCTTACATCTTTCAGCAGCCAATCAGTTCCATTCTTAAATTTTATCCATACCTTACCCATTCCAACAATTTTACATGGCTCATCATCACCCAGTAAAGCATGTCCAAAATCGCTTGGAACATAATCATGAAAATATTTCTTATGGGGTGTAGCATGACATGAAGCCCTTGAATCTACTATCCAATAATCACTAGTATTATCTAATGCAAGAAACAAACCATCTTGTAACACATCACTTGCTACATTTGCTTCCTGGGTAGTTTCCTGTTGTCCATCTCCTTTTTTCCTTAGACATCTGCAGTCTTTCTTCAGATGTCCTTTCTTTCCATAGTTCCAACAGTCTATTTTTTCCAGTCTGGACTTGGATCTGCCCGTTTTAAACTTGCCACGATTACCTTGGTTCTTTTCTCTCTCCTTTTGTCTTCCCCTTCTCTCCATGGTCAATGCATTACCTGATGTCTCACCTGTGTTTTTTCTTCGCATTTCCTCGCTAAGAATAACACTAACAACATCATCAAATATCAAGGTTTTTGAACCAGAGACAGAGTTACTTACAGCCATGACCAAGCCATTCCAACTTTCTAGCAATGAACACAACATTAGAAGAGCCCTAACCTCATCATCAAAGTTCACACTTACAGAACTTAGTTGATTTGTAACCGCATTAAATTCATTTAAATGATCAACAACAGATCCACCTTCAAACATCTTCATATTAAATAAACACTTCATTAGAAATACCTTGTTGGAGGCCTAGGGTTTTTCATACAACTTACCCAATGCACTCATCAAACCCTTCGTTGTCTTTTCTTTTGAGATATTGAAAGCCACCGACGAAGCCAGGGATAGCCGTATTGTTTCTAGTGCCTTTCTGTCAAGAACCTCCCATTCTTCGTCCTTCATAGTTGTCATCTGCTTTTCTCTTCCTCCCAACGGTAGGAATAGATTCTTCTGGTATAGATAGTCCTCCATTTGCATCTTCCATAACTGGTAGTTTTGGCCATTAAATTTCTCGACCTTAAACTTTTCTTCTTCCACCATTGCTCCCACTTGAACCAGAAACCCTAGATTCCTGTGGGTTTATCTTCCAAGTAGACCTTTGGCTCTGATACCAATTGTTAGAAAAACAGGATCGCATAGCAATAACAATAAACAAAAATGAAAATATAATCACACAAACACATTACAAGAGAGACACCAATATATCATGGTTCACCCAAGATGGACTACATCCACACTGAAATTGCCAGTCTTTATTATTATACCATCCAACAAATGAAGGGATATAACCTGCAGCACATCCACTACACTTTCTCTTGACTTTCTCATAGTCTCTCTATTCGATCTCAGAGATCTTTACAATGCATAATACCTAATACATAAACCCTATCCATGTTATAATGTCTTTCTTTTATAGGGGAAATATAATGGGAAAATACCACGGGTTACCCAAAACCATGGACCCGTAAACTGTTGGCTTACTGTACACTCGTTCCCCGAACCCCAAGGTTGGGGAACGAGTGTACAGTAAGCCCGGGGTACAAACACAACTGAATAACATCTCTGAATCTAGAAGATCAGGCTCCGCAACTAACAGGTGTTTATTTTATCAAATTTGGGTCATCAATTTCCAACAATTATTTTAGGCCCTAGTGTTTTATGGCCCTACAATGGCTTAAAGTATCCATTATAGGAATAATCCTTGGAAAAAAGTATTATTTTCATTGAGACATTTCCAACGAGCTATTGTGCACCTAAAATGAAGTCCGTGTGAGAAATTTTAGGCCTTGACAAGGTAACGGTCTAAATATTCCCCACATATCCAAGTGGTAGCCATTTCAATTCACCTTAATTTGAATACGGGGACTTAATATAGTAGGGAAATCCACTATATAGTTCTAGAAGCATGATGGAGGTTCCAAGAGGGTTTCAAAACACTAATCCTAACCCTAAGTCTAATTTTAGCTATCGAAAGCTTAATGAAAGGAGGGAAGAGGGTTTAGTTTTTCACTAGCCACCAGTCGTTCCATTGTATGAGTAGGAGTGTGAAGGTGGTACTAATAGATAATTTGTTGGTTGTGGAGCTAGATTTTCCAATCTCATAGACGATATTGTCTCAGTTGTGCACCCCAGAGGACTGTACACCCATTCTGCATTTTTAGGGGCTGTTTTCGCCAGCTGTTTTGTGGGCCCGTGGTTTTGGGTATACCGTGGTATTTTCCCATTGTATTTCCCTTATAAAAAAAAGACATTGTAATACGACTAGGGCATGATGTATTAGGTTTTATGCATTGTAAAGATCTCTGAGATCAAGAAGAGAGACTATGTAATAGCGAAGAGGAAGTGCAACGGTTGTGCTGCAGGTTGTATCCCTTCACTTTACTGGACAGAATAATAATAAGGACTGGCAACTTCAGTGTGGACGTAGCCCAAGTTGGGTGAACCCCGATATATCTGTGTTTCTCTTGTAATGTGTGTGTGTGATTATATTTTCATTTCTATTTATTGTTATTGCTCTGTGATCCTGTTTTTCTAACAATTGGTATCAGAGCCAAAGGTCTATTTGGCAGATAAACCCGCAGGAAGCTAGTGTTTCTGGTTCGAGTGGGAGCAATGGCAGAAGAAGGAAAGTTTAAGGTCGAGAAGTTTAACGGCCAAAACTTCCAGTTATGGAGGATGCAAATGGAGGACTATCTGTACCAGAAGGATCTATTCCTACCGTTGGGAGGAAGAGCAAAGTTGTCGGCGGCTATGAAGGACGAAGAATGGGAGGTTCTTGACAGAAAGGCTCTGGGAACAATACGGCTGAGCCTGGCTTTGTCGGTGGCTTTCAATATCTCAAAAGAAATGACAACGGAGGGTTTGATAAGCGCACCGGATAAGCTGTATGAAAAATCCTCGACCTCCAACAAGGTATTTCTAATGAAGCATTTATTTAATATGAAGATGTCTGAAGGTGGATCTGTTATTGATCATTTAAATGAGTTTAATACGGTTACAAATCAGCTAAGTTCTGTAAGCGTGAACTTTGATGATGAGGTTAGGGCTCTTATAATCTTGTGTTCATTGCCAGAAATCTGGAATAGCTTGGTCATGGCTATAAGTAACTCTGTCTCTGGTTCAAACACCTTGAAATTTGATGATGTTATTGGTGTTATTCTTAGTGAGGAAATGCGAAGAAAAAGCACAGATGAGACATCAAGTATTGCATTGACAATGGAGAGCAGGGGAAGACAAAAGGAGAGAGGAAAGAGCCAAGGTAATCGTGGAAAGTCTAAAACAGGAAGATCCAAGTCCAGACTGGAAAAAATAGAGTGTTGGAACTGTGGATAGAAAGGACATCTGAAGAAAGACTACAGATCTCTAAAGAAGAAAGGAGATGGACAGAAGGAAACTACCCAGGAAGCAAATGTAGCAAGTGATGTATTACAAGATGCTTTGATTCTTGCATTAGATAATACTAGTGATTATTGGGTAGTAGATTTAGGGGCTTCATGTCATGCTACACCCCATAGGAAATATTTTCATGATTATGTTCCAGGCGATTTTGGACATGTTTTATTGGGTGATGATGAGCCATGTAAAATTGTTAGAATGGGTAAGGTATGGATAAAAGTTAAAAATGGAACTGATTGGATATTGAAAGATGTTAGGCATATTCCTGTTATGAAAAGAAATCTGATCTCAACAGGGCAGTTCGGAGATGGCGGCTGTCTATCTACATTTGGAGAAAAGTGGTGGAAGATCACTAAAGGATCAATGGAGATAGAGAAAGGACACAGGATAGGTACGTTGTATTTATGTCCTCATAATACTGACCATTCTATCTCTTTAGCTTCCACAGGAACAGATACAGCATTGTGGCATCATAGGCTTGGCCACATGAGTGAGAAGGGGATGCAGATTCTCCACTCAAGGAAGTTGCTGCCATATTTGAAGCAGGTAAGTTTGAAATTCTATGAGAATTGTGTTTATGGAAAACAGAAGAGAGTCAGATTTCTCAGGGTTGGGAAACAGAAGAACAAAAAGTTAGAGCTTGTGCATACAGATGTATGGGAACCGGCTCAATTAAAATCTCTTGGTGGCTCTCATTATTATGTTACATTTATTGATGATGCAAATAGGAAAACTTGGGTTTATTGCATTAGACGGAAATTTGATGTGTTTGCTACTTTTAAGAAGTGGAAAGATTTGGTTGAGAATGAGACAGGAAAAAGATTGAAGTGTCTCAGATCTGATAATGGAGGTGAGTACTGCAGCAAGGAGTTTGATAGTTACTGTTCATACCATGGGATTCGTAGAGAGAAGACAGTCCCAGGAACACCACAAGAAAATGGTGTGTCAGAAAGAATGAACAGAACAATCATGGAGCGTGTAAGGTGTATAAGATTACATGCAGGGTTTCCCTTATAGTTTTGGGCAGATGTTGTAAATACTGTTGTTTATTTAATAAACAAAGGACCTTCAAATGCTTTGGATGGTGGTATTCCAGAGGAGGCATGGACAGATAAATAGGTAAACTACTCATTTCTGAGAACATTTGGTTGTGAAGCATTTGTCCATATTGATAAAGAAAATAGAACAAAGCTTGAAGCTAAATCCAAGAAATGTACCTTTATTAGATATGGGGTTGATGATTTTGGTTATCGTTTATGGGATTATGAAAATCACAAAATCATTAGAAGTAGAGATGTCATATTCAATGAAAAGGTCATGTATAAAGATCAGTTGCAGGGAAAGAAATAGGAAAACTAAAACACAGAGTACACAGTACTTGATGAAATTCAAGAAAATTAAGTTCCAAAGGTGCCAAAAAATCAAGAACAATAGCAAGTACCTGAAACTCCTGCAACTGTAAGAAGATCTACTAGGTTAAGTAGACTCCCTGAACGATACTCTCCTTCAATGTATTATTTGTTGATGACTGATGTTGGTGAACCAGAATGTTATGAAGAAGCAATGCAGGTGGAAACTAGAAAGAAGTGGGAGCAAGGGATGAATGAGGAGATGGACTCATTGGTAGGAAACCAGACTTGGGATCTGGTTCAGTTTCCTGCTGGTAAAAGAGCATTGCAGAACAAATGGATTTGCAGGTTGAAGGAAGAAGAATGAGGCAAGAAGCGGTACAAGGCGAGACTTGTTGTAAAGGGGTTTGCACAGAATAAAGGTATATATTTTGATGAAATATTTTCTCCTGTTGTTAAGATGACTTCAATTAGGACTATCTTAAGTTTAGTGGTGGTAGAAGATTTGCATCTTAAACAGTTAGATGTAAAAATAGCTTTTCTCCTTGGGGATTTGGAGGAAGAGATATATATACAACAACCACAAGGGTATGAGGTCAAAGGTAAGGAGAACTTGGTATGCAGGTTGAAAAAGAGTTTGAATGGCTTGAAGCAAGCTCCAAGGCAGTGGTATTTAAAATTTGATAGGTTTATGACAGAACAAGGTTATAGTAGATGTCATTCTAACCACTGTGTTTATTTCAAGAAGCTAGACAATGAAAGATATATTATCTTGTTATTGTATGTGGATGACATGCTTGTTGCAGGATCTAACATGCAGGATATAAATGTGCTCAAAAGGAAGCTAGCTAATTCATTTGCGATGAAGGATTTGGGTGCTGCAAAGCAAATCCTTGGTATCAGAATAACCAGAGACATGAAAAATCGCAAATTGACATTGTCTCAAAGTGAGTACATACAAAAGGTGTTGGAGAGGTTCAGAATGTAGAATGCAAAACCAGTTAGTACACCTTTGGCTAGCAATTTCAGTTTAAGTAAGAAAATGTGTCCCAAGACACAGGAAGAGACAGATTACATGTCCAAGATTCCCTATCAATCAGCAGTCGGCAGCTTGATGTGTGCCATGGTGTGCACAAGACCAAATATTGCACATGCAGTGGGAGTTGTGAGTAGATATATGAACAATCCAGGTAAAGAACATTGGAGTGCAGTACAGTGGATTCTCAGGTATTTGAGAGGTACCGCCACTTAGGCATTATGTTTTGGAGGTTCAGACACTGTTCTACAGGGATATGTTGATGTAGATATGGCAGGTGATAAGGATAGCAGGAGGAGCACCACAGGGTATGTGTTTACTGTAGGTGGAACAACAATAAGTTGGATTTCGAGACTGCATAAGGTTGTTGCACTTTCAACAATGGAAGCAGAGTATGTTGCTGTTACAGAGGCTAGTAAAGAGATGATTTGGTTGCAGAGGTTTATGGAGGAAGTGGGTAAGAAGCAAAATGATAGCAGGTTGTATAGTGACAGCCAAAGTGCCATTCATCTTGCAAAGAACTCAGCATTCCATTCGAGGACTAAACATATACAGCTCAAGTACCATTTCATACGCTCTGTTTTGGAAGATGAACTGTTGAAGCTGGAAAAGATACATACTAGCCAGAATCCTGTAGACATGTTCACAAAGGTAGTGACCAGAGAGAAATTGAGTTCTTGCTCGGTTTCAGTTTTCCTTCTAGCATGAAGATGAAGAGGAGAAAGTTGCCAAGTCCAAGTCCAGCAAGTGCAGCAGCAGTGGAGTTGTTGTGATCAGTCTCCAAGTGGGAGATTGTTGGTTGTGGAGCCAGATCTTCCAGTCTCATAGATGATATTGTCTTAGTCGTGCACCCCGGAGGACTGTACACCCATTCTGCATTTTTAGGGGCTGTTTTCACCAGCCATTTTGCGGGCCAATGGTTTTGGGTATACCGTGGTATTTTCCCATTGTATTTCCCTTATAAAAGAAAGACATTGTAATATGGCTAGGGCATGATGTATTAGGTTTTATGCATTGTAAAGATCTCTAAGATCAAGAAGAGAGACTGTGTAATAGTGAAGAGGAAGTGTAGTGGTTGTGCTGCAGGTTGTATCCCTTCACTTTGTTGGACGATATAATATTAAAGACTAGCAACTTCAGTGTGGACGTAGGCCAAGTTGGGTGAACCACGATATATCTGTGTTTCTCTTGTAATGTGTGTGTGATTATATTTGCATTTCTGTTTATTGTTATTGCTCTGCGATCCTGTTTTTCTAACATAATTTAGATATAAAATAATATTGTAGAGCATTGTAGAAGGACATAGTGTCTCAAAGTTTCAAAGTAATCCTAGAAATCTTTGTATCCTATATTGTAATATCCATAATATAAGAAGATAGAAGGCGTGTAGAAGGCACACTCCTTCATTAAAAGTTGGATTTCTCATATGGGTTTCATAATGTACGTAGGGAGGAAAATATGAGATACGTAGGTATGCGGTAAAGGGGGATAATTAATGTAATGTGGCCAAAATTATATAATAAAATCACTATGTAGTTAGAGGAACTGACATAATAATAAGGGATAATTGGCATAAACCCATATGAATACTCAAGAGAAAATATAAATATGCATGAGTATCATTGTATTGATATCTTGGATGTTGATCCTATTGTAGTAAGCATGGGCTGTGGAATGATTCATTCCATAAGGAGCATTTGATGGTGCTACCCTACCATAAGGGTTCTCTCTATATTCTTTTGTTCTTTATGACATGAATGGATTTTGGTATTTCTAAAGTTAAGGGTTTATTAAGCTTGAGAAAACACCCTTAAATTCATAAATAAACAAATACAACTTCACAATAATCAACACAATAATATAGAGAGAACTATTAAGGTAGGGTAACACCATCAAATACACCTTATGAAGGAATCACTCCAAAATTCATTCTTGGTATCATATAATATTCAACATCCAATATATCAAACAAAATGATACTCATGTATATTTATACGTTCTCATGAGTATTCCTAGAAGTCTATGCCAAACACCTCTTATTATTATATCATTTCTTCCAACTATGTAGTGGGCCTATTACGTAATATGACCACATTGCATTCATTATCCCCCTTGGGTACATATCTAGGTACCCCATATTATCCTCCTTAAGTACAAGTTTTCTAATGTTGTATTGGGAAATTTTTATATCATTTATATTTGTAAAAAAACTCTTAAATACTTTTAAAAACTTTAAATTCATAAAATTTTATTTTTAATTAATTCAAAAGTGTAGATAAGATCTGATATGTATTTCTACTAAACAAACATACATCACAACATTGATAGAAAATAGAAGTCTAGATTGTATATCCACTCTTACTGAGACCTTCAAAAACTTGCATTACATTTGAATTGGTTGATAATGGCCTAGAATATGAAGGTTGATGTCAAGCTAAGATATCAGTACTAGAGGATGAGGAATATTTTGAAGTTTATTGCGATGAATATTTGTCACATTCTCATCCCCCTTTATAGCCTTATTGAGGGGGTGGCCTATTTTTTGTCTTTGCCCCCTTTATAGCCTTATTTTTTGGGATATTTTTTCTACTAGCTTGGATCCATTCAAATCCCTGACTACATTTTCCCCTTCGAATAATCTTCTTTCTAGCTTATTTGAAATGATTTTTTTATATTAATCCATCGGTCCTTGTTCAAAAAAACCATTAGGCTTGATATGGATATTGTGTTAACTCATCCTTTTAAGGAGACCCATTGAGTCTCTTCAAAAGAACATCCTTAAATAGGTTGCGATAGACCAATAAACCTCTTCGAAAAGTCAAATATCTTTCAAAATATACACTTGATGGAAAATCCATAAGGCCTCTTTGAGAGTACATATTTTAAAGGGCTTGACAAATCATCAAGTCTCTTTGAAATATTTTTTTTGAAATACCTAACTATCAAGCCTCTCCTAAAGAACACATTTAAATAGGCCTTGATAGATTACCAATCCTTTTCAAAGGAACACCTTTTAATATACCCTGATAGACTATTGAGCCTATTGAAAAGAAAATCATTTTAAAGGCCTTGATAACCATCATGCCTCTTTGAAGGATAAAAATATTTCAAAAAAACAATAATGGTTGAACTAACTACTTTTGGAGCTATCACATTGAACATGGTTATGGGATTGTGCATTTGAAATAAGTAAGCTCACAAGCTTTGAATGACCATCGAACTATGCAGCTCAAAGACTTCGAATAAACCTAATCAATGGTGCCATGTGGGTTGTAGCCACACCATCATACATATTTAATTCAATTTTTCCATACCTTCTATAATCAAACTTGATTGCATAACATATATTCAAACCTAAATAACTATAAAGCATTTTGAATATATAATGCATACTCATAACTATATCGATGTTGAAAACTAAATAGACAACTTCCCTTCAACCATGTATTCTATCTAAGCATCATATAATCTTAACAACATAATTTTAGCAAGAATTCATAACAGAGGTGGAAAACTTATCTTTTGAATAATTTGTTCCAAGGAAAATTGATTTCGATGAGGAGTTTTCCACTCAACCATCAATGGATTCCACCCCCAAGTCAAGTTATGAGGTGACTAGGGTGAAGGAAACAAGCTATGGACACTCAGGTCACTCACCCAACCAAATTTCTCTCAGGCTCAACCAAACTATTTAACATAGAACTCTCTAGAAAACCTTCTTGCCGGGAAAACCATGGCACTCCTTTCCATTTCCCCACACAACACCAACAATAAACCCTTTCACTGTTAAAGAATTCCCTATGTGTACTAGAAGGCCTTTTGCTTTCTCTACTCAACAATCCCTTAAAACCATTCTACCTCTTTAGTGTTCTTAGTGTGTGCCAAAGGAGTCCAATCTAATGTCTACCTTTATGATCAACCTAGCAAAGTAATCTCTTGGCTCTTGTGAACTCAATGAGTAACAACTTATAGAATGCCTTCATATCAACCCAATCTCTATGCTCCTCTACAACCTTCCATCTCTCTTTGGCTCACCACCTTCTCTCCCTCAACTCCCTTTGGTGACTTCCAGGTTTGAATTACCACCCCTAGCATGAGAATATTAGGAGTGCAACATGCAATGTACTGAACACATGAATAAGTCCCTTCCAACTTGCATAATGAGAGAGCATGGGAAAATAGATGCTTTCAATTTTCATGTGGTTCAAATTCTTATGGCGTGGAATCTCTTACACTGCTCATAACTTGTTTTCAACCCCACATCTTTATAACTATGGAAGGTGAACTTCTCCATCAACCACCATCCAAACTCAATGATTATGAAGATAAATCTCCCTCATGATTATTAAAAAGATAAAAAAACATATTTATAAAAAATATATACCTAAACATTCACTAATTAAACCTTAACATTAAACTTTCCCATAAAATTTCATAAAAGATATTTAATCGTATAGACATGGCCATAGAGTTATTCATATAACTTACTCAAAAAGTTACGCTTCCTCATCTAAACAGATTGTTCTATGTTTTATAATTTAACACTCAAATCAAGTTGGCTTAAGCCCTCCCTGCCACACGTTTGGGCAAGTGTCTAGATTTCTATCGGAAAGAGGGGAGACCGAACGTCCTTCGGAAAAGGTCTCTTTTTTTTTTTTTGGGGGGAACGATCAATGATTTTGAAAAAATATAATCTAAATTATTTATTAAAATTTTGTTAGATCTTTTAAACTTTGAAGTTTTGGGTGTCTCAAGGATTTTTGATGATGTTAAATTTATTTTTATTATCAAAATCGTCATTAAAATAAAATTAAATTCAAATTTTACAAAATAAAAAAAAACATAATAAAAAACCATCATAAAATTTTTAACAACTCCATTTAAAAATGCTAAATTTATTTAAATATTTAAAAACAAGATTTAAACAACACAAAATTCAAAGTTATTATAAAATATTCAACAAAATATATCTTCAAATTTTTAAACTTTAAAAAAAAATTTAAATAGAAATTACCTAATAATTAAGTTAATAAATTTTGATTAATTTTAAACAATTAAAATTTGGAAAAAATAATTCACCCCAAATTATTAAATCGCTCTAATAAAATGTATACATATACATCGAAATGTATTCATATTTTCATGAGCTTAATCATGAAGTAGAGTGTCTCTCTAAACACACATATTATTTGAGGAGTTTATTGATGATATATTAGTTGATATTAGATTAATTTGGATATTTTAGAAATGATTTTTGCGTTAAAGAGACGCATTTTATAGCCTAATAAGAGGTGGATGTGTAACTTCTTTCGTGCTCTTTATTCTTGATTCCCTCCATCCCATTATCTCGATTGTTGATTCCTTCCATCCAACTGGCATGGAGCAAAGTCAAAAGGTTGACTTTGCTCCATGCCCGTTGGATGGAGGGAATCAGCAATGGAAATAAGGATCGCCCAATATTGCATTACTACACTGCAAATGTTGAGGAAGGGTTTGCACCTCAAAGAAATTTGATCTCTTTGGATGCTTGGTAAATGATGGATCTATGCTGGTTGATAACTCAATTTAGTTAATTTGTTTTTTGAGTTTTTTAATTGTATAAGTGAATCAGTATTTTGATGATCTATTTCTTTTGTATAAGATATCTCTTTTGTATAAGATAGTGAACAATTATGATGTAAGAAAAATACTTAGTTGTAATATATAATTAATATGGAGCACAAAACAGTAGTATCTCAGTGCTTACTCTGCTCGTGAAAAAGAGTTTTATATAACTTTGATTCAAATTAAATAACAAGCTACAAATTTTTTCATCTTGTACTGGGCTTGTCCACGACGAAGATATCCTTTTCCGATCGTGAAAGGGAAACCAGCATGCTTCATGTTTAACAACCTAACACATACAAATGTCAAGCGATAGGTAACCTGCTGCTGCATAAAATTACAAAGAAATTTCATTCCATCACCCTGACGTGCCCTACGTTGTTTTTGTTTTTAAACCAATAACATCACTGACTGATCTTCCGGTTTTTTTAATCAATAACATCACAGACCAGGAACCCTACGCCGACTAACTGGGCTACCGCCTAGGCCGCCATGACGTGCCTTCGCTTCTCGCGGGCCTTAAATTCCAACGAACCCATGTCGCCCAAATCGTGCATTGAAAGTTTTCTCTCACCAACGCCTCTCTTTGAAGTTTGAGCCAGTGCCTCGTTTCATTTCAATCCAGACAAACTTGAGAGATTAGAGGCGGCCAACAATGACGGATGCTCTTCTTCGAAACTACCAGCTGCAAGAGGAAGTGATCGGCAGAGGCAGATTCGGAGTCATCAGGAGATGTTTCAACAAGCAAAGTGGGCAACAGGCGGCCTGCAAGACCATCAGAAAATCAGAGCTGCTGCACGACTCCATCGACAGAGAATGCGTCAACAACGAAATCAAGATCATGCAGTATGTCGCAGGTCACCACGCTGTAGTTGCCCTTCATGAGGCTTATGAGGATGATGACTTTGTTCATCTAGTAATGGAGATGTGCTCAGGCGGAGATCTGTTAGACAGAATCGTCAGCACTAAGAATACAGTCCCCTTCTCTGAAGAAGAGGCCGCCACCATCCTGCAGAAGCTCATGGAGGCCATTAGTTACTGCCACTCAATGGGAATTGCCCACCGAGATATAAAACCTGAGAACATTCTCTTTTCAAATAATTCAAATTCTGTCGCTCAAATCGAGCTTACAGACTTTGGGCAGGCTTCCTTTTTCTCTCCAGGTATGTTTATTATGCTTGCCCCTTGCCCTCTTTATTAATTTTTTTGGGGTAATATGGATCGATGAATTCTCAAATTCATGTATGCAGGGCAAGGATTAATGCAAGGAATTGTGGGTACTCCGTATTACGTAGCACCGGAGGTATTGGAAGGGAAGGATTACAATGAGAAAGTGGATGTGTGGAGCGCAGGGGTGATCTTGTACACAATGCTCAGTGGCGTTCCCCCCTTTGTGGGAGAGACGCCACAGGCGATATTTGAGGCAGTCCTCCGTGGGCGCCTTCTCTTCCCAAGTGATCAGTGGTTCTCAATATCTTACTCCGCCAAGAACTTGATACGCCGGATGCTCTGCAGAGACGTCAGCAAAAGACTCAGCGCACAGCAAGTCTTAGGTACCTACGTCCATTAATCATTCATTAAATTTCTGAAAAAAACTAATACAAATGGTGGAATTTAAATGCAAAATCGTCCACTTAAGCTGAATGTTTGGTGGGCAATGGTTGCAGAATATGTTTGGATCTCGGCTCATACGCAAGCCAATCCCTCCTCCGATTGAAATCGTCAGCATCTACAGCAACACTTGTATTTTTGTGTGTACATATTGGGTCCTGATTATATGTACAGTGGAGAAATATAAATTAAGGTTTTGACAGACGGCCGTTACTGAGAATTGAGCTGGTTTTGGACCTGGTGAGGGCGGTGGTTATCAAATAAATAAAGGTGGCGTTTAAGCAGTTTTCAGCCGTAGAATTGTAAGTTAAGTGAAGAATCCTTCACTAGGACGGGGACGGGATATTGGAAAATCATAAACCGCTATATATCTGTAAAATTTAGAGGTTTTATAAATGGAAATCTTATGTTTTTATACGTGGAAATTTTATGAATGATTTGATGCTTGGAAATTTTTTATAAAATACGGCCACTAACCTTGTTGTGTATAAACAATTGTGATGAATGAGTAGAAAGCGTTGTTATCATAATACGTTGGAATGACCATCCTTGAGCACAATCACTTATTATATAAAAATATCAAACATGGTGCTCTGAGCTTAAATGTTTGAAATATCGAACATATTGATGTTGCTGATGTTAGCACTGAAATTAATATTCGGTACCAAGTTAGCAGGACGGATGATTAAATTATATTTAGAGTGTATTTTTATTCACTAATTCAATATGGAATATTAGAAAATAATAAAATATTAAGTTAGGTTTATAATTTTCATTAAAATTATATATATAAAAGAATTAATTTTCATGAGTTCTATAGTTAAACATGGAGTTGGTCAATTCTTAAAATTAAGAGGGTGGAAAGCATTTGCTATCTTTGTGAGTCTATAAGCATTGAGGATGAAAATCACTTTCTCTTTCATATTATTTGATGTAATACAGATCTTTTTAACCTATTAACTTTTTTTTAAACTGAAAAAAACTATAACTTGTTATTCAACCACTTGCCGAATCAAAATTACATCTTCTTTACAAAAAACAGTTTCTATGTTTCAAAATATGTAGACCATCTTGTTTACACCCCCATCAATCTAACTAGACCTATCCACTCCCTTGCTATCATATTACATCTTCCATGATACTAAAATTCAGTACTGATATCTGACAAGAGACAACAAAATAGAGTCAAGAACTAGAAGAACTCAATAATGCCCGAGTCAATCTTCACTTCATGTACCCATTCCTCATGTGAGATCAGCCCAGCAATATCACCAACAACCTTTTTTTATAGGCCATCAACCACACTGTTGAACTCACGATAGGCATGGGTAAAGGAAAGAAAAGTAAACTATTCCTTTAACACCTATACTGTGTTTGCACATTGTTCTAATTGAAGCACTTGCAAAGTTGTATGATCATCAACCCAATCAATGATGGCTTTAGAGTCACCTACTGCCAGTAGATAGAGTATACCTCTTTTTTGTGCAAATCAAACTAGCCCCCAAAGAAGTAATTTAGCTTTTCGTATTGGATCTTTTGCTATTCTAACCTCCTAACTTGCCAAAACTATAGTGAGCTAGGAAAGCTTCTCTTCAAGCTTTTTGAGCATAGGAATAAGGTTTGACAATACATAAATTATTTGATTTGGTTTAAAATATTATCCTATGCTCAAAAAACTTAAATAGGAATCACCCTAACTTGTCATAGTTTTGAGGAGTTAGAAGGTTAGAGAGGTCATGGTTGGAGCAAAGATTATGGAACTAAGATCTAATGTGGGTGTAGGCAAGGCATTCTAAAAAAATGTGATTTTCATCTTCAACGCTCATAGACTAGCAAAGATGGAAAATCCTTTCAACCCACAATGTTTTAGGGGTTGTCTAGCACCCAGTTTCACTATGAAGCTCACAAGAGTTCGTTTTAATCTTGACAATATTAATTTATTCTTTGCGCTTGTTAAGATAGATAATTTTGATCCTCAAGATTGGGGTTAATGATCTCTTTATAAGAAAGTAATTTTCTTTTAACCTCTAAATATTCTTTGCACCACATTTTATCTTTGAACACATAAGTAATAATATCTTTAATGTTATCTATATTTTGCAAAGTGGCAGTTTTGTCAATCCCCCAATAATTTAACCAAGTCGTGGCATCTTTAAACTACCCCCACTTGAGGCTTAGGTGGTTTTGGCTATATTTAAGAGTAACTTTTAGGAATTCAGTGGTCTCCTATATTGTTTAATTTGTGCTTGTACATTAAATATCTAATCATAGCTATGCTTTCAATATGGGAGAGCCCCACTTCTGAGAAGAGAATATGATAGGGTGCATTGCTCTTAATTTTAAGATTATAAGTAATAAACTGCTTATGGATTTGCTAGATTTTTCTCCCAAATTCTATGGAAATGGTGTGACAAACGTTTTGAAAAAGATTTTTTTATCCCACATCACAATGAAATATATATATATGTATGCGTGCGTGCGTGCTTAAAAAGAATCATAACATATTAACCATAAAAACCATTTATAAATACAACTTTAAAAACAAAATATTTATATATTTTTAATTAAAATATTGATTTAATTGTTTAAAGAGAATCCTCGTGCATATTAGCGATAACTATTTAAAGAGAATTATTTAGAACCACAACTGTAAATAGTTATCGCTAATATGCATGAGGATTCTCTTTAAATAGTTCTCGCTAATATTCATATATATTCTTAACTAAAATAAAAAATAAATTTTAACTTAGAATATATGATATTATTTTTTAAAGAGAACCACTTATAGCCACACATTATGTGTAGGAAATTTTTAATTAGAGCTTTATATTTTAGATATAGAAAATTTAATGGGAATGAATGTGAGGAGAATCTCATATACCTCTCTCAATAGAAGTTATTGTCAATCAATCTTATAGGACGTATTGTTTTAGGTTAAAATTAATGTTTGAAAATTTAAAAGTTATATGAAATCGTGGGATGCCTATATAATTATGGAATACTGCATAGAGTTTCAACATATTAATAATACAAATTTGGTGTTGATTTTTATTTTTAAAAATGACAAATTCATCGCCGTTTAAAATTATTTGAGTGCCATATTAAAAATTGCATTACGTTTCACATTATTCATTATCATAAATGGTAGTTGAAACAAATGAATCCGCCGTATGAATGAGAACGAAGAAAGCCTAGAAGTAAAAAATGGTAAAAGACAAGAGGTCCTTAAGTTTCTAGAGGAATACATATTTAATATTGTAAAATTGTCTTTAAGTGTTTAGATTTAGTGTCTTTTGGAAGGGTCACCGACTCCAATCTCGTACTACCAATTTATACTTATACATCTTAATATTTAAGAAAGTTTTTCATCAACACAGTTTATCATTCATATATATATTTGCCCAGGGAAAACCACATATATTGTATTTTTAAGATGTTTTTCAAGTATAAAAAAACTTATATATGATCTTGATCATAAAACAATAAGCTTGATATAGTCCTTCCAAATGTCTCAAGGCTAAAAAAAATTACAAAACTTATATGATTCTTCACGTAATTCTTTACCCTTTGTTCTTTAAAAGATACTTATGACTCAGTCACTATCTCTTCAAAAAACATATACAGTTTTGTGTAGATTAAGTATGGACTGCATCCTACAGCTAGCAACTACTATCTCTCCAGTGTAAAATACATACATCGTGAAACAATGTCATGACCAATAAAAAAACCTATTGAATCCTACAAATATGTCTTACTACTTCATCAAGCCACTTCGAACTCTGTTTATCCGTTCCTTCCACTGTCCAATTGATGCATCGGTTTTTTTTCACATGAACAACTCCACCAAATCCTGCCATTATAGATTCTTACTGATAGACATATTCTCTTTTACTGTCATTCTCCTCTTCTGTTAAGATCCATCTATTTGGAATCAAATCTAGTCTTTCCTTTGATCATTTGTCTGCTAAGTCATTCCTCTCCCTGTAAATGTGATTAAAAGACGTCCCCTCTAAAATATTCTTCATCAGTTTTATCACTTCAATTAGGACTTGAATTCATAGTAACATTATGACATAATGTTTTCCCTTGAACCCAATGGATTATGTTCAATGCATCGCCAAAAATATGCAAACCTCTAAGGTTTTTTTCTACTGCTAGTACCAACAAGAATCTTAGAGCATTTAATTATGCTAAATTGATTGTACCCTGTCCTATACAGGCTTTGAACTTCAGTGAATGATTTTATGAAAATAAGATTATCCCTCCAACCCCGCAGATCGAAGGATTACCTTGCATAGCTCCGTCGAAATAGGCCCACGGTCTATCTTTGTTGATAGTTTTTGGATTGATTATCCTGAATGCTTCTTTTGGATAATATTGTGGAAATATTTTTAGAATGGAAATACTTTTGTATGCATAAAACCCTGGAGGAATCAACAAATTTTCAAAAACACTACAATTTCTTGCTAGCCAAATTTTCCAAACCACTATCAATGGCAGTTCTTTAAAATCTAAAAATGCAGGTTTAAGGCACCATTTTATCAAACTATTTTGAAACATAATTACCACTCCATTGAACACTTACTTTTAGGATTGGCTGAACCTCTTTCCATACTTGTGATGTGAATGCACATTCCATTATAAGATGGTAGTTTGTTTCCTCATTTGAGTTGCACAAAGTACAAACACCTGGTCATATTTTTCCTCTTTGTTGTAGCTTGTTTCATGTTAGCGCCTTGTTACTTAAAAAGAACCACATTAGAATTTTCTCCTTGAGGGCATTTAAACTTCCATATCAACTTCCACCACCATTCTAGGTTGTCTTCAAAATCCCTTTTCATCAACACTTCATATCCAACTTTTGGATTACATTTACCATGTGGGTCACTCAGCCAAACTAGTGAATCAATTTCCAAAGACAGGCGTATATGACTTTGTGAGTGTTGATATAGATATAGTTCCCAAATAGTTTTATCATCTCCTCTAAACCCCAGAAGTTCTACCTTCTTCCATGCTTGTCCAATAAATGAATTTGCATTTTCATCACCAATCTAAATTAGATTTAAAATTCCTTTTAATCTGAGATGAAGTTTCATATGCTGCGGGATTGAATGTGTTGCATTGCTTCCTATCCATGCATCTTATCCTATTTTGACAAGCTTCCCATCTCCCACCTTCCATCCAAGACTCTTTTCGATCAAATCGAAAGAAATAACCGCCACCTTCCAAAAAACTGATACATTTTGAATGGATTTTGTTGGACTTCTTATCCATTCCATTAAAGTCTTTGGGTTTATGTATTTTTGGAAAACTGCTTGTTTCCACGGACCATTCCCTTGAATTAGATTCCATACTGATTTTGCTGCTAACGCCTTTTAAAACTTATATATATATATACTCCCCATCCTCCCTTAGTTTTGGGCATTCCTATTCTTTTCCAACTTACCCATACAATTATGGAGTTCTAGGTAATATCATATACTAGTAATTAGCAACATTTTTCTTTTCAATTTATTAATATTTTTTCTATAAAAAAGTTTTAAAGGTCTTTGAATTCAGTCTCTTTTTTCAGATGATCAATATGAAAAAGATGAGAACAAGTGTGGCTATAATAGATAATGAAAAATATAAATTGAGATTGATCTTTTTTTCAAGCAGAAAAAACAATACTTTTGCTATTCATTAGAATAAAAAAGTACATATCACAATGTTGTAGTATCTGGATCAGGTAGGAAAAACTAGCCAAAAGGAACTCCTAGCTACCCTACCA
Organism: Larix kaempferi; assembly: GCA_027924585.1. Lineage (NCBI taxonomy): Eukaryota > Viridiplantae > Streptophyta > Pinopsida > Pinales > Pinaceae > Larix > Larix kaempferi. The sequence goes on along the minus strand of BSBM01000123.1, from coordinate 17,972,723 downwards.
TCCCAATACAACATAACCAGGATGAACAAGATAGGATCAAAAAACTATAACTTGTTATTTTTAGTAAGAAAATTAAAGTTACATCTAATTGTTTATGAGCTTAATACATCCTAGGATAAAAAAAACTGGACCAAAATATATCTAAACATCTTAAGTGCCATCTCCAACATCACAGCATAATACAAGCTTCTACCTCCACAACCAAAAAAACCATGAGTACCAAATTACATCGCACAGGAGCAAAAATAAAACAAAGGAACACATCCCTTAAATGGCCCTCATTGTGCCCTGATCCACTACCAAGTTGTCCAAATATTCAACATAGTGAAGAAACTCATCCATAGGCCCAACAATGCTTTTTGATAACCGATCAGCCTCCATATTTGCTTCCCGATAGATATGCTTACAACAGATCTGTGTAAAGGAGGCCTTTAAAATTTCTACCTCTTTAAGCCATGGTTTGAATAAAAATGACATCGATATTATATTTTATGTTGAACCAGTTAGTAACAACCTGGGAATCACCAAATATGGACAATGTAACCCCTCATGCAAGTGAACCATAACAAACAACGAATCGCTAGAAGTTCTTCTTTTAAGCAACCCCCTTTGCCAATACCCATTTTAATACGAATAATGTGATTCATTCGAAGATAAAAGATCACACCTGCTCCACACATTCCTTGTTTTGAAGCCCCATCAAAAAAACCACAAATGGTTTTGTAGTCAATAGCACGATAAGTGACAAGCCTACTCTTCTTACAACTTTCAACATCCTGGTAGCCACTCCATAAAAACAAGATCCTTTTGCATGTGCCATAGACAGAAGAAGTTATATTTTTGAAAATACCTTAATTCCGAGCTCTCCAAATGTAGGTTCTCATAAACATAGGGAGGGTCCTATAATTATCACACAAACGGGTCCAATTGAACAAACAATCATTTAAGCATTCCCCTTTCCACTCTTCTGGAGCAGATAGCCAACATTTTAATTCCTTTCACACTTCCTTTACAAATCTGCAGTGTACAAAAAGATGATGAATGTCTTCACAGTCAGCCCTACAAAGAGCGCAGAAACTTGGTCCTTGAATTCCTCTTTTTTGCAAATTTACCCACATGAGGATTTTGTCCTGTAAACATAACTACAAAAAGCATTTTAGTTTTAAAGGGATTTTCCAAGTCCACAGCTTAGAGTGCCACCAATTTGACTCCGATGGAGAATGATGATCAAATCAAATAACACCATCTTATAGACCTAAGCCACTATCAAAACTCCATTAGAGTCAAGGCCATCCCAAGTAAGGCAATCAATGGAATCAGTTAATTGTATGCCTGCGAAAGTTATTTTTTCAATGTAGTTATCCCACATAGGATCCCATTGAGCAGAGAGATTAAGAACCCTGGTAGAAAGCCAGCCTGAATTGCGATGAGCAGTACATTTCTAGAAAACCTAAGAAAGAACCACAATCTTTCTGTCATGAAGTTCCTCAATCAAACTAGAGGGAAGCAAGTAGGCGTCATCGCCTACGATGAAAGGATCAATGCCGATGTACAATTCCGTGCCTCTGCCCACCTTCCACCTTCCACTTAAGCCACATATGGATATAATGAAATGTGTTGATGAGACTACGCCAGACCGCAGAGGCTTGTGAACCAATTAGATTCGGCTTACGTAACCACTAAATCAGAGAGAAAGTTTTCAAGTATTGACATAGCTCCAAATCCCCCTTGTCTATCAAAACCCTCCACATACTTTTTGTGACCTCATTGCGAGATTAAATCACTCCAAATTTTCCAAACCCCATCCCCCTTTAGTTTTAGGCCATGACAAACTCTGCCATGAAGACAAGTGCCACTTCCTCAAATGTGGCTTGCTAGACCAGATGAACTGAAACAGTTTGCTGCGGATGCAATTGATGATAGAGGAAAGCACCTTCCTCAAACCAAACCAGAAAACTAGTATACTCTAGATGACCGATTGTGCCAAAATGAGCCTACCACCGATAAATAGCCAACGTATAGCCCAAATGTTAATCCTTCGATCTATTTTCTAGATCAACCATCTCCAGTCCTCCACCCTATAACAATTGGCTTTTAAGAAGTATCCCAAGTGCTTTAACCCAATGTCGATGGGTTCAAAATTGTAAGGAAAGATAGACTTCATGGAATCAATAACACCTTCATCACTGCAATTAAAGATAAATGAGGACTTACAAATAGTCATTAAGGGATAATGGATAAATGATTCCAAGACCCGTAGCGTAAAAGATATTAACGGGGATATTGGAAAATCATAAACCCCCATATATCTGTAATTTAGAGGTTTTATAAATGGAAAGTTAAGAGTTTAGAGTTTATGAATGATTTAATGTTTGGAAATTTTCTTATAAAATGCGGTCAGTAACCTTATCATGCATTATTGTGTTTAAACAATTGTGATGAATGAGTCGAAAGCGTTGTTATCATAATATGTTGGAATGAGAATTCTTGAGCACAATCACTTATTCTATAAAAATAAATATATCAAACATGGTGCTCTTAACTTAATCGTTTGAAATATCGAACATGGTGATGTTGATGTTACCTTTGAAATTAAATATTCGGTACCAAGTCACGAGGAATTAAATTATATTTAGTGTATTTTTATGGTGTAGTTTTTTGTCTTATATTGTTTGGAGTTTGATTGAAATTTAAAAATAAAAATAGAATTATATATATTATTTAGGAAAATTGCATAATTTAGGTGTTATAGATATTCAAAGTGTTGAATTTGAATTTATTTATGGTTTCAAAAATATAATTTGAATATTTCTATATTTAGATTTTATAAAAACAGTTTATTACATTCTAACCAAAACCTATAGTAAAATCCAAAACTTAGAATAAATAAATTGCTCCTATTTTTACTAACTAATTTAACAAGACAGACCATTAAATTATATATAAGATACATTCTTATTAACTAAATTCAACACTAAAGTTGATATGTGATACTTAAAAATAATAAAATAATATTAAACAAAATGTTTACCATGTCCATTTAAATTTAAATATAAATATAAATTTATACTTAAACTATATATATAAAACAGAGAGAATCTTCCCGCCTGAGCTATATTTGTTTAATCGCCGTATTTTAGAAGCAGTGAATCAAACGGCGGAGGTTTCGGAGAATATAACAACTCCATTTTGAAAGAACATCTGTATATTTAATTTCAATTTTAACGAGTTGCCTTAGGCTCGGGTCGAACCGGGCGGGGTCCTTTACACTCGACACATTTAGAACGCTTGCACTAGTTTTTATCGTTAAATCTTGGAATTAAGAATATGTAATTTTTAGAACTTCGTAGGTTTTAGGGAGTTATTTGTATTTATTTCACACATTCATACATACTTAAGTGAATATATTATAAATGGTTATTTCATATTAAAGATAAAAATATAAATTAAAAGGCATATAAAATTAAGAAAGTAAGAAAAAAAGATGAAACTGAAAAATTTTAGAGACAAAATTTAGCTCATAGGTTAAATAATATTTACCAAGGTTTTTACACTTTAGTAAAATTATGGATGCTTACTTTAATAAAATTATGGATGTTTTAGAAGTTGTCACATCTTACTTTAATACAATTATGGATGCTATCAATTAAGTGTTTGTATCATACAAATATTAAAATAAAAAATATATGGGATTGGTTACATCAAATTAAAAATATCATATGAAAAGTGACAATTTTTTTAGTAGGAAAAAGTCAACAATGATATGTGAAAGTTGCAACATGGCACTCTTCCCTATGAAATGGTTTTAGTTTTATTTTGTGTTTCAAATATTAAGTCACACTCTCAAGGGTTTATGTCCCATCCATAATCTCTGTTTGACCAATAAAAAATTGGAATGAGTAAAATTTAAAAATTCTCTACTAAATCAAAGAATTTTCATATATCAATTCGGATATTTAGTTAAATGTTGACTTTATAGATTATTTAATTAAAGAAAACTCTCTATAAATGAAGTGTCCAGACAATTTAATTAAACACATAATAGATAGCAATTACATTCAATTAAATAAACAAAAAATGTAAGCTAATACTTTTATGTTTTTCTTGATTGCTAGATCCAATAGCAACCAAATACAATATATTTGAACATTATTTTACAGTTTTAGAAGTTTTTATAAATTCCAAAATAGTAAATATTCTCATTAGTATCAATACGATAACTTTTCAATAGTAGAACAATTCTTTTGCATACTACTGTATGGGACCTCTTTGCAAAGTGTTAACCTCATCAAGTGCATTTCTATGTATATCTATATATAAAACAAAGAAATAAAGATATCAAATGTATAATTTTATAAATGATCGAGAAAACCAAGTCTTATATTGTTTGCTACAAAAATGTGTAATCTTAGAAAGATCATGTTACATTTCCTTGCAGTGATACAACATAAGCAAATGAGAAAAAGTGTAGAATGATAAGCAGATGATAGGACATGTGTAACACCCAAGCTTGTAAGGATATTAAGGACATTATAACTATATACGAAATTAATGGTTTTGTTAAGATAATATAAAGAGGAATTTTGTTAGAACAAGGAGAAATTCATAAAGAAGGAAAGAGGAACAAGACGGGAGTTTGGATCAAGAAGACTAGTATGGCATTAATCAATAATTATTTTACTATGTATTTAATCAAAAGTCAACAAGAATTAAATCCAAAAATGATAGGGTTAAGTGATCAGAATTACTCGGTGACAGAGGCATGGGACAACATTTGGTTGATGCATTTTTTCAGACAGCTCGTGCGCATTTTGCATACATGTCTAAGAAGGCATTCGTCACAGACAAATGAGCTTGAAATCCTCTTCGTATTATTTCGTTATGGATCTTCACACCCTGCTCTAAGATACGAGGTTGGAACACGCTGAAATAACACAAGAAAAGGTAAATGAATTGGGTTTAACACCTGTTGGTTCCATTTGGTTGAATAGCCTCAATGCCTCCTCAGTGGGGCCGTGCCTTGAATGACTTGCGGTCATAATAGTCCATGAACAAACATCTCGTTGAGGCATTTGGTCGAAAATTCTACGAGCACTATTGAATAGTGATCACAACACTATTAAATAGTAATAGTGTTCCACGAGATGCATTAGAACACTATTCAATACTGCTCTGATGCATTTAGCGGAGCACTATTGAATAATGCTTTGATGGCAACAATTCAACGTCCAAACTGTGTATTCGGCTGCTTATCCTTTAACACAACACGGGTTGTGGCTTTGTGCTCTGATCCCTTTGCAGTATGCTATACCATTTGATAGCTTAATATTTCTCTCATTGGAAAGGAATTAGTTGTATTGCAGTTTTCCCACTTGTTATATAAAAATATAAAGCACGGTGTTGTGAGCTTAAATGTTTGAAATATCAAACAAGGTGATGTTGTTGATGTTATCACTGAAATTAATGTCGGTACCAAGTCAGCATGACGGGAGATTAAATTAAACTTAAACTTTATATATATGAGAACAAATTCTTATGAGCTTTATAGCTAAATAGGGCGTTGGTCAATTCCTAAAACTCCGTGGGTGGAAAGGATTTGTCATCTTTGTGAATCTATGAGTGTTGAGGATGAAAATCACTTTCTCTTTTATAGTATTTGCTACAATACAAACCTTTTTAAGCTCCTAACTTTCCAAAACTATAGTGAGATAGGAAAGCTTCTCTTCAAGCTTTTTGAGCATAGGAATAAGGTCGACCAAAGTTGATCTCAGTGGATTCCACTTAATCATCATCGTCGTCATCATCATCATCATCATAATACATATATATATATATATATATATATATGATGTTGATGATGATGATTTTTAACATCCATTGATGGTCTATCGGACATTAGATAAAAGACAATACATAAATTATTTGATTTGTATATTATTCCTATGCTCAAAAAGCTAAAAGAGGAATGACCCTAGCTCACCATAGTTTTGAGGATTTAGAAGGTTAAAGAGGTCAATGTTGGAGCAAAGATTATCAAACTGAGATCTAATGTGGATGTAGGCATGGCATTCTAAGAGAAAGTGATTTTCATCTTCAATGCTCATAGACTCGTAATGGGAAATCCTTTTGGCCCACAACGTTTTAGGGGTTGTCTAGCTCCTAGTTTCACTGTGAAGCTCATGAGAGTTCGTTCTAATCTTGGCAACATTAATTTTTTTCTTTGAGTTCATTAAGATAGAAAGATAGTTTTGATCCTTAAGATTAGGGTTAATGATCTCTTTATCATAATGTAATTTTTTTTAATCTCTATATCTTCCTTGCACCACATTTTATCTTTGAATGCATAAGTAATAATATTTTTAATGTTATCGATATTTTGCAAAGTGGTAGTTTCATCAATCCCCCAATAATTTAACCAAGTCGTGGCATCTTTAAGCCACCCCCACTTGAGGCGTAGGTGGTTTTGGCTAGAGTTAAGAGCAATTTTAGGAAGCTTAAGGTCTCCTATATCATTTAATTTGTGCTTGTACATTAAATATCTAATCATAGCTATGCTTTCAATTAAATATCTAATCATAGTTATGTTTTCAATAGGGGAGAGCCCCGCTTCTAAGAGGAGAATATGATAGAGCATATTGCTCTTAATTTTAAGAGTATAATTAAGTAATAAATCATTTTTTGATTTGCTCAATTCTTCTCCAAGATTCTTTGAAATCCCCAAACTTCACATCCATATAAGATAATAGGAGTGACAAATATTTTAAAGATGAATTTTTTTTATCCCACATCACATAATTTTATATATAATAACAATAACAATAATAATAATATAAATATAAATTAGAATATATGATATAATTGCTTAAATAGAATGCTCACATATTATCCATAATTGTTTAAAGATGATCATTTATAACTGCAACTTTAAAAAGAAAATATTTATATATTTTTAACCGATTTAATTATTTAAAAAGTATCCTCACATATTAGCCATAATTATTATTTAAAGAGAATCATTATATCTATATATAAAATAAAAAAATAAAGAGAATCTTGACATATTTAATATAATTGTTTAACAAGAACCATTTATAGCCACACATTATGTGTAGGAATTTTTTAATTAGTGACTAAAAATTATATAAGATGCTTATATTTTAGATATAGAAAATTTAAGGGGGAATGAACGTAAGGAGAATCTTATTTACCTATGTCAGTGGAAGTTAGAAGTTATTCGCAATATCTCATATAGGAAGTATTGTTTTGGGGTTTAAATTTATGTTTAAAATTTTTAAAGTACATGAAATCGTGGGATGTATATATAATTATTTTGAATACCACATAGAGTTTCAATCATAATAAAAAAAAATTGGTGTTAAGTTTTATTTTTAAAAATGACAAATTCATCGCCATTTAAAATTATTTGAGTGCTATATTAAAAATTGCATTAAGTTCACATTATTCATTGCCATAAATGGTTGTTGAAAGAAATGAGTCCGCCGTATGAATGAGAACAAGGAAAGCCTAAAGGTCCAAAATGGTAAAAGACAAGAGGGTCCTTCAGCGTTTAGAGGAATATAAATATATTTAATATTGTAAAATTGTCTTAAGTGTTCAGATTTAGTGTCTTTTGGAAGGGTGACCGATTCCAATCGCTTATTACCAATTTTTTTGTATACATCTTAATATTTAAGAAAAGGTTTTTTATAAATTTTTATTCGGAATGATTCATAAGCACAGTTTATTTATATATATATGGGAAGGTAATATCATATATTAGTAATGAGCAACTTTTTTTTCTTAATTTTTAAGAAAAAAGTTTGAATGATTTTCAAATCAGATAATAAAAAGATCAATTGAAATTGATCACTATGCAATTTATTCATATTTGTATACACAAAATGAGTATTATCTACAATAAATCACTCATAATTGAAATAACCTAAATCCTTAAGATCCTTTGATACAAAATATTTATTACTTATGCTCTATTTAGTTAGACATAATAATTTTTATGAATTTAAAATCCTAAAGAATTGAATTTATATATCTATTAAGTAACTCCTTTAACGTGGCTATGTACACTACTTAGTTAGACATAATAATTTTTATGAATTTAGAATCCTGAAGAATTGAATTTATATATCTATTAAGTAACTCCTTTAACGTGGCTATGTACACTACTTAGTTAGACATAATAATTTTTATGAATTTAGAATCCTGAAGAATTGAATTTATATATCTATTAAGTAACTCCTTTAACGTGGCTATGTACACTACTTAGTTAGACATAATAATTTCTATGAATTTAGAATCCTGAAGAATTGAATTTATATATCTATTAAGTAACTCCTTTAACGTGGCTATGTACACTACTTTGTACACTACTTAGTTAGACATAATAATTTTTATGAATTTAGAATCCTGAAGAATTGAATTTATATATTTATTAAGTAACTCCTTTAACTTAGTTTCATGTAGTGGCTATGTACAGAACCTTTATTGAAAAAGAAACTGTCACTAAGGAGAGGAAATCAAAAGATATAGCTCAGAAAGCAGGTTTTTTTATGGAGCATTTGAAGGTGAAACTTGTGGATTAGGCGGAGTCGTAATGATTTATGAAACATAAAAAAAAAAAATTAAAGGTAAATAGTGGTAAAGGAAATAGGTTACAAAGTGGTTAGTTTATGTTAAATAAAAATATAAAAAATGAAAATAGTATATAAGTATAGATTTAATATAAAAATTAAGAAAGTAAGTTGACAAAATAATACTTGAAATTTTATGAGATTCACCCAAATTTTATGGGTAAACATTTTGTAACTCTAAAAATAGTCAAAATTGTAAACTATACAATATTTTTAGAAATTTGAATCATTTTATAAAAATATAGCCCAACATCTATTGTTAGAAATTTAAGAATTAATAAAATTACCCAAGGTTTATACATTTTAATAAAATTATGAATGCTTAAAATTTTCCCAAGAACATAACCAGCCTAAAGAACTTGTCACATCAATTAAGTCTATATCATACAAATATTAACATAATAAAAAATATATGGAAAGTGACAATTTTTTAGTACCTAAAAGTCAATGATGATATGTAAAAGTTGTCACATGGCACTATAGTTTATTTTTTTGTGTTTTAAAAATTAAGTCATACTCTCAAGGATTTATATCATATCCATAACCTCTATTTGAGTGTACTAAATCAAAGCGCTTTCACATCAATTTGGGTATTTAGTTAAATGTTGACTTTATTATTATTATTATTATTTTAAAACATGAAATCCATTATAGCTTTGACAAGTCACTTAATAAGCATAATAATCAATTAAACAATGTTTAAATTAAAATGCTAATAACTATTAAATATAAATATAAATATTCTTTTAGATAGATAGATAATGTGAAGTTAAGACTCTTTTTATTTTATAGATTTTCTTGTCATAAGGTGAATTATTATTTAATATATATTAAATTAAAAATCATATTTAAGTCATAAGAATTTGAGTTCATAAATTATTAAGGATTTTAGGTTTCCGTGGTTTGCAGTGTTTGAAAAGGTATTCGGATGATCCACGGTGGTCATTTTCGTAGTAGACGTTTTGAATCTCAAGCTGGATTCATAAATTATTATTTAATATATATTAAATTAAAAATCATATTTAAGTCATAAGAATTTGAGTTCATAAATTATTATTTAATATATATTAAATTAAAAATCATATTTAAATCATGAGAATTTGAGTTCATCTTTATATGTATGTATGTAAAGTTAAATTTTAAATCAATTTATTAACAACATATTATATTTAGCTCATTTTTATATGTACGTATGTAAAGTTAAATTTTAGATCAATTTATTAACAAAACACTATATTGATGAAAGATCAAATATATTGGAGATCTCAAAATAGAGTACTAGGTATATATACAGGAGAAAAAGTGTGTCGCATGTGAGATTGAATAGATTTACACAGCAAAGTTCAAATAGGAAATACTATCTCTAAATAATTTTATACAAATTTAATTTTTTTATTAATGACTTAATTAATTTTTACAATTAATTAAAAAAACATTTTCAAATGTAAAATATAGTAAATTAGTTTTAAAAATGTAATTGTAAGTGCAATCTAACCATTTATGACCTTAGACAATGTGGATCATTTATAAGCTTAGACAATGTGAATTGGAATTACATTTACTATTAAAATATTAAGAAAAGTTTATGCTAGCAAAAGTTTTTGAACACATATAAAAATATTAAAACTTTATTTATATATAAATATAAATTAAATAGTAATAAAAATATTGAAATATATCGACTTTCTTTTTTAAATTTATGAATTATAATTTTACATGTATCCATAATAGCTCTCCATGTATGATGTGTATTCCTCTATGATTTCTCTAAATCTCTCATCCTTTAATAGAGTCTCTTTATTTTCATCATCATCCAGAGTCTCCTTATTTTCATCATCAATGCAATGCATATTATGTTTTATTTTCATCATCAATGCAATGTAAATTATGACTGAGTTTATCTTTATTTTAATTATTATTATTATTATTAAATTTTTACCAATTTCATAATATATATATAAATCATTTGTAGAAAATATTTATTAAAAAATGAATACTTGTAATTAGGTGTTTTTTTATTTCTTAAAAAATAAGTAAAAGCACCTTCTTGTGAATGACAAAATCAATAAACTCTATCTCCATTGAGTTTTGAGTTGAATGATTTTTTCATTTCTACCTACTTGAAGACCACCCACCACCCACCATTGTGGATTCTTGCTGGTCCACTACTTCCTTACAAGATGCTTTATTATCATACACAACTTCCATGTTTGAATCAATTTTTAAATTGGGAACTTCCCTCACCCAAAATTCAAATACACTAAAATAACAAGGTTTTCATCCATAATGGCAAGAACATTCTGAACAAAAAATAGGTATTTTATGTGCCATAAAATAATTAGAGTAACGTCCCTTCCACATCTTCAACTACAAAGATTTATCTCCACCTTATATTAATGATCTTGGAAATTAAAGGATATCTTAAATTGATTGAGATAACTCTTCTAGAAAATATTTTAGTAAAAAGTCTTTTATAGGAATTAGAACATCCACTTGCGATTTCTACTTATTATGATGAGGTTGATTCTATAGGCTATCTTGAATATTTCGTGAAGGTAGATCGTTTATTTCCTTATAGTTCACAACCAACTTTACATATTTTTTGCAGAATGACTACTTTCTTCCAACACTGGTAGCAAAGGTCACTTTTAGGATAGTTATGCAAACCACACCCTTTTATAAGGAAAAGTTCTTAATGGTTAGGGTTGGCCATTAACATACTGAAAGAAAAAATATAATCTTCGGGATTAAAAATCTAGATTCATTTAAGATATCATAACAACAAGCAAACAATCATCAAATGGGGATAAGAAGTGAAGGAAAACCTATTTTTGAAGGTTGTCATATTGTTCCTCCGACACTTAAGACTTAATGTGCTCCAATCCAAGGTTTTGAGACCTACACAAAAAAGATCAACTTCCTCAAATATTATGACATCAATAAATATACGAACCAATTAAAATGCATAAGCATAATCATGAACAATCCTAACTAACCCATTAAGGAGGCTAACCCTCCTTAACCAAAAAAGATTAAATAGTATAAAACTTAGACACAAAGTTCAGGGGAGGGAGGGGAATATTAGAATTTTCTATTAATGAATTGCAATAATGAGATATATTTTACCTCAGTATAGCTACAACACCCTTCAAAACCATAGACCACATTCCTCTACACCCAAACTACACATGCTCCAAGCTTCCGCAATCTTCAACTTCCAATGATGTTTTAAATAGAAGTCATATAAAGGGGAGGAATTCATCAACAAAGGGAATTATAACTCAAGGATAGCAAGTCATTGACGGGAAAATAGGGCACATAGGCTTAGGAAGATAGGGAAATATTCCAACATCACCTTAGACAGGTGTGGTTTCCCCTTAGACAGGTGTGGTTTCCCCTTTTGGTTCACCACTTCATCTTGTTATGTGCATTTGGGATGGTTAAAATGGTTACCAAATAGTTTGAGGATTTATAAATGAGGCCAAGCATCTCCAAATTGATTCATTTCGTGAATTTTCATGAATATGTGTGTGTGTGTGTGTGTGTTTTTATTGGCCCACACTCCCTTCAAAAGGGTGTTGGCATGCACTTCCTCATTAGAGTCCACAGTAAGACTCACATCTGCAACTTGGGTTTCTCATTTCTTCACTTCTTCATTTAATTGGAGAAAATCTATGTGCATGGCTTCACTTTTACCCTTAGGTTGTTATTCTTCATTGTCATCCTCTTCCAGGCAACTTGAGTCTTCTCCCTCTTGGATGGCACTAGGATCACAACTCTTGGAGACTCTTCTTGAAGAAAAAACAAATAATCTCATGATGCTTGAATATGAAAATGGCTTTGCTTACTCTTCACCTTTGGTTCTCTTGTCTTCCTCTTTGCTTGGAGTGGGTTGTCTATAGCTTCCTCTTGATTTATCCTTGTTTTAGTAGTCACAGTAATCTGTGAATCCCACATGTCTTTTGCATTCCTCACGTAGGGCCATTTAATCTACAAGTCAAACCTCCAATGGTGCAACTTCTTCAAACCTCCTTGCTAAATCAGCTTCTGATCTAGTCATTGGTGGTTCATCCCATTGGTCTTCATCTCTCTATATGAAGTGACAGGAAGAGCTACAAGTTGGTTCTTCATCCATGGAGTTGTACTCTTCTCCATACAACTCATAATCACCTTCTTCAACTGCAATAGGTACCAACCTCATGGATGCAAACTTATCTTCTTGATTAGGAAATGGATAGCTTGATGACCTTTGGAATATTTTTCTTTGGACTTCAAGAAGAAATTACAACCTACAGGTGCAAAGGACCATGCTCTAATACCACTATAATGTACCCAAACCCCTACTAGGCACACTAACTCAAATTTACATCTTGGATATACAAAGTATATGCTTGACACACTTACAAGGATGCAAATAAGGTGGAATCAAGGTCAATACTTTGATAGTTTCACATTCGGGAGTGCATCATGCCTTGTTAGAATCCTTTGTCTAGGCCAAAGGGTTCAAGGCAATAGCTCCAGGAATTATGTGGAAAATCCGCTGCTTCTTGTGCAATATGGAAGTAATCAAACCTTAGGATGGATTATAATACTATTCCCAACCTGATACAGACCTATAAGACTTTTTTGATAAATATTTGGTTGTGAAGACAAAGACTAGGTGCAAAACTATTCACTTGGACTAATGAAGGAGCATATTTCCAGGTGAATTCAAATGGGATTAAAGGTTCCCAAATTCTTGATATAAGGGTATGTATGGGTTCAATTACTACTGATTAATATACATGGATCTTCATAAAGGAAATAAAAAACACTAGAATCAAGAATAAGCTTAGAAACATAAAACTAGGCAATTTTGTTTAGTAATGCGCAAGCCTAGTTATGTGTAGTTTCCAAATGACACTGGAGACTTTAAAATTCTTTAATTAATGGCATGAATGGATCTTATTAAGTATGAAATGAAAACATCAAGCTACAATTACAAATTTGGATGTGCCATCAAAGGTTCATTACAATCAAATTGCTAGAAACGCTAAGAAACTGAGGATTTTACAATAGAGAAGAGAAATTGGAGAATTGTGTGAAGAAGAAAGGAGTCTTCACCACTGGATCTGATTCATGGGATGAATAATGTCACAATGTATCATCCTAGGGTGCACCATAGATTCTACAACTCACATAATTTTCCCACTTGAAGTTGGCTTCTAATTGGATGAGACTCTTTGCATTGGAGCAAGGATTCACTGGGATTCTTCTTCATCAACTGGACTTGATCAGTTGCACTAGATTACAGATCAGATCTGCAATATCACTTCATCTTCTGCAATAATCTCAATGAGGAGGACTGGATTTCCTCTTCCTCAAACCCCAGTAGAATGATCTCACAACCCTTCCACTAGTTCACTAGTTGCAAAGGGGCACATCACCCAATGCTAGCAAGGGGCACATCACCCAATGCTAGCAAGGGGCACATTACCCAAGCTACTGAGATGTACAAAGCTCTCAAGATTCAATTCAAAAATTGCAAAAAATATGGCAAATGGAGTGCTCAACTTCCTTTTGTAAACATTTCTCATGAAAATAATAAAATTATTATTTTAGGAGATAATGTCTTTAGCATGCGATTGGATCATGTGGACCCCCTCTCTCAACACGTCTACCCTCCTTGACTAAATTTAGCCTCTATTTCTTTCCTTGAGCCTTTTTCTTGCTTTCCTCTTTTTCGAATCTCTCTTATCTTCAAAAATTAGGAAACTCTTGCTTTCTTTGATTTTATGTTGCTTTCCTGCTTTTGGGCTACTTTTGGGTTGCCTTTCCTGCTTTTCTTGTTGTTGTTGCTTTTGTGTTGATTTTCCTTCCAACTTTTCTGAGGAGGAAAAATCATAGTATTTATCCTCATCCAAATCACCCTCCTTGATCCACCTAGGCCATTACAACTCATAAATGTTTATTAGAATTACTAAATAAATAAAATTGAGGCCCACCATAGTTTATTTAATTTCCTAAGTGACTATGGCCAAAATTAACTTCTTTATTCACTAATGCAAGTATTCCACTAGGATCCAGGGGAGTTCTGATGGGCCTAGTGGTGAACCATGGTGCATCCAAAATGGGGAAATTACATGTTTTCTTCTTTGACTATCGTGGGAGGGGTGGTTCCCAATTGGGTGACGTTATCCAATATGCACTTTTGTGCTGCACGAAGTGTGTGTAATACGCACAATAGAAGATACTCAAAGGAATTGTGAGTCAACAACCTGCATGATCTACATGGGCGAGTAGCATAGGCTTGATTGAGAACATGTGCTAGATGCCTAAGCCAACTTCCATCATGACATGGCCTATGCATTTAATGAATTGGCTCATATCATCCTAAATTACCTCAATTACCTCACAAAAAATTCAAAGAAACACGTCTAAGATCTCGTCAATTTATAGATCATCTTCTAAAGATTTCAAAAGTACAATATACAATTAAACCCTCTTAAATGTGTATTATGTGTCACATCAAGACACCTACTAGTGTTCATCATATATCAAAATCATATCATCATTGATCTCCTCAAATTCCAAGCCATCCTCGATCTCCCCCATTGAAAACATGAAAGTAGTTGCAGATCATTCAAGGAAAAGCTAACTTCCTTCATCATTTCATCCTAGATTATCCTACACAAGCCCAGGTATTCCTACATCTTCTAAAAAATACGTCCCCTTTCGATTGGATGACCAAACACAAATGTCTTTAAGGCACTTAAACAATCTCTAACATCATCTTCTCTCATCTCCCCACTTAACTTTGAATAAAGGATTTTATCCTTTATGTGTCAACATCTTCATGTTCAATCCCTAGATTTTTAGTTCAAAATAGTGAAGATCAATGTGAGAATGTCATTTATTACATCAACAGGACACTGGAAGGACCACCACTTAGTTACATACATAATGAGAAGTTAGCATTGGTTGTCATCCTCTCAATACAAAAATTGCAACATTACATCTTACTATGTAAAACCACATGGATTGCAAACTCAAATCCAATGTAGTACATACTAGGCATGTTCAAATATTGAGAATATGCATGAACATACAACAATGTGTTTACTAGCATGCAAAGAAATAATCTACTAGTCTAGCCTTATATCCATACAAGCATTAATAATAAGGTAAGAAACTAGAGACAAGAGAAAATAAAATATATATGTGATATAAACCCAAATGCGGAAACATCCATGGGAAGGTATTTTTCTTCTTATTCTTCATAAATATCCAATCTTATAGTAGAGATCCACTCCACATATTCTCTCGCAACTTTACAATATATTTACAATGCAATACACAATATATGAATTCCATGCCCAAAAGCATCTCCTTCACCTCTATTATATAGCTAGAGGTATGGAAGAATAACATCCCAAAATACATGTGGGATAAATTATTTTCCACCTCCTTATATAATTAATGTTAATGAGAGAATATTACTCCATGATGCATGTGGGATAACTTCGTTTACATAAGATTAGAGTTATTTATGCCTTCCTTTGCTAGATAAGACATGTTACAACATCACACTAGACATCATTACACATGTAATATTAAAAACTACAGATTCCAACACCCCATTTAATGATGACTAGGGAGAACAACAAATATATGGAGGAATATGGCATTACATTACCATTTCCCTTTGATGAAAAATTTTCGCATTCCAAACAAACTTCGAAGGTACACAAACATTGCTTTTGTCATGGATTGGTGAAGCTATCTGTGGCTTGTTTTTCTGTAGACAATACTCCAAACAAATAACACCATCCACCACAAGATATCAAACGTAATGAGTATCAAGTTCAATGTTCTTAGTATAGGAGTGATACACTGAATTGTACGCAACCTGAATTACACTCTGATTGAAATATATTAATTCAATATGAGACTTCTGAACCAGTCCAAGTTCTATAAGAACATGTTAGATCCACACTGCTTCTGTATTTGCTCCCTTAGATACCTTGTACTCTACTTCACGAGAAGAAATATAAAGAGTTCTCAACTTCTCACTAGACCATGAGATCAGACCTAAACCAAGATGAAATATGTACACTGCAATAGACCTTTTATGTGAAGCGTCCCCTACCCAATCAAAATCTATATAGACAAGAAATGAAATTGTAGCCCTGCTAGAATATAAAACACCATAATGGCATTGTCCCCTATAAATATATAATAATTATCTTTGCTTCATTCCAATGACTTTCATGAGGCTTTTGTATAAACCTTGAAACTCCCCACAAGTTGAAGATATAAGTGGCATCAACAAAAGTAGTGTCATAATCAAATGTTTAACTTTACACTTGATTGAAATGGAATAGGAGAATACTTACAATCACTCATATGAAACTGAGTGAGTAAATTTGTAGCATACTTAGGCTAAGAGACGAATATACCATCAACCATATGCCAAATTTGTAGATTAAAAAAATAATGCAATAGGCCTAAGTTGTTCATTTCAATTTTTTTTTAAAGTTTATTCTTCATTTCCTGTATAAATGTAATATGGATGCCCATAAGGTTAATATCATCCACCTAAAGTACCACAATTAATACATCGTCATCAAAGTTCTTAACATACATATTTGGATTTAGAATATTGATAATATACGTGAACATACAACAATGTGCTTTCTAACATGCAAAGCAAGAATATACTAGTTTATCCTTCTATCCATACAAGAAACAATAATCAAAGTAAGAAACTAGAGATAAGAGAAAAGTAATGATACACCAAATATATGTGGTAAAATCCAAACGGTGAAACATCCACGGGAATCTATTTGTCTTCTTACTCTTTAGAAATATCCAATCTTACACTTAAGCTCCACTCCACATATGCTCTCATAACTTTACAATAGATTTACAATGCAATACACAACATATGACTTCCATACCCAAAAGGGTCTCCTTCACCTCTATTGTATAGCTATTGGTATGGAAGAATAACATCCCAAAATACATGTGGGAAATTGTTTTCCACATCCTTATATAATGAATCGTAATATGAGAATATTACTCCATGATGCATGTACGATAACTCCTTTTACATAGTTAGTTATGCCTTCCTTTGCTATATAAGACATCTTACAACATCACACCAGACGTCATTACACATGTAATATTAAAAATTACACATTCCAACAAGGCTGGTGACATCAATGGTAAGTTCTCTCATTGGATTGTCATTGTTAAAGAATTCGATCTAGAGTTTGTGACACCCAAAAGAAAAAAATATTTATCCCTTGTCGAACTCATTATTGATCTCCCAACCATTGTAGTAGGACCCCCTATCAATGATTAGTTGTCATACAAACACTTGTTTTTCCTTACTACTAAATATCTATGGTATCTATACGTCCTCACATATATCCAAATGTAGAAATTCACTTCTCATCTCTCACATGATAATATTTGCCACATCCACCACCAATCCCTTTATTATCTCCTCATCGAAGAGTTTATCTATCAACACAGTTCTAATACCATTTTGCGATGATGTTTATCTCATGAAGAGGCTAATAAAATCCTTAATGATTTCCATAATGGTGCATGTAGTGGGCACTTTCCAGGATTTTCCACCGCTCAAACAATTTTGCACAACGACTATATTTTTCCTTCGTTCTTCAAAGATTGCATCAATGTCATCAAATGGTGTGGAAACTACCAAATATTATTTAGCAAAACCAGGGACCCCCTTTCCCATTTGAATCCAATCATCATGTCCAATATCTTCTACAAGTGGAGAATCGACTTCATGGAATTTCAACCCACGAGTATATTATCATCACCAGCCATTAATTTACCAAATGGATCAAGGAAATGCTCATTTTTAACAACACCAGTGCCATAGAAACTAGGTTTTTATTTAACCACATCATCACATGATTTGGAGTACCATTTGATCTCTGACAGTGGAAATCATTTCCACAATGAGATTTTCCAAGTGTTATCATCCTTACTAGGGTTCACACACAAGTTCTCCACCCCTCACTATCTGCAAGCTGACAGGTAGGTTGAGGAAATTAATAAAATCCTCAATATCATGCTCCAATGGAGAATCAACAAGAAAAATGCCAATTGGAATTACATGATATTTTTGGAACTATGGTAATACAAAAAATCCGTTAAGACTGCGACAAGATTTACTCCTCTCCACCTAGTTCATGGCATTGATGCAGTCTTAACCATTGAGTGCCAAATAACTACTCTCCAAACCGTTGTGGAAATACTACCTAATATGCTGACATTAGAACATAGATTGCTTTCTTTGGAACAACTAAATGAGGAATGTCATGATTCATTACAACAAAATGAATCCATGAAGCAACATACCAATTCCCATTATGATATCCAAGTTTGTTCTACAAAGGCGATCTTTTTCTCATTTTCGATGCTAAGAAAGACAACAAGATAGTTCCTAGTAAGTTTGTACCAATGTGTAAAGTCCCTTACATTATCAAAAAATTTCTACCCAAAGGAGTGTATGTGCTTGGTTTACCCAAAGGAGGCCTTCTAGACAACCCTGTTAATAGGTTGTATTTGAATAAAATCTTCCCATAGTTGCAAGATCAGGATGACTGCACAAATGCACATATATCTATCTTAGCTAAGTCACATTGATTGCCATCACCTCCATCCACATAAAATTTTCCACAAAAAAAAATGCTATGGATGAATTTCCACCTATTACCTATATTGTACCTTTCAAAAAACATAGTGTATATCATATGTTTTTAGTCAATTTATCTTTTTCTCAGTTTGAATACTATCAATGATCTATATTTTGTTTACTTTACACATGACTACCAATAAAAATTGTTACACAAGCTTCACTAACAATGCGAGTCTTTGGGGCGGCAGGTGCGGGTGGGATACTCTTTGATCCCGGAGGAAATAAAGTCGCAGCCTTCTCTTGGGGCCTAGGTAGAAAGACAAATAATGAGGCAGAATGGCTAGCCCTTATTCTCTCATTAGATTTGGCCTCCTCCTTCAGCATTGACAATCTCAGAATTTATGGAGACTCTAGACATGTTATACAAATCATGAGAAGGGGTTCTACTCCTCAAGGTTCAAAAGCCTGCAGATATATGCAACGAATAAAAACCAATGCTCTCCTCCCAAATGTCTCTTTTTTTCACATCCACCAAGAGAACAACCGGCTTGCTGACTTAGAGGCTAATAAAGGAACATTGTTAGAACTTGGGCACGTGTAGGATCACAATGGTGCCATGGGATTTCACTTCACCCCCTAAGATAATGTCAAGGGTTAAATTTTTTATCATAAGATTAAAGGTTGGGTCCTTTGGATTCTCGAGGGCTCTCCTTATCCCTCGCTTTAAGTTTGGTTATCCGCTCTCCCCTCCGACCCCCGTTGCTTTTGCCACATGCCATCCTGGCCTTCCACGCATCTGTCACATGGCTCTCTGCTGTGCTGTCAGCTCCCACGAGCCATTAATAACTCCTCCCTCCGCTCCTTTCCCTTATTCCCCCGCGATGGCTTGTCCCCCACATTCCTCCCGCGCTCTGAGTTGGCTCTCCCTCTATGAACTGGACTCCCCTCCATCCTGTCCTCTTCTACTGCCTGCGTTTAACATTGGAACAATGCAAAGTGTTATGGCGGCCATAGCTACCCTGAGCCGCACTGTGGTGGATATTAAACTCTCGGTTTGTAGCACTTACGATGTCGTCTGCA
Organism: Larix kaempferi; assembly: GCA_027924585.1. Taxonomy (NCBI): domain Eukaryota; kingdom Viridiplantae; phylum Streptophyta; class Pinopsida; order Pinales; family Pinaceae; genus Larix; species Larix kaempferi. The sequence continues at coordinate 17,952,338 of BSBM01000123.1, read as the reverse complement.
CCAGCTTGAAGCAAAACGAGGAGATGGCCGTGGACCTTAATCATACCGTCTCTCAGCTTTCATGCCAGGATTCGAGGATAGATGATTTAGAGAAAAATTTGTTTGAGCTTATGGGAAAGGTTGACATGTTGCAGGAAGATATGGCAGTTCTGACAGGGAAAACACAGGGAAGTTATGTGCAGGAAACCCCCACAGTCAATCAAGAGATCAATCATGAAATGGTGGACGCAGCTTCTGCTCAGCTGAAGAATTATGGCTAATTTCCAGTTTAGCTCAGGTTTCAAATTTTTGTATATATTTTGCCAATGTATTTATGCATTCTACTCAACAGACAGTTTATCAGGGTTTATCCTAGCACCATTTTGAACAGTTTTAGAAATAAAAGGCTTAGAGCTTTTAAAGATATGTTGATAGAAACCACAGTTACAGTCTTCTCAGAAATTTCCTCTTATGTTAAAAAACTCTATCATATGCATGTAATGAATATTTGTGCACAACTTTTATAAATACACTCTTTTTCCCTGTTTCTGTTAAAAAAAAACAATGCGAGTCTTTGGTCAAAGATTCTTGCATCTACTACTTGCACCATCTACACCGTGATGCACAGACTCTACCATAAAGGTGGAGCATTCCTCGGTCCAACCACTAATAACCAAGAAGAGTACAATGTTGTCATTGGATTATTGGTTGATGCCATCCATTTTTCGCATTCGACATCTTCACATCCACCTAGATTCTCATCTCCTTTTCGCATAGTTTAATTATGTATTTTGTGTACATAATCCATGTCTCTTTTGTAAATTCCTCTGAGTGCATATTCTGGTTCATCAATTTGAAACCATCGCATCCATACATGTCCCTAAGAGTGCTTATGCATTTGTAGATCATATTGCTAATGAAGTAATAGATTGGCACTTACTACATTGAAAATACATCTGACCAATCAAAGCAAATAAAATCTACATTTTTACCATACATTTATGTTATAGTTATCATCTATACATAAACTAAAAGCATAAACACACATTATCACATACATTCCAAAACACATAAAATGAGAAAAATCAAAAGATGATGATGATGTGTGTGTACTCATGTGTCAAGGTCATATATCAAAAAATAGCCTTATGGGGTACATCAAAAATCGCTTCCCACATGCCACATATATACATTTACAAAAAGGGGCACATTGACCCAGTCAAAACAAATCTCAAACACTCGTACAACATGGAACATCCTCTTCTAGAAGAGGAGGTGTCCCAAGTATCACTAATGGTGGTACATCCTCCACAAAAGGTGCCACTAATCCTACTGTTGGTGGTGGGGGGGTGGGTTTTGTGTTGTTTCTCTTAGTCAATGGGAGTGACCAGCAACAACAATCTGATGCATCAAAGTGCGCCACTTGAGTCCTAAAACTACTAGAAGTTGTAAGCACGAGACCATGTACTGATCATCAAAGTCATCAAACCCATGACTGTCAACTCCATCCATAAGGATTGCCACTTGCTGCTCTGAAATATACCAAAGTGATCATAAATTCACCCCCTCTTGGGATAACTCCACTGGCCAGGCCATCCCCACCGGTCCTGCTAGCCTTACCTATTGATCCCACCTGCTATTTCCGAGGCCTCTATAAATGCTTCTACACTAGGGAAGATCAGTTTCCAAAGTTACACCGATAAGCAGCAAAGGTCCAACATTTGTACCAAATAGACACATACAACACCCATCAGTCTCATATATACATAATCATAAATAATAAAAAACATGTGTATAAATCGAACTAAAAAATTTACATAAGTATGACAAAGAGACACTCACCTCAAGCATCCCATGCCTCCCAACCAAGTGGGGGAAACATTGGATGATGAAATAATCCATCCAATTCCATGGATATCACTCAATAGCCCCAATCTATTGCTGCCATACCAATAGATAATGTAAGGTGAAAACATGACCAACCTATCCATCATTCTCCCTCGGCATCAGAGTACCCCAAAAAACCATATGGAGCTACATCGACCACCCCTCGACCCCCTCAACGACACCACTATTGCAGGATAAAGAGACATAATCCACTCAAATAAATAAGAACATAGGATGCTCCAATCAGTGAATGTCTCATTCTTGTCCACAGTGACCTTGGTCATTTGGGAACACATCTTGGCCAACAACATGTGTGCCTAGGAAACCCAGGCCCCTCCCAACACCCTCTCCACCAGAAGGAGCTAACCCTCATATATATGATGGGTCCCTGTAACTCCCAACACCATGAAAAAGATGTTCATAACCGCCCTCACAATAGGATCCAATAAGAAACTCACAAGGATTCCCCCATCCTTCTTTTATCCTAGCAAACTGACATGGTTCTAGGTAATCTATTGGAATATTCTCACCATCATTTTTGTATTTCGCATGCTTGCATGCATCCAATCCTCTGCATGCAATTGCATGCATCCATTTGCATGAAATTGCATGCATCCAGTTATTTTGCAGCCCCCAGGAGCCTATTTCTACTCAGTTTTATCCCTCCTATCCACCGATGCACCCTTGTTGTCATCACTGGAGTACAAGTGCACCCTCTTCCACCTATTTAGGAGTTACTTCAGTTAGTTAGTTGGTTGATGACCCAATTCCTTGATTCAGGGGATGATTGATCAGTCAACTGATTGAAGCACTTAGATAGACACCTACTGAGAGATAGTTGAGCTCTACTGACTACTGACAACTCCTCATGCACCCACATTGGAGTCTCCTTCCCTACATCAGTGCCCATGCACTCAGTTAGGCTCAGTTAGACTCATTTGACTAACTAGTGACTTTTATGACCACTTCCACTGGTTTGGATGATGTCTCCAATGCTATCCAAGCCACACTTTGAGGATAATTCAAATGACCTTAGTGGCATTCGAATCTCATTCATTGTATTCAGTTATTATTCATTTTACAAAGTGTCAGCTTACAACTGATGTATGATACAACATTTTTTCTCCATTTTCTGTGTAATGAGTGATTATTGATTCAACATTTCTTCTTCTTCTTTTTGCACTACATGAGTAAATTCTAGCGAGGTCTGCTACTGCTGAGTGATCCTATTCCTAAAATATCACATGGTATCAGAGCTGACAGCAGTTATTCGAATTGCAGCAGTTGCAGCAATTCCTTGAGCAATTGTCTTTCATTGAGCACCAGAAGCCTCTGAGTTTCCACAGCAAATCCTGGTGCTATTGCCTTGAATTCACTGGAGAAATCTAGTGAGGTCTATCCAGGTGTTAAGGAATTAGCCACATGTGCTTAGTGTCCTAAGGCAGTGTTCAATTCGAATTGCAGTAGATCTTGTTTTCATAATTCTCATTTGTTTTGAAGGAATCTCCCCCTTTCAACTTCGAATTCTGTAGCATTATGGATCTCAAGATTAATTCATTCAAATACTTCGAATGGAATTCTAAAATGGACATCTTCTTGAAGTCGAAGAGTCTTTCCAGAGTAGTGAATGGCCCTGCAGTTGATCCCACTGGTGCAGTAGATAAATCCAAGTACTTAGACAAGCTTCATGAAGCAGTAGGATTGTTGCTACTTAGCATTTCTGAAGATTTGCACTTTCATGTTATCGATTTGAAGATTCCAAACGAGGTTTGGGACAAGCTCTAATCCCTCCTTGGCCAGAAAGATGATTTAAAGGGGCATAAACTAGAAAATGAGCTCATCTCCATGAGCCCAAGCAGTTTCAAAACTATCACTGAGTTTCTCAACAAATTCAAGAACTTGATTTCACAGTTGAAGAGGTATGGGATTGAGAAGGAAGAGAAACAACTCATCCTTGCCATTCTGTCGAAGCTAGGCCCTGATTATTCAGTGTTTGTTTCAACCTTCCAGTCAGCGATATTTTCCATTCCAAAATGGAAGTTCCCTTCGCTTGAAGACTGCATCCAATCTCTCACACTTGAGGAGGAGAAGCTAGTACACATGGGAGTGATAAAAACCAAATTGGATTCATCTCTTGCAACCACTGAGATGAGAAGAGAGAATGGAAAAGGGAAACAAAAAATTTATGATAGAAAGTCGAATGATACAAAGCAGAAGGAGGCTCCCACATAGTCAGATGGAGACTCGAATCCTAGGAAGGACAAGCACACTCAGAAGGGAAAATCCAAGTGCACATACTGTAATCGAGGATATCACCCAAAGAGCTCATGTATGAATAAGACCATAGATCTCATGGCTTCACTTCTTGAAAAAATAATATTCTAGTACCTACATGTGCTAGAAAGAAAGAGAGTGAACCATTTGGATATGAGAACAAAGAGAGATGCCATGCCCTCATGGCAGGTGCATCAACTCAATCCTCCTTCATCATAGATTCTGGAGCATCAAGGCACATTACCTCCTCCAAGAATCTCTTCACTAGATTCGAAGCTACTATTGGACCATCCATTATGTTGGGGAATGATTATGAAGTCCCCTCTGAGGGGATTGGAAGAATCAAACTAGATCATGGATACTTATCAGATGTACTCTATGTCCCCACTCTCACTGCTAATCTACATTCAGTATATCAAATGATCCATACTAGAGAGCCCAAGAGGGTGATATTCTCTCCAAATGAGGTCAAAATCCAAGACATGGTATCAGGTTCTACCATTGCAAAAGGTGTTGCAAATCATAAGTCAAAACTGTATGAGTTCTCCCACTTCTTACCTCTCTCAAAGCAATCTGATCTTCACACTCATGCCAATGAAGAGGGTAGATTGTGGCATGAAAGATTTGGGAATCCTAACTATCAATACTTGCAAGCAATGCATACTAAAGATATGGTTGAAGGGCTTACCAAGATCAAGTTTTCTAAGGGAAACTGTCATGGTTGTTTGATTGGAAAGAATCCTAAGAATAAATTTGAGAAGGGAAGGCAAGGAGAGCCTCTCATCCTCTAGATCTGATTCATAGTGATGTTGCAGGGCCATTTCTAGATCTATCTCTAAACAAAGCAAGGTATATACTCACTTTTATTGATGATTATTCCATATTTACATGGGTATACTTTCTTAGATTGAAGTCAGAAGTATTTGGATTATTTAAGTTTTTCAAGTCTTCTGCAGAAAAGTTTTCAGATAGAAATATCAAGGCCATTCGCACTGACAGTGGATGTGAGTACATCAAGGGTGATTTTCAAACCTTTTGTGCTGAAGAGGGCATTGAGATGCAACATCTTGTTCCCTATACACCACAACAGAATGGTGTTGCTGAAAGGAAGAATAGAACATTGAAAGAAATGGCCACCTGCATGCTAAATTCGAAAGGGTTGCACCCTAGTTTTTGGGCAGAAGCCATTAACTGTGCCTCCTATATTCAGAATAGAGTTCCTCACAAAGGACTCAAAGACATGAATCCTTTCGAAGCATGGATGGGATACAAACCTGATGTGTCTCATCTTAGAGTATTTGGATCCAGAGCATGGGAAAGGATTCCAAATGAGAAAAGGAGAGCCCTAGATCCACAAAGAAGAGAGTGTATCATGGTGGGGTCACTAGGTTTTTTTGGACCCAAAATTCGACGGCCAAAAAGTCAGATTTTCTACATTTTGTGGTCAACTATCCGACAACCATAGTAATTTTTTAACGTCGGTCCAATTTTGGATCAAAACCAATGGCTTGGACTTCGTCGGTTATCCGAATCCTCCGGGAGTCGGATAACTGACGGGCCTTGCAACTGAAAAGAGCTTGGATCCGACGTCTTTGGCCGTCAGATCTGAAGCATAGTTGTCGGTATTTTTCACTGTGGAGGTCGGAAAACCAATGGCGCGCACAACTGAAAATGGTTGAGCACCGACTTCTTTTGACGTCGAAGCTATGGCAAAGTCGTCAGTTTTGTGCAATGTGGAGGTCGAAAAACCGACGCCTATCCCACTTGAAAATGGTTGAGCATCGACGTCTTTTGATGTCAGAGCTATGGCAAAGTTGTCGATTTTGTGCACCGTGGAGGTCGGAAAATCGACGCCTATCCCACTTGAAAATGACTGAGCACCGACATCTTTTGACGTCGGAGCTATGGAAAAGTCGTTGGTTTTCTTTGCCATGGCTGTTGGTTATCCGACACCTATGGATAATTTATAAAAAAAAACAATATTGTTTGGAAGTGTTTGTTGCTACAATTCCTCTTTTTTTTTCTAGTACACCCTCAGAGTCTTGAACTTTGTGAAGTCATGTTTAAACAACCATTGCATTTCATTGTCCAAATTAAGGTCTATTATAGCCTTCCTACTTCATTGCAAATGCCAAGTTGTACCATGCCTGAAGTTGTCCCATGCCTCATTCTTGTTCAAAGCCAAATAAGTTTAAATTATTATTATAAAATCATTTATAAATTATATATGATTTTAATATAATAATTTAACTTTACCTTTATAATAAAGTTGAAAATATTTTGCCAAATAAGTTTAAATTATTATTATAAAATCATTTATAAATTATATATGATTTTAATATAATAATTTAACTTTACCTTTATAATAAAGTTGAAAATATTTTCTAATTATTATAATAGTCCATTATTTAAAAGGTGGCTTTTATTATCAAACTTGAAACGACAACTCTAAGTGTTCACTCAAAGCTAAAACCATACTTAGCATTATTTAATATTCAAGCTATCAAGTCAAGTAAAGATGTAGAAGAATTGATTGTAGCAAAATACAATAAGGAAAAGATTGTGGGTAAAGGTCGAGCTTGTACAAGAAACTCAATCAACAATGGAAAAGTTGTAATGGATATATGTTGCAGTAGTGAGTGGTGGTGTTGTAGAAGATGACACTATAGAAAAGAGTGGTGTTACAATGGTGGAGTTGTAAGGAGATGATATTTAATTAAATGTAGTAGTGGAATATGCACATGTGAACGTCTTATTCCCATAATGTGTAGTGTATTGATATCATTGCAGATGAATTTGAGAGTGCAACAAAAGAAAACATAGTGGATAAAAGGAAGGATTCCTGCAAACACAAACCACTATGTTACGTGAACTTCTTTCAGGGCTTTGTTACATTTTCTTCTAAGATTTTTCATCGCTTTGTTACAAGAATATTTTTGACCTAAAAGTACACTTGATAGGTTTGGATGGAATAGATTTCCATGGAAATCCTCTTTACATTCATTCTCGAGTGACTCGATATTAACAATTCCGATTATCAAAAGGGAATACATACTATTAAAAAGGGAAAATAAAGAAAACGGATAAAGGGATACGTAAAGTTGACAAAGGAAAATAAATAAAATCTATAATTTGGATCGAAAGAATAACCGAAAGAATAACCGGGTATGAACTAAACTGAGGAGATTCAAACCTGTGACCTATGTCTAGTCCCAAGGCTACCAACTTCAAGCCTAACCTTGTTAATCAGTTCCCATCGTCATTTACTCTCATACGAAGTCCCACAACCACTTCTCTCGACACCCAGTACTCTTCATTCATTCTGCATGCATTTCACTATGCAACGGTCTCAAATTCACTGCGTTTTTCCTGAATTAGTGTCTCAATTCAATACGACCCACGCCCGCCGTCTAAGGAGTGTTGCCAACGGTCTTGAGTTTCAGCCTGGCAATGGTGACGATTCATGGTATTATGTTTCCCTTCAGCTACAATATGGAAAACTCATAGTCCATTGCGAAGGTTTGTCTGACAAATGTCACTGTTTGGGTCATGCTGAATCGAGAAACTGAAACCATCACATTTTTCAGACAAACCTTCGTATGAGAGCTTTGAGTTTGTCATATTGCAGCCAAAGGGAAACATAATACCATGAATTGTCACCGTTTCCAGGATGAAACTCTAGACCACTGGCAACACTCTTCGGACGGCAGGCATGGGTCATGCTGAATCGAGAAACTAATTTAGGGAAAGCGCAGAGGGGATTTGAGACTGTTGCATATTCAAATGCATGCATAATGAATCAAGAAAGGTGGTAGCCCATTGTCTCCCACTATGAAATGCATGCAGAATGAATCAAGTTGCTTGAAGGTGGTCTCCCATTATTAGTTGCAATTCAAGCTTGAAGGTGTTAGCCTTGGGACTAGACATAGGTCATAGGTTCGAATATCCTTAGTTAAGTTTCAGCCATAAAAAATGATGAACATTGACAATAGGAAGCATGTTTCTAATTGTTGTTGGTGTATGCTAGATTAGTTGCAAATATCATGCTTCAGAACCCAGGCTTCAATGGTAAATAGACCATTTTGGAAGGGTTCAATGTGAGGTTAAGGATATTGATTCCAATGAAATTAAAGAGAAGGTTAAGGATATTGATTCTAGTGCATCATTTACTCATCCTTTGAAGTTGTGGAAACTCGAAATTGGTTATGATGAGCAACCAAACATCACAACAAGCTCCAAGAAATTGTCAAAATTTAGATGACATGCTAGTGGGTTGTAGAAAGCCAGCATCATAGCCATTCATTGAGCTCCTCTCTGTTTTGAGAATAATTTAATATTCTCTACTGAACAGGGCCAGCCACATGAAGGTGGAAGCTCTTATGGCCCCTCCCCCCCTCACATCAATCTCAATTCCCCATACCCAATGCATGTACTTGAAAAAAAGAAATACGTGCAAATTCATCCATATTTCATCATGAAATTTCATCTACCATTCATTCAATAAAGCCTAACATTCATTAAACCATTGTTTCATTCAGTCAACACATTCATATAATAAAATATAACATTCAATAAACCATTCATTCATTCATTCAACACATTCATTCAATACAAACTGACATTCAATAAAGGTAATAGTTTACTACACTGAATCATTAAACCATTAAACCATTCATTCATTCATTAGGCCAAAAATCATGGACGATATATTATTATCAAAAATAATTAGACGAGTACATTTTTCGAGTCACTTCTTTTTACTAGCAGTTTTTATTCTCTTCATAATTGGTAAATAATCTCTAAGAGGAGCATCTACCCCTTGACTTTCTGTTCCAGTTCTTGGTTCTTCATCAGGCACTTGTGGTGATGTCTGTGGCAAGGGATTTGGATTTGCTGCAACAATGTGAAAATGTTACATCGTTGTATTTTGATATTGTAATGACAAGTATTTCATTTAAAAAAAACATTAAAAAGGTGTTTTTTTGCCTGGTGTGGCCACATCATGTAGTTCATGTTCTTGTCCAGGCTCAACCTGTATAGTTTCACCCTCTACATGCTCTGCAGTTGAAATATGGTGAACTACAATTAATGTTCACCATTTGCAATGCTATACATAAAATTTTAGCATATGAATAAATTCATTACCAGGATTAGAAGCATGATCTTCGTTTTGTTTTTCTCCGTCCTTGACATTAGGGGGATCATTGCTTTCCTGCTCAAAACAGAGTCAATATTGTTTTTCAAGTACTTATAATGAATAGATTGCACAAGCGGTTAATAGTCAATAAAGTATATAGATTCTATTTACTTGTGCACCGGATGGATTGGTACCAGAAGACTATGTTTGGCTAGGCAAGCTTTTTCGTCGTTCAACAACAGCTCCAAAGCCTTCCGTGAAGCCAAGCTTCATGTCTTCCTCAGTGGGTTGTTCATTGAATTGTTCAGCCTGCATATTTGCATAATGTTGTTAATTAACATTTTCCGGTGCAATAAAATGAAAAAAAAATTGCAATTTATTATTTGCATGCATTATTGGTTTTTTGAAACTTACAAATTGTGCCGCGAAATTGGAATAACCACCAGGCCCAAGCTTGTGCTGACCTATTTTTTCAAATCTTGCCTTTGTGTCCTTTGATGTGTCTGGAAGCCTATGCAAGTGTTGAAATACGTTAGATGTTCCAAGTTCGATATAGAAATATTCAATAATAATAAGGTTTTGAATTACATTGCAGAAAGTATTGCATACCTCCCTATGCCTAGTGTTATCTTTCCTTCTCTTCTCTGAGCCCTCTCCCTTCCATCATCCACAAGAGCTCTCCACTCCATTGGTGAAATCATTGGAGGGCGCTCATACTTAGGGTTTTTTTCAAGGTGTGTCCTATATTTGTCTCGGACAACCTTCACATGTTGACAAGCCTTTTTCATGACCTCGACTTTATTAAAGGTTTTGTCGCTGAACAAGCCAACCAACCGATGCATGAGTTCATCTTTTAAACATTTCTGTTGTTTATCCCACCTTTCTCGGATGGTGGGCCCGAAGATCTCCAAGCACGCGTCATTCATTTGTTTATAGAAAACGTCATTTCCAATGAAACGATCATGCCATGGTCATAATTAGTTGATAGAAAACGTTTTATCGGTATATTACAATGAAGTTATAAACAGTAACTTGATCAACGTATATTAATTACCCGGGACCTTATCGATCTTTATTGGGATGAGATCGGAGTCGACCAAAAATGTTACCTCCATTGTTCTCGTGCTAGTGACACAGGAAGAGCCTAGAAATGCAACTAGGTCAATATCAATATTACCAAGATTCTTGTTGTCGACCTCTTCCGGTGGACAATCCTGTGTGCGTCGGTCACCAACGGTCGGTGTGCTCAGAGTTGGGGTCCATGGTGTGTCAAAATGTGTTTCCAACTGTTCAGCCGACAACAATGGCGAAGGAGTCGATGTAGTACGTGGAGTCGTTTACTCATGATGCCACGTCTCTCCACGAGCCTCGCTGTGGCCAACATCTCCTCCACCACTATTGTGTGTTTTCCGATAATTCTGTAAATACAAACCACGTCTTACACGTTTAGTACTATAATATAAAAGAGAAAATTATAAAGTTATAAATAAATTATTTTATGAATCAAGATTCCTCAACTTACTTCCAAGGATTCAGATTTCCGTTCCAACAATTCAATCCTTGCTAGGTTCTTGCTTGTCTGCGGAAACTTGATAAGCAGAGAAACGAGTTCCGCAGTATATTTTTCCAACAATTTGTCTATCATCGTAAACCGGTTTGTGGCTTCACCAGTTTGTCTATCATCTTTGAGGATCTCAGCCACTTCAGGATCTACTAGACATTCTCATGATGTTGTTTCATACAATGATTCATCGGGCTGCAACAAAAAAATATAAAAGACTATTGAGTTATATCATGATAGATTCCTACAATTATATGAACAATTCCAATGGATTATACTTGCAACGTAGAGGATCATGATCCACTCCTCGGATCGATGTTAATAGGTGACTTGCCCCGATCTGCTAATAACTAGGAGTTGCCCCTTACATAAACCTAAATAAAAAACACAGTGAAAGTCACCTAAACATAGTGAAAGTCAACTATTTTTTCTTATTATATTTGCACTATTACAAAGATGTATACCTGATCCCTCGAGGAATATGTACTCCTCCGACCATCTGCTGGCGGTGCTTTATCCCGATCACTAGCCTGCGAAGTAAATGGGGAAAATTTAAACGAAATAAACTAATGAAAAAATCCTTAATATGTTAAATTCATTAATAAAAGGTTGGGGAAATTGTTATATGTACCACTCCCATAGTAACCTTTTTGTATCTACTCGGTTCAAATTGTAATTAATAAGCAACTCTTCCCCTGCAGATATTGATTTAATGGAAACTACAAAAACACGGTTTCCTTCACGCCCCTCAAATTCGCAGTTTGGTTGCTTAATTGTAGACTCTGGTTGTGTACTGTTTATAAACCCCGCAATATTCCTTGTGGCCTTTGGCCTTCCATCCATGTACAATGTTGCTCCTTTATTTTGATTTTTGTCTTTCAACTGTAAATAGTTTGTTGACAATCCATAGCTATGCATACTTTTTATAAATTGGACCAGGCGCATCCAATCTTTGTAGTTGTAACAGGGTCCAACATACTCCATCAATTCTGTACATGTGTTGTAAGGGACCCTTATGCCATCCATGCTGAACAACCTGAAACCATGTATTAACGACGGTGCTATTTGATATATCCTATCGTTCACACAAAAATCTGTGTTCAGTTGAAGAAGATCCTTGGGTACCCATTGTTTCACTAAATGTCTGTACCTCAAGGGCACCTCGAGGTCGTCTTTTGTCTCATCACCATAGGAACATGACCCCCCTTGACCGTGAAAAAATTCATTGCGTTTCTCGAATTTTCTTTTAGTCTTTTGACATCTAGTTGAATATACAACTCTTCTAGACCTACTGGATGTCTCACTTTCCTCTAGCCTTCCTAAACTCCCCTTGCTCGAGCAAGACAGATCTGACAAATACCTGTTTGGTTCTACCTGCAACATGGGAAAAAAGTTTAGATACGACCGCAAGGCATAGCGCCTCTTAAAAGGTGATGCGTCGCGCCTTTTATAATTTTACTTTATCCTCATTCCCTTTCTCAACATGTAGGCATTCAAGCGATGAGGAAGACGATCACTTTATCTTTCTTATGATTACAAATTCACGCAATTATGAGCTTTCTTTTATTGCTCCTTTGGGTCTTGACTCCCATATCAAACCATCCAATTATCAAATGTGTCGTCATTGCCCTAAAGTATCTCTCATCCCATCAGTTTGGGTTCATCAACTCGATAATTGAAGTCCAGTCACATTTAGTAAGATATTTATATTCAGCAATAATAATATAAAATAAAAATCACTAACCATTATGGAAAACATCTAAAAATTTTTAAGACTTTCAAAAGTAAGATCTTTTAAGTGGTTAATAAGTGTTCACAAATCTTCAAAAACAATATTTTATACAATGTTGTGGAACTTGTATAATCTTATTCAATCATGGTCTTCTTAGATGATTGAAAGTAATTGAATCAAGCAAAAATGGAACCGTAAAGATGTAAGCTGTTTTGAAAAATGCTAGCTTTCAGTCATACTCCCAACTAATGTTGCCTTTTGACAATTACTTGTAATATTGACTTAGGGTGTTTAATACATAACATAGATTTTCAATCATATTGACAGAGAGAAAAGTAGGGCTTTCTTTATATTATCATGACATAGATACAAAGACTTTCTTTTCAATCATTTTGAGAATTTGAATGGACAGGCCCCACTCATAGCCAAATACTTTTGAGATATTTACAACTCATCGGAGTATGGGGGACCATACAGTTCTCGAAAGACGTTGGATTCAACAACCCATGCCTTTGAATAAACAGACCTCAGGACCATGCATCTATTCTGATGCATGTGGACGTCTATGTGGTTTTTGACAAGCCACTATCATTCGTTTTTAACGTAGTACCAAAGGATTTGAGCCTCAGTAAGCTTTGTCTGCAAAATATCTTTGACATGTTCGAGAGATTCTCCAACTTCCCGTTTTAGATTATAAATAGCACCTGGATCTAATGCTATCAGGTTGATGCCGAATGACCGCCACCAGTCTCTAGTCCAATCAGGGATGAACCATGCAAGATCCTCATGGATATGTGTCATTTGAGTTCCAAACTTTAGCATGGTATAATATGTTCTATCTTTATTTTCTTTTCTCAAGAATTTCCACCATAATTTTTTATATTTTTCATAAGTGTGTGTAGTACTTGGAAACTGGAGACTAGCATCTTGATGTGGCCATGCTTCCAAAGAATGTATCTGGTTAATACAATAGTATTGTTGTTCTAGTTGTATCCCGGGGTGAGGTGTAGAGCCTTCCGTCGAGATCAGGTTAAGATCATGGTATAGGTGAGTTAACCAATTACTTGCATCAACTGCTTTTCTTAAGGAGTTGTTGTAAATCATCTCTGGTACGTCAATACTAGATCCCATAGGCATTCTTCTAAGTTCTAGCACTAGTCTAATAAAAGCATCCGATCCTTGTAAGTTAGCATCTAATACTTCAACATGTCTCAACTCCCACCTAGGTTTTCAGTCTTGCATATAATCCAACCAACTCATATTATCATTGATAGTGTAGATATGATTTTTTCCTCCGGTCCAAGCAAATATTTTCATGTTTACTTGTGGGTTATGGGCCCACTAGATTCCACTTTGAACTTCTATGCTTGCTTGCCTCGTGCTCGCTTCCACCAGGCTCACTTGTTTCAGGCTCACTTGCTTCAGGCTCACTTGCTTCAGGCCCGCTTCTTAAAAATTAACAGCACACTTCTGTGTCAAATATTCTCTTGTTATAAAGTCAGGAATGCTTTTTGCTTTCCCAAAAATGTGCTCATGAACAGTACAATTATAACATCAGAACAATGCTTCCCATCTTGCAAACTTTCCTTTTGTTGTTACAAATTTTATTGTGTTGTTTAGCTCACAAATGGAAGTCTAGAGCAATCTGTTATAGTTATGATAAGGTCATGGTTCAAGAAATAAAGTCATAGTTCTACTCAATTTTTTGTCAGGACACTTATTATCCAAGATAATTTTCCTCACAAGTTCAGTCGAGGTTGAGTTCCACCACTCTTAAAATTATTTACCAACAAATATAATTTGATTACCAACAATTTTGTATGACAGGACAAGCCTTAACTACTTAATTCAAATTATTTACCACGTATTTGATTACCAACACTTTGATTACTAATTAAGTCTTATAACCAACACATATTTAATTACCTGGGTGTAGACATTTCCTCTAATATACTCAGAAGAGTTACTTTTAGAAATGACTGTGCCTCTTAGAGACCAATCAACTCTAGGAACCAAGTGACCCTATTATAGGGTTAGTACAAACCAGAGAGAGAGAGATGACTGGCTATATTGGTACGGTCAATCAAAGAAAGTCAATGACAGTCAAAAGGCTCAGTACAATCACAATAAAGATGAGCTGACAGCCAGTAGACTGAGGCCAAAGAGACTCACGGTCCCTAGTAAGGTACAAGGACCAACCAAAGGGTAAAAAAACCAACCAATAAGTTACAAGTAAAAAAGAAAAGAGTGGGTATAAATTAGACTCATAACCCTTGGGACTAAGGGGGTGTAGTACCTCAAATGTGGACAATCTACCATAGTTATATCCACAAGACCAAAAACAAAAAAGGCGGTACAATTCAAAAGATAACTCAAGATCAATAAAAGACCCAAAAGGTGAGAGGCAAGGTACCACAAAAAAATGAAAGGACCAAAATTAAAGGACAAGCTACCACAAGACCAATAAACAATAGGGTGTAAGGTCCAAAAGTAAATCAACCATTGTGGGGAAGGTACAAATAAGATCAAATATATATTGCAATAGCTCCTTGTAACTACATGTTATTTGACATGCCAAAGAGATGGAAGGTCAAATAATGTCAAATATATGCAATAGCTCCTTGTAACTACCTCTTATATGTAATAGCTCCTTGTAACTACCTATTATTTGACATGCCAAAGAGACGGAAGGTCAAATAATGTCAAATATATGCAATAGGTCCTTGTAATTACCTCTTATATGCAATAGCTCCTTGTAACTACCTCTTGTAACTCAAATAGGACCACCAAAAGGTATAAAGACTCATAAAAACTTGGACAAATTAGGGTGTGTACCTCAAATGTGTACAAACTATTGTAGTACCCACAAGACCAAAAACATAAAAGGTGGTACAAATCAAAAGATATACCAAGATGAGTAAAAGACCCAAAAGGTAAAAGGAAAGGTACCACACAAATATTATCGACAAAATGGAAGGACCATAAGACAATTAACCAAGGTGGGGTACAACGTACCAATCATCTCTTTCTCAAATGTACCATTGTTCCATATAACCTGAAATACCATCATCACAGTAAACGGAAAAGTCCACACGGATGATGTGATCACATGGTCCTCTAAACTACTCCTAAGGTTAAGCATCAGTGGCTCCATCAAGAGGTGTTAAGTCCCTTGAGAAGACCATCTAACTCAACCATATCGAAGACCTAGGAGAAGAGGACATCACACATCATCAGATAAGCTCAAAAAACTATACGGGGACCGGTGTAATAGTAAGTGAGCTGAAACAAAAGTGGCCAGAATGCCAACAAGAAGCACTAAAAAGAAAAAGACCCTCTAAAAAGGTGAAATAGCAAGCAAAACCTCCTAACTAAGAGCTGGAGACCTCAACAAGTTGTATCCTTCGCAAGGTGATGAAATCCAAGTCGAACAATACAAAATGAGAGACTAATAATGGAAGGATATCCCTCTACCAAAAGGGATCCTGGGTAAAAGAGCCCTAGTAGAAAAGTCCCTAAGCTACCGCGTTCATGACACGTTGGAAAAGGTTTTCGGCACTTCTACCTTATCACCCTTGTATCACCAGTATGGTGGCCGGAGAATACAAGGAAGACAATGATCGATGTTTCCTTAGGGATAAGTGGAGTGCGGCATTCCACAGAGTCCATCTGGTTCTCGATCTCGCGGTGGTTTAACCCCTGAAGCAACAGGAGGCCCCTCCACAAACTGGTCGATGACTGTGTCAACAAGTACAAGAGGATTTTAGCACCCTAGAGGACAACAACTATGTCTCAGATGATAATGAAAAGGGGGAATTATTTGGATTCCTATCCCCGGTGTCCTACCTAACTAACAAATTATTTTTATCCTCAAGCAAGGTTAATGTGTGTTGAGTTAACGAGTTAAATTTTAATGGTTGTATTACTCAGTCGGGTGATGGAAGTGCAACTCGTCGTGTGATGACTGACTCAAACCATGCAAATGCATATGAATAAACTAAGCCTTTCCTTTCAATGAATGCTAGCTAAGGTAAGGAGAGAGTTCTTTCAAACTACAACTACTCTTTCAAATCATTCATCACAAAAACACAATGATAGTAGAAACAATAAACTGCATATAAATGTTCATGAGCTTAATAAGAAAATAATAACCACAACTGGAGCCCTACAACTCCTCTTCCTCTAGGAAAACATGAAATACATCTAATTACATCACTCATTATACAAAGTGATTGCTCACCGCATGGGGGAATCCTTATACAAAGTGTGAACGCTAAAGATAAAAAAACATCCAAACTGCAATAAATGCTTATTGTAATTTGTAATATTAGACTTGTAATATGCATTGAAACACACCAAGCAAGCATCCAAAACACAGATTTACAAATTGTGGCAGCCTAGCCGAGCAGTAATAAAAAATTGTAATTTTGAAAGAAAGTCCGACGACACAGTCCTTTTCGTCGGAGGTCGTCGGATTTTCTCATCCGATTTTGGGTTCAAATCTACTAGTGCTAGCATGTACAACATAAAAAAATAGATATGGGTAAATTCATAATTGGACTAAGTCTAATGGGTATATGGAGCAATAAGCCCCCTGGTGCTTTAGTAGAGTTTGAGATTGTTCTTCTACTCTTCTGAAAACATATGTGGCCTATTGTTTTGTTGGGTATTGACTAGTGGTAATGATGGATGACACTTTTTGGAACAGACCCGTAAAAGGGAATTTTTTTTAGTTTTATGTGTTGGAATGTAAGGGGTTCACAACCTTTCTCATTATTTAATTCTCCATCCATGAACTGGGTTACACCCTAGATTCCAACTCGAACGAACTTTTGGAAAATAATTGCTTACAAAAATTATATCTAAAAGATTAGAGGCCATGTAGAAAGTAGGAAAGAGTTCAGTATTATCACTCTAGGCACTCTCTATAGATTTATGCACGGAAAAAGACAAGATAGGTTCCCAATTAAAAACTGCAATTGATGTAACCACAATATAAATAATAGGAACCCAACTGCATTGAGGTAAGTGTAGTCTCTTGTTGTCCATACAACCTACACATAATAGCCATGACATATATATGGAAACATCAATTTTTTAATAAAATGCATGCCATCTTTCCTAGATATGAACCTATTTACCTCTACCACCAACTAACTAAATTCTTCTTCATGTCATGATCTTTGTGAAATTTTTCTACCCAACCATTTGTCAAAAAAAAATTCTGGTTGGTGAATCTTATAACACTTTTCAAGCCCTAAAGGTTGAAAATATGTAATGTACTATCCATTTCTATTGATGAATATCTTATTGTCAGTATTAGTATGTTTAATTATTCAATAAATGACATATTAACAAGTTAACATAAGAGCCTAAACCTGCCCACCTCCCAGCTTGTACCTAATTAACCAAAAATAAACTCCCCTATTTAAACTAACTGAGTTTTCCCCATTATATCAGCTGCGTTGATTACAATACCCACTGAAATGGGTCACTACTAACAAACTACTTTTTAGGAAGAACAAGATTATATTTGTAATTAAGAACACAACCACCCCATAGCTGCCAGATCACATGAATGAATCCATTAATGTGTATCACGTGAGACCATAAAATTTCAGTGAATACTACTAGCGTCGATCAAACCGTCTTTTCTTGTCTTCACCTTATGCCATATAACTTTTCTTAACATGCAGTAATGCCATCTGTATATTCTTATAACCTTTTATATGCACCGTGTATCATCTAGAGCATGTGCCATGCAAACTGGCAGGGATATCCATCATTTCCAAGTAGATTGTTGGCCATTCTAGAAAGCAATTCCAAAGGCAAATTGATTCTTGAAGATTGGGAAGGCAGAATAGACAACATAATTTAGAAACTTCAGATTGGGAGTTTGGGACACAAGGTATTAACATTTTCCATATGGACAAAATAACTATTCTAGATCCCTCTTAAATTTATTTTCCATCTATGCCTGATGTCTAGTTGTAGCTCTAAAAGGACCCCTACAATAATCCAATCAATCAATATGATGTTTTAATGTAAGGGTATTGCCAAGTAAATTGACATTAGTCGTTAAACAATGCCTTTTGTTGGCAAGATCTTTGGCATGACCAGTTGATGCCAAATTGACCTTTGTCACTGGGCATTGTACAAGATGTTGAAAGACTCTGTTCATCATGTGTTTTCTATTTTTCAGAAGTTCCTATTTTAGGGACAATTTCATTTTTAGCAGATTTGGATATCAAGACAATATGTTTTAGTAAGACCTTAATTTAGTTAAATTTGAGTTAGGATTAGTGCATTTTAATTGCATGACTTGGGCAGTTTTTCCTAGGAGAGGGAATCTCAAATCTAAAGTGTGTGTCTAGTGTCAGTGAAGTGCTGACCTGTCAGGAAGATGATCTCTTTAGGAGCTTGATTTTTTGTCTAACTGCTGAACCAAACAACTCAGCCAAAACAAAAAATAAAATAAAAGTAGTTCGTAGACCCAGGATTGAATCATGTAGAGGTGTAACCAAACAAACATCTAAACAAAATCTATAGCAGGATCGTTCCTACCAAACCTCTGCACAAATGCTAAAACATTTAAACCAATGCAATTTACCAGCTAGGGCTTACCCAGCTCTTTTCATTTAACAAATACATCCTATTTCAAAATGTAATAACACAGAGATCGAATCTCACCAAAGGATAAACACTAAATAAATAAAATGACCAGCGTTACAGACCAAAACTCCAAAGTCGAAACAAACATCGTGTGTTTTCGATGACTTCTCAAACAGAAAATACTTGAGCCCAGAACCAAAAACGTTAAGTTACACAATTGCTTCATCAAAGTCAAAACTCATGATATAGAATTGTTTTCCAAACATTTTAGCTACAGGTTCGAATCTCTTAGCCAAACATATAAATACTTGCGCCCAGAGTCCAAAAAAAATAGCTACAGGATCGCTTCATCAAGCTAACACGGAATCGTTTAAACTAAAGACTCTATCCAATAACGTATAGCGATAGGGTCGATTCTCACCCAATCGCTTAGTAGAGTATAAAAACTCAAGTTTAAATAGAAACAAAGCTAGTATTTACACACAGTGAAACCCCAATTAATTTTCCAAACCATCAATTTACACGCAGAGTCATTTTTGTCACCTACAGGTGGCAAATTACAAGTAGAGCATTCGTATTATCTACGAATTGATACGCAGAACCCAAATGAAAGATATGCATTTCAACATGTTCTAGATTGCAACCATTTAAACAATTTATACAATACCCAATCCATCACTTAGAGCAACACAGTAAGCGAATACCAAAACAGAGGTAAGTCAACACCTTAGATTAGTTACAAACAGGGTTACAACCATTCATGGATATGACCAAGTCATAAGTGCCCAGAATGGGCATGCTTCATTACATTAAACACACCATAAACAACTACCAAACTACTCATACGAATTACATTCTCATTATGGGTCAAACCCATTACAATTTCTCACTGCCCATGACTAGCCCCAATTCGAAACGGAGTTACAGAAACCCCGAAGGACACCTAACAAAAAACTACAAACACACTCCTCATCCATGAATAGAGTAGGCATCGAAGCTTTAGGAAATAGGAAGGGTCATAGAGTAGGCTCTGCTAATGGGTTGAATGAAATTCAAGTGTAGGAGGGTTCAATATGAAATGTGGCCACATACCGAAGACATTGTAGAGACTAATCCTTCTCCTGCTCCTGATTTTGCAATCGAAACCCCTGCTCTTGATCCTGCTTGTGCTTGTGCAAAGGAAACACTTGCATCGTCGCTTAACGCCGGTTAAGTCCAAGTCGAAGTCGAGACGCCCACTAAAAATGGAGCCACATTACAAACCAAACCACAGGTATGAAACATATGTGGAGGAGGTCGGATTTTCCCTCGAAAAAATGGAGAAACCACCTATCGATCACTGAATTAGATTTTCAGTTCATCACTACCCTTCGAACTACGTTTCCGTCACACAAACCAGACTGCAAGTCTGAAACAGATGCGGAGGAGGTGGAGTTTTCCCTCCAAAAAATGCTGAAACACGCTATCGAACAGAGTGACAGGATTATCGATCAGTGATAGGAATATTAGGGCCGGTTTTGTGTTTAATGGTTTATGCATTTCATGGTTGGAGAGTTGAGGTATTAGGTGGGGTTTGGGGTTAATAGGTTAGTATAGGTTAATAGGTTAGTGTAGGACGTTGATTATAAATTGATATAACTTAGTATAGGTTAGTATAGGTTATAGGATGTTAATAGGTTAGTATAGGTTAGTAGGGGTTAATAGGTTAGTATATAAGCTTACATCTTAGTATAGGTTGTTTATGTATTGATATAATTTAGTATAGGTTAGTGCTTGAAATACCACATCCTTGCTTTTGGTCTAGGGTGATGTCCTAGTAGGAACCACGAATGCCTATCCAACACATCCCTTGAGAAAAAGTAGTTGGTTGTTGTACTATGAGAAAAAGCGCACTTAGTTTCATCCCACGTCCTTCCATAGTTGATACATATTATTGCAATACCATGATCTTCATTTATGTTACTATGGGGGAAGGTATCCCGCCACTTGCACCAAAAATGACACATTGAAAAGATGAGACCACTTGCATGATCTCTTGTATATTTTCAATATAGCCTAACTTCCCCTCTATCATGTTTTGGTCATAGTGGTGAGAACAACTAGATTGGTAGAACTAAACTTCCACTCCACAATCGAGTGTGACATGAGTCCATCATCGACATATTCAGTTTTAAAAAGGCATCCATAGCAAGATAATAGATGATCATATTACCACATTAAGTTATGCTCAACATTCTCTTCATCATCTATTTGAGTTCGTTATTTAAGTTGTTGTGCAAATGGACCAGCTTCCATCTTGGATGTGGGCGTTGAGCTTGCCACTCGCTCCTATTTTTTATTGCAAGCTCCCATTTTTCTTTAACATGTGTGTTTCTAATGTCTCCTCCATATTTAACATCCTATCCACGTGTTCAACTTATTTTATAGATAATTTATAGATAAAATAGCCCCTAGTATCTCATTGGGGAATTTTGTTCAAATGTTGTAATAATACTATATTGCACATTATTTTCTTCCCTGGAAGCATTTCTCTTTCATGGAAGTGGATAGTTTTTGGTGTTCTCTCTTATAATTAAGAAACATATTTTTTGTTTCATTATCACTCATTGACATTTCTTACATGGATTTTCTACAAAGTTGTTGTCTTCACTCTATGATCAAAAGTGATATACTAATATTCAATGGAAACTTAAACTATTCAATGGAAAGTAATCACGTAGATTTGAAAATACACAAAACACGATTAAGCAATCATGAGAAACGATGGATATCAATCTAAAGGAATTGTTAAAGTCTATCTCATTCAACTTGGTTTGTCAAACCATAAGAAAAACACCAACATTAATTTCGTTGATATTTTTAAGAGGCAAATTGGATATTTTCACTAGTGTTTTCGATTCCTTGAGTTATGTTTCATTGTGATTGTTTCAGTTATTGGAATAAATATATCTATTAATTGTGCTTTGGTTGCTTAAAATGCAAGAGGGGAAATCGGTATTATTTTTTCCTAAAATTGGATAAATTCATTTGGATTGATGAAATTGTAAATATCAATTAGTAATATTGAAAAATAGATTTGGAGTATGAGTAGTTTAGGTTGTTGAATCAATTCAGGTGTTAAAATCAATGATCATAACAATCAAAATTTGCAATTCCAGCTAGAGTTTCATTTTGAAGGTCAAAATTTAAAATATTTAGCCTTCTTCACTTTGTTAGATGTCACGGAATTGAGACTTTGTGTGCATGGCAATTTAAAACTTCCCAATACAATATGGGTAGGTTGTAACACTTTTATGTTCCTTACGTTTAGGATGGGTTAATATTCTCTTTCTAACTCTACAATCATGAAAGGATTAGAGTAGTAGTAATGTTGCCCACTAATTTCAATAACACACTTTATTTTCCTTTCAAAAAATATTAACTCAATGTGCGCTTTGGCATTTCCATTTTATTTACTTCCACCCATGATTTTGAATCGGCATGGAATCTACTAGTAATCAATTTAAAATCCACAATTATAAAAGTAATAATCTAATTTAATATAAAAAATCGGCCCAACGTTGTAGAAACGAAGGTATCTATGGCAGGATGAGTACATTAGACAATCATAAAATGAATGATATTCGAAGGGATCTTGGGCAATTACTTCAGAAGAGTCCACATTAGACTGATGAGAAAAATCATGGGTATTGTATTTTTTTGAGATTTAGGTTCATACCCATAATTATATTCCATGTCATCCTCATACCGCAATGGTGATTCCCACTCATCATGAGCCTCTCTTAATTATCTAGTCTATCTTAAATTTTAGACTACTTGGTTTAACTAATTTGAGGCTTGAGAAAATGAGAGGAAAACATATGAACTCATTGTGCTTTTTTTATTTTAAAATACCTAGTGGAGTAATGATGATGGCGATGACGATGATGACGATGACGACGAAGATGAAGATGATGATGATGACGATGATGAAGATGACGATGATGAAGATGAAGATGATGATGATGATGATCGATGATGACGATGATGATGACGATGATGACGATGACGATGAAGATGACGATGATGATGATGACGATGATGAAGAAGACGATGATGAAGATGACGATGATGAAGATGATGACGATGATTTAAATGAAGATGAAGATGACGATGATAATTTGATAGCAATTGAGATTTAAATGAAGATAGTGCAAAAATATACAAGAGAAATAACAAATGATAAACCCTATAGTAGAAAAAAGATACATTATTTAATCTATAGGTATAGTTTTTGATGCTGCAATGGCGAGTGTCAGCCAATTTTGAGTCTGAAAACCATCCCACACTGTCAATGTATGTGTCTAGACTAACCATGCCAAATTTTAGTCCAAGCCAACACATATTTAAAAAAATTCAACGTTGGCCCCATGTATCACATTATTTAATCTATAGGTATGGTTTTTGATGCTGCAATGATTATTGTCAGTCATGTTTGAGTCTAGAAACCCTCCCACACCGTCAATGCATGCGTTTAGACTAACCATGCTAAATTTCAGTCCAAGCCAACACATATTTAAAAAATTTCAACGTTGGCCCCATATTGTATCACATTAATTAATCTATATGTATGGTTTTTTATGCTCCAATGGTTAGTGTCAGTCATGTTTGAGTCCAGAAACCCTCCCACACCGTCAATGCATGATGAAGATGTCAATGAAGAATGGTGACGATGATGATGATGAAGATGATGACGATGATGATGATGACGATGATGATGATGACGATGATTATGATGAATATGGTGATGATGATGATGATGATGATGATGATGATGATGATGATGGTGAGGATGACGACGATGATGATGACGACGATGATGATGATGGTGATGACGATGATGAAGAAGATGATGATGAAGATGATGATGATGAAGATGACGATGATGATGATGACGATTTAAATGAAGATGAAGATGACGATGATAATTTGATAGCAATTGAGATTTAAATGAAGATAGTGCAAAAAGATACAAGAGAAATAACAAATGATAAACCCTATAGTAGAAAAAAGATACATTATTTAATCTATAGGTATGGTTTTTTATGCTGCAATGGTGAGTGTCAGCCAAGTTTGAGTCTGAAAACCCTCCCACACTATCAAAGCATGCGTCTAGACTAACCATGCCAAATTTCAGTCCAAGCCAACACATATTTAAAAAATTTCAACGTTGGCCCCATGTATCACATTATTTAATCTATAGGTATGGTTTTTAATGCTGCAATGGCGAGTGTCAGCCAATTTTGAGTCCAAAAACCCTCCCACACCGTCAATGCATGCATCTAGACTAACCACGCCAAATTTCAGTCCAAGCCAACACATATTTAAAAAATTTCAACGTTGGCCCCATGTATCACATTATTTAATCTATAGGTATGGTTTTTTATGCTGCAATGATTATTGTCAGTCATGTTTGAGTCTAGAAACCCTCGTACACCATCAATGCATGCGTCTAGACTAACCATGCCAAATTTCAGTCCAAGCCAACACATATTTAAAAAATTTCAACGTTGGCCCCATGTATCACATTATTTAATCTATAGGTATGGTTTTTGATGCTGCAACGGTGAGTGTCAGCCAAGTTTGAGCTCGAAAACCCTCCCACACTATCAATGCATGTGTCTAGACTAACCATGCCAAATTTCAGTCCAAGCCAACACATATTTAAAAAATTTCAATGTTGGACCCATGTATCACATTATTTAATCTATAGGTATGGTTTTTGATGTTGCAATGATTATTGTCAGTCATGTTTGAGTCTAGAAACCCTCCCACACAGTTAATGCATGCATCTAGACTAACCATGCCAAATTTCAGTCCAAGCCAACACATATTTAAAAAATTTCAACGTTGGTCCCATATTGTATCACATTAATTAATCTATAGGTATGGTTTTTTATGCTCCAATGGTTAGTGTCAGTCATGTTTGAGTCCGGAAACCCTCCCACACCGTCAATGCATGATGAAGATGTCAATGAAGAATGGTGATGATGATGATGATGAAGATGATGACAATGATGATGATGGTGAGGATGATGACGATGATGATGACAATGATGATGATGATGGTGGTCGTGACGACAACGATGATGATGACAATGATGATGATGATGATGATGGTGGCCGTGACGACGATGACGACGACGAAGATGATGATGATGATGATGATGATGATGGTGGTGGTGGTGGTGGTGGTGGTGGTGGTGGTGGTGGTGATGATCAAGATGATGAAGATGTCAATGAAGAAGAAAAATATGATGATGATGAAGATGATGGTGATGATGACGATGATGATGATGATGATGATGATGTTTGAGTATTGATAATTGTGCATTTCCTTACTAAGCTTCTCTCTGTTTCAAGAATAATTTAATATTCTCTACTAAACAGGGCCAACCACATGAAGGTGGAAGCTCTTATGCCCCCCCCCCCTCATATCACTCTCAATTCCCCATAACCTGACAAAAATATCTATGTACAAAAACTTTAAATGTGTTTTTTGACATACTCTATAACAAGCAATGTTACTAATTATATCATACTAGAAAATGGAAACTCACTAAGAAACAGTTAATTTATTATTACTGCATACCTCATAAACTTCAATGGTCTTCATCATCTTCTTCATCTGAGTCATTATCTGTACTATCATCCGATGATCCAAATTCAACATTGTAAGGATTGGCCATATCATCCTTGTCGTCAGTGTCAGTTACGATCATCATGTCATCGTTGATATCATCTTCATGGACATTGTCTAATACATCATCTGATTCAATAAGTTCTTCGACATCTTCTTCAGGAACATGATAATCTAACTCATGTTGATCGTGATGATCTTCTACGGCGTCTTATTCTTCGAGAATGTCTTCATTACCTTCATCTATGTTATACTTTACTGGCCTTCCCCTTGGATCGTGTCTCGCAGCAAATGACCAACCCACTCTACCTGGAACCTCAGAGTAAAATACCTGTTCACATTGGGTTGGAAGAACATAGGGCTCCATTCTTGGCTCAAACAACCTTGTATTTACCATGGTAAATCCATTATCATGTTCAATTATTGTTTTATCGGGATCACGTTGATTCAATCGACACCTATACCATTTGACAATGAAAAGAAATACCTTGAAGGAGTTAAATTCACACTGAAGAATGTCTTCCAGATACCCATAGTATTGATTTTCAAAGACTTCTGGATGTCTGTCACTTCTAGAAGAAACATTAGTCACCTCAAAGACTACAGATATCCCACAATCAGATGTTTTCTTTGTTTCATCCAACTTTTTGATTCGATATCTATATCCATTGCACCACATGGCCTTATGGTGTTTTACCTACAACAAGCCATACAGGAAAAGATTACATAATGATCCAATATTTATGATTAACTAGTGCATGTTTATAATGCCATACAATGAAAAAAACAGCATGACGTACAACGGCATTATTTTTTACAAAAAAAAAAAAATAGTGTGGATGATTAATATGCTTACCTTCTTATCTCTTAAACCTCTTGCTAAATCGATTTCCCTTTGTGTTAGGTTGGTGTATCCATTGCGATGTGCAGCTTTAACCAATAAAGCCACACCTTCCCATGATATTCCATGACTAGATTGTTCACATCGTTCGATCCATACCTTCATCTAGTCAAGATTGTTTGCAATGTATAAATGAATTGCATCCCACTCTCGACCAACTATTTCATGACAATAAAATTAAAATTCAATACAAATTTAATATAGTAACTTAACAAAGTATATTACAGTATAAATTTATGCAAAGTACTGAATATAAGAATGTGTTATATTACCTTCCACCTTCCTCGATCTACCTTTCCCCTTCGGGTACTCCCCTTCGAAACTCTTATTGGATTCTGGGTCACAAATGCGATGTAAATTGAGCTTTTCTGCTAATTTAGGAAGATATTCACTAATATACAACATGTTCTGGTATACCATATATCCCTCCATCATAGAACCCTCAGCATATGCTTGTTGTCTGACCAAACCCTTCATAAATTTCAAGTGCATCTCAACCATCCATATGGACCTTGAGTGTGCAGGTCCACACAGTTCAATCTCCTCAACTTGGTGTATGAGGTAGTGTTCTTGTGCATTGAAAAATGCCGAAGGTAGATGCTTCTACATTTCACACATGAGACGAGGAATTTCTCTCCTCCAATACTTTATGTCTTCTTTATGGAATTCTTTAGATGACAACCATCTACAAGTGACATGACAACCAAATCAAGAGATTAAAGAAAAAAAATATATATTACGTAACATCATGAATTACAGAACGAAAATCAAATATAAGTTCTATGTTGAATTAAACAAACACTAAGCGCATGGAAAAAATCACCACTTACCTCATGTATTTCCCGAGACTATATATTATTTGCTTGACATTGTTGTCGAAGTTGTCCGGGATAGAGAGAGGTAGATCATACTATAAAAATAATATACAAATAGTTTCATTTTATCAACAAAGAGTAGGAAAATAAAATATATACCAACCATACTCACTGTAATAGGAAGAAAAAAAATAATTAAATCTATACCATAATAATTACCTTCATGAAGACATGCCAATCATGAGTTTTCACCCCCGCGAAATCACCTTTCTTTGTTATGATATTCTTCATGTTCGCACAAAATCCGGTGGGAAATTTAATTTTTCGAATGACTTATTTTACAACATTACTTTGCTGGTCCATTAACATCCATGGAAGTGAGTTTATATTAATTTGCTCTCCATTGCTATGAAATTGAATGACGTATTTCATTGCATGGTTTCTATCTTGAATGTCTTTGCAAATTTTGACAATTTTTTCTTTGTCACTCCTTCTATCCAATATTCGCCATAATGTTTCGGTCACATTCTTTCCGATATGCATTGTATCAAATAGATGAGAAATTTGTAGGTGCTCATAGTAGGGAAACCTACTGAATTGTCTAGGATAACTTTTCATTCCTCGTGGAATCCCATTAATTCCTTCATGAACACATGAACGACAATCATGAAATTACATAAATTAATGTCAATTACAGTAAAAAACACACAATATAAAAAAATACAATATAACATATCATATACGATGATTCATTATACATACCTGGACGATTTCTATTATATTGAAACTTCCATAAGCGAGGTGTCATTCTCTATGGTTTTAATGCAGTCTCTTGCTTGCCATTGAACAAATGTTTTTCGGTAGTTCGATACCTGTGATTCTTATAGAGGAAGTTCCTATACTCATCAAACACCTCCTTTCCTAATCTTTTTGAATGACGAGATTTGATCTTAGGACCACAAACTGGACATGCAAATTTTTCCTTTGTCTGAAGACCTACATAAAGAGATGGAATATCTATGTCAATTATAATTATATACAAAATGATTGGATTATTTAGAAAAACATGCGTGCGTAGTATATTAACTAGTAGTTTGTATAACTTTTTGCAAATAAAGTGGAACTTATAATTACATACCACATAAATGGGTTAACCCTGGGGCATCATGTATTGTCCATACAAGCATTGCATGGAATTGAAATTTCATTTGTCGTATTGGTCTAGATATGTCATACAAAGTGATTCCATTCCATAACTTCAGTAGCTCGTCAATAAGAGGTTTGATATATACATTCATATCTTTCACTTGGTACTTACCTGATTGATATATATGAACATATAAAAAATATAAATATGAGACGTACCATTTAGATTACAATATTAAACCATATTGCACAATAGAAAAACATTAAATATATATATGACATTATGCGACAAAAATACGACAAATGAGATACAACTACTTAAAAAAAAACTGCAGGGTTCATACCTGGAACAATCATCGACAACATTATGTGCTCCCTCTTTATTGTCAACCATGGAGGAATGTTGTTGTTGATAACAAAAATAGGCCACACCGAGTAAACAGATCTCATCTCTGCAAATGGATTGACTCCATCTACTGCCAAAGAAATCCTAAGATTACGAGGTTCTTCTTTAAAGTGGGGCATTTTTTCCTCCATATCTCTAAATGCAGACCCATCTACAGGCATCCGAATAATGTCGTCTTGACTTCTGTTCTGTGCATGGTAATCCATAAACCGTGCTATGTTTTTGCACCTGAACAGTCGTTGCAGACGTGGAATAATGGGAATATAACGTAGAACCTTGCGAGGCGCCTTTTTAGTTACTTGATCTGTGCGATATCTACTGATATGACATTCAGGACATTCTGTTGCAAATTCATGCTGATTGTAATATAGAACATGGTCATCAGGGCATGCATGAATTGCTTCATACTGCATTCCAATTTCTTTCATGATGGCAGATAAATCTCGATATGTGCAAGGTAAAATATTTGACGGTGGTAACAAATATTCACCTATCATGCTACAACAAATTAAAATAAAAATCTAGTTAATATAATATAGAAATAATATTAATGGAACAAATTTCATTCGTAATAATTTGACTTATATATGAATGAACAACAAAATACACAATCATATATATTTTGTGATGGAATATATTACATACCTTAACATCCGTGTCACTGATATGTTTGAAAGACCATTCATAACCTTCAAGTTCATTATCAATAATATAGTAGAGAGAAGATTTGTCTTGGAGCCCTCATAAAGGGGTTCGTATGCCTTATCAAGAAGAGGTATATCATGAATATCATCAAAATGTTCATAATTTTCATTATCATCATCATCATGATCAACATCAACCATTCCAACATTAAATGAATCATGGATCAAATTATTTGTAACATCATCTTCAACTATGTTTTCAGAATGATCATCGTCTTCATTAATGTGATCATTAACTTGTTCTCCATTAATATTCATAGCTTCCGGTACTTGTTGTGGAAGCACTTCCTCCGGACAAAGTGCCATAGGATTTCTTTCCTTTATAATTACATGAAACCCTCAATAGATAAAAGTTAATATAAGAAATTCAACCACAAAATGTAAAAATTTCAAACGCAAAATGTAAACATTTATGTGATGCATTTAAAATGTAACAAATTTTGTACTGTTGGGATGAAAAGAGAAACGGCCTATTAAACTGTTGGTCAAATAGGTGCATCCAAACTATCCAAGAGACATAATAATTTACCCAATTACTGAGCAAAGCTACTCAAATATAACACAAAATTTCTCATACTGTACTCCACTAAGGTAAGATAAATGATGCTATGGTAATTTCTATAGAGAAAATATAAGAGAAATTACAACATCCCAATATAGTCGTTATTTCTATTATCATGATAGAAAGTGTCACAAATCTAGAGAGTTAAGTGCTTTCCCTAGTGAGTGGGTTAGTCTCACTAACAAACAAATAAATGAGTTATTCTACTATACCCTAGATTCAACATGCACAAAAGAAAAAGAAATAGTATAATAAATATTTAATATTAAAATAATATTTATTGTCCATGTTAGTCCCCATCTATTGAAACCACGATCAATACATAAATTTACAAAAGCAATCAAAATAAAAACATATATAATGCAAAACTTACAAATGGATGGTATTCATGTCCCCCCTCAGTGTGCCCATGCTCCCTACAATGTTTTTTGGCTGTTGTGATCAAAATTCTTCTCCTCTTAAAGCCCCTGCATTGAGTACATGGACAATAGCATTTCCTATCACGCCTTTTTTCAACTCCTTCCCACAATCTAGCAAGCAATTGTCGATTTTGTTCGTCTAGATCAAGAATATTGTTAGTTGACATTTTCTCGTAAAGAGCTTGAATGAAGATTATCGATCTTAGAAAATGAAGCTCCACACTTCGCTCACTTGAATCTCAAAAACAATGGAAATAATGAAAAACATTCCACCGAATAAAATAACTTCCGCAAACCGTCGCTTGTATAGCAAACATGTCGGAATGTTTCAATATTTATAATTTTTAAAAGTCAACCTTCCGTTGGATATCCGACGCCTTGAACCTAGTTACTGTTGAAGAAT
Organism: Larix kaempferi; assembly: GCA_027924585.1. Classification (NCBI taxonomy): domain Eukaryota; kingdom Viridiplantae; phylum Streptophyta; class Pinopsida; order Pinales; family Pinaceae; genus Larix; species Larix kaempferi. The sequence continues at coordinate 17,921,121 of BSBM01000123.1, read as the reverse complement.
TGATGTCGGATTTCCGCCATCCTCGGGTTGAATAGCTTGGCGTCGGATATCCGACATACCAATGCATAATATGATGTCGGATATCCACAGAACCGTCGGATATGAGCATTGCCGTCGGATATCCGACGTCTTCTTCTATCAATTTTTAAAAAAGCATCAAATTTTGAAAATTTTAAGGTGAAATCCGGTGACATAGCCCTTCTTCGTTGGAGGTCGTCAGATTTTGTCGTCGGATTTTGGGTCCAAATCCACTAGTGGGTATGCATTGAATGCAAATTCCTACAAGCTTCTTGATACTTCTAATATGACCACATTCCTTGAAAGGAGTGTACATTTTGAGGAATGGCCTCTTCATGATGCTCATCCTGTTGAGCAAGAGAGCTTGCCTACTACACCTCCATTGCTTGATGAGCTCCAAGAGAGCAAATATTCATCACATGACAGTTCTGATTCAGAGTATGAGAGTGATGATGATGAAGAGCGAATGCTAGATCCAGATCCACAAGAACCTGAATATCTAGCAACTAATTCAGAAGATGAGCGAATGGGAGATCCAGTTCCACAAGAACCTGATGATCTCTCAACTAATGATCCTCCTCTTCCGAGATGGGAAACCACTAATCTCAGATCTATCAGAGATCTTGTTGGTGGTCCAACTGATCGACGGAGAACCAGATCAGATTATCAGAATGGAAGGTTTCATCCTTCTCACATTACTGATCCATTTCAAATTTATCGATCCTTCTTTGGAAAATAAGGACACTTGCCTCCTTCTGGGGTGGGTGATGATATGCTACATTAGCATCCTTCAGTCTATTTTAAGGGACGGATTTCTTCCCACTGGGTTTTCCCTCTTTCCTCTTTTATTATTTAGATTGTTGTACGGAGTGACCTTTGGTCTCAGTCACCAGGGCCCTACTTTTCAGTTTTCAGTTACTACCTCATAGTATAGCTTGCGGAGAGGTGTTGGAATATTCTCACCATCATTTTTGTATTTTGCATGCCTGCATGCATCCAGTCATCTGCATGCATTTGCATGCATCCAATCATCAGTATGGTAGTCTCCCAACACCTAGTCCTTATTTTGTAGTCCCCAGGAGCATGTTCCTGCTCATTTTTAGCCCTCCTAGCCACTGATGCACCCTTGTTTTCATCACTGGAGTACAATGTTGATGTATTTGTAACTTTGAAAGATATTCTTCTATGTATTACATTTGTACTTTATTGTATATCCCACAAAAATATATTATTCCTTTGATTGGAAGTGTCGTCATTTGTATTTGTAAGTGTCGCAAGTTACATTGTAAGTGTCGTCATTTGTATTGATGGGTTATTAGACCACCAGTGTGGGGTCGGCCTTGATTAGGTCATGTGGTTGGGTTATTAGGCTTGATTAGCAAGTTGGCCCCAGTGGATTATTGGCAGGTCAAGTCAGTGTATAAATAGAGAGGGTGTGTCTCTCATTTAGATCATTCACTCACTTCTCAAGCTCGCATAGCTAATAGAGAAAGTGGCGCACTAGTGGAGGAGGAGGAGCATCTGCTAGAGACATCTTATTGGGTTTGATCCTTGTGATCTTGTTTGGTGGCTTATCTTATCTCTGAGGAAGTTGCGGGGTTTTTCACCTTCTTGGTTTTCCCCAGTGACACTCTGTGTCTCTTGTGTGATTGCTTTCGTGTCTATGATTGTTATGCTGTACATGTTATTCTCTTAGTGATCCTGAATGATAATGGAATGAAATTATCAAAAAATTAACATGGTATCAGAGATGACCTAAGAAGAAGGCACTGTGCAGCTACGGAAGCTAGGGCTTCTTAATATTTGGGTTTCTCCCCACATATCATCAAAGGAAGAAGGCTAGATTGTCTCTCCTTGGAAGGGCGCATCTTTTTGTCGAGACAGAATTCAATTCTAAGCATTTTCAGTTTTGACCTAAAAATTAGGGTTTTGGAAAAAAGTTGGAATTTCTGGAATCTGAATCCACGGCTGAATACTCCTCAAGAAAATCGAAGTTTAGAGCCTTGGATCAAACTTTTTGGCTGGGCAGAAGGGTGGGATTTATCAAACCCTAGTTCGGGGTCATGTCTAGTGAATCTGAAAGTTTCAAAAGCAATTTTGAAGGGTGAAAATTTGCAGATTTCAAATTCTTAGTATACCAGCTTGACCAGATCAGGAAGGCACATTTTCTATCCTTTCAGAAGTTTGAAATTCAAATTTTGAATTTTTAGGGTTTCTCTGACAAACCCTAATCCAGCTCCAGATCTGGTTTTCAGCAATTCAAGTGGTAAGACCTAAATCTTTTATTTCCATTTGAGTTTCTCATTAAAATGTCTCACCACACCAAGCTTGAGGATAATCTTGATGGAGCTGATAACTTCCGAGCATGGAAGTATAGGATTGGATTAATCCTAGAAGAAAATGATTTGGACGCCTACATAAAAGAAGAGGTTCCAGTTCCAGAGGGAGATGAGGCTAAGGCCTTACACAAGAAGGACTTGGTCAAGGCTAAGAGAATCATTGCTGATTCTATGAAGGACCATCTCATACCCCATGTGTCTTCCCTAATGACACCTAAGGAGATGTTTGACTCCTTGACCAAATTGTTTGAAGGAAAGAACATAAATTGGAAGATGACTTTGCGGAAGCAATTGAAAGGGGTAAAGATCCAGAATGGAGAGACCATTCAATCCTACTTTTCTAAGGTCTCTCAAATCAAGGAACAACTTGAAGTTGTGGATGAATTAGTGGAGAATGGAGAAATTGTCATGACCACTTTGAATGACCTACCTAGGTCATGGGACTCCTTCATCCAAGGAATCTGTGCAAGGAAGAAATTGATCTCCTTCAACAGACTATGGGAAGAATGTTCACAAGAAGAAGCTAGGCTAATGGCCTAATAAGAAAAGATGGGAAGTGAAGATCAAGCCCTCACAACACGTACTAAGGGAAGTAAGTTTAAGAGGGAGAAATCTCACAACAAGAAAAATTCTCACTTCCATCATAAGAAGAAATATCTCTTTCAAATTCGATGCTTCAATTGTGATGAGAAAGGACACTTTGCTTCAGATTGTCCCAAGAAGAGAAAATATTACAAGAAGAAGAACATCAAGAAGAGGCATCATGCTCATGCTGCTGAGGATGATGAACCACCCAAGAACAAGGCTAGAGCAGAAAGTGATGACTCATCAAGTGAAGATGAATATGTTCTAATCTCTGCTCTCACAGGTACTATCTCTCATGGATGTAATGATTGGCTTATTGATAGTGGGGCTTCCAAACATATGATGGGATTTAAAGAATATTTTCTAGACCTATATGAACATGAGTCACCCCATAAGGTAAAACTTGGGGATGACTTTCAATATCCTATAAAAGGAAGTGGTGAAGCCTCCTACAAGTTAGACTCTAGGGAGTCTTTAAAGATGCAAGATGTTCTATATGTACCTGGACTCAAGAAGAATCTTCTCTCCATATCATCTTTAGATGCAAAGGGAATGAGAGTTGCATTTATAGATGGCTAAGTACTCATGTGGCCAAAGGGTAAGACACTAGATGATGCAATAGTGATTGGAGAGCAAGAGGGAGGATTATACAAATTAAAGGGGCAACCTGAACATGCCATGGTGCATGAATCCATGGAGCCAAGTGAACTTTGGCATAGAAGGCTTGCTCATGTGCACTATAGAGCACTTCCAATAGTAAGCAAAGCAGTAGAGGGTCTTCCTGAAATCCACTCAAAGCATGAAGGTATTTGCAAAGGATGTGCAAAAGGAAAGAACACAAAGAAGGCATTTCCAAGAAGTGAAAGCAAAGCAAAAGGGATCTTGGAAATTATCCACTCTGATGTATGCGGTCCAATGTCATCCAGTTCTATGAGTGGGTATACTATGTTTCTTTCATTGATTATTTCTCTAGGAAGACTTGGGTTTACTTCTTGAAGAATAAAGAGGAAGTGTTTGATAAGTTCAAGGAATTCAAAGCCTTGATAGAAAATCAAATAGATAAGAAGATTAATACTTTCAAATTCGACAATGGTGGAGAATTCACTTCAGGTGATTTAAAGAAGTTATGCAGTGATTCAGAGATGAAGAGGGAGTTGACTACCCCTTACAATCCACAACAAAATGGAGTTGTAGAAAGGAAGAATAGGACTATCATGGAAGCATCATGGGCAATGCTTCATGACCAAGATCTTCCTATGCACTTATGGGCAGAAGCAGCTAGGATAGTTGTATATGTGCAGAACATAACACCTCACAAGATACTTGACAACAAGACACCAGAAGAAGTATTCTCTGGTAAGAAACCTGAAGTTAGCCATCTCAGGATATTTGGTTGTCCAGTTTACACACACATTCCAAAAGAAAAGAGGATAAAGCTATATCCTTCAGGAAAGAAGGCCATCTTTGTGGGTTACAGTGGAAGCTCGAAGGCTTACAAAATATACTTTCTAGGGTTCAAGAAGATTGACATCAGCAGGGATGTAACATTTGATGAAGACTCAGCATACATCAAATCAAGGAAGACACCTGTTGAAGACCATGAAGAACCAAAGGTAACCAGATTTCAAGACACCACTATGAATGAAGCAATTCCAGAAGAACATCGTGAAACAGAAGATCCACAACAACCTATAGATCCACCTCATGAGAAGAACTCTCACAAGAGGAAACCTGCATGGGATAGAGAGCTCATCCAAGATGCAGAAAGATATGGTATTACAGAAGAGGAACAGAGAGAAAGGAAAAGGACAAGGTCACACACTAGTTATGTTTCCTTGCTCTGTGACATTATGAACAAAGAACCTTCCAGTTATGAAGAAGCAACGGAAAAGAAAGAATGGAAGGATGCCATGGTCGAGGAATACTAGTCGATCATGAAAATGATGTTTGGGATGTAGTCCCAATACCTAAAGGGAAGTCTGTTGTGACTTCCAAGTGGATCTATAAGATCAAGCATGCTGCAGATGGTAGCATAGAGAAATACAAGGCGAGGTTTGTAGCTTGTGGCTTCTCTCAGAAAGAGGGAATATACTATGAAGATAATTTTGCTCCTATATCTAGATACACTTCCATCAGAACAGTACTTGCTTTGGCTACAGTGATGAAATGGAAGATACACCAGATGGATGTCAAGACAGCTTTCTTGAATGCTATAGTCGAAGAGGAAGTGTATGTGGAGCAACCACTTGGTTTTGAGACACATGACAGGGAGTCATATGTGTGCATATTGAAGAAAGCCTTGTATGGCTTGAAGCAAGCTCCTAGGACTTGGTATGGTAGGATGGATAGTTTTCTATCTAGTTTGGGCTTTACCAAGAGTAAAGCGGATTCCAACCTTTACTACAAGGTTGAGGAAGGAAATCCTGTGATACTACTGCTATATGTGTATGACTTGTTTGTTACAGGAGAGGATAGGTTGATTGTCGACACCAAGAGGAAGCTTGCAGCCGAGTTCGAGATGAAGGACTTGGGGATGATGCACTATTTTCTAGGCATGGAGGTGTGGCAGAGTGCAGATGGGATCTTCCTTGGACAAGGGAAGTATGCAGTAGAGATCCTAAAGAGGTTTGGGATGATGGACTGCAAGGCCATGGCCACACCTATGTCATCGAACCTGAAGCTTCTGTGTGATGCTTCGTCTGAGCCGGTTGATGTCATGATGTATCGTCAGATGATTGGGTCCTTGATGTACCTGACGAATACAAGGCCAAATAATTGCTTTACGGTGAACACATTGAGCCAGTTCCTGACGAATCCAAGGAGTGTTCACCTGGTTGCTGTAAAGCATATTCTGAGGTACCTGAAGGGTACGATTGATTATGGGCTCAAGTATGATGCGAATCAAAAGTTTAACCTGCAGGGTTATGTTGATTCAGATTGGGCCGGCAATGTTGCAGATAGGAAGAGAACTTTTGGGTGTTGCTTCAGTATGGGATCAGGTGTGAGCTCTTGGTTTAGCAGGAAGCAGTCCTGCGTGGCACTGAGTATAGCTGAAGCAGAGTATGTTGCAGCTTGTTCGGCTAGTTGTGAGGCAATATGGCTGAGGAAGCTACTGTCTAAGTTATTTGATCTCCTATTGGATGCTACTGGTATTTTTTGTGACAACCAGAGTTGTGTGAAGCTGTTTGAGAACCCGATGTTCCATGACAGGTCGAAACACATTGAGATCAAATATCACTATATCAGGGATATGGTACAGAGAGGAGCAGTGAAGCTCCTGTATGTTGCGACAGATGAGAAGGTTGCAGATGTGTTGACGAAACCACTAGCCAGAGTGAAGTTTGAGTACTTCAGAGAGAGGCTTGGTGTTCTTTAGATTGAAAATACTTCGAGGAAGAAGTGATGGGACACATTTGAAGGAGCCATTCCAAGCATGGTGAGAGGAGGATCCTTCCCATGGATGTGGATGTAAGTGCCGTGTATTGAGCATCAGGACGATGCTCTAATTACTACTTTGGATATGATCAGTTGGATCATGTATAATGATATGTATCAGGTGGATACATTGTATGATCAGTTGGATCATGTATGATGAGTATTAGGACGATGCTCTGGATGACTTGCATCAGGACGATGCAGTGATGATGATCAGGATGATCATGTGTGATGAGTATTAGGACGATGCTCTGGATGACTTGCATCAGGACGATGCAGTGATGATGATCAAGATGATCATGTGTGATGAGTATCAAGATGATGCTCTAGATGAATTGCATTAGGACGATGCAGTGACGATGATCAGGATGATCATGTGTGATGAGTATCAGGACAATTCTCTGGATGATATGCATCAGGACGATGCTATGATAATGATCAGGATGATGTATGGTGAGTTTCAGGTTGATACTCCATGGTCGTGGATAGGTTGTGCATGTAGCATAGAAAAGATCCTGGGAGATCTTATAGTCTGAGCTAGGATACTCTTTCGAGGTTTTGCTATGAGAGGCATGTAATCATCCCTGGAGATCCGATAGGTTGAGCAGTAAGCTCGTAATCAGTCCTGGGATGCTCTGTAGAGTTCTTGTAGGTTGCAAGACACTCTTTAAAGGGTTTGCCTAACCGCATGGAATCATCCCTGGAGATCCAATAGGTTGAGAAGTAAGCTCGTAATCAATCCTAGGATGCTCTGTAGAGTTCTTACAGGTGGCAAGACACTCTTTTAAGGTTTTGTGGTGGAGGTCACATGTAATCATACTTGGTGATCCTATAGTATGAGCTGGGATACTCTTTAGAGTTCTTGCAGGTCACAAGACACTCTTTTAAGGTTTTGTGACAGTCAACATGTAAAATATCCTATAGCCTGAGCTAGGTTTTGTTGACGCACGCAATAAGTCCTGGGATCCACATTATGGCTAGTGATGATGAAGACCTACAGGTGGTGGGCCTACATCCAACATGAGAAAGGGATGGCTCTGTAGAACTTCCTATGACAAGAAGAATTCAAAGATAGCCTAGTGATCGAGATGTCGAGTACAACAGCAGTGATGATGATGATGCTCCGTGATCCAGTGATGATTGAAGACTTGCGCCAATGTGTATTGATGACTTGTGTCGACAGAATACCTTCCTGGTTAAGAGGGAGTGTTGATGTATTTGTAACTTCGGAAGATATTCTTCTATGTATTACATTTGTACTTTATTGTATATCCCGCAAAGATGTATTATTCCTCTGATTGGAAGTGTCATCATTTGTATTTGTAAGTGTCACAAGTTACATTGTAAGTGTCGTCATTTGTATTGATGGGTTATTAGACCACCAGTGTGGGGTCGGCCCTGATTAGGTCATGTGGTTGGGTTATTAGGCTTGATTAGCAAGTTGGCCCTAGTGGATTATTGGTAGGTCAAGTCAGTGTATAAATAGAGAGGGTGTGTCTCTCATTTAGATCATTCACTCACTTCTCAAGCTCGCATAGCGAAGAGAGAAAGTGACGCACTGGTGGAGGAGGAGGAGCATCTGCTAGAGACATCTTATTGGGTTTGATCCTTATGATCTTGTTTGGCGGCTTATCTTATCTCTGAGGAATTTGCGGGGTTTTTCACCTTCTTGGTTTTCCCCTGTGAAACTTTGTGTCTCTTGTGTGATTGCTTTTGTGTCTATGATTGATATGCTGTACATGTTATTCTCTTGGTGATCCTGAATGATAATGGAATGCAATTATCGAAAAATTAACATACAAGTGTGCCCTCTTCCACCTATTTAGGAGTTACTTCAATTAGTTAGTTGGTTGATGACTCAGTTCCTTCGGGGGATGATTGATCAGTTAATTGACTAAAGCACTTAGATAGGCACCTACTGAGATCTAGTTGAGCTCTACTGACTACTGACAGCTCCTCATGCGCCCACATCGGAGTCTCCTTCCCTACATCAGTGCCCATGCACTCAGATAGACTCAGTTAGACTCATTTGACTGATTAGTTGACTTTTATGACCACTACCACTGGTTTGGATGATATCTCCAATGCTATCCAAGCCACACTTTGAGCATAATTCGAATAACCTTAGTGGCATTCGAATCTCATTCATTGTATTCAGTTATTATTCATTTTATAGAGTGCCAGCTTACAGCTGATGTATGATACAACAGTTTTTCTCCATTTTCTGTGTAATGAGTGATTATTGATTCAACATTTCTTCTTCTTCTTTCTGCACTACATGAGTAAATTCTAGTGAGGTCTGCTACTGCTGAGTGATCCTATTCCTACAATATCACATAATCAACTAATTCACTATATGCTGACCCTTAAGAGAAGGGTGGGACTCCTCACGGATCCCATGAACCAGCAATCCCATCATAAAATAAATGTTCTAGCACTTGAGATTCAACCTCTAGTTTCTTACCACAAATCACCCCTAATGATGATCCCACATCCCTAGTAACTCTCTCATGAGGTTCTCACTTGACCTCAATAGTGGATAGAAAAAGAACTTCAGTAACCCTACTTCCTATAGGTGTCGCTAAACAATTGGAACATTTCTAACCTTCACCAATAACTCATTGTAGTGGTGGTCATGCCACTCAATAGCCATACTCACTAGGAATCAATCTACAATCAGAAAACAAGTCAGAAAGCATGTTAGTTCTCAACAGTCAACATATCCAAAATACAAAAAACATCATAAACCACATGAATTTTTCCACAACAATCTGATGTGTATCCATCATTGCAAGTAAAAATCCATAACCCACATAGTTTACCTGCATGGAAAACAAGTGCCTCCATTCATATGACAAGGTGGGTATCCACTGCATAACCAAGGTCAAACTACGCATGAGTTATACGACTCGGTTGTGCGAGAAAAGTGTATGGCCAAAGCATATATCTCTTGCGTAGCGCATGGCTATCCAAGAAGCCACCATGGGACTTGTGCATTTTTTCATTTGAAACCTATGCAACTGGACAAAAAACCCTTCTCACTAGTTGTATGAGCTTGTAGAGGACCTAGGCTAAAAACTACTTTGCTAGAAATGATGGCTCAATATGAGGGCTTGCTTAGAACTAACGGAATAAAAAATAATTAGTCAAATCTCCTAGAATCAACAAAACCAACTCTAGGGAATCCAACGTGCAACAGTAAAAATGATTTCAAAAAATGGGCCCCACCCCTATTTATAAGCCAAAATTCCCAATTGTCAACATCTTCACTTGGGATTTTCGTAACTTGATTTGAAGAATCGTCAGCACCATTGAAATCAAGATCACAGTCTCTTTAGCATGGATCCACTTGTTTTGTTTCCATCAAAACTTCATCCCACACTCAATTTCAGTTGTTTCCCTAGGTACGATAAAGTTAACTATCAATAATAATTGCACTGTCCGGTTTCTTATCGTGAACACTCTTATTCTTTCGTATTTGCATCATGTGTGCAATATTTTTTCTAGGAAGCATATTCCCCCCATCAAAATATCCACGTGATCCACCCATAAGTATATCATCTCGACCCTACATATAGGCTATGTATCCCCTCTTTTTACATTGCACATATCCAGTCATCTCGTTGATAGTTATAATGAATTCAACCCTTGGTAAAATCACCACCAAAAATGTCATTATCGAGCAGTAACATGATCCCCCATGGGTGTGCACACCATTACAAACCTCCCATGACATTTTGAAACCCATGATGTCAAAGCACCTACTCCATGGAATCTGATAATTCACAACCTTTCCAAGTAAACCAAATTCATTTCTTGTTGCATCTTGATATTTTCCTCTTCATATTCCCAAGCATAGGTTACCGTTATGATTCACGTACAACCTCTCATCCCTGTCACAATTAGATAGCCATATGCAGTTCTCTTTATATCATCAACCCTTGAGAATACCATCAAGGAGCCCACCCTCTGTAAACAACAATATCATGCGATCATCCCTGTAGGGACAATGTACATGGTATTCATTCATTGGGAACCTATCTTCTCATTTGTAAAAGAGATCCACATGTTTCATTTGGTATAAATTTGTTCCACGATTCACTCAAAATGTGCAAACCACATCATATTCCATTATTCTTTTGAAAGCACCCCTTGGTCACCCTTGATCGACGTACTTGTGTTCATTACCCACCAACGCCTTCAGTATTGTTTTTTTTCATCCATATTCATCCTACCCATGTTAGTCGTCATTTGACAATAAACATCTCACAACCAATTTGTAGTCTGTTCATCCCCATTACACCCCTCTCTTTCGTTTGAATATTTCTTATGTACACCAACCACTTTGTATACTCCAATCAAGGGAAGTCATGAGCCCCACGCTTACAATCATGTCTTGTTTAAGTTCTGTCATTATCTTAGTTGGTTACAAATGTTCTTGGTTCTAATGGTAAGACCATCACCTTCCCACCCCCTTTATCTCTCATTGATGTCAGATCACTTTATTATGAGAGTTAAGGTAGTTATGATTGTACCTTGGGTTCCCTTCTCATCAAAATAAGGTTTCACCTTAGACTGAGTAGGGAGATTCATTAATGCTCTTTGCCATAGTAATCTCCCCTATGTTCGACATCAACAAGTTTATCACAATAGGGGGATTCGTACATTCTGATGGTCCCAGTGTTCATAGTTATGGTTAAATACATTTGTCAATCTAACATAAGTAGGTTTCCCACCCGATAGCTTCATCATTATTCATATCCCCACCCCAATGGGTTGTTTGCAATCATCATCAATTCCTCTCCTATGGCATAATCAACATCATCACTAGTTCAAGACACATTTACTCATAACAGGATCCAAGACAAATCCATCCATACATTTAGTAGTTCATAGAGTCGACCCCCTCAATCTCCTCTTATTATAATCCAGTTTGAAATAATTTCACAAGCATGGAGATGGCTATCTTGTTTGTATAACAAAACATATTTTTATGTGTCACCTATTAGTTATCTACTTCAGTGGTCATCACTAGCATTCTCCCTATAGGAAATCCTTTACTCTCAACAATTTCTATCTTACCATCACAATTTGGAATCAACATAAGGGAAAGAAACAATGATGCATTTAAGCTAAACAGATTCTTCCTAACCTCATACATTAGGGGGCATTTTTTATCACCTAAATCTTGCACACATGAAATTTTGGAAATTATTGTAGAAGGGAATCATGAACATATATCATGCAGGTCATTAGCAACATTTTCATCAAATTTAGAATGGGAATTGAACCTTATAATGGAAAAGATCCTCCATTTTGTACAACTACGCAACTATTCTCAAGAAACCCACATGAATCCGCACGAGTAAAGACTCAAAACCCATGCGGTTGTACAAGTAGACAGACCATTAAATTTTTGTGGCACATTCAATGTTCTCAACCACATTTTGGCTCCAAAAATTCAAATTGGTCTCTTCACATGCTTGGGAGCATTCAATAGGCCCATACTTGTACCTCAAATATCACTTGATGAGATGGAGCATTCAAATTGAGAACTAGATGTTTGAAGACCTCCATTTGGCCTATACAAGGAAGAAATGAGCATGCATTTTATAAGACAAAACTAGAGCGAGGTTACATTGCAAGCATTAGTTTGAGAGCTCATCTTTCACACTCCTTCTTATCATCATTTGGCATCACAAAGCTTCCTTGACTTCTTCCTCAATAATCAAGTGTTTCTCCTCATCGTTCCAAGTTAGTTAGCAAGAAAATTGAGAGAGTTCAAAAGGACCCATCCCTAAGGGGGAGTGTTGGCTACCATTGGAGCTACATTCATCTACCTGACACTATTTATATACAAGGTTTTCCATTAGACAATACTATATGGTTGAAGCTAATTCATTATCTTTGTTTTATGGCATTTTAGCACTTCATAGTATTTTATTTCAATCTTATTTGTTGATTTTTTCTTTATCTTGTTAGTGTTTGGTCTACTAATCATCTCTCACATTGTTTCCTTGGTTGCAATCTGCAAGGACAGGAAGACATACTCACTTTTGTGACATTTTTCCCAAAACACAAGGAAAAAGACCAATCTTTGAATTAGTTGTCCCACTTGTTCCTCCATTATATAATTGAGTGCATTCCATTGTTTCCCATAACCTAGATTCAAAAACCTTTTCCATTTCTTGGTTTTCTTTATTTATTTATTTATTTTTTGCTCTATTAAAGGAGGTTTTAGTTTGGAAGTGGGTGTTATACTTTGTAAAGCCAATACACTTTCTTCCATTTCAATTGGAAAAGAGTAGAAGAAACAACATAAATGTTCTACCACAACAAATGAAAATGTGATATTATGCCAAAAACAAGTGATAATTATGATACAAATAAGTCATTGGCAAGAACAATTCTCATCTATAGAAGTAAATAACTATATTAGTATTGTGCACAACCATTCCTATCGCAAACAACTATAAACAAAATCAATTAACATAAGAAGAATAAAAACTATATACAAAGGAATAGACATTGGATAGTTTAAACTTTTAACATTTCTATTATATTTTTAAAATTTTGAAGATCCATAAGGTTTTGTAAACTTGTAACTCAACAATTAAGTCGTAACAATAATTAAAATGAACATTTATTTCACAAAAGTCCAAACTAGGAACAATGCTAGAAAAATCAAATACATTGAACAATAACACTGGCATGCATAAACACATGTTGAAAAAGGATAGAAAAAAAAACTACATAAACAATGGGATGAGACCAAACATAATGAACGCAAAATGCATGCCTATAAAAAAACACAATTATTAATAAGGAAGATGATCAAAGTGGAGTTTTGGAAAAAATCCCTAAAAATATTAAAATACAACAAACACAAAAGGGAGTAATGTTAAAAGATTGACTGAAACATCACCATCATTGTCTCCCACCTCCTCCACACAAAAATATGTACAATGGAGAAAATAGTTATGCAAATCAAATCATTTGAGGATTCTTTTAAGATATTATTGGCTAGTTCCAAAAATCACCATCATTGTCTACCACCTCCTTCATAAGAAAAATATGTGCGATGGAGAAAATAACTATGCAATATTTGAGGATTCTTTCAAGATATTTTTTACGATTGGGAGATATAACCACTAGAAACTTATTCACTCTAAAGAGGTTTACCTCATTGTGAGCTTCTAAAAAATAAAAGATACTAGTATGATAAGAAGACTTATCTTGGTTGATGAACAATATTTGGAATTACACAACAACAAATACATAATAACTATTATTCTTGAGATGTAGAATAGTTGGTGGCGGGTGATGATTAAGACACCCATAAGCAGAAAGGTTGTCAGTTCGAAACCTCGCGGATACTAAAATCCAACCATACTAAGGGTTGGTGCGGTCCAGGCTCGGTGCGATCCCCGAGTGATTTTGACGGCTTAGATGCCCCTAGTTCGTGGTCTCCCAACCAATAACAAACCCTACTAATCAAGGAATACTACCACTTATCAACAAAAAAACAAAAAAAAAACACACAATAACTACATATATTAATATTTCTCCTTCTCATCATCAAAGAATATAAATACTCAAACAAGAAAATTAATATTCCCTTTCTCGTCATCAAGTTGAATCGATTATGATAATAAATACAACATCACAAGCAATGCCTTCGGGCTCCAATAATATAATCATTTAAATATTTCTACAATGTGGGGATATTCCTATCCTATCTCTTTATTAAGGGAAATAGAGGCCAACAAAATAACAGACAGCAAGCCAATTAAAGTGGGAGAAGAAGAAATGCATTCAAGGTTAGAAGAATAAGTAAGAGATAATTTATTTTTGGTGTTTATTAGCCAAGTTAAAAGTCTATGCTAGTGGTTGTGTAAATTGAACCATATATTAAAACCAATTTTAAGTTATAAATCAGGTTAGAAAAACATAAAGATGAGACAAGTATACTATTCATAATGATTTTATAGGAGTAGTTCCAAATTCCAAATAAACAATTTAATATAGACGTTGTCTAAAAACACAACGATTTGCACCTTGGTGGCCGGAATCCAACAACTCAATTCTGGCAGAGTTCCCATTCGGATCTGGAACTCTGATCAATTTTTCGAGCATCTAGGTAGGTTTAAAATGGGCTAAAACCCATAGGGATGGAACTCTGCCACCACACCCTTGGAACTCTGCTCCCACCTGGAATTTCATCAGGTTTATAGAAGAACTCTACCAAAAAAGGAGCAAATCATTACGGTTTTAGCTCCCGACTTTAATATATATATATATATAATAACTTGTATGTTTAATTAGAAGAATTCTTAGCTTAGGCATGGAAAACTATATATATATATAAATAACTTGTATGTTTAAGTAGAAGAATGCTTAACTGAAGCATGGAAAACTAGTAAGCCTCCACACATGATGGTGAAAAGCCCTCTCCAAGCGCGCTACAAGTGGGCTTAACCATAATGATGAGTTCTCCACACCAAAACAAGGTTCAGTTCGTGCATGCTCGAGGTCATTTGACAACAATTACAAAAAATGCTCGAGGGTTGTCAAAATAAGTACATCTATCCAATATAATTGTTTCAAATGCAATAAATTCGAACTTGATTTCAAGTCACCTCCTTTTGACCAATGTACTTCATTGCAGTGGGCTATAACACATTGAAATTACATGTGTGTGAGAAAGAGTTTTTGGTCTTGATTACGTCATCGAAATCGGGCTACACCGCAGCTTCTCTTCGTTCCATGTGTGAAACCTAAATAATTACAACTGAAAGAAATAAAATATAACTTATTTATTCATGACACTTACCTTAAAATCTATTATTAATATTTAACGACTACAAATAAAATTACTATACTATGCTTTAAATATTAAATAAAAACATTTTCTAAAACAACATGATGGCATCTTTTCCGACATCAAAGGGGAAAACAAAACATTCCACGCCTCGAAAAATGTATAAGTTCAACTACCTATCACATGTTTAACTACCTCTCACATGCAAATGTCAGTCAACTACTTAACTACCATCCCGTCGTGCACTAGGGCCCTCCTATGTAAAATGCCAAATAAATCTCATTCTATCACATTCTAGACATGACGTGCCTTCCCTACTCTGCCTTATTTCCAAACAACCCATGTTACCCAATTTGTGTTATGGAAGTTATCTCTGAGCTACATCTGCAGCCACTTTTCATCTGGAATTTGATTCCAGATAAACTTGAGAGATATACAGCGAGCAATGACGGATGCTCTGCTTCGAAACTACCAATTGCAAGAGAAAGTGATCGGCAGAGGCAGATTCGGAGCCATCAGGACATGTTTGAGCAAGCGAAGTGGGCAACAGGCCGCCTGCAAGACCGTAAGGAAAGCAGATCTCCTTCACGATTCCATCGACAGAGACTGCCTCCGAAACGAAATCAAGATTATGCAGCATGTCGCGGGTCACCACGCAGTAGTTGCCCTTCACGAGGTTTATGAGGATGATGAGTATGTGCATCTCGTAATGGAGATGTGCTCAGCCGGAGATCTCTTCGACAGAATCGTTAGCAAGAAGAATACAGTGCCCTTCTCCGAAGAGGAGGCGGCCACTATCCTGCAGAAGCTCATGGAAGCCATCAGTTACTGCCACTCCATGGGAATAGCCCACCGAGATATAAAACCTGACAACATTCTCTTTGCCGATAATTCAAATTCCTTCGCTCAAATCAAGCTTGCAGACTTTGGCCAGGCCTCCTCTTTCACTCCAGGTATAATAAATTTTGCTTCCCCCTTTTCTCTGTCATTCAAGTCTATGAAATTTTTGGGTATGGATCTATGCATCCCATGGTTGAATTCTCACATTAATGTATGCAGGTGAAGGATTAATGCAAGGAATCGTGGGTACTCCGTATTACGTAGCACCGGAGGTGTTGGGAGGGAAGGATTACAATGAGAAAGTGGATGTGTGGAGCGCAGGGGTGATACTGTATATAATGCTGAGTGGAGTTGCCCCTTTTGTGGGAGAAACGCCTCAGGAGATATTTGAGGCAGTCCTCTGCGGGCGCCTTAGCTTCCCATGTGATCCGTGGCTCTCAACATCTCACTCTGCCAAGGACTTGATACGCCGGATGCTCTGCAGAGACGTCAACAGGAGACTCAGCGCACAGCAAGTTCTAGGTACCTACGTCCCTTAATTTCCCCTTCTAGTCCATTGAACTTCAATCCTTGAATTACTGACAAAAAAATTAATACAAATCGTGGAGTATAAATGTAAAATCGGCGCTTTGAGAGGTGGAGGAATGCTAAATGTTTGGTTGGCAATGGTTGCAGAACATAGTTGGATCTCCGCTCATTATACGAATGCCAATCTATCCTCCAATTGACCAATCTGCGTCATCGACATCGTCATGAAGTACAGCAACAATTGCTTTTGTTTGGTACATGTTTATATGTTGAGACGTGAATATTGAGAGTTGAGCTGTTTTTTTGACCTAGTGTGGGCAATGGTTATGAAGGTAGATAGAGGTAGCGTTTAAGCAGTTTTCTGCAGTAGAGTTGTAAGTGGAGTGCAGAAGGGACGGGGGATATTGAAAAATCACAAATCCAAATATATGTAATGTTGAGGTTTTATGAATGAGGCAGAACTATGAATGATTTGACACTTAAAAACATTTTGTTATAGAATGCGGTCCATGTTGAAATTAATATACGTCCACTGCCATGAAATACAGTAGTAAAAGTAGTTCTGTACGCAGTTATAACTATTTTGAAACTACGATCGCATTAGAAATTGTCACCAAATTCTTTTCGGAGACTTCAACTGGAACAAAAAAAAGAGTGATTTCAACTGTAAGCCGTAGCTTGCAGCGGGCACTCGTTAATTCTGGGCCAATATTATCTAATCTGTTGCAGTTCCTTTAATGTGGAGGTAGATTGGTTAGTCGTTGGATCTTAAGTTGTTTGAGATCTAACTATCAACCAACTTGCTGTTGTCGCATTAAATGGCCTACAGCAAGTTGAATAATATTCACCCTAATAGTGAAACAAGGACAAAAATAAGATTAGTAAAAACCAACTCTGGTTATTTGTTGTGTACATTTTGACCAGCTGAACTGATAATTGAGCCATTTTATGGGAAAATCATTTACCCATTTATTATTATTTTATTCATGTTTAATCGATGGGAAAAACAATTTGGCTATTAAAATGTTTGGTCTCAAATGAGATCCGAGAATTATTTTAGTGAACATTAAAAGTACGCGTGTAATTGAAAATTGTGGTCATCCAAAAAATATTCTATTGTGAAGGATTCTTCACCACAAACACATTATACAATCACAAACAATCATTATAGATTATATATGGATTTTCGAATGTGTTATTGCCAATAGTGTTGAAATTTGTATCAGATTATGATTCAACATATATGTGATAATAAATACAAATAAAAATAAATGAATTATATTAAAAAAATATGGTTAAAATTTAAGAAAAAAATTATATTATGTATAATTAAATAAAAGTAGTTAGATAAAATTGGTGGTACTTGTTAAGTTAAAAAATTGTGGTCACAAACATTTATATGGTTAAAATTTAAGACAAAAATTATATTATGTATAATTAAATAAAAATAGTTAGATAAAATTGGTGGTACTTGTTAAGATAAAAAATTGTGGCTTACAAACATTTATAGATGTTTTAATGTTCAACTTAATCTCAATCAGTGGTATCTAAACTAAATTCATGAATGATTGGATTGTACTTACAATTACATTTATTTATTGACAAATCTACTTTATTCTACATTTGATATAGAAATTGGAGTGCCTAAATTACATACACTTATTTTAATTTGGATTTTATGAAACAATAAGAGTATAAACCACTTGAAATTATGGGGTTGTGCAAGTTACACTTTAGCTTCCATGGAAAGTTTAGAAAAACAAAAATATGTTAACTTGAAGGAATTATTAGGTGTAAAAATATGAAAGGTAAGATTTGAAAATATATAACTTTTATTTTTGGGAAATTGGTATAAAGAAATTCATATTCTTCTAACATTGCATTGCTATTTTTCCTTTACAATATATATATATATATATATATATATATATAATGAAACCCTAAAATTACAAGCTCTAGGGATAAGACCATGTTTAGTGTCTATAGTTTTGCACCATACAATTTCAATAAAAATAGAAACCAATTTTTTTTTGTTTAGAAACATATATTTAAAATATGCATATTTAAAACTCTATAAGTGTGTGTAGTTTCATCAACATTGAAAATGGCCTTAACAATAGGGAGTTGGGAAAATAGAGTTTATGTAGTTGGAACCACTAGGTTTATCATTTCGAAGCTAAATCCAAAGCATAAAACTCATCCAACACTTACATGAAAATTGAAGCGATCCCATTTTTTTTTCAATTTATAGGAGTGTGCATGCATTAATAAATGTGAATGCATTCCTTCGATATTCTAATTCAAGAAGCTTTAATAGGATCCTAAGACACTAGTTTTTAGACTTGTATGATGGTCAAGACCATGCAAACCATCCAAGCTCCCATGTGGTGGTCTTAGGGCATGTGTTAATGTTGCTTGAAACTAAGCGACTCTATTTAGGGAGCCTTTAGTATGTTGTATTTCTCCCCCAACCAATGTCAAGGGCCTTAGTATGTTGTTACCCTACCATGAGCATAGTCAAGGCCTCAAGATCCATCCACTATGCATGAAATATCTTAATGGAAATCATATCAAACTCTTAGGCCAAAGACCCCCTAGTGAAGGCTCTTGTTGTTGTGTCTATTTTTTTTTCATGGCGCTTGAGCTCAAGAAGGTTCAATTAGGGATTAACATATATTTTAACACCCTTGACCATGTGGCACAATCCATATCCATTTTTCAGAGCACAAAACCTACCCACAAAACCTATATCCCACTCAAAGGATTTCAAAGAATCCCTACAAAACGGACTCATGTGTTGGTATGGAGACTCATTCAAGTCTCTTGATTACCAAAGATTCAACAATATCCTCAAGGAAATTTTTTTCCTTACTTGACCATGTTCAAGGCCTTGTAACCCATCCTTGGTGAAAAATCTCTTAATGGCATCCATATTCAACGTTAATGCCAAAGACCCATGAGAAAGGGTTTGTGTTGTGGTTTGTAGATGGTGTTCATCGTGATTGATCTCAAGAAGTGGTGTTTAAGGCACACAACCCATTATTATCCTCTTGTGCCATTGGATAAACTTCTAGAAACATTCATGGTGCATGACTAACCTATTAATGGCATGCATAACATCTTTGGAGGTGATTGTTAACCAACAAAGGTCATATGTGGAGGTTTGAGAGCTAGTTAATGGAACTTGAGCCTGAGGGGCTTTGTTTAAGGATCGAGGATAATGCTTCCCTCCCCCAACCAATGTCAAGGTGTTGAGGTTGTTGTTTTCCTACCACAACTATGGTTAAGGCCTCAAGACCCATCCAATATGCATGAAATATATTTATGGAACCCATAGGATAAATACCCTTTATTGAGGGCTCATGTTGTTGTGTCTAGGATTTGTTCATGGAACTTGAGCTCAAGAAGGTTTAGTTATGGATTAAAGCCCTTGTTTACCCCATTGAACATGTAACAAGGTCCAAACCTATTTCTAGTGCACAAAACCTACCCACAACAGTTGTATCCCTCTCGAAGGCATGCATAGAACTCCTACAAAGGACTAATGTTCTAGTATGAGGAATCATTCAAAGTTCTTGAGTATGAGAAGATTCAATAATCTCCCTGAGGTGCTTGTTTTTCTTCCTCGAGTATGTTCAAGGCCTTGTGACCCATCTTAAGTGTGCAAAATATCTTAATGGAATCCATATCCAATCTTTATTCCAAAGAACCCTAAGAATGGGTTTTTGTTGTGGTTTATAGATGTTGTTCAAGGTGATCGAGCCCAAGTACTGGAATTTAGGGAACAAGGCCCATTATTCTTCTCCTATGACATTGGATAGACCTCTAGACACATTCTTGGTGCACAAATAACTTATTGATGGCACACATAGCACCCTTGGAGGTAATTTTTAACCAACAAAGGTTATATGTGGTGGTTTTAGGGATCATCAATGGCATTTGAGCCAAAGAGGCTCTCTTTAGGGATCGAGCATTATACAATACCACATTCGAAAAACTTATTTGCAATAATTAAGGTATTGATAGAACTTATACAATTTCAAGATGCAATGGACGTAACTGACCTTTAGCTTAGTTGGTCATGCCACACATCTAAGTGTGAGAGTTTCTCAAACAGGATGTATGACCCAATTTAGTAACTATAGAGCGAGTAATTACAAAGGCAAGAGAAGGAGTTTCATCCCTATTTTATCCACCAACATTAGTCAAATCACCCATTGCACTAGCTCTTCAAAGTTTGACACAAGCTCCAGAATCTAGTCTCTTATTTCTACGACATTCAACAACATTAAATCTCCATCTACCAATGTACCACCTTGACGTGTTGTAAAGAGTGGCTTGAATACTACTCGTTAACACTCATATGCGCGCCAATATAAAACTGACCTATAAATGAAACAAAATCACGTAGTAACAATTTTTTTATATTTTTCTGGCATAATTTTGAAAAACTTCAATATAAAATTTTAAAATTTTTGATTACAATTTTTAAACTCTGAAATTTTGGATGCCCATGGGTTTTTATAGTGTTGAATCTATTTTTATCATCCAAATCACCATTAAAACACAGTTAAATTCAGATTTTGCAAAATAAAAAATGCCAAATTTCGGAGTCTCCGTCCAAACCAAATTGTTGAATTTTTAGATAGCTTCAAACAAAATAATTTACAATAATTTAGATGAACATTTTTCA
The DNA here is from genome assembly GCA_027924585.1 of Larix kaempferi. Classification (NCBI taxonomy): domain Eukaryota; kingdom Viridiplantae; phylum Streptophyta; class Pinopsida; order Pinales; family Pinaceae; genus Larix; species Larix kaempferi. Next base: position 17,899,862 of record BSBM01000123.1, on the reverse strand, counting down.
AGAAATGATCTTGAAAAGAGGTCCATTTCTCAACAATGAATATGTTAGCTTTAGAAATGGTAAAAAAATCCCCCATTCCTACCTTTTTTAAAAATCGTGTTGTGGATAATTGCCTGGACCCCCAGCTGGATTCGGCTTTAAACCCTTCTATCTCTTCGGGTTCAGCCAAAGATTTAAAAGGTGCGAGGTTGGGTGGACTTGTGCCATACTTCTCTCCTTTGAAGACGTGCAATGCCAGGAAGAACAAGATTGGTTTAACTTTGGGGGTGGCGGACTCTCTGTGCAATGGTGGGAACACCCTTTCTCCTGATACCATGGATCTTGGAGGAATTAAAGCCCTTTCCTGGGGTCGTTAATGATTTGTTTTTCATTGAATATCAGGGGAGTGGGGGGCCTCCCCAAGCAACTGGCCCTCAAAAGGGTTTTTCAAATTATTAACCTGGACTTAGTCCTTCTTTAGGAAACTATGGTGTGTGGGGAGAAGGCTCAATTTTTTTTAATAAGATTAAACATGGTTGGATGATGTGTGTTGTTGATGTGGTTGGTATTTCTAGGGGTTTGTTGGCTACATGGAACCCTCTGGTTTTGGATTTGAGCCCTTTCATCGTCTCTTTAGGGATTCTTCTATCCGAAAAATTGAGGGGTTTCGATAAGGTTATCAACATTGTAAATTGCTATGGTCCCTACCGTGATAGGGTGGTTTTTTGGGAACGGGATCGCTCTGAACATTTATTGGATATGGATAATCTGATTATAGATGGTGATTTAAATTTCACATGGGGTGCTGCAAATATTAGGGGCAATTCGACAAAACTGAATCCTTTGGGGAACTTTTTCAAGGACACTTTCTCCTCCAAGCGTTTGTTGGATATTGAGCCTCTTCCACTTTCTCCAACATGGTCAAATGGTAGAAAAAATGGCGACCATATCTCCAAACGTCTGGATCGTTTTCATATTTCGGAGCACTTGTTGGATTGTTTTCAAAACTACCGATCATGGGTGCATCAGGCCCATATCAGTGACCACCTTCCCATTATCTTTCAGTTTGAAACTGAGGCCTCTCACCAATCCTATCCATTTAAATTCAACTCATTTTGGTTAACTGATCAGGCATTCAAGGCGAGGGTGGTAAAGCACTGGTCAAATTTGGATGTGTCTTCAGAACACTCCAAGATGGACAAACTGGCAGAAAAATTGAAATCCTTAAAATGCTTCACGATTGAATGGGAGAAGAAAAAGAAATTGGAGTTGTCTTCAGATCTGTTTAGCATCGAGACAGAACTAAGAGATTTGATAAAACTCTCTTTTATGGGTGGCCTTTGTCCCTCAGACCATGCTAGGATTTTATCTCTTGAGGAAAGGAAGCTCAAAATCTTACAAATTCAGGAGGAATCTTGGCGACTGAAGAGTCATGCCATTTGGATTAAAGTTGGGGACAAAAATAGAAAATTCTTCCACCGTTTTGAAGATGCCCACAGAATTCAAAATACTATTTGGGATCTCAATGAAAGTGAGGGCCGCAGGATTGCAGGTGCAAATGATCTACAAAAGGAGGTTGTAAAACATTTTCAAAAGATATATCAGGATCCAAAATCTATGTCATTGATTAAACAATTCAAGTTCATTAAGGAGTACCCGAGACCGTCTTCTGATGAGGAGGGTGAAAAAATATTTCCGGAGATCTCTTTGTTGGAGATTGAAAATACTCTGATGTTTTTGGCTAAGGACAAGAGTCCTAGTCCAGATGGTTGGACGGTGGAAATTTTTATTTCATTCTTTCATGTTATGGGGAAGGATATCTAGGCAGCTGTGGAGGAGTCTCGACGGATGGGGTTGGTCTCCGGTGCTTTAAACTCTACTTTTTTGGCTCTCATTCCTAAATATTCTCATCAAGACAATTTTATTGATTTCAAACCTATCGCCCTTTGCAACTTGATCTACAAAATCATATCCAAAATCATCACTAGGCAGATCAAACCAGGTCGCACAGGAGGTTTTCCATAGTATCAAACAAAAGCATTTAAATGCTCATATTCTTAAACTTGATCTATTCAAAGCCTATGATAGAGTGGATTGGTCTTTCCTTTGGTTAATCCCTATTCAGATTGGTCTTCCTTGGGTGGGGATGAAATGGATTATGGCTTGTGTTACTTCTGTAAATTATGTTGTTCTCATAAATGGTAAGCCTTCTGGATTCTTTAAGGCTACTCGTGGTCTTAGGTAGGGTTGTCTGCTCTCGCCTTTACTTTTTCTCCTTGTTCTCGAGGGCTTGAGTAGGTTGATTCTCAAGGAAAAGGTGGATGGTTCTATAAAAGGTATTAAGGTGACTGTTGAAACCTCCGTGACTCACACACTCTTTGTTGACAATGTTATGTTATTTGGATTGGGTTCCTTATCGGAATTCCTTTAGTATAAGAAAATATTGGATCTCTTTTGCAATGTATCTGGTATGTTGGTTAGTAATGTTAAATCTCGTTTCTTAGAAAACTCACTAGATATTAACATAAAACATCAGATCGGTCTGCATCTCCCTTTTGACTTTAAGGAGATGGCTAGAGGAACCAAGTATCTTGGCTTCTTTATCAAACCATCAAATTATTATACCAATGGTTGGATTTGGATTTTAAAGATATTTGACAAGCAGATAAGACATTGGAGCGTGCATTGTTTATCTCTGGGTGGTAGACTCACTTTAGCTAAATCGGTGCTACAAAATATGGGGGTCTACTGGCTATCCTTATGCAAAATACCAAGGGCAATTTTGAAGGGGATGCGTAGAAATATCTACAGTTTCATTTGGTTGGGGGGTGCAGAAAAAGAGAAGTTTCATATGGTTAATTGGTGATGTCTTGCCCGCCCTTGTCAAAAAACTTGGATTTTTTTACCTCTGCACTTCGAGCAAAAAGCCTGTGGAGAGCACTCTTTTCCAATTCTTCCTGGAGTTTGATTGTTCGGGGAAAATACTTAAAATCTATCTCTGTGGTGGACTGGTTTCGGAAGGGACACCCTGGAACTAGGGGGGTGTCGAATTATTGGAATGGGATTCTTGGTTCGTTCTCCATTATCTCTTCGTGGCTCTCCTGGTTACCTGGAAATGGCCACCAGATTAGACTGGGGGAAGACCCCATTATGGGGGGTCCTCACTCTTTCAAATTATCCCCCGATCTTATTGTGTTCTTGAGAGAAAAAGGTTATTACAATTTATATCATGTGGTTGCGCCTGTGTCTGCTGTTGGAAATAATTTTTCTTGGATCTCAGCACGTCATTTGGGGCTTGTTGGTAACTTGGGGATGGAGTGGTCTTCTTTTATTAGAGACCTTCGATGTTCAAATATTAATTTATTAGAGGATCCTGACAAACTTGTCTGGTCTTGGGATGTATCTCACGGTGCTATATCTTCCAAACTTGCATATGAATCTTTATTTTCTCATGAGCTTACTGTAATGTCCCTTGTTAGGAATTTTATTAAAATGGCAATTTTCCACTTTTTTTTCCCTAGTTCGACCTTTGACTAGTTTTGATCTCTAGGTCCCAAATTTGCCCCAAATGATCCCAAATCTTCTGAGAAGGTATATGAATGAGATTATAACATAAATATGTGTTTTAGGGATTCCTTTGGACCTTTAAAATACTTCTGCAAATCCTCTTTCAATTCTGGCCAATGTAGGGAACTTTACTAGTAATTTGCCTTTGACTAGTATTGGTCTCTAGGTCTCGAATTGACTCCAAATGCCTTCAAATCTTCAAGGAAGGTGTATGAATGATATTAGAACTTGAATATGATGTTTATGGATGACATATGGCCACAAAAAGACCTCTGCAAACCCTCTTAAGATTCTGGACCAATTATGCAATTTTACTAGTAATTTGGAGTTCAAATCCCCCTAGGGTAAGTACTGAAAATGGCTTCCCAAATGCCTCCAAACCCACTCAAATTTATGAACAGATGTATGTAATGTGTTAATTATGTTATTAAAGTCTCATATGCACCATTAATGGATTATTACAACTATTCTCACCCTCTCCCATTCAACTGCAAAAATCCCCAATTCGACCCTTGGGGAAATGGCACTATTTCACCTCCCGATACAACTAAACTGAGTAAAAATGCTTCAAATGCTCAAGTACAGTACATGAAACTTGTAGAAGACATCCATGGAATTATATTGATCACAAATATATTAGAGAACCAGCCATTCATTCGAAATCATCATCAATACATTGGTTCACAACAAGGTAGTGGGGAAATGGCATTGTTCTTCCATTAAAAATGAGATTTATACATTTCTACTTGGAATTTCGACCTGAAACTTTATGGAGATTAAGAAAAGAGTATTTAATCCATATTAAAAAAGAAATGGGGCATTAGAAGCTCCCCCAAAAAGTACAATAGCTCACCAAAAACGCCCTCCCTCAAGGATCAAGAATATGCCATCAAAACTGGAAATGGTTGAAGGAGTGAGCTGCAATAGAAGAAACCATGAGATTCCCTGTAGCTTACACCTACAAATAAAGACTCCATTAAAGCTCCAAATGAAAGGTCTGAATGGCCTTTCCAATTACCAACTTGGATGGGAATCTTTCACCCTCGAAATTGGCTAAGGCAAGAAACTAGTCATCCACTAGCTCTCCCTCTTCACAAATGCAATTGCAAATTATACAAATGATCAAAAGCTATTCTCATACTTCATTTCTACATTTTATAACCAACATTAGCCTTCTAAGGGTCAAAATCCTCTCAATAGATTCAATAGATTTCCATTTAGGAAATATTCCACATTTGCCACTTGTCTCCTAGTTCCAACCTTCCATCTTCTCCCAAATTCGATTTTGAGTCTCTTTGGCTTCTCCAACTCCCAAATTCGCCTTCTTTGAGCCTATATTTGGGGCTGACATGTCATAGTAGTCAGATGTCAGAGGTCAAGTCTGCAATTTGTCATAGTTGTCATAGATGCTCCATCATTGGTGTCATAGGGGCTAGGGAATCTAGCCCAAGTGTCCACAAACTTCCACTTTGACTCTTTATCTTCCATGTAGGTTACCAATCATTCCCAATTCGACCTAATATGCTCAATGACATGTGTTATGACTTACCAACTCACCCAAGATTGTTCACATTCCCATTAATTCGAATTTGCAAAAGAGACATACCATGTATTATGAAAAATCAAGCTAGTGTGGGTCCCACATCCTCCATATGTCTCCAAAACCATTTGTCACCTAGGATTTCTCTTGAATTTATTTATTCACTCTATTTATTAAATAATTGAACCCTTCTAATGTCTAAACATCATTTATTATCCCCCTTATTCCAAATCCCAAAGCTTCCACCCCAAACCTAGGAAACTAGTAATTTTGCTCCTTGACAATTATTTGACCCTTAACATCAATTTTACAAACTCTAATGAATATGGCTAATGTGATTAGGCCATTGTGACCCAATTCCAAATTTGTGACATGACACTTACTTAGGCGCAATGGTGGCACTAGACTATGTGGAAACTTTCCATCCCGCTAAAAGTGCAATGTTTTATTTGGATTTCCTTGAGCAATCGGATTCTGACCTGGGACAATCTATGTCATAGAAGCGATGCTGGTCCTAATAGATGTCCTTTGTGTTGCCTTCAGGAGGAGTTGGTGGACCATTTATTTACTGGTTTTCAGTTTGTCTTGTGTTTATGGAAATTAATCAATCGCTCTGTTGGATTGACCGCAGTTTGGAGATCCTTGTATTTAGAATATAGTCCGGGTATGTGGATTTCCAGTGCAAAGAACTGGGTGGAGCTCCCTTGTTTTATGATCTGGGAGGTGTGGAAGGATCGAAACCTTCGGATTTTCGAAGACATTAAACCAAATCTGGAACATATTTGCTGCAGTACAATTGTTTCTTACAAGGAATTTAATCCTCTAGCTGGCGGAGTTGGGATCTCTTTGGCCCATCTCCCTCATCAGTTTGCCTTACCGGTTTTATCTTATCCTTGTGGCTTTTTCAATGGGGTAGCTCAAATCGGCTCTCATACCAATGGTGGTGGTGTGATTTTGTTTCTGTCTGTTTCCCACCATTTCCGTGTCTGGATGAATACTGGTTGTGGGTCCAATACCCATAGTGAAATCATAGCCTTATGGATGTTGCTCCACTTTTCTCGGTTAAAAGAGGTAACATTTATTCTGGTATTGGGCAATGCAAAGGTCATTATTTCTTGGGCAATGAATCTTTCTTCTCTTAATGTGTTGGTCCTTTCTTTTTGGCTGGAGGAGGTGCGACATTTTATAAACAGTTTCGAGAGTATCTCTTTTACTCATGTTTTCCATGAGTGCAATCATTCAGCGGATGCTCTATCAAAATTGGCTTTGACTTCTCCAAAGGGTTTAATGTTGTGGGAAGAGTGGCATGATGATCAATGTTTCTCCTTTGGCTCTGAGGTCTTGTACCGGTCTTAGCTTTTGGTTCTTCTTCCTGTTTCACAGTTATGGTTTTTATATATACTGCAACACTTATCTTTTTGCAGGTGATTAGTTCCTTTTTCTTCCGAAATCCCATTGGTGTTGATGCAACAACTATCAACAAGGGTTCACTTCTCATTGTCACCAACAAACACTAACCCAAAATCCCTTACATACTGACCCGGAAAGGTTTAACCCTTTCCAGCAACACTCGCAAAGCGAGTGAAGTCTCACCCGAGATGGATAAGGGAGCTACATGAACCAAGTTTCCATAGTGGATTTGAGGGCATGCATCAAACACACATTACCCTTGCAGAAACCGGAAATTATATCCTTCGCATTACACTACCAACTCATCATTCGCACATTCAACATATAACAGACATTTGCAACAACATATTCAGACTACTCATTCACATAAACAGTAATCATTAAACCCATAGAGCATCAAACATGTTGCAAACATTTGCAATCATAATTGAACAGAGACAAAGACAAAGATAGATCCATAATCGAACATCCTCATGCATTCATTAAAACCTGCAGAATGAATTTCACAGAAACTGTCAATACACCATGTCACGGATACAAAACAGATCAAAATGATCGATGGAAAGACGGATCAACTCATTATCTCATGCCCTTGGTCTTACAATCCTACTCGTATTTATATGCTACTAAGAGGTTACAAAACGGTCCACATGAACAATTCTAACTAATTCTAACTAATCTTTCACTTCCTCGTTCTCCGCGATTGGTCCTTCTTTCACAGATTATCCCTTTCATGGGTGTCGGCTTCCGCACTTCATGCGGACTAATCCCATGCCAACATACCCCCAACAAAAACTTGTGGCTTGCCCTCGAGCCACCTCAGTTGGACATCTCTGGTATTGTGCTCATCCTTCACTGTGCTTCACCTCTAAAGCTATTCTTTTTGTCTGGAGCCCGCTGTCGTGTACTTCTTGACTCATCCTTCAATATCTGGTTCGTTGTTATGTACTTCTCGAACTCATCCTCCAGTCTCTGGAAACCTTGATCATCTTCCTCTTCTGCGTCGGCTGGTGTGCTTCATGCTTGTTCCAGACAAGGGAAAAGTTCATCTATGCCTCCAAGATGTGAAACAGGCCAATTGCTCTAGCACATCTGTTTCGCAACTTGGACTGCCTGCTATTGGAGCCAACGGGCCTCTGCCCCTGGTGTTCTGGTGGTCGCAGGGACCACAGATCTTCTAACTACTATCATGCTCTTAGACATCTCGGGTGAGACCTCGTCTCTATTCCTCCCGATTGTCTGCGCCGCTTCCTTCACTGGTTGTTCATGCACACTCGTCGTTCTTGCCCTTAGCGCACCTGGAGTGCCGCTGCGCGAAATGAGATGGATCATTTCCACAGCTTCCTTGGAATTACTCACTCAACTCTTTGCCTTACCAACTTGCATCATGGATTTCTTCCGAATGATGGATACTTTCTTGCTCAACTAGCCTTCTGCGCCTGCATTTATGCGTGTTCCTCGTGTCCTTGATGTTTGATGTTGAAATCATATGCCAAATATCCTCGCATAACCATCCGATCCTGTCATCATACTCCTCCGTCGTCTTCTGGTGAAGCTGATCTGCAACAATCATGCTCGGATTTGACTCCCGTGTGCTAATTGTGCGAAGCATCGATGAGTGACCCAGCTGGCCATGCTTCCACTTTTTGTCTCTTGCGAAGCATCGACGAGCGACCCAGCTGGCCATGCTGCCACTTTTTGTCTCCCGCGAAGCATCGACGAGCGACCTAGCTGGCCATGCTTCCACTTTTTGTCATTAGTGATTTTTTTTTACTGGTTCTGTTTCTCAACTACTCGGCGTAGGATCATGGTGACAGGGTTTCAACCTATTCCCATTGAGCAGCTTAGGTAATAATATCCCATCCAAACATTGTAGTTGCATCGCATCTCCGTCAGTGACAAAATTTATGACGTAGGGACCTAACCAATGCATTTGTAACTTACCTAGGTGCTCAATGAACTTACTGTCATATAACAGAACTGTATCCCCGCACTGAAAGTGCTTTTTTTTAACATGGCGGTCGTGCCAAGCCTTCTGTCGGTCTTTCTCCACCTTCTGATGGAACCCTGCGATGAGCCAATCTTTCTCGAGCTGTACTAGTTGTGCCAAATGTTCCTCCAATGATTCGTCATCGCTTATTCCTGTAGCTGTTATGATGCGCAAACTCGGTACAATATACTCCATCAGCATGACTGCTTCCTATCTGTAGACGAGCTTGAAAGGGGTCTGGCTGGTCAGTCATTTGCATGTTGTGCGATACGCCCAAAGTATCACTGGAATTTTCAAATCCCAATCATCATGGTTTACATTGCACACCTTGGTGAGTGCATGTTCCAATATCTTATTGAATGCCTCAACTGTCCCATTCGCTTGAGGGTGGTAGGGGGTACTCATCTTATGTTGGATCTGGAATTCTTTCATCATCACTGTAATTGTCTAGTTAACAAAATGAGTTCCTTGGTCACTCAGCAGTACTTTTGGGCACCCAAACCTACTGACCACATTGTCGAAAATGAATCTTGCTGTAGTTGCAGCTGAGCAATCTCTCACTAGTGTAGCTTCTGCCCATCGCCTCAAATAGTCTGTCCAGTGATGATGTAGCGTGACCCTGTTCTCTTTCCGGGTGGGTTGATGGGTCCCACAAAATAAACTTCCCACTTGTCGAAAGCCTGCAGCGTCACCTGTGGTACCAGTGGAATTTAATCCCTTCATGATGGATTCCCTATTCGTTGACATACGTTGCAACTCTTGGCATAGTCCGCAGCATCTCCATGCATGGGTGGCCACCACAGTCCTGCTCGAACGATCTTCCTAGCAGTTGCATGTCCTCCGTAATGCTCCCCAACGACCCCGTTGTGAGCTTCCGATAAAATCCTCTCCTTCTCATGGGGAAGGACGTATCGTTGAAGTATCTCATCTGGTCCCATCTTGTACAATTTCCCTGCAATCAACTGAAAATATGCACCTCGGACAACTAGCTGCTTCTTCTGATTGGTAGTGAATCCTGTCGGTGCCTCCCCTGTTACTAAAAACTGAATGATTTGTTCATAATGGTCATCGACCATTCCGAATCTAAACAACTGAGCATCCGACAACCCTTCGTCAATGATACTTGGTTCTTCCCCAGACTCTATCCTTGACAGGTGATCTGGTCCTGCATTCAATCATCTCGGCTTTACGATTATCTCAAAATCAAACTCCTGGAATAGTAACAATCATCGATAGATCTTCCCCCCCAACACAGGCTTGTTCACTATATATTTTAGTGCGGAATGATCGGTGAAAAATTTAAATTGGCCCCCTAAGAGGTAGTGTCGAAATTTCTGTAAGGCGTAGACCATCACCAGCCCTTCCCTTTCCGTGGTTGTATAATTCTTCTCCTCAATAGACAAATTCCTACTTGCGAAGGCTATCGAGTGGTCGATGTCGCCTGTTCCTGGTTGGGCCAATATCATTCCTAATGCGACTGATGACGCGTCGATGTGAACATGGAACTCTTTTGTCCAATCTGGAAATGTGAGTATGGGTGCTGCGACCATCTTTTCCTTTAATATGTCCAGACTCTTCTGACACACTTCGTTCCATTCAAACTAGGCGTCTTTCTTCAACAACTTTTCCATTGGTGCCGTGATTGTTGCATATCCTCTTATGAACTTTCTGTAGTAGCCTGTATGTACCAACATCGCTCTCAGTTGCTTGACTATCGTCGGTGGTGGGAGGTCAACAATGATTGCAATCTTCATCGGGTCTACCAGCATTCCTTCCCTGCAAACAATGTGCCCCAACAAAATTCCAAACGGAGCACAGAAGATGCACTTTTTCAGGTTCAATGAAATTTGGTGTTGTCGACATCATTCCAGCATTAGCCTTAAGTTTACGATGTGATCCTTAACCAACCCATATACTGTCCAATCGTCCATATAGACGGAAAGAAATTTATGAATGTAATCTTTGAACGCCGAGACCACTAATCTTGAAAAAATCGCTGGAGCATTCTTCAGTCCAAATGGCATCACTGTATACTGAAAGCATCCCCACTCCGTGACAAATGTAGTCTTATGCCTATCTTCCTTCGCAATCTTGATCTGGTGATATCCTGAAAATCCATCCGTAAATGAATATATCCCCTGGCCTCCTACTCCTTCGAGCACCTCATTTGTGAATGGTGTCAGAAATGGAATGTGTAGGTAGGCAACATTCAACTTCCTCAAATCGACGCATATTTGGACTTCGCCAAATTTCTTATCCTGGACCACCATTGGGCTGATCCACTCTGATTCTTCTATTGGTTCTATACACCATGTCACAGATACAAAACAGATCAAAATGATCGATGGAAAGACGAATCAACTCATTATCTCATGCCCTTAGGCTTACAATCCTACTCGTATTTATATGCTACTAAGAGGTTACAAAACAGTCCACATGACCAATTCTAACCAATCTTGCGCTTCCTCGTTCTCCGCAATTGGTCCTTCTTTTGCGGATTATCCCTTTCGCGGGTGTCGGCTTCCACACTTCATGTGGACGAATCCTGTGCCAACAGTTGGGTTTTTGGTCTCATCAGTGGAATTCTCCTTATTGGATCTCTTGGTTCTCCTATGCAAGGTGTTGGGGGTTGTTCTTCGGTTTCTCGATGGGTGTTCCTAGGCCCGGTTTTGCTGCTCTGATCTTCTTTTATGGGTTGTTTTGTTTCAACTGGTGATATGTTCCTCGGTTGGTGGCCATTTGTCTGGCTGTTTTATTTTATGTATATTCATCCTTTGGTGGATGTTTTCTCACATATGTGATGGTGGTCCTTTTGATGACTGCGGTTTAAGGCCATTGGTTATGGCGTTGGTTATGTCCTATTATATACTCTTTTTTGGGCCGTTTCATGCCCAGATGTTATGCTTGTATTTACTATTTTCCTTATTAACAGTAAGTTATATTTTCTTTGGAAAAGACAATCCTCTTTATAAAGTAAATCGACTTAAAATAAAAGGCCAAGGTATTGTTTTTTAAATTGAAATTGTAAACTCCACACACTTCCAACTCATCTCCTTTGTTGGATATGCAACAAGTACATTCAGTTGAAATTTTAAATGAATATGAATTGATTGTTGAAAAGCAAGGCAAACGAGAATCCTCAGATGTTCTACACAAAGGTATTACAAATCATATAATACACATCTCTATATCGATATTTTTTATTAGCGTTGCCATATTCTCTATATATTATTGTTGATCTGTGTATAACAAGCATATTGCAATTTTGATAAACCAATTCAAGTGATTTAAGTATATTGACGTTGAAGCATGGAATTGGAAGGTCGATCCCTGAATTAACTGCCTCTTAATGAAAGCATCCTTTACAAACTAACATGCTATTTATTACATAGATCCTAGTTGGACGGACAAACGAGTTAACAAATCCACCATATCATAAGGCATCTGACTGAACGCGACGACACTTAAGCACTAGACACACTCTCCCTCAGGGAGAGAGCTTGTGAGGGAAACACCATTGGATCTCCCATCCAATGGCTCTAACCTAACTGGATCTCTCCCCGAGGAAGATTCTGCCTAGTGCTTAAGTTTCGCCGACTGAACACAACATATGTCTTTGGAAAAGTGTCGCTCAATTTCAAGGCACATGTTCTAATGGTGTGCATATCTATGTTCATGGAATAAACAATAAATTTCTAGTCGGTTGCCCTTGTCTACCCGTAAAGCTACCCCTTCCTGAGCACAATCCTAGCTCCCGCAACTTCAAAAACATAGCACAACAAAGCAAGAGACATGAGCTTCCCCTCTCACAATGCTCACTTTTTGTACATTAAGAATGGCGAACAACTGCCTCATTAGGACTAGGCCTTCTATGCCCAAGTTTTCAACATTGAAAATAGTTGGTTCAAATATTATCATAACAATGGGGGTTGCGGGCATCCCAAGTATTGTGATCTAGTTTATAAGGCGGCTACGGGCACCCAAAGTACCGTGATCTAATCTACGAAGTGAACATAGAGTATGACAAAGTAAATTTATTCTCATCTTATACATTTCCACAATTATTTTGGCAAGGATATACTACCACTTAGAGTTATTAAGAAATGATTTATGATAATAAAATCATCAACTAAATGGCACAACTTTTATCAAAGGAGATTTTCCCTAAGGAGTAACGCATATCATTTTTAAATCCCTAGTCTCGTAGGAATTCACACCAACATGATAAACCCAACATAAGAAAATATGGATATAGGGTGTGATGTTCTAGCTTAGCTTTTTCCTTTCTAAGAAAAATAAAACATGTGAATAAGCATAGAGAAATTAACGATGTTGAGATAATAGTGGGGTTATTCAGTGATAATAGGAAAGTCCCGTGATAAGTGAGCTATTCTATTGAGTTTCCTTTCTAAAGTAACGAGTGATAATAGGATAGATTTCCAGTGAGCCATCCGATATAGTAGGGACCTGCATGAGTAAGGACCTGCGTGAGTAAGGTCATTTCCCTGGAGCTAAGGAAGCGATGGTGAGACCCTTAATAGAGTTACACGCTCTATAGCCTTCTTAATTGCCTCTTTCCCACTCTGATGCTCTCTTTGTAGATTGAGTTGCTTCGGTCAGATATATTCATTTATATTCAATAAGTTGCCTTCCTTAACCGACAACTTATATAAATCATTAACACTACAACATGTATATCGAATTTCATTAATGCATGAACCTGAAAAACAATTAATAATCAATGAATCATATGAAAGTACCAATCTAACAAAACTATTATGTTAATATCACAAAATCAATTTTTTAAATTATTGTCATCCATCATTATGAACAAGAGAGCAAAACCAAAACCAAAATGATGTCCATAGAAGGAACGAAAGTTTTTCAAGAATGAAAATATGATTCAAGATATACAATAACAAGAATGAGAATGTTTTTGGATATAATTGTGATAATATTATTTATGTATCCCACCTAAAGGAAAAGATGGACAAAATAATTTCAGGTAGTGATACCCAAAAACATTACAACAAACAAGAAATTCACATTCACAAACTCACATATGCCAATCAATATAGATGACAAAATCGAATATGTTGTGTTTATCAACAACACTGAAGAGTTAAAATGCGCACATTTCTTTGATTTCTCAATAGTTTTTGCAGAATAACATAAATTTGACAAATCTTGGCAAACTCATACATAACTCCCAAATTCAGCAATAATCAACCAAGTTTAATCAAATAGTTTCACTGGAATGTCAATTGGCATTGCGAAAGCTTGCAAGAGAGCCCATGAAAAGAATGTTTTTATCCAAAACAAGTACTAGATTAATAATGAGAGTAATTTGTAACAAAAATATTGCTAACATAATAATGAAGTATGCGGACTTAAACTTAATCCATGACATCCTAAAACAAAATATTACATATTAATATAAGATTAAGCTAATGTAGATTACTCGATATTATTTCTAAGATTGAAACATATTGGAATTAAAACTTCGTCATATATTCAATCATGTAAATTAATTCAATAATGTAAGTTTAAAGCAATTAATCTTCCCCATTGTTTTTAAGACAATAAACAAAATATTACATATTAATACAAGATTAAATTAATGTAAATTACTTCGTATTATTGGAAGATTGAAACATATTGAAATTAAAAGTTAATCATATATTCAATAATGTAAGTTTAAAGTAAATAATCTTCTTCATGGCTTTTTAAAACAATAAAACAATGATGATATTTGTAGAAAGCAAGTTTTTTTTTTTTAATTCCAAAATTAGGTTAACAACTACAAACAAATAACAACTCTACCAAAATTAAAACATTTAAAAAATTCCCAGAACAAGAAAAAATAGTTACCCATTCAAAAAAATCAAGTTTTAAAGAAAAAAACTTCATAAACTACAAAGTTAAGCCTCCACTTAAACACTCTATAAAAGGGAAAAAATGATTATTATTTATTTATATATTTTATTATAAATAATAAGTTGGAAATATTTTTCTCACTATTAAGATAAAGTAATGTTAATAAGTAAAATAACTAATAATTAAATGGTTTTTAATATTATTTTAAATTTTGTTTTGTTTTAAGTTTTATAATTACAATAGAATAAATTAATAGTAAGTATATAATTTAATATAACTTAATATTTTTTACGAATTTATTATTTTGTGGAAGCCAAAGTTCTATATTGAAAGATAAATATTTTTACCAACCTCTATTTTTTATGATTTTTGGAAAACAAAGTTCTATATTTAAGCATAAAGATATTTACAAGCATCCATTTAAATACTCAATAAACCTTCATTTAAACACTCAATTAAAGGAAAAAAATCAATCATTATGTATTTATAATTATAATTAATATGTTTGGAATATTTTTCTCACTATTAAGATAAAGTAATGTTAATAAAAAAGTTAGTAATTAAATTGTTTTTAATATTATTTTAGATTTAATTTTGTTTTAAATTTTATAATTACAATTAAAATTAATAGTAAATACATAATTTAATATCTTTTGTGAATTTATTTTTTGGAATACAAAATTTTATATTTAAACATAAATATAAATATTATATATTCATAATTTTAAATAATATATATTCATAATTGTAAAAATAATAAATTTTAAGAAGTAATATTAATATGTATTTTTACTTAATATAATATATAAAGTAATATCACCTTTCCTATTACATGGAAATCAATATATTTATTTTTATGTAATCAAGTACCTTTAACCCAGATACATTGTCATAAACTTCCAATTTTTTATTAGAGATATTCAAACTTACAGATTTTAAGTCATTTTACTAATACATGGAATACTACTTATCTTATTACAATAGTGTGATTCTCATTACAACTGTTGGATATGGAATAGGTTAATACGCATGATATAGGTTTGATTACTCTTACTTAGTAGTACAATAGACGTGATATTCATAACACTTTGCCCATGTTAGCTATATTGAAGTATTACCATTATGCTTGGTTCCTATGATTACTATACTCGAACCTGTGTATTACAATTACTGTTATATTGAAGATGATACAAGGGATAAGCTCTAAAACACATTGATTCTTGTCAACATTAAACGTGATTAACTAAGTACAGATAAGATTATAATGGTAATCATACTAGTTTCATGTTACTATTACAAAGGTATGAACATAATTAATACCATAACTACTAGCTATATAGAGATGATAATGCTTAGTAACTCTTACCTTAACATTATCATAAACTTCCAATTTTTTATTAGAGATATTCAAACTTACAGATTTTAAGTCAATTTAATTGACCAAAAGATTAGGTTTTTTAAAATAAATCATGCAAAAGAAACATCATGTTTCCTATTCCAATTACCACCTGCAGTGAATTCTTCCTTGCTATAGTTCTCTTTTGGACTCTCAAGGATGGTCTTCCTGGCCACCGTCTACTAATTTAAGTCATTACATACTTTCCATTGCATGAGTGCCCTTATTTCTCCAACTACTATAACTCTATTCAGTTGAACTTACTATCAATATCTAGAAAATGATTATCCCGTACTTACTTTTCACTTCCCTTATTTCCCCCTTGTTTCTGACCTTTGTCTAGTTTGGCTGATACATAACCTATTCTTCCCATATGAACTTTTATCGTGCTTCATTTTTCCTTTCTTACAACATGCACAAGTAATAGAAAATTCGATCTTGGATTTTAAAAACCAAAATAAAAACAATAAAAAATCAAAGGAGCAACAAATGATGAATATAGTAATAACAAAGACATGAGAGAAAGAAAAAATATCTTGGACATGTTATTAGTATAACTTACAAGACTCTCAACAGCTTCGGTGTTGGGGGTGGCAGCGGAGTAGATGGCTTCAAGATCATTAAGGAGGTAAACAAATGAGTCATTCCACCAGAGAGATACAATTACATGTGGGACTGATGGCTTCATCTATTGTTGCTGCCACACTCGCCATGGATTTGAGTTGTTTTGATTAACATGGATTCACGCGAGCCTTCTTCTCGCCTTCAACCCTTCCAATTCCCACAAAAACCCTAAGAAGCTTCTCTGTCTTTGGAGTGGAGAAACAACAACAAAACGACCGACTAGTGTGCCATGCTCAAAGCCCCTTCCCGTGTTCCCGCCTTTGCTACACTCTTAATATTTTTGTAGTGTTGTCGCTCTTCATGATAGGAATATAATTTTGAACATACCTTACACATGGAACTCACACTGGGAACAACCTTAAAAAATAATTAATAATACGCAGAAGCTAGACATATATAGTTATAATCAACCAAATACTACTTCGATGTATTGTTTGAGCCTTTCAATGGCCAAACCCTTTTTAATAATTACATAATAACCAATACCGGTAGTCTAGAAGCTTGGCTTGATGATTCCATAGAAATTTACAGTACTTGGCACCAAGAGACCTGGTTAGCGCTCTAGGAAAATCCCGAAGACAACCCAACTATAGAGTAAGATATGCAACAAGGGAAAAGGAAAAGTTAGTATTAACAAAAAAATTATAAATAAAAACAGTTGTAAAATGCCTAGCTTATAGTTACCTGGATATGTAGGAAACTGGGAGGATTCCTTCTCAGAATTCTTGCTTATTAGTAAGTGAACTGAGTTGGAACAGATTGGGGTACGGTTGAGGCATGAGTCCAAGATTGCTCTGAGTTTCTCCCAAAGTAAATCAACCTTCCTTCTATTATTTTGAGGCAAACAGGGTTCAAATTTCTCCTTGTGAAGATGATGCTAAATCTGGGAAACTATCAAAACCTGAGCCAACTTTCAAAGCCTAACTTACAACAGAAGATTTCAAACATCAAGTCTTAAGAGTATCAGCAAGAGACCCTTCCTCCCTTCTCATCCCCAGAAGGGAAAATTAGAAACATGTACGTTGCAGAACAAATAGCCATAGAGCTATGGACCAAATGAGTTTTAAAATAAACATTAGTCTTTCCCAGAATCCCAAGGAGCATTCGAGTGTTAGTACGAGAGAGATAACACATGTCACCCAGTTTCAGCTTGAGACATCTCTGTCAACTCTGAGCAGTAAGCACAGTCTGCATTTAATTAACCTAAGGATACACGCTACTCTCAACCTGGGAAGCGTAGTGTCCCATATCCAACACAGAGGTTCCTTTATGCTTCTCTTACCCCGGGAGGCGCATTCGAAGATAGGCCAAGATGGAGCCAATTAAATGTTTTAATTGAAATGACAACTGAAGAGTTGTGAAGGTTAGCTTACACCCTGCAGCTCTTCAACCGGCTACACTTGTCATGAGTTAGCATATATCTATATTTTTCTAATAGAGAATCACTTGGCACTCGGAATCTTCGAGGAGCGTGGACTAAATACTACTTAAAAAAACTATTTATGGCCTAATATAGGAATTGTGAGATAGCTCTATGGCTAAGAAAACACCAAATGTGTCAGATGTCAGATGGGTGACAATTACAGTAAAATCTATGATAGAATGGCAGTCCACTAACACATAAATATTTTTATAAATTTGGTAAGTAATACTATGTCATATATTTTATTTTATTTTTAAATTTTTAGTATTCCGTCTAATGATAATAAATGTCAAATCAATAGCTCTACTCCAATAAATATTAAGAAAAATCTTATTAAAAAAAAACAAAAAATAATATTATTTTTGTCAACCTTAATAAATATGATGTTTTATAATGAATTAGTTTCAACAAATTCTAAAAGACGGAACATATAGTCTCCGCCTATGACAAGAACTAACAATAAAGATCATAAAGAAATGCTAAAACATTATCAAATTTGCTATATGGCTTATTGATAATAGAACTTTACATTGCAAACGAATGATAGATAGCTCATTTTGGAAAAAATATGCCATTGCGTAATATAAATGTCATAGAAGTTAAACTCGGGCATTGGTCACAATCGTTATAAAGATGAGAAAAGGCCTAATACCTATGACAAGTCTATTAATACTAGTAAAAGAGAGGATCAAAATCACAATTATGACAAAGAAAACTTTTTGTTAATATCAATTAACTAGAGGTTACAAGGGAGATATCTACGTCAAACTAACTATGAAGAATAGGACCGCAAATTGTATATAAATCACATCAACTAACTATAAAAGTTATATACCAAAGAAAACATTTTAAAATCAAATATCCAAGAGAAAACACATTAAACATGTGAAATAGCATAAAGATTTTATAAAAGAAAATATCCACATGACCTAAAAACTAAAATCAACAACATATCCACATGACCTACAAACTAAAATCAACAACATCAATATTTTCAATAAGTCTTTGGCAACTTAAGAAGTACTTCTTAGTGCAACATAAATTTTGGCAACCTAAGAAGTACTTCTTAGTACAACATAAAATTTTAAATTTAATGCCCTAAAACTAACAAGGTAGCTAGAGAAAATAGACTTAAAACATAAGTCTATACAAGAAATAAAGATTTGATAGTTTTTTCACTATGTAAAGAATTCAAGCCATATTGCTTCATCTAAATAAAATCATTTGTGAAATTAAAGGAGCCTAAGAAACAATAGATCTTCTTGTTTACTTCTCCTTCTTTTGTTGTTGCATTAATGCTAATGCCAATACCACATTCTCTTAGAACTTCATTTTTTTTACCTTCCTTATTTGGTGTGGGCTCTAGTCTGGAAAATATGAAACTAAACTTACTTCAAATTAATGGTTATGTAAATTGAAGCCCTCACTCACATGGATCAAAACCCCTCAAGCTAATGATCCCATTTTGTAAGCCGAGGCAAATACAATAAAATAATCACTAGGAAGTATGAAGAACGACTCGCATGTCTTATTACACGGATATGCATCCTAGGAACAGTATGCCACTACTAGATGGAACTTTTTAAATGTAAAGGAAATGGATTTGAAAGGGACATGGACTGCTACATGGCCAACTAATTAATACTAATCACTACAAGACCTACTAATAATCCCAGTAATGACTAATGAATAATCTCATAATTGCAAGCGAGTTAACAGTTTTAATCAATGCCTTCAATTTAATAGACACAACTAAGAATATTATGATTTCATTAAATCTCGACCATAAAATGAATATATGTCATTAAAAGCACCATTAATTTGGTACCTCTTGTCCAACTCAAAAATAAGGATTCCCATTGATATAATAAAGGTCAAATTTATCATCAAATTCATGTAAAAATTCTAAAACAAAAAAAAGCGCTTTGAATGCAACTGATGTTACAACATATCTTGACACCTTATGACTTGATGAGTGAGTGAAGGAGATGGACCATTGGTAACATAGTAAAATTAGTGAATAAAAACTCATTCAAAACAAAGACTTCATAGTGCAAATGCAATTTCCAATGAGTCCCACTTTGAACATTAACAATTTTGAATCTTGACATATTGTTCCCTATTTTATAATTTGATATCAAATCTAGTTGGCCTAACAAGTAACTAATCCCTTTTGGCCACATGTTTCGAGGAAATCCTTATACTCTCAACATAGTTCACACATGCAATGAGGCGAGTGAGAGAGCATTGTTGGATGAGAGATCCAATATTGCACCCTCAATTGTCTCAAGAAGCACAAGAATTATGTAGAGTGCATAAGTCTCACTCACACTTGGGCAAGTTTCTAGACTCTTGTCACATATGACAATTTGATGCAAGAGCACACGCATTGGAGACTCATTGTACTTCGACACATGCAAATTTCATTGATTCAACTGTCAATGGTGATCAATACATGGCTACCTCTAATCTGTGTGATGTCAACTACGCAGAGTTAGAGGAGCGATTTCAAGAATTCTATTGAACACTACATGGTCCTTGTTGATCCTTTAAACGGACTTGTTCCATGATAAATAGGGAAAGCAGAGTCTCAGAAAGGGGGCAGAGATGCTCATAGTATCATTGAAGATATGCTCAAGGAAGCTGTGCATGCCAAGGGCACTGTAC
This sequence comes from Larix kaempferi, assembly GCA_027924585.1. NCBI lineage: Eukaryota > Viridiplantae > Streptophyta > Pinopsida > Pinales > Pinaceae > Larix > Larix kaempferi. The sequence continues at coordinate 17,879,389 of BSBM01000123.1, read as the reverse complement.
AATGACTAAACACCAGTCATGTCGCAAGTGTGGCGTTAGTTGTCTCAGTATTCATCAAGCATGAGTTGCCTTATGGATATAATGTTGTAGCTATTTGATTCCAATAGAGAGAACATCTATTTTATGTAGGATCATAAGTTATCTGTTGTAGATTGGTCTTTATTGTTGAGTAATTCTTCTATTGGAAATTGAGCTTCTTGTTAAGTAATTGTTCTACTAGAATTTGAGCTAAGGGATTGTTTATGCTTTTGGGTTGTATTTCCTGAGAGGAATGTTCTTGTTAGCTATTATTTTGATTCATTAAGCTGGAAATAGAGTGTGTATCTGCACTAAAACATATCTAAGAAAAAAGAGTTGTCGCTGACTTGGGTTATCTGCATCATTTTGGTATTAGAGAAAATTGATCCCTAGGAGTCAAAAATAAATTAGTTTGTTCTATTGTGTTATCTTGCATATGTTGAAGATGGCGAAGAAAGATAAGGAGGAAGCAACCAAAGACATTGGGAAAAGTATCATGGAGAGAACTTACATGTTGATGTAGAGATTTGGTTCAAGGAGGAGAACCATTGTGTTTCTTGGGGGTGACTCCATGAAGATGGGTAACTATTTTTGGCCAAATATGACGATGAAAAACGGAAATTTTACCCATGTATTAAATTGAAGCCCTCGAAACTCATATTTTCCACATGAATTTTGACATGCGGTAAAAACATGAATTGTAGAGAATTATATTGGGTTTCCAATGATATTTTTTTTGAAATATACCAATGTCATTTACCATGTCGAATTTTCATTTAATGAAACGTGTGTACTTAAACATTTGAAGAACAATTAACATGTAGTTTGTGTGTGTGCACAATAATTTAATGTTAAAGTAATAATTTTAAAAAATGAAATATGTGAACATTATCTAGATAGAATGCACTAGTGCTTACATATTTTTCTTTTAATTTTTCTTGAAAAATTATTATTATTATTATTTTTTGAAACTGACCAATGAATATTTCAGTCGCATTTTGCACACGTGTGTGTGTGCACCAAATCTTATGATTGTTTACATAATTTCCAAAACTACAAATACCCTTTTGAAGAGGACGCGCTTATCTAGTGCTTGTGTATTTTTTCAAATTTTTTGTATGTGTATTTTGAATGTTGTTGATTTATCTTTGAGATAAATCGAAGTTGTCGACAAGGTTTTTTAGGGCATGTTTTAGTAGAAATTAAAAAACAAAAGACATATGAAGATAAAAATTTGTAGGTTTTATGTATATAGATAGAGGATTCATTGATGAATCCAATGGTATTAGGTCCTCCCATTAATGTGGTTTAATGGCATGGTTTAAGCCTTTTTTTTAGGCCCTCAATCGAGGCATTTGCTCGATCGAGGTATTGAAAATACCTCAATCGAGGGTTTAATAGGATCTCGATCAAGGGTTTTATCTAGACCTCGATCGAGGTATTTTCTTGACCGGGGTATTTGCTCGATCGAGGGTGTGTAAACTTAGCTCGATCGAGGGTTTGTCTTTGTAAAAAAAAATATAAAAAAGAACCCGGGAAAGGAGTTGGACAATTAATGTTTCCAACCACCATTCCTTCGTAAAAATAACAACCAACCTCTATATAATCACCAAACAATTGATCAACAACACTAATTTAACTCATTGCTAGTTTATTTTCAATTAGAGCTATGTGAATTTGAAATTGTTCAATTAGAGCATTGTGATTTTGATGTTGTTCAATTAGAGTTCATTAGACATGTAAAATTTCTTTGTAGACATATTTCAAAATTTTATACTAACATATTGTCATTTGTTATAACAATTTGATGAAATCGTTGTTTGTTTTCATTGTAGTTTGATGGGGAATAAAAGAAAATGTCAAAGGAAGCATGCATGTCTACAAAATGACAATCAAGAACATGAGAGGAATAGAGATAGGTTGAGACAACAAAAAGCAAGCTTGAGAGAAGAAGAAGATGCACATTTGGTGCAACAAATTCCAATTCCAATCGAGGACAACCAAGGTAAAATTTTGAATTATATGTTACATAATTTATATATCATATTTTATCAAGTTCTCTAATAATTTGTTATATACTAACTATTTTTTTTCATTTAGTCTTATTATATTTTGTTTGTAATAATATTTTTAACAAATTGTTATATATAGACTACAAAATTAGTAACAATTTTCCCAAAAAAATAACTATTTCATAATTTAATTTGTTTACTATTTATTTGTAATGATATTCTTATTTATTTCATCCCTTTGTTATTTATATTTCAAAGTTTGCAACAATTTTCATGTTAAATGAATAATTTTCGTGTCTAACAAATGTTATTGGAACAATTTTCAAATTAAATGCACACTTGGATTCTATTTTCAAGTTAAAACATTTACATATTAACTATTTTCAAATTTCTAAGTTATTAGAAATTTTCAATGTTATTGGAACAATTTTCAAATTAAATGTACGCTTGGACACTATTTTCAAGTTAAAATGTACATATTTAACTAATTGCAATTTTCTAAGTCATTAACAATTTCAAGTTAAATGTAATTTCAATTCTTGTTTTGTTATTTGTTAAAAAAAATATAAATGTATATAGCCTCAATATGAGCTCCAAGTCTCAACATTTGTTGATTGAAATAACTATTAATGTCTAATTTTAACTTACCCTCATTAAATATTTGAAATGAACATTATGATAGTTATGTATTAGTTAGAAAATTCAATTTGAAAACAAATGAATGAATATTTTGATAGTTATGTAATAGATGTCAAATTCAATGACAACAAATAAAATAAACATTGTGATAATTGTGTAGTAGTTGGAAAATTCAATTATGTTATTTTTAATATATTTCCAATTCATGTACCAATTTTTTCTATGCATTAATGTAGGGATAAACTAACTTTTTTTTTCCTATAGTAGGTACATATATGTTATTTATTTTTCAAAATTTGTAACAATTTTCAAGTTAAATGGATAATTTTCAAGTTAAATTGATAGTTATGTATAATTAGTTGGAAAATTCAATTCACACTCAATTTTCAATTTGTCAATTTCCACATCAAATTTCAAGTTACTAGCAATTTTAAAGTTCAATACACAACTATCAAGTTATTAATCATTATCTTGAGTTAAATATATATATACTTGATTTTCAAACTTTACTAACAATTCTCAAACTAAATGTACAATTTCAAGTTACATGTACATATTTAGTTATTTTGAAATTAAGTTACAAACAATTTTCTTGTTTTAAATGTATTTTCAATACTTATACTGAATTTTTCTCAAGTCACTAGCAATTTTCAATTTGTTAATTTAGTTGTAACAAATTTCAAGTTACTAGCAATTTTAAAGTTAAATATACAAGTTACTACCAATTTCAAGTTACAAGCAATTTCAAATTTTACTAGCAATTTCAAACTTTACTTACAACAATTCTCAAGTAATTACTAGCAATTTCAAGTTACAAGCAATTTCAAATTTCAAGTTACTAGCATTTTCAAATTTTAGTCAGAACAATTCTCAAGCTAAATGTATTAGTTGGAAAATTCAATTCACACCCAATTTTCAAATTTTCAATTTCCACATCAAATTTCAAGTTACTAGCAATTTTAAAGTTCAATGCACAACTATCAAGTAACCAATGTTCAATTTGTTAATTTACATGTAACAAATTTCAAGTTAATAGCAATTTTAAAGTTAAATGTACAAGTTACTAGCAATTTCAAACTTTACTTAGAACAATTCTCAAGTAATTACTAGCAATTGCAAGTTACAAGCAATTTCAAACTTTATTAACAATTTCAAATTTCAAGTTACTAGCAATTTCAAACTTTACTTAGAACAATTCTCAAGTAATTACTAACAATTTCAAGTTATTTTGAATTCAAGTTATAGATCATTTTCTTGTTTTAAAAGTAAATTTTCAATTCGTGTACCAATGCATTTCAAAACACTTCAATTTGGTACTTCAAAATGAACTTCCTTGTATAATGCATTTTTTATTGAAATTCCCTTCACATGAATTTTGATTATGTAGGGAGAGATTATGGTCAGACATCACATCATAGTGATCAAGAATCACATGACCCTGTGCCCCCTCCTGATCCTGATTAGCCATCAAATGACACCTTTCCCTCTCACATTTCAAGTAATTGGGAGTTGCAGTGCGGTTGGAAGGGGTGGAAATTGTCTAGAGGATTGTGCAGTTGTTTCTGCATGAGAAGAGATTGGGAACTCGATCCCTAGTCAGAGAGTTAGAGACCATGTCAGTAACATAATTGAGTCATATTTTGAACAACATTCAATGATGGCACAAGCTCAAATCCTACATGGGTTGATAAAACACAAAAAAATGAAACATGCCACAAAGTTGTTGGGTTTTCAAGATGCTAAAACAAAAAAGAGATGCGAGAATGCTCTAGAAAATGTAAGAACTGCATAATCTTCATTTGGAAAATCAAGAAATAATGATATCCGAGCTGCTCGTAAGGAAATAACAACGGCTGTTGTGGCACAAAGTACCTCAAGAAATCGAATGGTATCAACAATGGCATCATTGCTCAATGTTTCAAAAAGAACATTGCTCAAATATACTAAATTCAGGGTCCGGATAGATGAAAATGATGAAGCTGCTTATTGGGATCTTATTTGTAGGGAACCCTATCGAGGTAGGATGGCAGCAGGCATTAAAGAGAAGGTGATAGAGTTTTGGGATAGCCATTCTTGTGCTATTCCAGATTGAAAGCATGTCCTGCAACAACGTTTATCCAGAGGCATTTATCAGGAGCACTGTAAGCAGGTCATGGAAATGACGAGAGTTGCACTTTACGAGGAATTCCAAGAAACCAATCCCGGTGTTCAAATTTCATTTATCATGTTCAACAAATTGAAACGTGGTATATTAGGCTGAATACGATTCACGACACTTGTTGCTTCCGATACCATGTTGAATTTCAACTATACTATGACACATTTCTAGATTTTTGCAAAAGGAACTGGAACGATGAACTAGCTCCTCACATAGTGCGAGATTTTATTTGTATGATACTATGCAACATGAATCTTGAACATGTTTTTTTCAATAAGAGGTGTGTAGGTGAGAGAAGATGCCTTGAATGAGGTGATTTGCAATTGTTCCATAGGAAATTTCCTATCGCTCCAACACACCATGGATTGTCAGATATCACAGTTAAGTGGAAGAGGTACGAGTATGTCTCCATGAATTGATCATCTTCTTCATCTGTGCCATCTAAGAGGATCGACTTGCTCGAGGATGAGATTACTATTTCCGATTTCATGGAGAAGTTTCAAAGACATATTTATAAATACATAAATCACTCCCATAGGTCCAGGTGGAAAGCTTCAGAATTCAAACATTCTCATGAGGTATTTGAGTCGGGCACAATCTTATCAGTGGTAGAATTTGCTAAGAACTACACATTTTCTCCTCAGAGAGAGATACAGAGTGAGTACTATAACTCTGACCAGGTGTCTATCTTCATACATGTATTATACAGACATGCTCAGGAAAGCATTGATGGTAGGGATAGCACTCCTCAGTCACGTGAAGTGATCAAGGAGTACCATTTTTATGTTAGTGATGATCGTGAGCATGACACATTGTTTGTTCAACACTACTTTGGATTGATTTATGATTCATTCAGGCAGAGAGGCGTATCATTTGTTGAACACTGGATTTGGTCAGATGGGTGTGCAGGGAAATTAAAATCGGCACACTCATTTTATTGGTTGAGTTTCCTTCACAAAGAGACATGAATTCGACACACCTGGAGCTTTTTTGAAACAGGGCATGGAAAGGGTGAACATGATGGTGCAGGTGCATGTGTGAAACAAGCACTTCAGAGGTACCAGATGAGTCATGGTGCAACCCGACTTAAATGCTCCACAGAAGTAGTTGATTGGTGCATACGTCATTTGGGACATCAAGGTCGTGAACAAGCAAGGCTGGTGTGTAGGAAATAAACTCCAAACTCAATTAATAAGCTAATAACATTCAATATAATCATTTCCAAAAGAACACATACTCAATAGGAATTTATATATGAAAAATTGAATTCCATGCAGGTTCTTTTGGGATGTTTCCCTTGGTGATGTGAATAGATCCATGCCGTGGTATTGTGAGACCATACCTGGTACGGGGGAATTACATTATGTTTGAAGTAAAGACATGGGTGACATATTTTCCATTGAAACGAGGAAGTATGTTTGTTTTTGCAATTTTTGCATTGATGCAAATGGATGCGGGCTTCATCACTGTGAAAATGATGTATATGTGAAACCATGGAAATATGTCCCTCTTAATCCAAAGGGACCACATCCAATTCCAACATGGCAAGAAATGCACACTGATGAGGCAATGGTCTCATTAGATCATGATCGAGTTTCTGATATGGTTAGGCAAGGTACAAAAGACTTCATTAAGTTAATTAGTTCACTATATATTACACATATACAAATGTTGTAGAAATGCACATAAGACATTTGAATAATATTTGTAATGTATCTTGTAGGTGATGTATTCATTGTCATTGCACCCCCCCACAACCAAGAAAATGTGGCATATTATTTGATGCCATGCACACAAATAAAAAGCAAGTTGGTGCGACCCTATCAAGATGGATACTTCACATACCAAATTGGAGACATGGTTCTAATGGGACACTTTTTTAAAAGAGTGAAAAAATAGGGTGCTCATATTATTTAAAAAGATTTTATGCTTGAATATATATCATGCCAATACAGTCATTTGGTGGTGGCAGCTCAGATACATCTAACAGAAATCAAGGTGAAGAGAGGTGAGCCAAAGAGATGGAAGATGACAAAAGCTGACCATGATCGTATTATGGAGACTTGCATTCCTATAACCCATTGGCTAGATGAATGAGTTACATGTATGCCACTTGCATCATTGACATAGTTGTCATGTTGTCTTGTTGAATATTTTTTTGGAGATTTTTGTGGAGGTTGTTTTTTAAATGTATTTTTGTAAATGCTTTAATTCCAAGATTAAAAATACTAGATGGGGGGATTTTGTGAAAATTGGCTCATGGTGCTCCAATGTGAATACGCTTGAATGTATGGTCAGTGCTCCATGAACTTCCTCCATAATAGTTTTATAGATATTTGTTTAGATGCTTTAAAAACAATATCAAAGATCTACTAGATAGTTGAATTGTAATGTGTAGACAATATAATGTAATTGTAAAATTTCAATTTTAAATTGTAATGTGCATTCTAATTTTAAATTTTGATTTCATTTACAATTGTAATGTAATTGAGAATTTAAAATACATCTATACAATGTAAAATTGTAAAATTTAAATTTTATATTGTTCAATGTATTCTAATTTTAAATTTTGATTTCAAATGCAAAATTATATACATTATAATCCATTCATTGTATTTCATCATCAATTACATTGTATTTCATTATCAATTATATAAAAATATTATCAAATACCAATGTATTGAAAAAGGGTTTCATTCAACAATAATCAATTAGTTTTGTTATTGAACATATCAAAGTTAGGACCAATTTTTTTTGTGTCTCCTCATTCCATTTAATAAAAATATTGGCACTTGGTGCTACATGGAATATACCTACATTGGACAATTTTGTAGTCTCACATTTCATTTCATATGTTATATGTGATAGATGTAATTTAATTGAAATTGAACTTTTAAATTGCAACAACACATTGAATTTTCAATTGAAAATACACATTAAATTTGAAATTGTAATTGAATTGGAATGTGTAGACAACATAATGCAATTATAAATTCAAATGTATTCTCATTTTAAATTTTGATTTCAAATACAATTGTAATGTAATTGAGAATTTAAAATACATCTATACAATGTAAACTTGTAAAATTTAAATTTTAAATTGTACACTGTATTCTAATTTTAAATTTTGATTTCAAGTGCAATTGTAATGTAATTGAAATTGAACTTTTAAATTGCAACAAGACATTGAATTTTCAATTGAAATTACACATTAAATTTTAAATTGTAATTGAATTGGAATGCGTAAATTGTAATTGAATTGTAATGTGTAGACAACAAAATGTAATTGTAATTTCAATTTTTAATTTCAAATGTATTCTAATTTTAAATTTTGATTTCATATATGCAATTGTAATGTAGTTGAAAATGAGCTTTTAAACTGTAATTGAATTGGAATTGAAATTACACTTTAAATTTGAAATTTTATATTGTAATTGAATTGGAATTGTAGTTTCAATTTTAAATTGTAATGTATGTATTCAATTCTAAATTTTGGATTTGTAACTGTAATGTAGTCGAAATTGAAATTTTAAATTGAACTAAATTGTAACTACACATCGAGATTGAATTTTTATATTGTAATCAATATACATTAAATTTGCATTTGAAACGACAAAACATAAATTTGTAACTGTAATAACTATACCCAGATGTAATATAAAAAAACAATCGATTTCAAATTAAATACAAAATACACATGAAGACATCAATATGATAAAATTTACAAAATATCCAAAAGTCCATATCCAAAGTCCATATATGATAAAAGTCCATGTATAAATGATAGAAAACCATATCCAAAATATGAAAACGTATACATAGATCATCCAAAACATGAAAATATATCAAATATAAAAATATCCAAAAGATGGAAATGTATATATCATCAACTCATTGGCCACTACCCTCAACTCATTGGCCACTACCCCCATGAGGCCCTTGATCGGCCTTGTGACTGCCTTCATGTGTATAGACCGATGCTGGCCCTCAGGCGGTAAACTATGAAAGAATGCCTCAATCTCCGTCGAGTCAATGGTGATATCTGGCATCTGGATAGGAATATGGGTAGATGGCCCTTCATCAGAACCGCATGCTCAACCTGCATCCCAATCATATGAGAAATTCATTGGAACATCGACACCCACTTGTAGCGATGCCTGTGTAAGAAGCCATTACATGTAATAATTTAGATTTATTAAAAATTAAAACTAAAACATAATTTAAGTTATAATTAAAAAATTGAAACATAAAGTACAAAAATAAATTACTAAATGTGATTAAATAACATGAATTGGAACATAAATTAAAACTCACCTCTGTGTCTAGAACCGACTGGTCAGGACCTTCGTGGTCCTCATGTCTATCATCAGGAGCAATGCCTTTTCCTTTTCCCTGTACAATTTTAAATTCATTTGAAGTTAAGATCTAAAACATAAAATTAAGAAAATTAAGAAATAAAACATAAATTATTTAAACTGAGAAATAATAAACACAAATTAAATTGGAACATAAATTATAACTTACCTCGACTACTGTCGTCCGTGGATTGGGACGAGCGGATGGACCAACCGATGGCTCACTACCAAAGAGTTGATCCATGAATGTGGTCCTTTGCATGGAGCAATAGAATACGGCTCCCTTAAGTATTATTGACCATTCAATTTACGACATATAATATGATGTAACATGAAAACATATATACATAATTGTACAAAAGTATACCCATCCTGGAGCGATGTATCTATGATACAACCGAAAGTATGCATCTTGGGATGACTGAGCATACCCCTATATGGCCTCTCCATCCAAACTCCTGAGCAGGTCATTATTGACCCACTCTATCTCTGGCTCTGCAGGTGCAGGGGGTGGTTTAGATGCCTCTCCATGCACAGCAACAACAACATTGCCCATGGCAGTGAACAACGACTCTGCAATGTAATGTCTAACCTCTATAGAAATCTGGGATGACTGTGCCACGTCCGTTGACCTGATAACCATCCTGTCTAGAATCGGTACCAACCTCGAAGGGGGTGGCACGAAGGCAGGATCTCTACGAGCTCCAGGACGTTGGTAGGAGTGTCCCCTACCAGCCCCAAAGAACTCAAACCTTGTGCTCGTGTAATCTGGGTGCATCCCCAAAACAAACTCTGCATAAATATGTTTTGCAAAGTACAATGGGACCTGGTCATGGTGGGGGAACATGCCCCATGCTCCGACGAATCTATCATATAAATATGGTGCAGCGTCCTCCATCTTAAACTCCTTGAGTCTAAGCAGTTGACAGGAAGGGTGGTCATGAGGGATGTCAAACAAAGTACCCTTGATGTCATGCTCTTTTATGGCGACTTTGACATCGTCCCATTTGTGGGGCCCAATGGCATCACGTCTCCTCCTCTGGCATGCAAAACGCCAAATGTCACTAAGAGGTCCCACCCTCTTGTAGAGGGCCAACATCTCATCCACTGCTGATAACATCATGAATAAAGATCGTCGTGTGGGAGAATCCTCCCTCAATGTGCAGACACATGAGTGCACCCACTCTCGCTGGGTAGTGATATCAGCGAGAGTGATGCGTGCGACCTCATGGTCGTATGTTCCCCCCGATAGACCTATGATCCAGACCAAAACACAAATGTTACTGAAAATATATATTATAACTTGCAACTAAAATTCAATGCATTATATACTAAAAATTTACTGAAAATGTATCTAACAAAAAATATGCACCTGATGCACTCATGTCTTGTCGCATATCCTCCACCTGGGGATCAACATGTCTGTCGTCGGGATGAATCGACACACTAGCTCTTATGTTGCTGCCACCAGTGGCAGTTGACCCTGGTGTGGCCTCACTCCTCGGTGAACGGGAGCACTACCGATGGCCGCCCTCTTGGGCAACGTTAGATCCTCTCGTGCATCACGGAGCACAAAGCAATGAAGTTCTCTCTTGAGAACTCTCTGCATCACATTTCAATTTCTAATTCTATTTCTCTTTCAAATTTCACATTTAAAATTCAAATTCAAATTTCAAATTTCACATTTCAAATTCAAATTCACATTTCAAATTCGATTCAAATTTCACATTTCAAATTCAATTCAAATTCAAATTCAATTCAAATTCAAATTCAATTTCAAATTTTGATTTCAATTTCAAATTTCAATTTCAAATTTCAAATTCAAATTCCAAATTCAAATTCCAAATACAATTTCAATTTCAATTTCATGTTCAATTTCAAATTTTCATTGAACATTTTCATCATCATCTCTTGGTTTGTGTATATGGAGTACTTAATTATGGATTTTCCATAAGAGAAATTGTAGGTCGTTTTCCAAAGTAACATTGAATCTAAGGTTATAGATGGAGACCAAATGAGCTTTCTACATGTCATTGTGGTGTTGTTGAATCTAAGGATATGGATGAGGATTGATGGATTTTGCTATATGTCATGAATGTACCTCTCTTGTATATAAGTTATATCTATCTCAAGTAGCTCTTTCTAATACTAGTTCAAAATTTCATGCAATCTAGCTAAATCCCTAGCTTTTTTGTAGTAGTTATGTACATGTTAGATAGTGATTAATTTGCATTGCTTCAAAATATTTAGCTCATTGTCCTCAAAAATAGTTTTTTTAGGTTTTGGTATCCCTGAAGGGATTTCCATTTTTCTCTATGATCAAGGGCTCTTCATTTTCCATTAATGAAGAATTTATATTGAATATATCTTGGAAATTGATGAAGAATTTTCCATTAATGAAGAATTTACAGTCACATTTTTGAAGAAATTTCAACATTGGCCCCATTCACTGGTCATCGTGTCAGTTCGATTGATGACATTGTAAATGGGCATGTTGGAATACATTCCATGACATTTCAAGAGAGTTCCGACCAAGATTTTGTAGATGGGAATGACGAATGATGAAAATGAGACCACATAATGAAGGTTCATGAAAACATGGAGAATGTTGAAGATTATGTGGGGACGTCATACATCCTTGAGTCTTGAAACCCTCACATACTGTCAAGGCAAGTGTCTCATCTAACCATGTCAAATTTGACGCATACAGGAACAGTTTGAAGAAATTTCAACGTTGGCCCCTTTCATTGCTCACCACGCGGCGTCAATGGATGACATTGGTGATGGGCATGTTTGAATATGTTGATGTATATGTAACTTCGGAATGTATTTCATCTATGTATTTCATATATATTCATTGTACCCTTATAAGAGATGTGTTATTCCTCTATAAGGAAGTGTCGTCATGTGGATTGACAAGTGTCGCAAGTGTGTGTACTTGTCGATGGGTTATTAGACCACATGTGTGGTCTAATAACCCATCGGCAAGTACACACACTTGCGACACTTGTCAATCCACATGACGACACTTCCTTATAGAGGAATAACACATCTCTTATAAGGGTACAATGAATATATATGAAATACATTCCGAAGTTACATATACATCAACAGAAGAGATTTTCAACGAAGATTCCATAGATGGGAATTTGACAAATTATGACAATGAGACTACATGATGGAGAGTGATGCAAATGTGGGCGATCTCAAAGATGATGCGAGGACATCAAGTATCCTTGAGTCTTGAAACCATCGCATACCGTCAAGGCATGTATCTAGTCTAACCATGTCAAATTTTGACTCATACAGGAACAATATGAATAAATTTAAATGTTGGCCCCATTCACTACTCATCATGCGACATGAGTGGATGACGTTGGTGATGGGCATGTTGGAAGACGTTCCATGATATTTCAAGAGAGTTTCGACAAATATTCTATAGATGGGAATGAAGAATGATGGCAATGAGACTACATGATGAACGTTGTTGAAAACATGGATGATCTCAAAGATTATGTAGGGACGTCAGGAATCCATCTTGAGTCTTGAAACCATCACATACTGTCAAGGCATGTTTCTAGTGTAACCCTGTCAAATCTCAATGCATACAGGAACAATTCGAAGAAATTTCGAAGTTGTCCCCATTCAATGCTCACCATGCAGTGTCGATGGATGACATTGGTGATGGGCGTGTTAGAATACATTCCATGACATTTCAAGAGATTTTCAACAAAGATTCTATAGATGGTAATGAATAATGATGAAAATCAGACTGCATGATGAACATTGATGATCTCAAATATTATGCAAGCACATCAGGAATCCTTGAGTATTCAAAGCCCCGCATACCATCAAGGAATGTGTCTACTCTAACCATGTAAAATTTCAACGCATATAGGCACAATTTGAAGAAATTTCAATGCTCTCCCCATTCTCTAGTCACCATGTGACGTCGATGGATGACTTTGGTGATGGGCGTGTAGATTGAAGACGTTCCATGACATTTCGAGAGAGTTTCGACAAAGATATAGATGGGAATTATGGAGAATTATTCCAATGATACTACATGATGAATGTTGATGCAAACGTGGACGATCTCAAAGATTACGTGACTCCAGTTAATATCCTTCAATCTTGAGACCCTCGCATACCGTCAAGGCATGTGTTTAGTTTGACCATGTCAAATTTTGATGCATACAGGAACAGTTTGAATAAATTTCAACATTGGCCCCATTCATTGCTCATTGTGCAACATTGGTGGATGGCATTGGTGATGGGCATGTTGGAAGATGTTCCATGAAATTTCAAGAGAGTTTTGAAATGATGAATGATGATAATGAGACTGCATGATGAACGTTAATGCAAACATGGATGATCTCAAATATTATGCAGGGAAATTAGGCATCCTTGAGTCTTGAAACCCTTGCATATCGTCAAGGCATGTTCCTAGTCTAACCATGTCAAATTTCAATGCATACAAGAATAGTTTGAAGAAATTTCAATGTTGGCCCCATTCATTGCTCACCGTGCGGCATCAGTGGTTGACATTGGTGATGGGCGTGTTGGAAGATGTTCCATGAAATTTCAAGAGAGTTTTGACAAACCCATAATCCATTGACCCTTAAAGCCTTAAGCGTTAATCCCTAAACCCTTAAGCCCTCAACCCTATTTAATCACTAATCCCTTAACACAAAATCCCTAAATCCCCTAGCCCCTAAGCCATTGAACCTTACACACTTAAACCCTAATCCCTTAATCCATAAACATGTATTCCCCAAGCACTTAAACATTAATCCCCTAGCCCATAATACCTAATCCATTAACCATTAAACTACCTGACCCATAAGCGCCAAATCGCTTAGATCTTGACCCTTAATCCCTTAATCCCTAACCCCTAATCCCTTAACCCTTAATCCCTGTACCTCAAATACCTAAATACCATAATCCTCAAAGCCCTTATCCACTTAACCTCAAACACCTCAACTAATTAACTATTTAGGAAAATTTGACGCTAAATACGTTGTTATTTCTGGCGCTAGCTCTAGCACTATTATCTCCTAATTTAGTGCCTACATGTTTTGGTCAACGCAAAAATGCTAGAAATAACGTCATCCAAATATTCCCATACAAATAGGTAGCATCCAACAAATAATCAATGGCATCAATAGATAAAATGTAAAGATGAGGTGCCGGGGAGAATCCTTTCCTAATCGATTGGTTGAGAAAAATACATGGAGAGAGTGTATTATTCACTACAACAAAAACTAAGTTGCACCAGAATAGTGTGATGTCCTTCCCCACACATTTTGATCCAATGCCCAAATAGGCAACATATCTATTGAAGGCTCAGTCAATATTGTTTAGTCTTATAATCAGTAAATATTGGGATAGGAAAAAATCCATCCATGGCCTCCTAGACAAAAATCATTATGGATAAAATAAATTTCCCTTGAACAAAACATGTGTTCTCCTGATGCACAATCTTCATGGAAACATCCTTCACCCATAATGGCACCACCTTACCCATTATTTTGTGAGTAACACTCAATAAAGTTGTTGTTCTACATCCTCCAATGGTTTCCCTGGGTATGCAACCAATGTCATCTCTAGAATCGAACCTTCCTTTGGAAGTGGATGTATTCTTCTTTGCCAAATGGAAATGGATAGTGGGTGCTGACATTAACACGGGGGAATGGGATGGTGAACAGGGTGGTGGTTCAACTTTAATGGTGTGTGGTGTGAAGAAGAAGGCATGGCCGATCTATAAGGCTACCTTGAACTCTTTAATCTTAGTTTCGAAACAAAAGGGTTGGACTATGGGGATTTGTTCACTTGATCCATTTTTTATCAGGGCAAGGAGATGGTGTAGGTGAGATTTGATAAGGTATATGATATTTCTCTTTCTAGGAATCTTTGACCAATTGATGTGATGATGGAGACAGTTGGCTTAAATCACCTACCATTCAAGATTTCATTTCCATAGAAGTATACAATACAAATTCTTTTTCATTTGATATATATTTTTAAGTGTAAAAAAGATTGCATTTTTTATTAATTTTAGATTTTAATAGAATATTAAGTTAACAAATTAAAATTTATATAGAAAAATCCTTATTTTAAATTAAAAAATATTAAAAGATCATGAAGGAAAAACTATAGAAACTTGGTACAAGAAGGAAAATGAATTATATTAAATAAAAATATTAAAAGATTGAAACAATAGATTCTTGGTCAAAGAAGGAAAATAAATTGGACAAAGTCTTTCATAAATATTCTAGATAAAATATTCTTTAAAAATAATTTAATATAGCTAGATCAAAATCTAATGTTCATTAATAAATATTCATTTTAAATTGAATATTTAAGTTAAAGAGAAATTAAAATTTTGAAAATCACATTTTTATTTAATTACAAGTAAGTATATCTATCTATAATATCTATAAATGACAATATTATGTAAGTTCTCATTTCTTATTTTATTATTAATTTATTATTTTTATTAACAAATTAATAATAAATTAAACATTATTATTAATTTATTATTATTTTTCTTAAAATCTAATTAATTGTGTAATTACTAGATTAAAAGTTTAAATATTTATATATTCTTAAGTTAATTTAATATTGTTTTTAATCATATATGAGTGGTCATAAATAATTGTAATATTTTAATTAATTTAATTTTTAGTTTCTACTATGTTAATTTTTAGTTAATACTATATTAATATTATACTATTAATATTAATATTGATATAAATTAATTTTATTTAATATTAATTTTATCTACTAATCATTAACCATATAAATATTATACTATTAATATTAATTTTATCTAATTTATTGTAATATATGTAGTCATCATTAACATTAATACTTTATTAATATTAAAATTAATATTAATATAGTATAAATATTATACTATTAATATTAATTTTATATAATTTACCATAGTTGGTGATAATGGTGAGTGGAGATTAGGTATAAGTGTCATTATTTAAAAGGATATTAAATTATATCTTATTTTATTTTAATATTGAAAATTTTTAATTTATTTTGTTAATAATATATGATTATATTCATTTTTTTATTTTTTATATTATATTATTAATATTAATATTTTGCAGTAATTAGGATAATTGCTAAAACTTACGAGTATTTTAGGCAAATGTAATATGATTTTTTTTTATCAATTCTCTTGGCGTTTTGAGAGGATTAAAAAAAACCGGCAGCATTTTGCTTGTCAAAACACATTTTAAAATACAACTGGTAGCATTTATGTAGTGAAATGCTACCGGTTGATGTAAAAAAAAATATATTAATACTTTAAAAAAATAAATACAACATAAATTTAAAACCCTAAACATTTTTCAAATGGTTTTTGGTTTTTGTTTTGGAATGGTTTTTTGTTTTTGTTTTCAAATGGTTTTTTGTTTTGATTTTTTTTTTTCTAATAGTTTTTTGTTTCAATGGTTTTTCTACACAAAAAAATTGTTTTTGGTTTCAATGGTTGTTTTGGTTTCAATGGTTTTTTGTTTCAATGATGGTTTTTGGTTTCAATGGTTACATTCACATAAATTTCTAAAAACCAAATAAAATTTACATTTTATGAAAAACAAACAAAATTTTATATAAAACAAATAAAATTTAAGTTTTATTCAAAAAACAAATACACCTACCTGGTGGAGTAGCAGACATGGCTGGGAGGTGGCATTGGGCGTGAGGCGTGGTATGGTGAGGTGGCTGCAGAGGCTCGGTCGAGGGCGTCCTTCCTGTCCTGCAAACAGTGACTGGAATGTCGTTTTCGAACAAGGCCGCCGGGCCCTGTTTTTTTTTTCGGTCTTAAAACCTCGATCGAGGGTTATCCAAGCCCTCTCGATCGAGCAATAGCTCGATTGAGGTATTTAGAAACCCTCGATTGAGGTCTTTTCAATCCCTCGATCAAGGTCTTTTCAATCCCTCGATTGAGGTCTTTTCAATCCCTCGATCGAGCTTTTAAAACCTCGATCGAGGGCTTGAAAAGACCTCGATTGAGGGTTCGAGAAACAAGTTTTTTGGGTTCCAAGCGCTGAAAATCATGAACCACCTTCGTGGATTCACCCTTGGAGGAGCATTAGAAAACACCACAGTGATTGTGAATTGGTTGGTGGAAGCCATAATGACTGTGAGGATCGCTGGAAGAACAATCCAACGAGAGTTTTGTGTGGCCTGGGGAGCCATTGGATCAACATTCCATGAGGTCGGTCTAGATCTATATTTGTAGCAATCTGAGCTAGCAAGCTGAGGTGTCTACAAAAAGGAGAGCCACTGTTACAAGGATGGTAGCTAGGGATTTAGCTGCTAAAATGAAGAATTAGTTGGATAGAAGAATTAAGTATGCTCAAAGGAGCATCAGATTGTACAAAGGTGGATTGTTATTACGTGTGGTTAATATGTATTGGATAAAGAAGCCACATTAAGAACATATTTAGAGAGGGTGAGTTGTTGAGAAGCCAATAAGAGATTGCTAACTAAATTTAACTTGCAAAGTTATGAATGAAGCGGTTGAGTAGAGAAGAAAAGGACAACATAAGAGAAGAAATTCAAGTGATTAAGAAATGAATCAAGGAGCTGGAAATAGAACAACACGGAAGGAAAGAAATCCAAGCCATAAGGAGAAAGATAAAGGAATTAGAAGAGGACGAAAGACGTGAAAGGGAGAAAATAACAAAAGAAGTCTCAGTTGAAGAAGAATACAAAGAAGCACAAGACGTTCACTGCTACCCAAAATAGGGTGATTCTCTTGAATAAAAGTGAAAAGTGGTAGTAGAGGAAAAGTCAAAATGGTAACGAATAAGCATGCCACCAAGCCGTGTGCATGAAGAATTTGTGGAGGAGAATGTTGCTACTAATTACATCTCAGAAAAGGGTTTGGAAACATTGGTGCAGTGTGAAGAAGATGACAAGGATGCAATTGATTGCATGCCTCATGAACTGGTGATGGGGTCACATGTTATAGTAGTGATTTTCGTTGTGGAGCATGGAAATTAATGTGAGGAGGAAGGAGAGGCCCCATTTGGTTGCAAGCTTGAAAAATTGGTGAACTTGGAAATAGACGAAGAAAATACTCCCCCAAGACATGGTGAGGAAGGGAAATTCAAGAAGGATGAGTATGCAATAGATTGTATGCATAAACATCAATGGATTGAGTTAGGCTTGGAGACTATTGTAGTAATGTTTACTCCTTTATTTCATGAAGATAGAAATGAGAAGAAAGGAGGAGAGAGGAATGGGAATATCCCCATCAAGTCTGCAAAATAAACTCCTATTATAGACCATATGGCACCATACCCATTAGTGAGTGGTGTTAGCAATCACCAAGAACATTCGATATCAAACGTAGATGAGTTGAATGTAGTTGTTTAAAGAGAAATTGCAATCAAGGAAGCTATTATTGTTATGATTGATCGAAGAATTATTCCATTCAAGAGTGGTATTATTCATCAAATGTTTATGCCATCATACATTGTAGTAAATGTGGTTGATTGTAACGAGGAAGCAAAAGAGTACTTTATGGTGATGATGTTGCTAACAATGAAACCTACAACAAAAGCACATAATTAGGGTCAATTCCTTAGAACTGAAATTGATGAATGAGTTAAGGAGCGCTGAAAAAAGACTAAAGAGATAGAGGGATTGGATGTGGAAATTTCGAATAAAGGAATGTGGCGGTATGTATACTGAGTCGTGCTTTGGATTGGTGGAGAAGACAGATGATCGAATGGCTATGATGTAGGAGCACACACGTTGGAGACGCATTACACTCCAAGACATGCAGAGTTCGTTGATTCAACTATCAATGGCGACCAATATGTGGCTACACCTAATATGCTTGTTGTCAACTACACAAGGTTAGAGGAGTGATTTCAGGTATTCTGTTGAACACTACATGGTCCTTGTTGAGCCTTTAAACAGTGCATTTTGGTGATAAATAGTGGAAGCGGAGTCTTAGAAAGGGGGCAAAGACGCTCAGAGTATCATTGCAGATATGCTTAGGGGAGTTGTGCATGCCATGGGGCACTATACATTGACTAAACACATATCATGTGGCATGTGTGTCGTTAGTTGTCTTGGTATTCATTAGGCTTGAGTTGCCCTACGGATGTAATGTTGTTGTTTTTTATTCCAATAGAGAGATCAAATATTTTATGTAGGATCGTAAGTTATCTATTGTAGATTGGTGTTTATGTTCTACTAGAATTTGAGTTAAGGGATTGTCTATGCTTCTAGGTTGTATTTCCAAAGAAGAATGTTCTTGTTGTTATTTTGATTCATTATGCTGGAAATAGAGTATGTATTTGTACTATAACATATTTGAGCAAAAAGAGTTATAGGAAACTTGGACTATCTGTATCACAATCAAATTACCTTTCTTTTGTTATAGAATGCGGTCCATGTTGAAATTAATATACGTCCACTGCCATGAAATATAGCAGTAAAAGTAGTTCTGTACGCAGTCATAACTATTTTGAAACTACGATCGCATGAGAAATTGTCACCAAATTTAAAGAAAAGAAAAAAAGAGTGATAAATTGTTGTGTACATGTTACATGTTCACGTAATATAAATTAACATTTTGACCACCCGGACTGATAATTGAGCCGTTTTATGGAAAATCATTCACCCATTTTATTATTATTTTATTCATGTTTAATCGATGGAAAAAAAAATAGCTATTAAAATGTTTGTTCTCAAATGAGATCCGAGAATATTTTTAGTGAACATTAAAAGTACGCGTGTAATTGAAAATTGTGGTGATCCAAAAATTATTCTAGTGTGGAGGATTCTTCACCACAAATACATTATACGATCATTATAGATTATATATCTATTTTGGAATGTGTTATTGCCAATAGTGTTGTGATTGTATAATGGGTTTGTGGTGAAGAATCCTCCACACTTGTGGAGGATTCTTCACCACAAACACATTATACAATCACAAATGATCATTATAGATTATATATGTATTTCGGAATGTGTTATTGTCAATAGTGTTGAAATTTGTAACAGATTATGATTTAACATATAGTTGATAATAAATACAAATAAAAATAAACAAATTATATTCTAAAAAATATGGTTAAAATTTAAGAAAAAAATTATATTATGTATAATTAAATAAAAATAGTTAGATAAAATTGGTGATATTTGTTAAGTCAAAAAATTGTGGCTCACAAACACTTATAAATGTTTTAATGTTCAACTTAATCTCAATGAGTAGTGTCAATTACATTTATTGACAAATATATTTTATTCTATATTTGATATAGAAATTGAAGTGACTAAATTACACACACTTATTTTAATTTGGATTTTATGAATTGCAATAATGTTTTGTCAATAAATTGATTACAATAAGAATATTAAACCCCTTTATGGGCTTGTGCAAGTTACACTTTAGCTGCCATGGAAAATTAGAAAAACAACAATATGTTGACTAGGAGGAATTATTAGGTGTAAAAATATGAAAAAGTAAGATTTGGAAATATATAGGAGTGTGCATGCATTAATAAATGTGAATGCATTCCTATTCGATATTCTAATTCAAGAAGCTTCTATAGGATCCCAAGACACTAGTTTTTAGACTTGTATGATGGTCAACAAACCATCCAAGCTCCCATGTGGTGGTCTTAGGGCATGCGTTAATGTTGCTTGAAACTAAGGGACTCTATTTAGGGAACTTTTAGGATGTTGTATTTCTCCCCCAACCAATGTCAAGGGCCTTAGTATGTTGTTACCCTACCATGAACATAGTCAAGGCCTCAAGACCCATCCACTATGCATGAAATATCTTAATGGAAATCATATCAAACTCTTAGGCCAAAGACCCCCTAGTGAAGGCTCTTGTTGTTGTGTCTAATTTTTTTTCATGGTGCTTGAGCTCGAGAAGGTTCAATTAGGGCTTAACGTATATTTTAACACCCTTGACCATGTGGCACAATCCATATCCATTTTCAGAGCACAAAACCTACCCACAAAACCTATATCCCACTTAAAGGATTTCAAAGAATCCTTACAAAAAGGACTCATGTGTTGGTATGGAGACTCATTCAAGTCTCTTTATTCCCAAATATTCAACAATATCCTCAAGGAAATTTTTTTCCTTACTTGACCATGTTCAAGGCCTTGTAACCCATCCTTGGTGCAAAAGCTCTTAATGGAATCCATATCCAACCTTAATGCCAAAGACCCATGAGAAAGGGTTTGTGTTGTGGTTTGTAGATGGTGTTCATCGTGATTGAACTCAAGAAGTGGTGTTTAAGGAACACAACCCATTATTATCCTCTTGTTCCATTGGATAAACTTCTAGAAACATTCATGGTGCATGACTAACCTATTAATGGCATGCATAGCATCTTTGGAGGTGATTGTTAACCAACAAAGGTCATATGTCGAGGTTTGAGGGCTAGTTAATGGAACTTGATCCAAAGGGGATTTGTTTAAGGCTCGAGGATAATGCTTCCCTCCCCCAACCAATGTCAAGGTGTTGACATTGTTGTTTTCCTACCACAACTATGGTTAAGGCCTCAAGACCCATCCACTACGCATGGAAGATCTTTATGGAACTCATAGGAAAAATACCCTTTATTGAGGGCTCATGTTGTTGTGTCTAGTATTTTTTCATGGAACTTGAGCTCAAGAAGGTTTAGTTATGGATTAAATCCCTTGTTAACCCCATTGAACATGTAACATTGTCCAAACCTATTTCTAGTGCACAAAACCTACCCAAAACACTTGTATCCCACTTGAAGGCCTGCATAGAACTCCTACAAAGGACTAATGTTCTAGTATGAGGACTCATTCAATGTTCTTGAGTCTGAGAAGATTCAATATTCTCCCCGGGGTGCTTGTTTTTCTTCCTCGAGCATGTTGAAGGCCTTGTGGCCCATCTTAAGTGTGCAAAATCTCTTAATGGAATCCATATCCAATCTTTATTCCAAAGAACCCTAAGAATGGGTTTGTATTGTGGTTTATAGATGTTGTTCAAAGTGATCGAGCCCGAGTACTGGAATTTAGGGAACGAGACCCATTATTCTTCTCCTATGACATTGGATAGACCTCTAGACACATTCTTGGCGCACAAATAACTTATTGATGGCACACATATCACCCTTGGAGGTAATTTTTAACCAACAAAGGTTATATGTGGTGGTTTGAGGGATCATCAATGGCATTTGAGCCCAGGAGGCTCTCTTTAGGGATTGAGAATAATGCTTCCCTCTCCCAACCAATGTCAAGGGCTTGAGGATGTTTCCCTACCCTAACTATGTTAATGCCTCAAGACCCATCTAGGGTGCATGAAACTTTTGAGTGAAACCCATATCTAGCTCATAGGGAACAAACCCCCTATTGAAGGCTCTTGTTGCTATGTTTAGGGTTGTTCATGGCATGTGAGATCGAGAAGGTTCAATTAGGGATTAAATCCCTTGTTTATCACATTTACCATATAGCATGGTCCAAACCTATTTCCAGTGCACAAAACCTACCCATGACAATTGTATCCTACTCAAAGACCTACATAAAACCCCTACAAAGGACTAATGTGCTAGCATTGGAACTCATTCATGGATCTTGAGTCTGAGAAGATTCATCAATATCCCTGAGGTGCTTATTTTCCTTCATTGGCCATGCTCAAGGCCCTACGACCCATCCTTGGTGTGCAAAATATCTTAATGTCATCTTTATCCAACCTTGATGCCAAATACCTTTGAGAGAGGGTCTTTGTTATGGTTTTCATATTTGATTCATGATGATTGAGATTGAGAAGTAGAATTTAGGGTATAAGGGCCATTATTCTCCTCTTATGGCATTGGATAGACCTCTAGACACGTTCTTGGTGCACATCTAACCTATTGATAGCATGCATAGAACCCTTGGAGGTGATTGTTAACCAACAATGGTCATAGGTGGGGGTTTTAGGGCTCATTAATGGTGCTTGAGATTGAGAATATTTGTTTAGGGCTTGAGGATAATGCTTCCCTCCCCCAATCAATGAAAGGGATTGGGGATGATGTTTCCCTACAACAACTATGGTGAAGGCCTCAAGAACTATTCATGGTGTGTAAAACATTTTAATGACATTGATATCTAGCTTTGGAAAATACCCCCTATTGAGGGCTCAAGTTGTCGTGTCTAGGATTTGTTCATGGCACTTGTGTTAGGATATATAAACACTTAGGAGTTAGTTAAGATTAGTTTGGTATTGAGAATCTATAGATCAACTGTGTTTTTTTAGCATGCATTAGTATGCATTTTTACTTATGTAATATGATGATCCTGATATGTTCTAAACTTGAAGTTATCCAATGGTTCATCTTCACGTCAATCTCAATGGCTATTAATCCATGGCTTAACACCTTATTGGTCCATGCTCTCTATTTAAAGATCATGGAAGATCATTTTCCTGATGATCAATTGTGAGAAACTCATATGTAAATTATTTTTCCTTTTACATTGCTATAAAAACACTAGTTGATCATTAATAATTTAGTACACATTAAAAAATCTTATACAATTTCAAGATGCAATGGACGTAGTTGACATTTAGCTTAGTTGGTCATACCACACATCTAAGTGTGAGAGTTTCTCAAACATGATGTATGACCCAATTTAGTAACTATAGAGCGGGTAATAACAAAGGCAAGAGAAGGAGTTTCAGCCCTATTTTATCCACCAACATTAGTCAAATCACCCATCGCACTAGCTCTTCAAAGTTTGACACAAGCTCCAGAATCTAGTATCTTATTTCTACGACATTCAACAACATTAAATCTCCATCTACCAATGTACCACCTTGACGTGTTGTAAAGAGTGGCTTGAAAACTACTCGTTAACACTCATATGCGTGCCAATATGAAAAATGACCTATAAATGAAACACAATTGCGTAGTTTGAAAGTTCTACAGTTTCATACAATTTTTTTTATTTTTCCGGCATAATTTTGAAAAAATCCAATATAAAATTTTAAAAATATTGATTACAACTCTTAAACTCTGAAATTTTGGATGCCCCGTGGGTTTTTATGGTGTTGAATTTGTTTTTAACATCCAAATCACCATTAAAACACAATTAAATTCAGATTTTGCAAAATAAAAAATGCCAAATTTTGGAGTCTCCGTCCAAACCAAATTGTCAAATTTTTAGACAGCTTCAAACAAAATAATTTACAATAATTTAGATGAACATTTTTCAAGAAATGGTCTTGAAAAGAGGTCCATTTCTCAACAATGAATGTGTTATCTTTAGAAACATATATGTTAGCTTTAGAAACAAACTATTTTCCCATCCTTTTCTATTTTTTCTCTTATTCTTTATAAATGAGATGTAGTGACACCTTCAATGTTTATTTTAATTAACTTGCCTATATTTTAGTGTGGTTTCTAGTCAAAGTGATGATTTTTTCGTAAGCTCATATGAAGAGATTTGAACTATGATCTAGCATCTTCTTTAGTTCTCATTCATCTTTGTTTCAATATACACTGAAAGGAAGGTCAACCTGCAAGCCATACAATCTTATGGTTGTGGTGAACCCATATATCCAGATACCCTATGTGAAAGATATCAGTGCAATTCAATAGCATTCAGATCTCTTGATGTCTCTCCATGTTATTCCAAAAATCTACACACATAAGATCCTCATCCTATTTCTCTTTTGCTAAAACACTAAACCGAACCTATCAATCGATAATTGCTCATAAATCCTATATCTACAAATGGAAGAGGACGCCTTCAACCAAGAGTTGTTTTGATTTGGACAAGTCTTGGTTTTGATAAAATATTTGAGCCCCATGAATTGGAGGAGTCAATAGACGACAATTTTGATAAAATATCCAGATCATGTGGGAGTTGGCAATCCATCACGCCAACATTGAAAGAAATTGTAGCCTGATAATAAATGTATTGAAGAAGGATGCCTTGATGGAGAGGTTTCTGATGTCGGAGAGTAGCAACCAAAGTATTCCAGGAATGGTCATCATTGATAGCCATGCCTTTTAAAATGGAACAATCATCGTTATTGATGGCTATCAGAGTTATATTTAAGGCAAGTTTGTTTGGTGCGTAAGGTTTAGCTATTTAAATGGGTGAAATTTACATGTGAAGTAAAGTTCACACTCAACCCAAGACATTTTAAGTTGTGCTACTAGATGATTAAGGTTTCATCTAATGATATATCTTAAAACGCCTTATAATGAGTGTGAAGTCTAACTAACCTATAATATTTGCAATATAAATGTCTCATCTCTCATCTCCTATAACAAAATCCAAGAAATCACCAGAGTCAAAGTTTTGATCAAATAAGTGAATTTTTGAGATTTTAGGTTGAGGGTCTATTTAAACACAGCCAAAACACTTAGAAACATAATTCAATGGGGGTAGAACTATATTTTGAAACTATGACTAGTACATCTGCATCATTGATAGACAGAGAATGCGAATAAGCATCACTATCCAACCTAGAATTGGATGGAAGATGGTATATTAAAACTAGACAGTGATACTTATCAACATTCTCCATCTGATGCCAATGTGCTACTGACAACTTTATTTCACAAATAAGAAAATATCACTTAAAATAATGTCTCATTTTCCTACAAACAAGAGAGTCTTGTTTGTCTCCCTAGATGTACCCTTTACCAAGCTTTAATTCAATCAAATTGTACCTTCAACCAAACTTTAACCTCAAATTAGATTGGTAAAATAGATTAACTTTACATGAACACAAAACCATCCTTGTTATTATAACATGACATGCTATCTGCTTCATTGATCCATCCCCACAAAATTCACCTATGATTAAAATGAAAAACAAATCCTGGAATCATAGATTTTGTTGTCATCGTATCTCAACCCATTTTCGTCATCATTGTTGGTATTATATGGAATGTATCAATCCATGCCTGGGATGTAAGTTCCCATTGTATAATACACATACTTGTAATCATCCAGAATCACCTTCAAAACATGTTTAAGAGAAGACCCAATTGCGGATGTGTCTAGCACTTCAGTCCCAAAGAGAGGAGTTGGGTAAAAGTATGGGCATTCCCACATTCTAGTTATTTTAAAGGAATGCAGAGGATGCTTTGCCATTCACCTAGTTGATGATGTCATCACTTCTCTATAACATAGAAAACCATATTCCTCTTATTTCCAACTAGAATCCTCCATTTTCCATCTAGGCCTACCCATCCATTATTAGGATCTGTAAATGAGATCCCATTAATCCCAAATTATAGAATCAAAAGAGTATTATGAGATAGCTTTATCCAATACTTCAAAACGGGATCAAAGACATTCTTAGGAATGACCATGTTCTGTCACTATTGCGATGAATTGGCCCATCATGTGTAGAGAATCATAGGCTTGTCTTCAGATAGTAATGTTGTTGAACTGGAATAGCAAGGTTCCTTTATATCATACGATTCACTGGAAACTATTGCAGGATCAAGTGAATGCTAGTTAATGAGATCCTTAGAAACAACCTGACCACAGACAATATTTTTCCACATCGCTCCTTGGGGAGTACATTAGTAGAAGATATGGTAGAATCCATTATAGAACATGGGTACCACAAAATGAACCCAATTCAAATTCATCACAAATAATATTGAATCTAATAAATATTGAATGCATGAATTGAAGGGAACCAAAAGCTCACCATTAGGGTCTTTTGGGTAGATATTTTTGTAAGAATCACAAACAAATGAAAACAAAATTAGAAGATTGGTTTAAATCCCAAAAGAGAGTTCTTATGTGAAACCTGAAATATGATGGACTATATAGACCATTCATCTAGTTCTTTTGAGGCTAAAAATGGTATGTTGTGTGATACTGCTATTGAAAACTTATGCTCGTTGTGCTACTAGGATGCACTACATATGATGCTCGCGTAACATAAAAAAATGCCTAACCAAATCCATGCTAAAACTATCACATGGATGAAAACCCATCAAGAACATGTTATACAACTTGACGAGAACTTTATACTCAAAATGAGAACTCTAGCCATAAAAACTCATATTTTTGCATAAAAAACACCAAAAAACAACCTCGAATAAAACATTGGTGCTACCGGTAGCACCACTTTTTTTTGTGGTTAAAAATATAACAATACTTATTGTTGTTTACAAAAATCTTAAATTCAAGCCCTGAATTAAAAACTAATGCTACCGGTAGCACACGTTTTCAAAAAATTGCATTTTTATATAATTTTGTAGAAACTTAAATTTGTATTTATTAAATCTCTTAGTAATGCTATATAAAACTTGCACTCTGTCTAACACAAATTATTCAAGAAATTATTTTGCCACACTCTTTCTATATAAAATAAAAAAAAAATTCTAATAATATTCATAATAAAAAAACGAAATTAAAAAACTTTTCCAAAAACGTTTTTTTTTTTAAGTTTATAAAACATAAACGATAAATTTTTTAAAAATAAATCATTTAAAAACAAAATTAAAAAAAAAATAAATTAAATTTTTTTTATTAAATTATAAAAAATCACAAAATATAATTTTGAAACACTTAAAAGTTTTTAAAATAAAATTAAAAAACTAAAAACTAAAAATACCCTCCCTCCTCCCCTCCCCCAGCTCCCTCCCCATTTGCCCCCATCCTCCTCCTTCTCCCTCTCACCTTCCACTCCCCTCTACCCACTCCCCCTCCCTCTCCCTCCTCCCTCCTCCCCTCCCCCCCACTCTACCCCAATCCCCCTTCCACTCCCCTCCCTCCCATCCCCTTTCCCCTCCCCCTCTCTCCGCCCTCTCCCCCTTCGCCCTTTCCCACTACCCATGGCCCTTCGCGGCCCCTTGGGCGCACAAGCAACGACGACACCGCTCCCTCACATGCCCAATTGGCGGCCCTTTAGGCACACAAGGGAGCGGCGGATGCCGCCCCTAGTGTGCCTACGGGGCCGGCCCTAGTGCACCCAAGGGGCCGCCCCTCTGGTGGCCCTTTGGGAACATGAGGGGTGGCGACACCACTCCTTAGCGCGCCCCAAGGGTCTCCCAAGGGGAGGCAGCGCCGCTCCCTTGCACTCCCCAAGGGTCGCCCAAGGGGCGACGCGATTCTCAGAATCAGGCCGCCACTTGGGCGCACGAGGGGCGGCACTGCCACTCCTCGTGCACCCAAAGGGCCGCCTAAGGGCCTCCTTGGGCGCCCACTTGACTACGCGAGGGAGCGATGTTTCCGCCCCTCGTGCTCCCAAAGGGCCTCCAAGGGCCATGTCTAGGGGGAGATGGCCGATGGGGAGGGGAGGGAGAGGAGTGGAAGGGGGATGGGGGTAGAGGGGGCAGGGGAGGGAGGGGAGTGGAAGGGGAAGGAGGGAGGGGAGTGGAAGGGGAGAGGGGAGAGGGAGGAGGATGGGTGCATAGGAGAGGGGTATCAGAGGGGGGAGGGGAGGGGGAGGGCATGGTGATAGATAGGTTAGTTTTTTTTAATTTAAAAAAAAAAAATTGTTTTTAAAACTTTTTTTTTAAAATATATTTTTTTTAAGTTTTTAAAATTGTGTTCTTTGTAATGTTTAATTTTTTTTTAAATTGTTTTTTTCAAGCTTTTCTAATTATTTTTTTTATAAATTTTAAATGTTTTCAAAAATTGTTTTTGTTTTAATTTGGTTAGGTATTTTTTATTTGGATTTTATTTATATATATTTTTAATATTTTTTACATTTTGTTAAAAAAAATTGTTTTGAAATTGTTGTTCATAAAATTTATAATTTTTCATAAGCTTTTATATTTTTTTTACTTTTCGAAAACAAAATAATCTATTTTCTCATTTTGGCTTTTTCATATTTCTCTTTTTAAATTTTCATTTTTACTTTGTTGTGTCAGGCCCCTTTGAGCTATGGGGAAAATCTCCGCTCCTCCCCTAAGCCCTCTTTGGGCACCCAATGCGTCGCTTCAATGGACGACGCGATTATGAGGAAAATGTCAAACTTGACAAATTTTTGAGGATATATTTTTGCAATGTTTTGACTTTAAGACTTTATTTTGATAGTAAATATTATGTTTTTAATATGTTATTTACAAATTAATGGTATACTTTTTGTTCAGTTTATGTGAATCAACACTTTATAGAAAATAATGTTAAATAGACTCATTTTTAAACATAAAATACTTGAAAATATGTTAAAAATGGTTTGTAATGTCTTTATTTTCTCATTTTTTTTACAAATTTGCACAAAAAATGACTTATTTAAGATAAAAGTTTAAATAAAAAACTTCCAAAATGTATATATTTTTCATTCTATCTAGCTTCTAAATGTTAACACAATTAAAAAATGTATATGTTTTTTCATTATAAGTAGCTACTAAATGTATAGTTTTTAGTAAACTTTGAAAAAATGCCCTTGTAAATAAAAGTTATAGTTTTCATAGGACCAAGAAGTTTCAAAATCACAAAAAAATGGCTCAAAATGAAAAATGGTGCTACCACTATACACACTTTTTGAAACGGAGGTAAAAACAACTACTAAAATTGACCCCCCCAAAAACGAGAACAATGTCGGGTTCTCGTCAAGTTGTATAACTTGTTCAAGCTAATGATCCCATTTTGCAAGCCGATCCAAATACAATAAAATAATCAATCCAAATACAATAAAATAATCACTAGGAAGTATGAGGAACCACCAGCATGTCTTATTACATGGATCCTAGGAACAATTTGCCACTACTAGATGGAAATTTTGAAATGCAAAGGAAATGGAATTGAAAGGGACATGGCCTGCTACATAGGAATCTAATTACTACTAATCACTACATGGCCTAATAATCAACCCAATAATGACTAACGACCAATCTCATATTATTATTTCATTAAATATCGACAAAAAAATGCATATATGTCAATAAAATAACCATTAATTTGGCACTTCTTGTCCAATTACAAAATAAGGATGCTTATTGACGTAATAAAGGTCAAATTTATCATCAAATCCATGTAAAAAAATATAAAACAAAAAAAAAGTGCTTTGAATGCAACTAATGTTACAACATAGCTTAGCACCTTGCAGCCTGATGAGTGAGTAAAGGAGATGTCCCATGGGTAACATAGTAAAATTAGTGGAGAAAAACTCATTCAAAACAAAGACTTCATAGTACAAATATGATTTCCAATGAGTCCCACTTTGAACATTAATAGTTTTGAATCTTGACATAGTGTTCCCTATTTTATAATTTGATATCAAATCCGGTTGGCCTAACAACTACCCGAGTCCTCTTGGCCACATGTTTCGGTGCAATCCGTATGTTCTTGATAGAGTTCACGCGCGCACTAAGGCGATTGAGAGAGAATTTTTGGATGAGATATCCACGAGAAGCGTGAGAATTATGTAGAGTGCATAAGTCTCACCCACACTCAAGAAAGTTTCTAAACTCTTGTCACATATGAAAATCAGAAAATTTGCCTCCCTTTGGAGGACAAACGAGACCAACCCATGGGATAAGGCGGGGCACTCAAATTTCCCTCCTTATCTAACATTTTTTCCATAAATCCAGTAAGAACTATGAAAAAATTCATAGTTCCAACCCATTGTTGCGAACTTTTCCCATGAAACTCTATCTGGGGGGTTTTGATCAATTTTAAGACGACCTAGATCATTGGAGTTTTGAAAAAATGTACAAAAAAGATGAAACTAGACCTCACTAGAAAAATCTACCCTCGCCAGACATGGGATGATTTGAGTGCCCCATAGGGTTGCAATTTGATGTTTAAAATGTCTAGCATGGACCATTTTGAATGTCAAATATGAGCCAAATTTTTTAATGCCCATCATCTATGATAGCCAACTTACTTAGAAAAACATAATTTTGACATTTGATAAAAGTTGTAAAATGTCATGATACAAGTAGTAAATGGTGGTTACAATATGTGTTTCTCCATGACAATATTTGTTTGAATACGGAAATCTCATGTATGGGTTACATACTCACAACAGTGTTAAAGAAAGTAATTGCTAATAGGATATTCTCAATAAAAGGAACTCACTCACTGAGACGCTTTCCAAGTTAAAGACTTGTCACAATCTTACATATATGGGAATCACATGATCATGTATATATAATCCATATTTAAGACACCAAGGAATATAGACTCCCCAATACAACGTAAAATCTGTCCACCCTGTTGCAGAGCATGGTTTGTAAGTTGGTGTATATCTCATTGGTGTTGGAATATTCACACCATCATTTTTTATTTTGCATGTTGCATGCATCCCGTCATCATCATGGTTGTCTCCCAACACTTTTGAATTTTGGATGCTTGCATGCAAATATGCATGCTGCATGCATCCAATCATCATCATGGTTGTCTCCCCAACACCTAGAGCTTGCTTCTAGCTCTCCAGAGACTGTCTTTAGCTCTCATTTTTCCTCCTACCTACCTAATGCGCCATATTTGACTTATCTACTTAGCAAGTGTGCCTTTCTCACCTACCACTATCAATTAGAGCGCCTTTACTCACCTACCTTCAGTTATGACTCAGTTAGGGCACCTTATCTCACCTACTGGGAGTTATCATTCAGTTAGTGCATTGATTGAGTAGTTCTTCCACTGATTGCTCATGTTGACTACTTGTAGCTTC
The DNA here is from genome assembly GCA_027924585.1 of Larix kaempferi. Lineage (NCBI taxonomy): Eukaryota > Viridiplantae > Streptophyta > Pinopsida > Pinales > Pinaceae > Larix > Larix kaempferi. Next base: position 17,847,589 of record BSBM01000123.1, on the reverse strand, counting down.
TAGTTAGCTAGTTCTAGAGTTCCACTTGACTATTTGACATCCTCATGCGCCCTCCTTAGAGTCTCCATTCCTTGATTTATTCCTAGATGGTTTTGTTAGACTCAGTTAGACACACTTGACTGACTATTACTATTTATGACTATAATATTGACTGGATGATGTCTTCATTGTTATCCAAGCTAGAATTTGAGTTAGACAGCCTCATGCACCCACCTTGGAGTCTCCATTCCCTTATTTATGGCTAGATGGTTCTGTTAGACTCAGTTGGTCACACTTGCCTGACTCTTACCAGTTGTGACTGATACTACCGACTGGATGATATCTCCATAGTTATTCATGCTAGACTTTGAGCTTAGATTCGAATGCCCTACTTGGCTAATTCGAATCCTATATGATGCCTAATCATTGATCATTGTAACACATTCACTACATTCTTATTCATTGTATGATACTGATATTTTGTCTATTATTTTGTGTTTATGAGTGATTATTGAGTGTCTCATTCTCTTCTTCTTTGCAACATACTTGAGAGTTTGATTGTGAGTTGCTACAGCTGCTAGATCTCTTGCAGATTATCACATGGTATCAGAGCAGGAAGCAGCTATTCGAATTGCAATAGTTGCAACATTTCTCTGAGTAGCTATCTTTCACTTGTGCACTAGAAAACTCTGAGTTTCCACAGCAAATCCTAGTACAATTACTTGAATTCATTGGAGAAATCTAGTGAGGTCTAGCCAGGTGTGAAGTACTTAGTCTATGTTCCAAGTGTTCTTAAGGTAGTGTTCCGTCGAAGTGTAGCATTCTCCATCAACACAACTCTTCTTGTTTTGTAGGTTTATTCACCCATTCAGAATCTTCTTCAACTATTCGACTTTCTTTGTTTCAGATGGATCTAAAGCTCACATCTTCCAACTATGTTGAGTGAAAATCCAAGATGGCTCTCTTCATGAGATCCAAGGGCTTCACCCGAATACTCAACGGAACGATGGTAGAACCTCTCAGTGCAGTTGAAAAGTCCAAGTACTTGGATAGGCTTGATAAAGCTATTGGCCTCCTCCTTCTCTCAATTTATGAAGATCTACACTTCCATGTCATCGATCTTACATATCCTAAAGAGGTTTGGGACAAGCTCGAATCTCTTTTTGGACCGAAAGATGACATGAAAGGTCACAAATTGGAGACAGTGAGTTCAGACTGCTTTGAGACAATCAATTTCTTTCCCAAGTTCCAAAGCTTGATATCATCGTTGAAAAGATATGAGATAATGAAAGAAGTCGAAGTACAACACATGGTTTTAGTTGTTCCATCTTCCTATCTAATTTCTGAGCAAAAAGTGTCAGCTACTACTCTAGAGGTTGAAGAGATGTTTGAAATCTCTACTTCCCGTGAGCTTGCTAATGTGCGAAATAATGTTCTATTGAGCATCTTAGAAGATTTAGGAGGCAATGCATTCGCCTTCCTTGATCAAAATCTTCCTATGGACTCCTACTTGGTCATTGGCACATGCTTTCAAAACTTCACTGAAGATAGAAGACTCTACCATTCGCTTGGATTCAAGTCTCATGCATATCCTTGTGATTTTGGTTTTGATCTCACCATTGTTGGTTCAAAGAAGATCATAAGAAACCAGCCTCAAAATCTTGGATCTGATTTGAAGTTCAAGGCATAACCATTATATGTTTCATTTGGTTCTTATCTCACCCCTCTTGGTTCAAAGGAGATATCAAAGAACTACATACACTTTCATGAAGCTGATGCACATGTTGATGTGCAAGATGATGACCTATTGAGTATTTTGACGGAAAAATCAGATTTGGAAGGTAATGCATTCGCTCTCCCTCATCATATGCTTTCTTTGGATTCCTATTTGGTCATTGGCACATGTCTTCAGAGTTTCACTGACGATGAAAGACTCTATCATTCGCTTGGGTTCATGACTCATGCACCTTTCTGTGATTTTGGTTTTGATTTCACCCCTGTTGGTTCAAAGGAGATCATGAGAAACCATCTTCCAAGTTTTGGTTCTAATTTGCTTGCATCCATTGATGGAGAACTCAAGCACATGTTTTTGGAGCATGATTCATTTCTTCCCAAGAGGAAGACAACACTTTTTGAGAGAATGCTAGATCCAGATCCACAAGAACCTGAAGATATAGCACCTATTGGTTCATGGGCCACCATCATTGTTGCATCCACCAGTGATCTTGTTGAAGATTCACCATCATCATGTCATAGTTTCCTTGGTCATGATCTCACCTATGTTGGTTCAAAGGAAATATCAAGGAACTATCTACACATTCATGGTTTTGATTCTACCTCAGTTGGTTCGAATCACATGCTTCATGATGATCTTCATATTATGTTTTTGCAGCATGATCCACTTCTTCCCAAAAGGAAGATACCTCCTCCTTTGATTGATGATCAAGAGAGAGAAGCATCATCACATGATATTTCAGATTCAGAGTTTGGATATGATGATGAGCCAACTGTAGATACATCTTCACATAATATTTCAGATGGAGATGGTGATGATAGAATGCTAGATCCAGATCCACAATAACCTAAATATGAGTGAATGGGAGATCCAGATCCATAAGAACCCGAAGATCTCTCAACTGATATTCCTCCTCTTCCTCGATGGGTATCCACTACACTCCGATCTGCCAGTGATTTGGTTGGTGATCCACATGATCATAGAAGAACCAGATCAGATTGTCAGAATGGAAGGTTTCATCCTTCTCACATTGTTGATCCATTTCAGATCGATCGATCCTTCTTCGGAAAAGAAGGACACTTACCTCCTTCAGGGGTGAGTGATGATATGCTGCATTAGCATCCCTCAATCTATTTTGAGGGAGGGCTTTCTTCCCACTGGATTTTCCCTCTTTCCTCACTTAGTTTATTTAGATTGATTGTATGGGGTGACCTTTGGTCTTAGTAACCAGGGCCCTATTTTTTATTTCAGTTATTTCCTCATAAGTATATCTTGCGAGGGGGTGTTGGAATATTCACGCCATCATTTTTTATTTTGCATGCTTGTATGAAAATCTGCATGTTGCATGCATTTGCATGCCATTACATGCATCCAGTCATCATCATGGTTGTCTCCCAACACTTTTGTATTTTGCATTCTTGCATGCAAATCTACATGCTGCATGCATTTGCATGCCACTGCATGCATCCAATCATCATCATGGTTGTCTCCCCAATACCTAGAGCTTTCTTCTAGCTCTCCAGAGCCTGTCTTTAGCCTTCATTTGGCCTCCTACCTACCTAATGCGCCCTCTTTGACTTATCTGCTTAGCAAGTGCGCCTTTTGTTGGCACTTTGATTCAGTTGTCATTGACGGTTGAAAAGCAGCGACTGAGTTTTTAAATACAAGAAAAGAATGTTGTTAGACAAGCTGTGACTCAGCAACTCAGATAAGCTATAACTCAGACAACTGTGACTCAGACAAGCTGTGACTCAGCAACTCAGACAAGCTATAACTTAGACAGCTGTGACTCAGACAAGCTATAACTCAGACAGCTGTGACTCAGACAAGCTATGACTCAGCAACTCAGACAAGCTATAACTCAGACAACTGTGACTCAAACAAGCTATAACTCAGACAGTTGTGACTCAGACAAGCTGTGACTCAGCAACTCAGACAAGCTATAACTTAGACAATTGTGACTCAGACAAGTTGTGACTCAGACGGCTGTGACTCAGACGGCCGTGACTCAGACGACCGAGACTCAGACGGTCGTGACTCAGATAAGAACATAGTGATTCGCATCTCGATTTTCGGGGAGCTGGAGATGAATCTCGAAAATTTGGGACATGGGTTTTGTGCGCAACGGCCTCATTTACTTGACCCGCGAGGAAATCGCCAAAAAAATCTATGGTTTGAGCTATAAAAGTGGTTTTCTGAACATGTAATTCTCAGATTTACTATTGCGGCTGGTTTTTACAAATTAGCAATTGGTTGAAATTGTTGTGACTCAAACAGTCGTGACTCAAACAAGCCGCGACTCACAAGCATATTTTTAATTAGTCAGTTACAGCGTGTAAACTATGGAATTCAAAGAGACAGTTAAAATGTCAGTTACAACATGTAAATTATGGAAGTTAAAGAGACAGTTTCAGTTTTAGAATTGGTATATCTGGAAGTTAAAGAGACCGAGGCATATAACTTCAACATCTATAAAAAACAATTGATGAGAACAAAATTAGTGTGAGATTTTAGAGGATGAAGAGGAGTGGTTGCTGATAAAGCTGTGATTCGAAGAAAACATTTCAGAACAAAAATGTATGGCTCAATTTAATGAAGAACAAAATGCCCAGAAACTCAAGCTGTAGCAGCACAGAACAAAATAAAAAGGGTATGTACTTATATATCTGAACCAGTGTGATATAATTGATTGAATTTTTTCTTACATAGAGTGGTAGGGAGGAGCAAGGGAAGACTGTAAAGTCTTCTTGGCAAGTTGGTGCTTGTACATTTGGGAGTTGTAGCTTCCATTCAGTTGGTGCTGGAGAAGCAAAGGTAGCAGCCTCATCTGGGTTGTAGCTCTGATAAAATAGAATGTAAAGAGAAGTTGGAGCTTGCCTTTCATACTAAGAAGAAGAGGTTTTTTCCCTTTATGGGTTTCCTCAGGAAAATTAGTGTCTCTGCATATTTATGTGATTGAACATTGTTTATATGCCTTGTATTTAATTCTGTTATAACAATATACCTGCTATAAAGGAATGTGCATAGAACATCTCATATCATATTGATCGTCACACTTCATCAAAGTTAAAAGGGAAAATGAATGTAAAATTGTTTAAGCACAGTAATAACTGATTCACCCCCCCCTCTCAGTTATTTGAATACTTTCAACAATTGGTATTAGAGCAGTGTTCCTTTAGTCTAAGGTAGATCCGAAAGCTTAAACATGACAAGCCATGAAGGCTCAACCAATAAAGCTCCTATGTTTGATGGAGCAAATTTTGCCTTTTGGAAAGTTAGAATGAGAACATATTTAATGTCCTTAGGTGCTGATGTTTGGGAAGTTGTATAAACTGGATATACAAAACCTGTGGTTCTTGCTTTTAAAGATGACAAGATGGAATTCAGTTTTAATGATAAGGGAATGAATGCAATATTAAGTGGTCTTGCTGAATTTGAGTTTGTGAAAGTGATGCATCTTGAATCTGCTAAAGATATGTGGGATAAACTTATTAATAGCTATGAAGGGAATGATAAAGTAAAAGATGCCAAATTGCAAACATACATGATGAAATTTGAACAACTAAAGATGAATGAGGATGAGACTGTTAGTAAATATTTCCTAAGGGTTGAAGAGATTGTGAATGCTATGAAGGGCCTTGGTGAAACAATTGAAGAAGCATCCCTAGTTCATAAAATTTTAAGATCTTTGCCTGATAAATTTAACCCCAAAGTTTCAGCAATAGAAGAGTTAAATGATCTTAAAAATATGGGTATTGATCAACTCCTAGGAACTCTAACTGCCCATGAGATGAGGATCAACAAAGATATAAATACCACTAGAGAAACCTCCTTTAAAGCAGATAAGAACATTGATTCTGGAGTAGATGAGATTGAGGCAAAATTTGTAAGGAGATTGAAGAACGGATCAGGTAAATATAGAGACAAGCTGCCTTTTAAATGTTTTAACTATGGTAAGATAGGTCATTTTGCCTCTAAATGTCCTCACAAGAAAAAAGATCAGAATTCTGATGATGAAGAGAAATACAAATTTAAGAAATACAGTAAAAAGAAAAGTTTGTGTGCAAATAATGATGTATCCTCAGAGGATATAGATAGCAATTCATCTTGTGTAGATAGAATGAATGATTTTATGCTTATGGCCATAGAAGATCTTGACATTGAATATGCAAAAAGTGACATGAATGATGAAGATGCTATAGTTGATATGGAAGCTGAGTTGATTAGTGCATTGGAAGAAATTGATAGACTCAGGTTAAAGAAGAGGAAACAAAAACAATTGCTGATATAGTATGAAAATAATGACAAAGAACCTAGTATAGACTGTATTTTGGTAAAAATATAATTATAAGAGGAAAAGAAAATAGAAGACATTCTTAAACAACGGCTGGCTGAAAGTAAAACAAGATGTGAAAAGTTAGAGGAAGAAGTGGTGACTGTGAAGAAAGAATTAGAAAAATTCCAAACTTTGTATCATCAGAATTGTTCAAGTATTAAAGCCTCAGAAGAGTTAAATAATATCTTGAGTAAGCAAAGATCTCCTTTGATTAAATCTGGTTTAGGCTATGAACAAGGTTCAAGCAGCAGTCACTTAGAGAACAAAGAAATAAATAAGGTGATCAACTTTCAAAGCAGCAAGAAATCAGAATTCACAAAGTCTGCAACCTCCATCAAAGCTAAAGCAAATAAAACCAACAGTAATGACAATCTAATGAATGATAAAAAGGATATAGCTATAGGAACAAAAAACAATATTCTGCAGTCAAGAAAGCATGAAGAAGATATACAATACAGAGTGACAAGGCAATCAATTTCAAGAGGACAGCTAAGATCCATGTATCAAATTTTTTTTAATGGTTACTGTTATTGTTGTCTTAGCTTTGGTCACAAAGCTGCAATCTGTGTATTTAATTCTAGAAACATGCATCAAATGCTGCAACACAGAGTGGAACAGTTAGTGAGTAATCAAAACTATCATACTCTATCGACAATCAGAAGAGGAATTCATGATAGAAATGTCAATCCTTTTGATCTTCTGTACAATGAGCTAGAATGCTATGTTTGTCATAACTTTGGACACAAGGCTACATAATGTTATTTGAAGAACTACAAAACAGATTCAAGAGTGAATTATGCAGCTAAAAGAAAAGTGTGGAAGAGGAAAGAAAGCAATCAATGTGATTTAGTGCTTTCTGCTCAAAGACAGAAGGACCCATGGTATATTGACAGTGGATGCTCCAAACACATGACTGGGGATAAAAGTAAGTTTTTGTCTCTAAGAGATAAAAAATCAAGAAATGTAACTTTTGGAAATGATGCTCCAGGAAAAATCAAAGGCAAAGGAATGGTAAGTCTGAGTAATGGCAAAGGGAAATCTCAAGATGTATTGTTTGTGGATGGTTTAAAACATAATCTTCTTAGTGTTAGTCAGGTCTGTGACAGGGGATGTGAAGTGGTTTTCATTGATAAAGATTGTAAGATAAATTCTGTAAACTCAGGTCAATTAGTTGCCAAAGGTATAAGAACAGAAAACAATGTTTATGTCTTGAAAGAAGACAAGGAGGAATGTCATCTAAGCAAGTATGATGAGAGCTGGCTATGGCATAGAAGACTTGGACATTTAAATTTTGATAATTTAATCAAACTTAGAAACAATGGAGCAGTGAAATATTTCCCAAAGATATCAAAACCATATGATGTTGTCTATAAACCTTGCCAAATGGAAAAACTAACTAGAACACAGTTCAAATCCAAGAGCTTTCCATCTTCAGATAAACCTCTTCAGTTAGTGCATATGAATTTGTGTGGACCATCAAGGAAAAAAGGTACAGGAAAAGAGAATTACTTTATGCTGGTTATAGATGATTATTCTAGACTTACTTGGGTTGCTTTTCTGAAAGAGAAATCTGAAGCATTTGAAAAATTCAAAGTATTTAAAGCTTTGACCAAGAATCAAACAAGAACAAGACTGGAAGCCGTAAGGTCAGATAGAGGAGGAGAGTTTAGCTCAAGGCATTTCAAGGAATTTTGTGATGAACAAGGTATCAAAAGAGAGTATACAATTCCAGGGACTCCACGGCAAAATGGAGTGGTTGAGAGACAGAATAGATCAGCTCAGCAAATGGCAAGATCAATGATGAAAGAAAATAATATATCTCAGGGTTTTTGGGTAGAGGCAATTCATACAGTTGTTCATATACTTAACAAAGCTCACTTAAGGCCGGACAATGATAAAACCCCCTATGAATTGTGGTTTGGGAGACCTGCTACAATCAAGCATTTCAAAGTCTTTGGGAGTAAGTGTTATATCAAGAATAATGATGAACATCTTGGCAAATATGATGATAGGGTTGATGAAGGTGTTTTCCTAGGATATGCTACAAACAGTAAAGGATATAGATGTTACAATAAGAAGTTGCATAAGATGGTTGACTGCATTGATATTAAAGTAGATGAAGGGAGTCATGTAAAAGACACTCAGATAAACAGTGATGAATCATGTACAGAGGATACAGCTGAAGATGAAGAAGAATGGGTCCAAGAATAAGAAAAGGAAGAATTTGAATCAGAGAATGAAGATGCAGACTCACAACAACAATCTGTAAAACCTCCTTCAAGAATTATTCAGAAAAATCATCGTGAAAGTCAGATCATTGGTGACAAGAATGAAGGTGTGCAGACAAGAAGAAAGTTACTCAAAGATACAGAATAGTCTCACATTGCCTTTTTATCTATAATAGAACCCACGAATTTTTATGAAGCTAGTGAAGATGAAGATTGGATAAAAGCCATGAATGAAGAGCTTGATCAGATTGAAAAGAATAATACTTGGGAACTTGTTCCTAGACCAGCAGATAAGAATGTGATAGGTACCAAATGGGTATTTAAGAATAAGATGAATGAAAAAGGACAAATTGTGAGAAATAAAGCCAGATTGGTTTGCAAGGGGTATGCACAAGTTGAGGGACAATATTTTGATGAGACTTTTGCACCTGTGGCAAGAATGGAAGCTATAAGAATGTTTCTTGCTTATGCCTGTCACAAAAATTTCAAACTTTATCATATGGATGTTAAATCAGCTTTTATAAATGGATATCTAGAAGAAGAAGTGTATATGGAGCAAGCTGAAGGTTTTTCATTGACAGACAATCCTAATTATGTCTGCAAAGTGAAGAAGACACTATATGGATTGAAACAAGCACCAAGAGCTTGGTACTACAGTTTGGATAAATATTGACAAGAAAAAGAATTCAAGAAAGGCACTGCTGATAGCAATCTGTACATCAAAACTGAAGGTGACGATTTATTAATTGTTCTAGTTTATGTTGATGACATTATCTTTGGATGTACTAATGCATCTTCTGTCAAGTGGTTTTCTAATGCCATGCAATCTGAGTTTGAAATGTCAATGATTGGAGAATTATCATACTTTCTTGGTCTTCAAATCAATCAGAATTCCGAAGGTCTATTTCTCTCTCAAGAGAAATATCTGAAGGAGATGTTGAAAAAGTTTCAAATGGAGGATTCTTCACCTGTTAGTACCCCTATGATTGTTGGATGCAAGCTTAACAAAGACGATATTTCACCAGATGTTGATCAAAGAACATAGCGGTCAATGATAGGAAGTCTTCTATACATTACTGCAACTCGTCCTGATATTATGCATGCTGTTGGAATGGCAGGAAGATTTCAGTCTACTCCCAAACAAAGTCACTTGGTAGCTATGAAGAGAATTTTCAAATACTTGAAAGGCATAATGACTTATGGTCTCTGGTATCCTAGGAATCAAAACTTTCAGTTGATTGCATATTCAGATGCTGACTGGGCAAACTGTTTGGATGAAAGAAAGAGCACTAGTGGAGGTGCATTCTTCTTAGGTGATTCATTAGTAGCATGGATGAGTAAAAAGCAAGGTTCTATCTCTCTATCTACTACTGAGGCTAAATACATAGCTACTGCAACATGCTATACACAGGTATTATGGATGATACAAACTCTTGTTGATTTGGAGGTGAAATATTCTGAACCTATTCCTATTCACTGTGATAACACAAGTGCCATTAGTGTGTCAAAGAACCCTGTTCTTCATTCCAAGACCAAACACATTCCAATCAAGTATCATTTTTTAAGGGAGCAGGTTACAAACAGAGTTGTCCAATTACATTTCATTCCTTCTAAAGAACAAATTGTTGATATCTTTACTAAACCCTTATCCAAAATCCAGTTTGAATATATACACCAGAAGTTGGGTGTCATATCTTGTTCCAACTAACTTGTTCACTTTGGCAGGGGGAGTTTGTGCTTATTGCATATCTGATGTAATTCTGAGATGGTTCCAGAATGTTTTATTTGCTGATTTTTGAGTTAATATTGATAGGGGAAGATGTATTTTCATGATTTCTTTGACATTGATGTTAAAGGGGGAGAAGTTCAGGTAGTTGCAGATAACAAGCAGTCAGTGCAACATCATAAATTTTAGGTTTCCATCAATGCCAAATGGGGATTGTTGGCACTTTGATTCAGTTGTCATTGATGGTTGGAAAGCAGCGACTGAGTTTTTAAATACAAGAAAAGAATGTTGTTAGACAAGTTGTGACTCAGCATCTCAGACAAGCTATAACTCAGACAGTTGTGACTTAGACAAGCTATGACTCAGCAACTCAGACAAGCTATAACTCAGATAGTTGTGACTCAGACAAGCTGTGACTCAGCAACTCAGACAGCTGTGACTAAGACAAGCTATAACTTAGACAGATGTGACGTAGACAAGCTGTGACTTAGCAACTCAGACAAGCTATAACTCAGACAGTTGTGACTCAGACAAGCTGTGACTCAGACGACTACGACTCAGACGGCCGTGACTCAGACGGCTGAGACTCAGACGACCGTGACTCAGATAAGAACACAATGATTCGTGTCTCGATTTGTGGGCAGCTGGAGACGAATCTCGAAAATATGGGACATAGGTTTTGTGCGCAACGGCCTCATTTACCTGATTTGCTAGGAAATCTTCAAACAAAGCTATGGTTTGAGCTATACAAGTGGTTCTCTGAACATGTAATTCTCAGATTTACTGTTGTGACTAGTTTTTTACAACTTAGCAATTGGTTGAAACGGCTGTGACTCAAATAGCCGCGACTCAAACAAGATGCGACTCACAAACATATTTTTAATTAGTCAGTTACATCGTGTAAACTATGGAATTCAAAGAGACGGTTAAAATGTCAATTACAGTGTTTAAATTATGGAAGTTAAAGAGATAGTTTCAGTTTTAGAATTGGTATATCTGGAAGTTAAAGAGACCGAGGCATATAACTTCAGCATCTATAAAAAACAATTGATGAGAACAAAATTAGTGTGAGATTTTAGAGGATGAAGAGGAGTGGTTGCTGATGAAGCTGTGATTTGAAGAAAACATTCCAGAACAGAAATGTATGGCTCGATTTAATGAAGAACAAAATGCCCAGAAACTCAAGCTGTAGCAGCACATAACAAAATAAAAAGGGTATGTATTGATATATCTAAACCAATGTGATATAATTGACTGAATGTTTTCTTACATAGGGTGGTGGGGAGGAGAAAGGGAAGACTGTAAAGTCTTCTTGGCAAGTTGGTGCTTGTACATTTGGGAGTTGTAGCTTCCATTCAGTTGGTGCTGAAGAAGCAGAGGTAGCAGCCTCATCTGGGTTGTAGCTCTGATAAAATAGAATGTAAAGAGAAGTTGGAGCTTGCCTTTCATACTAAGAAGAAGAGGTTTTTTTCCTTTATGGGTTTCCTCAGGAAAATTAGTGTCTCTGCATATTTATGTGATTGAACATTGTTTATATGCCTTATATTTAATTATGTTATAACAATATACCTGCTATAAAGGAATGTGCATAGAACATCTCATATCATATTGATCGTCACACTTCATCAAAGTTAAAAGGGAAAATGAATGTAAAATTGTTTAAGCACAGTAATAACTGATTCACCCCCCCCTCTTAGTTATTTGAATACTTTCAACACATTTCTCACCTAACACTGCCAGTTAGAGCGCCTTTACTCACCTACCTTTAGTTATCACTTAGTTAGGGCACCTTATCTCACTTACCGTGAGTTATCATTCAATTAGTGCATTGATTGAGTAGTTCTTCCACTGATTGCTCATGGTGACTGCTTGTAGATTCTAGTTAGCTAGTTCTGGAGTTCAACTTGACTATTTGACAGCCTCATACGCCCTCCTTGGAGTCTTCATTCCTTGATTTATTCCTAGATGGTTTTGTTAGACTCAGTTAGACACACTTGACTGACTATTACCATTTATGACTGATACTATTGACTGGATGATGTCTTCATTGTTATCCAAGCTAGACTTTGAGTTAGACAACCTCATGCACCCACCTTGGAGTCTCCATTCCTTGATTTATGGCTAGATGGTTCTGTTAGACTCAATGGTCACACTTGACTGACTCTTACCAGTTGTGACTGATACTACCGACTGGATGATATCTCCATAGTTATTCATGCTAGACTTTGAGCTCAGATTCAAATGCCCTACTTGGCTAATTCAAATCCTATATGATGAATCACCATTGATCATTGTAACACATTCACTACATTCTTATTCATTGTATGATACTGATATTTTGTCTATTATTGAGTGTCTCCTTCTCTTCTTCTTTGCAACATACTTGAGAGTTTGATTGTGAGTTGCTACAGTTTCCTTATCTCTTGCATATTATCACAATTCGATCAAATGGGGTATACAATACCCTAAGCAACATTTAATGATGCACCATTGGGTGGATAGTCTTATCCCCAATACAATATATTAGGAGAAAAGGAATATATTAAAAGGGATTTGATAACATTGATGTTACGAAGGAGAAGGTGGTTGTGGTATGATGGGTAATAAATATCCTATAGAATATTGATCTCATCCGTGTATTCATAAATCACATATTAAATCATATTTCTCCATACTGAGATTTTGCTTGTACTCCATCTCAAAAAGGGGGTGGGGATCAAACAATCAGGAAAATCTAAATGGGGTCAAGGTCGTGGTTTTGTTATTCCTTCTAGTTGGATAGCTTAAAGAGAAGTTCAACCTTTTATTGACTATGAAATGAGAATATGAGAGAGAATTAAGACAAGTCCATTTCAAGTAAAGGTGAGACGACAAATAATGAGGACGATATCACTAGGAAAGGTGTCATTTTTTATCTCCTCTAGTTGGAGCTTAAAGTTTAAGAAGTTCAACCTTGTATTATCACATGAGTTGATAAGAGAGCATTGAGACAACTTTAAATTATTTTTTTGGTAAAAAATGGATTCATTGTATTACACATAAATGATGAATCTTATGGATGAACAATGTTGAAAACAAAATTCAAAGTTTTGTTGTATTTTGAGTAGAACTTTGTGATAACTTGATGTTTTTAGTTGTCTTAATATCGTATTTTTAATATTTTTTTTCATTGGGGTAAATATTCTTTCAAAATTTACTAATGAAACAACAAAAAATATGCCAACATTTTCTCATTTTTTCATTGCATTTTCCTACTATTCACGAAGAATCAAGGAAACCTCAATTACATATTCGTTACATAACATGTCACATAGTGAGAGATTTGAATCCAAGTAAGAAGTATAACAACATTCCTCTCAACCACCCAATCTACACTCAATTAACATCTAAGAGAAATTTTATTATTAAAAGATAATTCTTTTAATAACATTTTATGATTGAATGAAAATTTTTTAAACAAAACTTTTGTCAATGGAAAGTTTCAAAAAGTGTACAAAAATTAGTTCCAACGTCAAAGATGAAATGAAATTCCAACACAATTCCACATATCATACACACAATTACAAGACCACCCCTTTGCACGACTCGCGTAGTCATTTCACATCTGATCCAAGTAAAGGAAACAGTCGTCTATACGTTCGCTGAATCATTTCGTTAGATTCCAGCGATAGATAGATTTGTAGTTTTATGAGGAATATATATTTTATATATAATTTTCATTGTTTGATTCAGTTTAGAGATCTATGCCACTCAGACTTGAAAAAAATATTAAGGCAATTGGAAATTGGCCTAAATGTTTTATTGACCATAGATCACTAATTCTATGTTTGACCTTGTTGATCGGCCTTTCTTATAGTAGTAGATTGATACTCACAACATATTAATGCCACAAGTATCCAATTGGGTGATTAAAGTGGAGTACATCAAAGGGGAGTAAGTCATCTTGTTTGATCTAGTGCCTTTGGAAAAACACTCATTTGCATTTGTTATTTATGTTTTTGGGGATCTTGAACAATAAAGAGTGATTTGAACTCTTTTATCCTTTGTGAGATCTAGATCCATAGTTGTATCCATACATGACATGAACTACAACACTATTTCATTAAGTTATCGATCCTTGCTAAATTTTGTAGCAACATTGTATTGGAAATAGATTGTGCATATGAGCAATCTCTTTGACCTTTGATTGATATTCACTATGATTATGCAATCTTTGATTTATTGCTAAGTTTTCATATATGCACAAATAATTGTCAACCCAAGTCACTCTATCTAACCTTTTTCCACCAATTAAAGGATGGAGTGTTTATGGATTCACAATCAACTTATAGCTTGATTGAAAAGTTATCAAATTCAAACAAAGCTATGAAAAGAGAGACGCACGTTTTATTAAAATCATTTTCCATATTTTCTCCTGGTAGGTTTACCTCTTGTGATAACTGGCATCTAGTGTAACATGTCATTAAGTGATTCATAAATTAGAAACATTTTCCATTTCCATTTTTCATATACAAATAATAGCTTACAGGTTTTCCTATTTAAAATTCCACTTCTCTGGGTGATGTTATGACATATTCTCAAAATCAATGTTTTTAAACTAAAGAAACACACTAAAATATAATGATGTTGGCAAATAAAAGCATGGCCTTGGTGTACATGTAAGCCTTAAAATTCAATCGTTGTCTTTAGACATATTTGTTGTACAAATCATATTCTGAATCTATAGCTTAAAGTCCATACATAGAAGTATTTATAGTGTTCTTCACACTTACAAATCAACAAGTATATTCTTCACACATACAATCAATAGGTCATGCAAAGTGGAGTTATAATTATACTCCTAATTATACTCCAAATACAACCTTAAGTGCTCAATAGCCAGTACTAATGAACACCATACGTTTAGAATGTAGTATTGCCTTAAAACTGCAGAAGAATTGTCTCAACTTTAAATATGAAGGAGGTGTTTGCAGTGATAGATAAATCAACCAAACAAATGACTGGTTAACAATGAAAAAAAAGCAATATCAAACATATAATCTATCTCACTTTCGTAAAGTTCGTACATCAACATCAGCAGAGGATTGAAATACAAACACGCACACCTGGGCGGAGAAAAGAGAGACAGAAAACGTCCTTCATGGCAGCTAATGGAAAACGAGCACCAGCTCAGTTGTAAAAAAACGCCCTCCATGGCAAGCAAAATAGACACGAGCACCAGCTCAACGGGATGATTGCAAGGAGACTGACAGAAACAAAAAAAGAAAAAAAAACGCCCCCAGCCAAAAAGTACAGTTACGCTCGAAGGGACAGAGAGTAAAAAAAAATCGCCCCAGGCCAAAAGAAAGTGACAAAAAAGAGGTCGCAGGAGAAGCCAGGAGGGGCCGGACTTTGCTTCCTTGGTTATGCAAGGAACCATTATCTTGAATAATGCAAAGACCCTTTACTCCATTTTCAACCAATTATTTATTTATTGATTCCATAAATTAATGCAAACTTTTTCCTTTCTAGGCTTTTAGTGTATGAATTATGAATTTTGATGCAGAGGTAGGCTCTATATGGTTAATCCAAGACACATTCAATTTAATTGATCAGGTAGTTGGTATGCCTGGTCTACCTCATGCGCAGTTTTCTCATGAAAAGACGACCAATTACCCCCACCAACCCATTGATAAGATCATCTATCTATAATGTCAAACTATTAAATTATGGCCCGGTGCAAGTTAAGTTGCCATGAAGAGCTAGAAAAACAACAATAAGTTCAACAATAAGTTCACTAGGAGGAATTATTAGAGGTACATGCACAACCTATTATAATATGGTGTAAAAATATGAAAATTAAGATTCGAGAATATATAACTTTTATTTCTGGGAAAATGGTATAACACACATAAATTCACTTTCTTCTAATATTACTATGTTATTTTTCCTCTATAATATAATGCATATGTTTGAGTTAATACATCCATATTGTTTAATGTTTTATATATATATATATATATATATATAGTGAGTGAAACTCTAAAATTAGGAGCTCGGGCATTAAGACCATGTTTAAAGGTCTTAGCTTAACCAATCAATCAATTGTGCACCATACAGTTTCAATAAAAGAGGGCATTTTTTTCTTTAAAAAACATATATTTAAATATGCATACAAAACTCTATAAGTGTGTAGTTTTATCAACGTTGAAAATGGCCTTAAGAATAGGGAGTTGGGAAAACAAATTTATTTTAGTTTATCCAAAGAGGCAATCGAGGTAGTCCCAATTTTTTTTGAATTTATAGGAGTGTGCACGCATTCCTATTCCATATTCTTATTCAAGAAGCGTTAATAGGATCCTAAGACACTAGTTTTTAGGCTTGTATGATTGTCAAGACCCCACAAACCATCCAAGCTCCCATGTGGTGGTCTTAGGGCATGTGTTCATGGTGCTTGAGCCTAAGGTGCTCTCTATTTAGGGAGCCTTTATGATGTTGTATTTCTCCTCCAACCAATTTCAAGGGCCTTAGGATGTTGTTACCCTACCATGAGTATAGTCAAGGCCTCAAGACTTATCCACTATGCATGAAATATCTTAATGGAAATCATATCGAACTCTTAGGGAAAAGACCCCCTAATGAAGGATCTTGTTGTTGTGTCTAAGATTTTTTCATGCCACTTGAGCTAAAGAACGTTAATTAGGGATTAACATATATTTTTACACCCTTGACCATGTGGCATAGTCCATACCCATTTTTAGAGCACAGAACCTACCCACGAGACCTATATTGCACTCAAAGGATTTCAAAGAATCCCTACAAAGGACTCATGTGTTGGTACAGAGACTCATTCCAGTCTCTTGGGTTACAAAGATTCAACAATATCCCTAAGGAAAATGTTTCCTTCCTTGACCATGTTCAAGGCCTTGTGACTCATCCATGGTGCAAAATCTTTTAATGGCATCCATATCCAACCTTGATCCCAAAGACCCACGAGAGAGGGTTTGTGTTGTGGTTTAGATTTTAGGGTATTTTTTAAGGATTCAAATATTACACCCATGTGTAGTATTCTAGGCGACTATTTGGATTGAAAAATTATGCATATAGACATATAGGAAAATATTCAATAAAAAATGTATAATATATTGTTAAAATTTTTAAATTTTTGGCAAATTTTAGCAATTTAATAATATCTTATGTAAAAATAGGCGATTTTTTAAGCTAATTGGAAATTATATATATTTTTTAAATGGCCCAAAAATAGCCAATTAGAGAAATTTATCCCTTAATAATTAGCATATTTAATATAGATGGTGTTCATCATGATTGAGAGCAAGAAGTGGTGTTTACGACACATGACCCATTATTAACCTCTTGTGACATTGGATAAACTTCTAGAAACATTCATGGTGAATGGCTAACCTTATAATGACATGCATATCATATTGAAGGTGAATGTTGACCAACTGTGGTCATATGTGGAGGTTTGAGGGCTCGTCAATGGAACTTGAGACTAAGGGTATTTGTTTAAGGCTTGAGGATAATGCTTCTCTCCCCCAACCAATGTCAAGGTATTGAGTTTATTGTTTCCCTACCTCAACTATGGTTAAGGCCTCAAGACTGATCCACTATGCATGGAATATCTTAACAGAACCCATAGGGAAAATACCCTTTATTAAGGGTTCATGTTGTTGTGTCCAGGGTTTGTTCATGGAACTTGAGCTTGACAAGGTTTAGTTATGGCTTAAAACCCTTGTTTACCCCATTGACCATGTAACATGGTCCAAACATTTTTCTAGTGCACAAAACCTACCAACGACACTTGTATCCCACTCGAATGCTTACATAGAACTCCTACAAAGGACTAATGTTCTAGTATGAGGAATCATTCAAGGTTCTTGAGTTTGAGAAGATTCAATATTCTCCCTATGGTGCTTGTTTTCCTTCCTTGACCATGTTCAATGCCTTGCAATCATTCCTAAGTGTGCAAAATCTCTTAATGGAATCCATTTCCAATATTGATTGTAAAGAACCCTTAGAGAGGGTTTGTGTTGTGGTTTGTAGATGTTATTCAAGGTGATCGAGCTCAAGAAGTGGCATTTAGGGAACAAGGCCCGTTATTCTCCTCTTATGACATTGAATAAACCTCTAAACACATTCCTGGTGCACAACTAACTTATTTATGGTGCCACATAGCACCCTTGGAGGCAATGTTTAACCAACAAAGGTTATATGTATTGGTGGTTTGAGGGCTCGACAATCGAATTTGAGCTTGAGAATCTCTCTTTAGGGATTAAGCATAATGCTTCCCTCCTCCAACCAATGTTAAGGGCTTGAGGATGTCATTTCCATACCATGAATATGTGTAAGGCCTCGAGACCCATCCAAGGTGCATGAAAATTTTGAATGGAACCCATATCTAGATCAAATGAAATATACCCCATATTGAGGGATCTTACTACTATGCCTAGGTTTTTTTCATGGAACTTGAGATCTAGAAGGTTCAATTAGGGATTATATCCCTTGTTTATCACATTTACCATATATCATGGTCTGAACCTATTTCTGGTGCACAAAACCTACACATGACACTTGTATCCCACTCAAATAACTACATAAAACTCATGCAAAGGACTAATGTGCTAGTATTGAGACTCATTCAAGGATCTTGAGTTCAAGAAGATTCAACAATATCCCTAAGATGCTTATTTTCCTTCATTGGTCATATTCAAAGCCCTATGACCCATCCTTGGTGTGCATAATATTTTAATGGAATCTATATCCAACCTTGATTCCAAAGACTCTCAATAGAGTGTTTTTGTTATGGTTTGTATATGTGCTTCTTGGTGATTGAGCTTGACATCAAGTGGAATTTAGGGTAGAAGGCCCATTATTCTCCTCTTATGGCATTGGATAGACCTCTACACACATTCTTGGTGCACAAATAACCTATTGATGGCACACATAACACTATTCGAGGTGATTTTTAACCAACAATGGTCATATGTGGAGGTTTTAGGGCTCATTGATGGTGCTTGATCTTGAGAATATTTGTTTAGGGATTGAGGATAATGCTTCCCTCCCACAATCAATGTCAAGGGATTGGGGATTTTGTTTCCCTACCACAACTATGGTGAAGGCCTCGTGACCCATTTGTGGTGTGTGAAACATTTTAATGACACTGATAACTAGATCATAGGGAAAATACCCCCTATTGAGGGGTCAAGTTGTTGTGTCTAGGGTTTGTTCATGGCACTTTTTTTAGGATATATAAACATGTAGGATTTAGTTAAGATCAAATTAGTCTTGAGTTTCTTTAGGTAAAGTGTGTTTTTTTATCATGCATTAGTATACATTTTTACTTATGTAATTTGATGGTCACGATATGTTCTAGTCTTAAAGTTATCCAGTGGTTCATCTTCACCTCGATCTTAATGGTTATTGATCCATGGATTAACACCTTACTAGTCCATGCTCTTTATTTAAAGAGAATGAAGGGTCATTTTCTTGATAATCAATTGTGAGAAACTCATATGTAAATTATTTTTCCTTTTTCATTAAAATATTTTCTCGAGCAGTTGTTTGGATATGTTCATGGACCATTTCCTTCTTTGAGGTTTTTAGCCATGTAAAGCATCATTGTGTCGATCTTTGATATGTTTGTGTGAGTGGTTTCTTAATGTGTTTGACCTATGTGGAAATAAACTATTTTAGTCAAATGTAGTATCAAAGCACTTGCGAAGACCCTCTCTCATTATTGGTCAAGATATTGAACCGGTATAGTTACACACATCAAAGGATTTATGGACTATGTTATTTCTATGCATTCTTTGTTAAAGTTACAACATCATGAGTAATTATCCAGGTCAATTTTGTGTGTCAATATTGATCCTCATGTGTCGAGATAGTGCCTTATGGGAGTCTGAGTTGGACTCAGGAAAGTTGGAGAAGAATCTTGAGTTGAACTCAAGAATGGGGTGATTCCACGAAGGTGGTTCACCATTTTTGGCAAATGGAAGCTAAAAAAATTGTTTTTCGAACCCTCGATAGAGGTATTTTCAAGCCCTCAACAGAGGTTTTAAAAGCTTGATCGAGGGTTTTAAAAGCTCGATCGAGGGTTTTAAAATACCTCGATCGAGGGTTTTAAAACCCTCGATTGAGCTTTTGAAAATACCTCAATCGAGGGTTTTAAAACCCTCGATCGAGCTTTTGAAAAGCTCGCAAAAGCTCGATCGAGCTTTTGAAAAGCTTGCAAAAGCTCGATCTAGCTTTTGAAAAACATAAAAAGGTTCATTTTAGGCCCTCGATCGAGGGTTTTAAAATACCTCGATCGAGGTATTGTTAAACCCTCGATCGAGGTGTTGAAATACCTCGATCGAGGGCTTAAAAAACAAACCGAGAGCCCTTTTCACTGTAGAATGAAAGTTTTGTTTGCCTTCCATAGAGTTAAACCATGTCATTAAATTCTCATTAATGAGCAGACTTGATACCATTGGATTCATCAACGAATCCTCTATCCAGATATATAAAATTTACGAATTTTTATCTTCATATGTCTGTTGTTTTTAAATTTCTACTAAAATTTGCCCAAAAAAACCATGCCGACAACTTCGATTGAGCTCAAAGATAAATCCACAACATTCAAAATACATATCCAAAAAATTTGAAAAATTACACAAGCCCCAGATAAACGCGTCCTCTTTAAAAGGGTATTTTTAGTTTTGCAAATTATGCAAAAAATCAAAAGATTTCGTGCACGCACACACATGTGTGCAAAATGCGACTTAAATATTGATTGGTAAGTTTCGAAAAATAATAATAAATATAATTTTTCGAGAAAAATTAAAAGAAAAATATGTAAGCCCCAGTGCACTTTGTCTAGATCATGTTCACATATTTCATTTTTTAAAATTATTACTTTAACATTAATTTATTGTGCACGCACACAAACTACTTGTTAATTGCTCTTCAATTTTTTAAGTACACATGTTTCATTAAATGAAAATTCGACACGATATGGCATTGGTATATTTCGAAAAAATATCATTGGAAAGCCAACATAATTATCTACATTTCGTTTTTCAACCGCATGTCAAAATTCATGTGGCAAGTATGAGTTTCAAGGGCTTCAATTTAATACATGGGTAAAATCTATGTTTTTCACCGTCATATTTGGCCAAAAAGAGTTACCCATCTTCATGGAATCACCCAATGGTTAAGCTTCATGTGTTGAGGCAAGTGATTTGTTTTTCAAAGTTATGGTGTTGTACAGTCTTGCTTGTCAAGGATAAGGTCTTGTGTGTCAAGACAGATCCTCATGTGTTGAGGTGATGCTTTGCATGTCAAAGAATGTATGGTGTGTGATGTAATACTAACAATGGTTGAGCTATTAAGTCTCCTCTAGAAACTGACCACCTTTAGAGTGAATTTCTTTAGCATATAACCACTTGGAACGATAGTACGACAATATGATCACATCATTGGTAAAATATCCTTAGTATATTTGATATGATAATTAAGCTGGCACATGTAGACCATGCAGATAAGACAAGAGATAAAGATAATATGTGATAAGATATGAGAGAATTCGAATTGCACTTAAAAGAATTAATTAAGAGAGAATTTTAATTGTTAATTAATTCAGTGAAGACTTCAGTAAATCAAAGGAGAAATCGAATTGATCACTACAGTGATGTTAACAAGAAAGAATCAGTTAAATAAAGTTAACTAAGTGATAACAAAGAAGATCTAGTTAACTAAGTTTTATTGCATGATGACACTTATATGAAACTAAAAGACAACACTTATGTTAAACTAAAAGACAACACTTGAGTTGCGACTCTTGCATGACGACACGTAAGTTAGCCACCTAACTACGTGGGAAAGCTTTCAGTTAAGGGGCTAGTTCATCCTAAGACTCAGTTCAGTGAGTTAATGCACTGCATGATAAGTGGGGCACTCTTCTTCATGCAATATTGATACATCTAGATGGAGGGCGAGTTCGTCAAAGCCAAAAGATAAAAATAGAAGCCGATGCATTGAAGAATACATAAATATGTTATACATGATTGATGAATTCAATGTGAAGCTAATTCTCTTCTTCCTTGAAGACAAGGTGCTTCTATTTGTGTAGGATATTATTCTGAGTCTCTCTTCTTTATCTTTCTCTTGATTTGTAATTGCACCGGGGGTGCTTGATGTAAAATATATTCTCTTCTATCTATCAATATACTAAGGAAGGTTTTGCTTGGGTTTTCTCCCTCGAGTCATAGAGGGTTTTCCCAGAGTAAATTCATGTGTCAAATGTGATTACTTATGTGTATGATTGTTATTTGATTTCAAGTACTATTGCATTTCCAAATTAAACATAAAAAATTAACGTGGTATCAGAGCTCAGGGCGTGAAAGAGCTAAGTTCAACAATAAAGCTTGAGCTTACATAGATCCTGAGTGTTCATAGTACTTGAAGAATTATGGCTTCAATATTAGTAAGATCGGGAGTCCGTCTTGAAGGAACTTTGAACTTCAATACTTGGAAGGCTAGGATCCTAAATATCCTGGAAGAGCATGATTTGGATAGCTATGTCTCCATTGTTATTGAAGAGCCTACTACTAATGCAAGGAACACCAACTTCAAGAAGAATCAAGCCAATGAAAAGAGGATTGTTTATGATTCGTGAAAAACAACTTGATGCATGCGATTACTCCATTGAAGACCACAAAGGAATGTTTCGACACTTTGACAAATATTTATGAGAAGAAGGTGCCTAGTCAGAAGAGATCATTAAAGAACAAGCTTCAAAATATGAAGATGTAAAATGATGAATCTATGGCTTCCTTCTTCACAAAGATCTCTCAATTAAGAGATCAACTCATGAGCATTGGTGTGACGGTCGATGATGATGATCTCATTCAAACCACTATCGATGGTATTCCATCTTCATGGGAGACATTCTTGGTTGCAGTAAATGGTCAAGAAGTGCAACCTAACTTTGAGATACTGTGGCATGATTTCCTACAAGAATAAGGGAAAATCTAGAGCAAGTATACTTCCTCCAAAGAAGAGAACCTCGCTCTTGTAGAACAGATGAAAAGAGGTACGATGTATCACAAGAAATTATCTCATCAAAAGGAGAATGATTTCAAGAATGTAATACCCCCAGTTTTGACTAGGAATTTATTTAATCAAAATTATGTAAATGATGTAAATATGCTAGTATGGATTCCTAGTGTGGAGCTCGAGGCCAAGGCCCAACTAGTGAATGACTAGGCATGTATGACGTATATATTTTTATTTGGACCATATGGTTGGCTTATCATTCCAATTCGAAATGTATGTAAATATTATGTTGGAAATTAATAAAATGGTCCAAGATGGTTGTGTAAAGATCATTAGAGGGGATATGATTCCACCATAGGGGAAGAGGAAGGGGGGCCTGTTAATGCCCTGAATATCGCAGCATCAAGCAGAAAGGGATTCACCCCAGTAAGCAATCCCAATTAGATCGCTCACCGTTTGGTGTGGGGAATCCGTCCGGTTAACGGTTCCGGCTACCGTAAGTTTTTTAAAGATTTGTTGGTTTTACCGGTTGCGGCCTGATCCACCGGTTAAGTATTTTGTATTTAAAATGATGTGCATGTGCCCTAGACTAAATGCATGCAGTAAACAAATCTGTATTAATCTAAACTAGTCTAATCTACCTATCCTTATAAGGAGTAGAGTTAAAAAGTGGGTAAAATACTATAAAATACACCCAAAACAATTCACAGTTAACTGTTAAATTGAAAGAGGCATTTACAGCAGAAAAGAAAGATTATCTAAGATAACTCAGATAAATATAAACATTCCATTACCCATTTAACACATAAATTTTACATAAGAATATGAAACCATCCACAACAAAGAATTAATTCATAAAAGCCAGGAAAGATCTCACAGGATATGTATGAGAAATTTGCAGAAATAGTTCAGCAGCTTAATCAACAAGACTCCATCTAAAAAGACATGCTAGCTTTCACAGGCCAAAACGATTTCCATTCATGTAGCAGAAATAGTTCTTTTACAAAATAGCAAAAAGAGTTTCACCTGCCAAAAGTCCTTTCCTTCTCTTCTTATTAGCTATATATAGCTTTACAAAATGTGCCCAGAATTGACACCTATACCCTAACCGTTTAGATTCCTCTATTTTGTCTTGTAGTGATTGATATTACATAGGAGAAATATTCTAAATGCTTTACAAAATGGGAGTTACAAAATTTACAAATGTTTTATCGTTCCAAACATAAGTATAAAAATGCACATCCACGTGGCATGCTGAATAGCACGAGCTATCTCTGACTTGGCTCCTTTGGCAGCTCAGGCGCCTCTGGGATTGTTGGATTTTCCTCTTGCATCACTGCAATGGTTGGGCCAATCTCTAATGTAGTAGCTTGACTAGCTGCCAGTGCTTTCTCCACTTCTGCTATGTGAATTCCCCAGTGATTAGTGTCTTTCACAATATTTGTTCCAATCAAGGGGCTCATGAATCTGAGGGATATCTTTTGTTTGACCAACTCTTCTTTTAAGGTGGTCACTTCAGCTACAGTAATCTGGAAGCTTTCTTCCAGGCTATGTTGATGAACAACAGCTTGGTTGATAAACTGGCATAGATCCTCTGCTGTCAATGTATCCAGCTTCTGCACATATTCACTTTCTGCCTGGAATTCTATACTCAGATTAGCTAAATACTGAGCCTTATCTGGGAAGTCTTCTATCCTTGGAGGCATGGCTATTCTGCAGTTTTCCTTTGTGGTCCAAGTATGGGAATATACAGTCTTGCACTGTTCATAAGTTTCTGCAGTCACGGAGGCCAATTTTACTCTGCAGTCTCTGGAATACTCTAGGGTGCGTATATCTGCCTTGTATTCAGCAACAGTCTTAAGAGGAAGGGTTGCTGGGAACCCTGACTTTCCTTCTCTCCATTCGATATGCCTTCTAATCTCCTCACTGATGCGTGAGTGCTTCCTTCTGATCCTTGTGGCTTCAACATTACTTGCTTGACCTTGGCCATGACTGATTTTAGTCTATATATTTCTTCAACTATGAGTTTTCTTACTCCATAGGTCTCTTTCAGGATTCCACTAGCCTGCTCATGGAAGGGTATGATATCTCCCATTTTGTTGTTTGCTAACTCCAATTGTTGCTCCAATGATTCATTCTCTCCTTGTAATTTTTCAATGCTCTCTTTCAGGTCTTTTATCTCCTCAAGGTTGTCGAATTTATCTGATTCGAGCTTCAAATTCTTCTCTTTAAGCTTTGCATTTTCATCTTCTAATGTCCTTACTTGTATTGACAGAGCTCTCGTATCTGCCTCGAATCGTTGGATTGCTCTTTGCAAGTCTTCCTTTTGGGATGTGAGGACATTATTCTTCTCGATCATCAGGTTTGCATAGTTCTGCTCTTTAACCAAGGCTTCCTGAAGCTGCTATGCCTTTTCCTTTTCTTCATGTAACTTGTCTCCCAACATGAAAACATTGTCTACGGTCGCTGTGACTATGGCTACAGAGATGGATTCTAGGTGCCTAGCTGCTTCTTTAGTGTTCTTCATGACCGTGGTCTCATGTGTGGTGATGATGTCTGGCCGAAAAGGTCTTTTCAGTATGGACCCTGTCTCTTTGACAATGGTCTTCCTTTTCTTATTGTAAGCAAAATTCTGCCAGTTAGAAACTATGCTGCCTTTATAGGGTGTGAAGGGGACAATAGGTAGATCCCTTATAGGAGAGACCATATCCAAGTTCTGCAAGTCTAGGCTTTTGGGGTCGATCTCTTCTCTGGACTTCTTTTCTTCCTCCTCTTTCCTCTTTGCTTCTACTTCTTGCTGCTTCTTTCTTCTGTCTTCTTCTTCCAGCTTAGCATTGGTTTCCAGCCTAATTCTTTCTTCCTCTTCTTTCCTTTTCGCCTCTGCTTCAGCTTTAGCTGCTTGGATTTTCAAATTCTCTTCTTCTCTTAATTTATTTTCTTGGGTCTTCTTTGCATGTTCCGAGAGCCTCAATTCTTCTTCAGAGAGAGCCTGGGAGCTTGAGTTGGCTCCTCCTTTGCTTACCTGACAGATCTGCAGCTTGGCCATATTACTGATTCCCCTATATGGTTCTTCCTGAGGATCATAAAAATTGGCATATTCACAGGGAGTAGAGTGCTCTTTGCAATGCTGCGCGACTTTGCCTTGTCGATCGTTCCTATGGAAAATCTTTTCTCCAAAGTGGAAGCTTTTCAATTCTGCAACAAACTCTTTTACAGTTGTGATTCCTGTGAACTTGTAGGCTCCAATATAAAAAGGTAAGGGGGGAAAGGTGGCCTTCTTGGCTTTGTACAAGGTGTTACCCATTCCATCAATGAAGACTTGCCTAACCATTTCCTTATGGACTATGTAATCTGTGGCATACTTCGGAAGAATATAGGGTGCTTTAGAACCTCCATACATTCTTATGTAGGTACCTTCTGGAGAAAAATAGAAATCGCCATACTTTTCTAAGGCCTCCATGGCGTTCTCTGACAAACAATTTGGTTCTTCATGGAAAATTATTTCTTAAAGCAGCATGATAAACTCCTCGCAGATGAGCTTGTAGTCTCTCTTATAATTCTGCGCCCAAAAGATTTTATAGGCAAGGAATACTGGACCTTCGGCCGGGCTCCACATGCATCCCAACTTGGGAAAAAGACATTTTTCCACAATACAATCTATGCGATACGAAGTCATATAGAATTCTGCCTTTCTTTCCTCTAGCCCTTCTTTAGCCATTGTTATTGCTGATGTCAGGATGTCTGAGAGAATGTCAGCCCAATTGAAGATCGTGCCTTTGAAAGCGACAAAATGTATGATAGGTACCCACTGCAGCATGAACATCGTACCATCAAGTCTCCCAAAGATCTTGCTTAGCATGAGAGCAATTAGTCTGAATGGAGGCCTTAAATTCTGGACTTCGTATTCCTCACTATCTTTTCTTCTGAATTGTTTGCCTGAAATTAACATCCTCCTTGCCATATCTAAATTATCCATATTGATCTCCTGCAACCATGCATCATCTAGTCGCTGCTATGCTTTGGGTAGTTTGTAAGCTGTTGCAATGTAGGATGGGTGAAATGAGGTGAAGGCATTACCCGTGCTATCTGCTATGACTCTGATCTCAGCGTTGGCGTGCTGCAACACCCATCCGATCACCTCTGAACATGGGAATAGTTATGGACGTGAGGATGCTTTGGATATACATGAATTCCTGATATTTTGATATAAGCATTCCTCTTCAAGGAGAGCTTCAGGAAAGTCTAGATCCCTTATCATACGATAGATATCACCCCAATTTACTTCCGGAGGCACGTTTGTAGTGCATCTGGTGTCCTGAAATGTTGTCTCCAGTCTGGAATTTTCCTCGATTGCTTTCGTCCTTCTCTTGCCACCTTTGGCCATAATGGGAATCCTGTACAATAATTGACGTGAATAAGCATGCATGACATAGTGTTTTACAAAACTAAACTGATACCTATGGATGGTCTTAAAAGAATGCAAAAAACTTGTGAAAACATTAATCAGGTTATCCTAGTGGTTTTTGGGTTGGTCAGGAAAATTGATGGCTACAAGATCAAGGTTGGTCTAGGTGCTCAAGTCCTTAGGATACCGATCGGTGCATGGGCACGGAAAATGTCAAAACATAAGCTGAGACGTCTATTGATTAGGTGCGAAAAGGTGGATAGGTCAAGCAATTCATGAACAGATGCATCTTTTAAAACACGAGAGAGTCTCAAGACCGTCTATGCTTAAGCTTAGGGTCACTTATCGAACGTCTCTTAGGTTGGGGGAAAACTGTTATCCGGGATCAAGAAGAACAAGCACAAATTAAATGATCGAACAGAGTTACCACATTAACAGGACCGACATCATGATATTCTACGTTAGGCATACAAAGGGTTGATAAGAGTTCTGGGAAAACGCCATGGCTTGGAAACGAATCAAACTGAAAAACGAAACATCCTTTAAAAGGCATGCATGTTCTAAATAGGTTTGCCAGTGTACTTACCTGGAATCGACGGGCGTGGGGCCGTTAAGTGGTTTGTAAAACTATGCTTTCCGCTCGATGATGGACGCACCTTGATTGCTTGAGCAGAATGTTTGAGCTGTGAAAAAACAATGAAATGGCGATGGGGTTTTGCCCCTATATATATGGGTTGGTACGTGTGAAACCTTAATGCGGTTGGTGCGGGCCATTAAAAAGGACATTAAGCCTGTGTACGACCGGGTTATGTCAAATAATTTTTTAATAAATGTAACCGTCAAACGCGGAAGGCTTGCGCCAATGCTTCCCACTTACATGGGAAGAAAATCAAAACGATCCATCGTTGCGGGAGAGTTGTGTGAGTGCTTCCGCGAATGGGTAATGTATCGCGGTGGGTTTAAAAGAGAGCTTCTGCTTCCACGGGAAAGTTATCCAAATCCTTTCGAAAAACGCCAAGGTTTGTCGGTGCGGAGACAATGGACGAGTCTTTCCGAAAGAAAAAGTTGCTACACTTCCGGCGCTTGCAGAAGAGTTACACGAAAGCTTTCGTTGCAGCGGAAGGTTTTGACAAGTTGGTTCCTCCGTGGGCAAGTTTGGTTTAAGCGTTTCGTCCCTCAGAAGACTTAAGTTAACTTTTCCGCTTCGGAAGACTTGGGTTTTTTCTTCCGCGGTTTTGGAAGATTTGGGTCAACTCTTCCGCTATTTCGGCAAAGTTAGCTCAAAGTTTCCGTCGTTACGGGCCAAAAGGCTAAGTTTGTTTGGTCAAAGACACAACTCAAAAGATTCTAAGGCAAGTTTAGGATTGAGGAACTTCTTAACAGGATGCTAAAATGTTGCGAAACTTTCTAAGGCAAACATACCCAAGAAAAAGAGGAGGGGCCCCAATGATTTTTTCAAAAATAAAATGGGGGGGTTGTACCAACAACAGGGCCTATGGGGAAACCAAATCCTATGCTGCCATGTTTCAACCTCAGAACTCATCCAAAATATGCCATGTGTCTTAAATGAACCAATTACCTTATCTTGACCATTAAACCCAATCATTAAATGCATATGTGAGGTTGGTGGGAAAATTAACTTCATGTAGTTATTGAAGCATGGGGGTTGTGAGTCATGACAGTTATGTCAGTTGTCAGCAGTCCTATTTCCTCTATGGTCAGAAGCTATGCAAGTTGTCTTTTCACCCTTACCTCATATCCTTAGAGTCAACACTATTTTGATCATTCTCATTCTCTCATGCATTTCTCTCCACTACATAGAGTTTTCCATTGTTGTTCATGTCTATCACCAGACTGTGTTTAACCCAGAAATTCAAATGTGAAGGAAGAGCTGCATTTTTGGAAGGGAAAATAGAGCGTTGTAGATGAGCATGGAGGTTGGGCAAGCTAGGAATCTTTACCCATTGATTTATGCTACTTTTGGATGCTTGATAAGCCATAGCTTAATGTTGCAGGAGGTTCTAATCCATTAACATGCAACAGGTTGGAATCTTACTGCGCACACTAATAATCACTATAAGGGTTGGATTTCCTGAGGGAGCTATGGACCAGTGAAGGGAAATTCATTCCTTGTGTTGTGTGGGGCATTTGGGAAGGAGTGTCATGGTTGTGATGTCTTAGTGAGACCCATCTCTGTTGAAGCTTTTTTCTAAGCATAGTAAGCAGAGTGGGTTGTGGGTTGAGAGAGAGAGAGAGAGAGAGAATCCTGTAGGTGTTTCCTTCACCCTAGTGGCCTCATAGCCCAAATTGGTGGTGGCGTCTCAACAAAAAGAGTATATGAGGGACAGAGTGCCTATGGTTGGGCGGAAAAACGCTCTTACACAGTCAGTTGCTTGGATATTCTTTTTTTAAAGATAAGTATTCTTGTGTATTTGATGTGTAGTGATTTTATTCATGTGATAATTATGCCGGTAAATTGCATGTCGTGTGTGTGGACTTAGTTCATTCTGATATGTATTTTTATTTACATGTCTTCACATGCACTTTAGATGTTGTAAATTCATAATCTACTTATGGAAAAAATTTCGAGGCCCTAGTTTAGTTAGTGTCCCCTCTGTTGGTTGGTATGGGTGAAGGGGATGTTACAAAGAACTTTGATAAGTCTAAATTTAAATGTTTCAATTGCAATAAGAAGGGCCATTATGCAAGAGAATGTCGTGCAAAGCAAAGAGGAAATTTCAAGGGCAAGTTTCTTGCTTCTACTGCTACAGAAGATGAACCTACAAGAAAGAATTCATCTGATGATCAAGAGACAAAGAAGGAGTACTATCTTGTCTCAACCCTTTCTGGATCCATTACCACTAGTGCTGAGACATGGCTAGTAGATAGTGGTGCATCCAAGCACATGACTGGATATAGGAGTGTTATCACATATCTGAAGGAAAATAATTTTTCCTGTAAGGTGGAGCTTGGAGATAATACCACCTATTCGATACAAGGCATTGGATCCACTTATTTTCATTTGGATTAATAATATGTACTACATGTGGATGAAATTTTGTTTGTCCCCTGATTGAAGAAAAAACCTCTAGTCTGTTTCGGTTCTAGAAGATAAAGGATTCAGATTTATCTTTATGGACAACAAAGAGCTCATGTGGCCTAAGCATGAAGACTTGAACTCTGCACTAGTGATTTGATTTAGAGAGGGAGGTCTTTACAAAGTTATTGGAAAACTCATTCAAGACATGATTCATGACATAATCAGTCCTTGTGAGTTGTGGCATAGAAGGCTTGGTAATCTCCATTTCAAAGCGCTACCTTGATTGAAAAAGATGGTGAAAGATATTCCCGTGTTTAAATATGATTTTGATAGTGTTTATAGAGGTTTCCCTATTGGAAAAAACATTAAGAAGATTTTTCCAAGTAGTACCAAAAGATCTAAGGGGATCCTTGACTTGACTCATTACGATATATGCGGTCCTATGTATGCAACCTCCTTGATTGGTTATTTGTATTATGTGATTTTCATAGATGACTTCTCTCTCAAGTCATGGGTTTATTTTCTGAAATCAAAGAGTGAAAATTTCAACAAGTTTCAAGATTTTAAAGCATTGGTTGAGTATCAGATTGGGAAGCACATTCATTCTTTGATATTTGATAATGGATGAGAGTTTGAATCCCATGACTTCAATGACTTTTGTTGAGATGAAAGAATAAAAATATAGTTAACTATACCCTACAACACCTAGAAAAATGGGGTTGCTAAAAGAAAGAACTGAACAATATGTGAGGCTGCAAAAGCCATGATGTGCGATCAGGATCATCCCACATCCTTATGGGAAGAAGCCTCTAGCAATGTTGTTTATATTCATAACAAAATCCCTCATGCTATCTTGGAATAAAATACTCCTTAAGAGGTTTTCACTGGTGAAAACCCAGATATTGGACACTTGAAGATTTTTGGTTGTCCTGTTAACATTCACATACCAAAAGAGAAGAGTACAAAGATGGAGCCATCTGAAAAGAAATGAACATTTGTTGGATATAGTGAATCATCCAAAGCCTATGGAATCTATGTTCCAGGACAAAGAAACATTGAAGTTAGCATATATGTAACATTTCATGAAGAGTTTTCCTTCAAGCACTCTAAAAAACTTCAGTGTGATTAAGATATGGAGGAACATGATACTTCTATGATGGAGGATCCAATTTCTGATTCTCCCATTTCAAATGGTGAGAGGGAGAAGCCATATGAGTATATAGATATGATTGATCCTGAAGAGCCATAAGATATTATAGAAAGGTCTCTTGATGAACCTCCTACTATGAGGAGATCTGCATGGTGTCGATACATTCTACAAGAGGCAGAAAAACAAGGAGCACCTCCAGGCTCATCCAGAGAGCAAAAGAGATCTGAAATATTTTCAGGATAGGTAGCACAGATGAGTCACATCAGTGATTTAGAAACCTCTACCTATGAGGAAGCCTAAAAGAATCAAGTATGGAAAGATTCCATGGTAGAAGAACACAAATATATCATGATGATGTGTGGGAAGTGGTTCCTAAACCTATCGGGAAGTCAATAGTAACTACCAAGTGGCTTTATAAAATCAAGCATGTAGTTGATGGATGTATTGAATAGTATAAAGCAATATTTGTGGCCCATGGTTTCTCACAGAAAGAAGGGATAGACTATGATGATATATTATCTCCTGTGTCCAAGTACACTACTATCTGAACCATAATTTCCCTTGCTTCAGTTTTGGGTTGGAAACTTCACCAGATGGATGTGAAGACTGCCTTCCTCAATGGTGAGGTTGAAGAAGAGGTTTAAATACATCAACCTGAGGGTTTTGTAATTCATGGGAAGGATTCCCATGTATGCAAACTTAATAAATCCTTGTATGGGATTAAGTAGGCCCTGAGCGATTGGTATTCAAGGATTGACAACTATCTTCTGATCTTGGGATTCTCCAAAAATGAAGTTGACCCAAACCTGTACTTCAAGGTTGTGAAGAACCAACCATTGATCTTGGTTCTCTATGTTGATTACTTATTCCTTACTGGAGAGGAACAACATATAGATCGGTGTAAGAGGGAGCCCACTTCTGAGTTTGAAATGAAATACTTAGGTCTTATGCACTATTTTCTTGGTTTAGAAGTTTGGAAAAGGAAAAATGAGATCTTTCTTTCTCAAGGAATGTACACAATTGATGTATTGTGGAGATTTGGTATGATGGACTGTAAGTCCATGTCTAATCCAATGGTGTCTAATCTAAAGAATCTACATGAGTCAGATTCCAAATCAGATATAGTGGATCCTACCATGTATAGACGGCTCATTGGTTCCTTGATGTATTTGATACGTAGTAGACCATACATATGTTATGCAATGAGTATCTTGAGTCAGTTCATGTTTGAGACAAGGCATAGACATTGGGTTGTTTCCAAGCATGTGCTTAGATACCTTCGAGGTACTATTTCTTATGGACTCAAATATGCTTCCAATGGTGGAGTGATGTTACTTGGATATGTCGAATCTGACTAGGGTGGTAGTATTGTGGACCGAAAGAGTACATCTGTATTTTGTTTTAGCTTGGGATCAACTATGATGTCTTGGTCCATAAGGAAGCAGGGCTCTGTCGCCTAGAGTACTAAAGAAGCAGATTATATTGCAACTAGTACCGCCCGTCGAGAAGCTTTGTGGATTAGGAAGCTACTTGCTAGGTTGTTCGGTGAGAATCTTGAGACTACAATAATTCGCTTTGAAAATCATTACTACATTAAGCTCTCAGAAAACCCTATGTTTCATGACAAATCGAAACACATCGATATGAAGTATCACTACATCAGAGACATGGTCTAGAGAGGTGCCTTAATACTTCAATATATTGCTACTGGTGAGCAAATTTCAGATATGTTTACTAATCCTCTATCGGAGACGAAGTATAGGTACTTTTGAGACAAGCTTGGCATGGTAGAGAATTCCTCCCTCGTTGATAGGGAGTGTTAAAGTTACAGCATCATGAGTCATTCTCCAGGTCAATCTCGTGTGTCAAGATTGAGCTTCGTGTGTTAAGATAGTGCCGGGTGAATCTATGAAGATGGGTGTCTATTTTGAGGGCTCTTGTGAGAAAATAAATTTGATTTTTTCATGTTTTTCAACTTTGGGCGAATAAAAGTGATATTTTTGTTTAGAATTTCACTTTTCACTAAAAAGAAAACTTTTAGAGAATTATGTTAGCTTTCTATTCATAATTTTTTCAATTTTTGTACTGAGATTTGATATGTCGATTTGACAAATGTTTGACAGTGTGTTCTTATAAAATGAAAGGACTACAAAATAGTCATGTTTTGTTGCAAACGTAAAATCATTGTTAAACTTGTTTTTTTCAAAAACAAAATATGCTACGACAATCTACACACAATACACTACTACATGACTATAAGTTTGTTACCAATGGATTTATATAGTAATTATTATATTTTTTTGAATTCGATCAATGGGGAAACCTTGTCGATTTTCAACATGTTTTGTGTTGAAAAACTTTTATCTCAATTGACTATAAAACTAAAAAATCTACGGATACACTTTTGAAGTAGACATGCCAATTAACTGCACCATATTTTTTTCAATTTTTTTGGTGGTGTATTTTAAAGTTATATATTTTTCATTTCAGCGCATTTTGAAAGAGATGAAACAAAACTCAACACATGTTAAGAAAAAAATAATTAAAAATATCAGATCTCACCTATACATAACAAAATCTATACATACGGAAAGTAGAATCAATAATGAAACTAATGGTATCAAGTCTAACAGTCGCTTTGTAGTGTAAGAGATTGTTTTTACCTTTCGAAAATGGAGCAACCTGAAAACTGTGCAGAACCGTGAAGTTTTCAGGTCTCAGAGATTATTCGACCGAATAATTATTCTGCCGAATAATATTTTTCTGTAATGGAACCGTTATTTACAACAAAGGTTGTTCGGCCGAAAAACCAAACACAAAAACTTCTTTGTTGGATGGAAAAAAAAATTACGTTGTCTACACTTGTATAAATAAAACTAAATAGATTCATTATTTTCGCATATTTCTGGTCAAAATATTTTTGAAGGGGTTTTCAAAGGAAATTTCTTTTGCAAAATGAGTTTTTTTTACAAGGTATTTTTCTTCTTATTTTTTTCCAAGGGGTACATTCAAAGAGTTTTTTTCTAAGGCATTTTTGCAAATGAGTTTTTATTCCAAGGTATTTTTCCTTCTTATTTATTAGCAAAGGGTATTTTCAAAAAGTTTTTTTTTTTTCCAATATACTTTTGCAAAGAAGTTATTTCTTTGCAATGGGTTTTTTCAAAATATTTTTTCTCCAAAATATTTTTGCAAAGGAGTTTGTTTTTACAAAGTATTTTTCCAAGTGTTTTTTTCAAAGAAGTTTTTATTCCAAGTTATTTTTGCAAAAGAGTTGTATTTTTCCTTCTTATTCCTTTGAAATGGGTTTTTTCAATGAGTTGTTTTCCCAAGGTATTTTTGCAAAGGAGTTATTTCTTTGCAAGAGGTTTTTCCTAAGAGTTTTTTTCCAAGGTATGGCACTTCTTATTTCTTTGCAAATGGTTTTTTCAAAGAATTTTTTTTCCAATGTATTTTTGCAAACAAGTTATTTCTTTGCAATGGGTTTTTTCAAAGTATTTTTTTCCAAAATATTTTTGCGAAGGGTTTTGATTTTACAAAGTATTTTTTTAAGTGTTTTTTTCAAAGAAGGGTTATTTCCAAGAGGTGCATTTAAATAGTTTTTATTCCAATGTATTTTTGCAAAGAAGTTTTTATTCCAAATTAGTTTTGCAAAGGAGTTGTATTTTTCCTTCTTATTTCTTTGAAAGATGTTTTTTCAAAGAAATGTTTTCCCAAGGTATTTTTGCAAATGAGTTATTTCTTTGCAAAGGGTTTTTTCTAAGAGTTTTTTTCCAAGGTATTTTTGCACTTCTTATTTCTTTGCAAAAAGTTTTTTCAAATGGTTTTTTTTTCCAATGTATTTTTGCAAAGAAGTTATTTCTTTGTAAGGGGTTTTTTTAAAGTAATTTTTTTCCTAGATATTTTTGCAAATGAGTTTTTTTTTACAAAGTATTTTTCTAAGTGGTTTTTCAAAGAAGGTTTCTTTGCAAGGGGTGCATTTACAGAGTTTTTTTTCCAAGGTATTTTTGCAAAAAAACTTTTATTTCAAGGTATTTTTGCAAATGAGATGTATTTTTCCTTCTTATTTCTTTGAAAGGGATTTTTTCAAAGAGTTGTTTTCCTAAGGTATTTTTGCAAATGAGTTATTTTTTTGCAAGGGTTTTTTCAAAAAAATAAAATTTCAAGATATTTTTGCAAAGGAGTTTTTTTTTTTCAAAGTATTTTTCCAAGTGGTTTTTTCAAAGAAAGTTTTTTTCCTATGTATTTTTTCAAAGAAGTTTTTTTTTCAGTGGTTTTACAAAGAAGATTTCTTCAGAAGGTGTTCTTATTCTTTGCCAATGGGTTTTTTCAAAGGAGATTTATTGTCAAGGAGTTCTTATTTCTTTCCAAGAAGGTTTTTTTCAAAGGAGATTTCTTTTCAAGGGGTTTTTTCAAAGAAAATTTATCTCCAATGAGTTTTTCTTCAAAATACTCTTTCAAGATTTTGATAAGGTGAAGTAAATTTCAGTTTATGTGTTTATAGATTTCGTAACTGTTTTTAAATCTTAATTTTTTTTTTACTATAAAGTAATGATTCTTTAATTTATCATTTATAAATTAAACAATCATGGGCAGTAAGAGAAACCGTCAAAGAAAAGGTGATCGTAAACGTGATGATGATGATAATAGAGAAAAACAAAAACTCAGATATCATGCCAAAAAAGTAAGGCTTGCAAAAACGCAAAAGACAATTATTGAAGATATAAATACAGATTTACATGATAATGCTGATGAAATGGAAATTGAAAATAGAGTACAATAAGAAAAAAATGAAGTTGAAGAGACCATTGTTGAAGATGTAAATAGTGATTTACATGCTAATTTAAATGAAGTCAACATTGAAGATCAAGTTCAAGATCCAAAAATTGGACCTGGTATGTATATATCATGTATTTTCCAAATTTATGTTTTATAATGAATTATATTTTTGGATATATGTTAAATTAAATTTAACTTAATGTATAGATACTTTCACCATTGATGATGAAATGTTAGAAGACATTGATTGTAACAAATATGGAGAAAAAATACCCAAACATGTTGCATGATATCATGCTGCAAAATTTTATGATGATGTTTTGAAGAATTATTCAATAGCAGAACAAGCACAAATTTTGAGATGTTTATTAGTGCTCAAGAAGTTAGAAGGTGCTACGTCATTATTGGGCATTCACAAGGCGACAAAATAGTCGAAATTGAAACATAATGTGATAGAAAATATAGGTGATGCAATACAAAAATTTGAAAAATCCAGGAAGAAAGATATCAGTGTTGCACGTAGAACAATTCAGACAACAATCGTTTCAGCTAGTACTAAACAAAATCGTTTGACAACACAACTAGGAAAAGCAGTTGGAACCTCAAGAAAGACATTATACAAACATAACAAATTCAGAATGAAAATAGATGAAAATTATGAACTTGCTTGTTGGAAAATTATTTGTAGACATCCTTACAAAGATAGAATGGGAGCAGGTGTTAAAGATATTGTACAAGAATATTGGTTGGTACATGCTCGAGTTTCATCAAATTCAAGGGATGTGTTACGAAAAAGAGTATCACAAAATGTATATGAAAGCAGTCCAAAACATATAATGGAAATGACACAAGTACAATTGTTCAATAAATTCAAGGAAGATCATCATGGAATTAATGTGTTAATAACTACATTTGTGCAAAAAAGTGATGGTATGTTAGACCTATTATTATACATGACACATGTTGTCGCCGATATCATGTGCAATTTCAATTATATTACGACACGTTTCTTGAATTTGGTAAAATGTTTTGGACAAATTCACCACCTCCGCCCATAATACGTGAATTCATATCTCAAACTCTATGTGAGAGAGATCATGATGAATTATTTTATAATAAGAAATGTGTCAATGGAAAACATTGTCATCATTGTGGAAATCTAGTTTTGTTCCATAATAAATATCCTATCGATAATGATCAGTCGCTGTCAAATGTAACCGTTGATTGGAGAATATATGAATACAACAATTATTCTACAAGTTCTAGTGATGCAAATTTGAAAGTGAAATTTATAAATACACCATGCATTCACATAGAGCACGATAGAAAAACCTTCAATTCAAACAGTCATTGAAATTTTTCCACCATGAACAATTTAGTCAGTGGTTGATTTTGCAGAAAACTACACATTTGCTGCACAAAAAGAGATACAAAGTGAATACTATCACTCTGACCAAGTTTCGATATTTGTCCATGTTCTATATAGACATTCTCAACAAGATGTTGATGGCATTGAAAGCATGTGTGACAATCGAGATGTGATTAAAGAACATCACTTTTATATCAGTGATGATCATACACACGATACACATTTTGTTCAACATTGTATTGAAAATATTTTCTATGATTCACTAAAAAGACGTGAAGTTAAATTCAATGAACATTGGATATGGTCGGATGGATGTGTGGGACAATTTAAATCTTCACGATCATTTTATTGGTTATGTCGACTTCATAAAGCATTGAACATTAAACATGGCTGGAATTTCTTTGAAACTGGTCATGGAAAAGGTGAACATGAAGGTGCAGGAGCATGCGTAAAAAGAACACTTCGAAGATGGCAAATGAACCATTCTTCTGCACGATTTCATTTAGCTATAGAGGTTTCCCAATGGTGTAAATTACATATAAGCCATGATTATAATAAACAATCAAAATATGTGCATAGGTATGTACACGATTTTTTTAATTTATATTAGTTGTCAATTTAAAAAAATGTACACTAACATCAAAAGTTGTCATTTGTGATTTATCATTTAATGTATAGGTTTTTTTGGCTGGTTTGGATCCAAGATATAAATATATCAATACCATACGACGCTAGCACCATACATGGGACTAGAGATTTTCACTCTATTCAGACAAAATCCTTCCAAAACGTGTTTGCATTTGACAATAGAAAACAATCATGCTTTTGTCATATTTGCACTGAAAATGTTGAATCTACAGAAGTTTGTGAAAACATAACGAACAATTACATAAAACATTGGAAACACACAGAGATTAATCCTAAGGGAAAAATGTCACTAACAAGCGTAGAAGAATTAGAATCAAAAGAAATAGCAATATCATCTGATGGCGACAGAATTTCAGATCTTGTTAGAGAAGGTAATGATCTTACAACTTTTTTGTCGATTTTTCATTCTTGTCCATCACCTTATGTGTATAGTTAATTTAATTGATTTAAAAACCTTAACGCCAATTGTAATTTGCACAGGGGATGTTTTCCCTGTGATTACACTTTTAGACAACAATGAAAATGTGAAGTATTATTTGATGTGATGCATTGAAGGAAAAATGAAGTTATTGGAGGACTACAATGACAACGGATATACATACGAGAGAGGATCCATCATTTTAAAAGGCTATTTTTTCAGCAGACCCATATGACTGAAAATTATGTCTACTTTCAGGATTATGAACCTGATGTTATATGTTGTTAATATAGTCAATTAGTATGTGGATCTCGAATAAAATTGGTACAAGTTCCATTGAAAAAATAATTAAAAACTAAAAAATGGAAACTGTTCAAATATGACCATGAACGGATAATTGAGGGCGGCATTCCATTGCGATGTTTTTAACTATATCAAAAATGAATCGATCAATGTTTTTGTCCATGTCAAATGTTGTGTACAATATATTTTTTTCTTTGAACTATGACTACGATCTTGAATGGAAACTAGAATAAGAGTTTAAATGATTATATTTTAGTATGCTGAAATGAATTCGAAAATTATTTGGTAATGAAAACTTTAATGTGTAATTTCGTCTTACATTCTGTGTAGAGTACTTTATTCGGGTCCCCATATGTCTATTATATTACTTAAGGGATGAAATAACAGATGTGGCTGTCCCCACACTCCGCCCCGAATCTTTACTTTTGATTGAATGATGTAAGTGAGGAATCACAGAGAAACCTGCTAGATTTTGTATTCATCTGATTCATTTCATGCTTCTCTAATGTACTTAATAAATGAGAAATTATTATTCTTGATCCATTAAATGGGTTGATCCATTACTAGTTTTTTGGTGGGCTAAATAATTCATATAAGTATGATCCCTGGGTTTTTTAGAATATCACTTGTATAAGTTCACATAATTGAAATCATGGCAAATGGAGATAGCGATCATTTGATTTTTAATCATAAGCAAGGATTCCAGGATTGTGAAGCTTATGCTAAATTAGAGCAATGATTATTTACAATAAGTCGATGAAAATTCATCAAATTGTTGTTTAAAATCATTGCTCTAATTTAGCATAGGATTCACAATCCTATAATCTTTGCTTATGATTAAAAACAAAAAATCATTAAATCCACATTTGACATGATTTCAGTAGCATCTATAGTTCACCAACTAACAAAATGTACCTGAACATTGAAAATATTAATTATTAGTTAAAAATTTAAAATATGAATCATTTATACAAATTTCAATTTATCATTTATATGAAATTCAAGTTTTATATTGAAACCAAGATCATATATATCAAACAAACTTTCATTCTTAACATTAATAACATTACATTGCACCTATTAAAACTTCATAACTTTCATTCTTAACATTCCTAACATTCCTATCAAAACTTGAACCTAACATTCATTCTTAACATTCCTAACATTCTTATCAAAACTTGAACCTAATATTCATTCTTAACATTCCTAACATTCCTATCAAAAAATCATATCCTATCAAAACTTCCTAAAATTCATTCGTAACATCAATTTTTAAAATTCCTAACATTCATTCTTAACATTCCAAACATTCCTAACATAAGATTACACCTATCAAAACTTCCTAACATTCATTCTTAACATTCCAAACATTCATAACATAAGATTGCACATATTAAAACTTCCTAACATTCATTATTAACATTCCTATCAAAACTTCATATCCTATCAAAACTTTCTAACATTCATTCTTAACATCTATTCTTAACATTCATAACATTCATTCTTAAAATTCATTCTTAACATTCCAAACATTCCTAACATTAGATTGCACCTATCAAAACTTCCTAACATTCATTCTTAATTTGAACCTGACATTCATTCTTAACATTTCTAACATTCCTATCAAAACTTTCTAACATTCATTCTTAACATTCCTAACATTCCTATAAAAACTTCCAAAAATTCATTCTTAACATCCATTTGTTGATGTATATGTAACTTCAGAATGTATTTCACATATATGTATATTGTATTCCTATAGAGATGTTATTATTCCTCTATATGCAAGTGTCGTCATTTATATTACAAGTGTCATAACTTATACTTGATGGGTTATTAGACCACCTTGTTGGGGTCGGCTCTATATAAGTCATGTGGGTCAAAGGGTTATTAGACCACCCTATTGGGGGTCGACCCAGTCAGCATTATGTTATGTGGTTAAGTTAAAGCCGACTTGGTAAAGATTATTAGGCAAGTCAAGTCAAGCATAAATAGAGTACGAGAGGCACTCTATTTGATCATTCTATTCTCTCACACTCTTTGGAGAGTGGTGCACTTGTGGAGGAGAAGCTGTTGCTAGGAGATGTCTATCTCTTATGCTTGGGTTGTATCATTGCTATATCTATCTTTAAGGAAGTTGTTGGGGTTTTTCACCTTTATGGTTTTCCCCAAGTAAACTCTGTGTCTCTTGTGTGCTTGCATTATTATCCATGATTGATATGCTGTAGATATGCTGTACATGTTATTCTCTCAATTAAGATCCTAGATCAGATTGAGTTAAATTCTGAAAAACGTATACCATTCTTAACATTCCTATCAAAACTTTCTAACATTCATTCTTAACTTTAACCTAACATTCATTTTTAACATTCCTATCAAAACTTCTTAACATTCATTCTTAATTTGAACCTAACATTCATTCTTAACATTCATAACATTCATATCAAAACTTCCTAACATTCTTACTTACAGGCCTAACATTCCTATCAAAACTTCATATATTCTATCTAAACCCTAACATAGGATTGCACCTAACATTCATTCTTAACATGAACCTAACATTCATTCTAAAATTCCTAACATTCATATCAAAACTTCCTAACATTCATCCCTAACATTCCTAACATTCCTATCATTATTTACATCTCAACACTGAAAATATTTTACATCTACATACATACATAAATTTAATAATACATATATTCATAAACACTCAAAAACATATTCTAAACATTTACCACACATAATATGTAAGTTCAATGTACATGTATATAATCCAAAAAAAAACATTCATGAACATGTGAGTTCAATGTACATATGTATAATCCAAAAATAAAGCTCCTCGATGTCCAGAACTACAATATATATAATAATAAAAAAATAGCAATATAAATCATTCTCTGAATGGAAGTCCACCACTATCCTCCACTAAGGTCTTCCCTTGGACTCAACCCAACCTGCAACATGTATAAAAGCATATTATGAATATTATAAATTATTTAAACAATTTTAAACTAAATTCAAACATTAAAATATTAAACTTATATCAAAGAACAATTAAATTATTAACAAAATTACCTCAAATTATCTAAATGCAAGTCCACCACTATCCTCCACTGGAGTCTTTCATTTGCCTCGAATAGATCGAAGAGACCCCTCCAATGGAGTCTTCCCTTTGCCTCGAAGAGATCGAAGAGACCCAAGTTGCAACATGTATAAAATCAATTTATGAATCTCATAAATTATTTAAATTATTTTAAACTAAATTCAAAAAATTAAAATATTAAACTTATATATCAAAGAACAGTTCAACTATGAACAAAATTACCTCGGTGCTAATATCCACATCCAACAAGGAACCTATATCTTCACCGCCAATTTCTATATGTTCTCTTCCCTAAAATTTAAATTTTGTTAATAAATAAAACATAGTGCAAGCAAAAAAACTAAAATTAAGTAATTAACTTAAAACCGAAACAAAAAAAAATTAAAATTGTTAGCTCACAAGAGATGGAAAATCATCTAAAAAGTTTGAATCTACAGTAACCTGAATGGATAAGTCAAATTAACAATAAGATACATAGTTAAATTAAAAATAAAAAATGATCAAATATCTTTCAAACATAAATATAAATATGTAAATAATAAATATACCTCTCGAAGATGCTCTTCTACATTTTCTACATTTTCACTAGTGGAGACTCGAAAATTATGTTCATTCAACATTCTAGAAAACTGCAACCAATAAACATTTACGTAATGTATTTATTACTATACATCAAAACATGCATAATATCATACATAGATATAATGTAACAAAAAGTTCAATTCAAAATGAATAAAAAAAGTAAATAGATTGAAAGTACACAAACCTCTCCTAAACTCGATGTGTCATTGGACAGGACATCCGAAGCTATATCACGACAAACCTTAGCATAAGCTTTAATATCTTCAATGCTCATTCCATCTAACTCATCATTCCTTTTGTAAACAAAATTATGCCGAATAGTGACTCGAGCCCTCTCTCGACTCAATCCCACATCAACTCCTAAAAATTTCGAAGTTAAACCTTCAGCAATAGCATGCCTTGCAGTTGTCCCAAGTTCTGATGTGGGCTCCATCTCCGATTTGTAAGTCACAAGCCTAGCTGGGCGAGATATCTGAGGTCGAGGTCGAAGAGTAGTGAAATCTTTAAGAGCACTTTTTATATCGTATATTCGCCCCTTTCCAACTCCATAAAAGTCGGAATGAATATCAGTATAGTCTGGATTCAGATATAAAAAAAACTTAGCATAAAAAAATCTGGCAAAATAATTAGAAACCTCATCATTCCATGGCAACCGACCATAAGCTGCAAGGAACCGATCATATAAATGATGTGCAAGATGAGGGTGCTTAAAATATTGCACTTTCAATGCTTTTCGCTTTAGGCCCTCTTTGAAGTTAAACATTCCCATGCCTGTTCTTTGGTCACTCTCTCCTTCACAACAGACCATTTATCTGGACCCATCACTTGGGCCCTTCTTCTCCACATTAAGTCAACAAAACCATCTGTTTTTGGTCCAAGATCCTCATATACCTCAATGAACTTTTGTAATGATCCCAAAACCATCTCTAAACTTTGTTTGTTCTTTGGAAGGAGATCCAAACAAGAAATATCACGTTGCAACCTGTTATAGTGAGATTTACAACTTTCAACAGTCGTTTGTGAAAGACCACTTTCCCATGGAAGCTCCATGGTAAATAAGATGGATAAGTTGTTATGGGTGTACAACCCTCGGCTAGTTCAACAAATTGCGTCCTAGCTCGACCTTCGTCACCCTGTGTAGAATGATGAGCCCCTTGAGAACCTTGCTCTGCACCCATGTCTGTCTCCCTTTCACGATCTTCCTCCCTCTCTGCTTCAAATACAAACAAAGTTATGTGTAAACATGTACAAACTGCGTACACACAAAAATACAATTTATACATGTATTAAAAAATTGATGTTCATACCGATAGAAGGTCGAGATCGACGTTGTTCCATAGAAGATAAAGGAGAACCATATGTACTCCTATTGCCTCACCGATGATTGAATGAATGTGAATTGTACAATAAGCTTGAATCCGAGGTGAAATCGATAACCTTTTATTATCAGTTGGCACACCAACTCCCAAAGAATGTGATGACCTCCTACGCTTTTTCCTCAAAGACTCCTCTCTTTCCATTTGATATGATATCTACACTTACACAACTATCAACTCATAACATATACAAATTCTACATGTTAATTCTACAAATTCTAAGACCTAGTTGCTAAAGAAACTAAGTTCTTTAATAA
This sequence comes from Larix kaempferi, assembly GCA_027924585.1. Lineage (NCBI taxonomy): Eukaryota > Viridiplantae > Streptophyta > Pinopsida > Pinales > Pinaceae > Larix > Larix kaempferi. The sequence goes on along the minus strand of BSBM01000123.1, from coordinate 17,803,117 downwards.
GGACCTAAATATACCTAATATCATCTAATAGTTTTTAAAATGAGTATAGATAATATTGTTGGATGTATGAGGAATTAATGTGCCAATCTTTTAAGTGTTTTTGATGTTTTAAATGAATGAAACCAATATGGTTAAATATTAAGTGAATATTACATTTCTTTAAGGAATCGGTTCATGAGCATGTTAAATCTTAATTTAAATCCTAAATTAATAACTTATTTGATATTTTAACAATTTAAACATAAATTATATCTACAAATATTTTCATTATTCCATATAATCATAAAACATTGTTCTCGATTTGAAACTGGTACCTTTTTACTTTAAAATAGTCTTATTTTTCATGAACACAGAAGCAAAAAGCTCTAAACACAATGAGAGATTGGACTATACAATATATTTTCATTAAGTGATTGGATGATGTAAACCACTTACAATAACTATTTTTTCAAAATATTAATTTTTTTCTACATATAGGTACATATCATCATCAAACAAAACTATTCATGAGGACAGAGTTCATGAACTCTGTCCACATGAACTCTATCTCACAGAGGATAACAAGTGTTCATCCTAGCAACGGTGACAATTTATGGTATCATGTTTCCCGAGTTTTCCATGTTTCAACCTAAGGAAAAATAATACCATGAATCGTCTCCTTTTCCAGGCTAAAACTCAAGACCATCGTTTTCCCTCAATTAGTTTCTCAATTCAATAGGAGTGTTGCTAGCAGTCTTGAGTTTCAGCCTGGCCAACACTTATTAGCTATTTTACAGTTAGTGAATTGAAAGTGGCTAAGTCAATGCAGAGAATAAAGGTAATAAGTTTGACTAAATAAACTAGTTTGATAATTGTACGTTGTTTAAATATATCAATTTTATTTTTCATAATCTTTCTCATAAGTAATAAGTTTGACTAAATAAACTAGTTTGATAATTATAACCCCAAAAACTTGTGATGGTTGACTTCAAAACAAAAATTCATTTTTAACAATTTTCTTTCCTCTAAATCCCATTATGAAACAATCGAAAGTAAACATATAAATAAACATACACATAGACCTATTTCAATTCCAATTGCTATGGTTTATTAAAAACACCAGGGTAATGAGGAGACTACTAAAATCTCCACAATAAAGGAATTAACTTCGAATCCGAGATAATAATTTTTTGTTTGGTGCATAATACAATTGTCTTTCCTGTGTTGGAAATTTAGGGTAATATATTGATCTATAAACTCTGAACTCTGTCCATGTGGACAGAGTACATGAACTCTATTTTTGAAAACTATGTTATGTAACATTATGAAGGTGTAATGGGAAATACTAAATGATTGTTATGGATGATTATTTGTAATCTTATTTGATAATGCTAGTTAAAGATTATTATATCCTAACATAATAAATTTTAGGAATAAATAACCATTTTGAATTTATTAAAAACTAAATTTATTGATTTTGTAAAAAAAATGTGCAAAATAGAAAATGTTTTTTTAAACACAATATCCACCATTAACATTATTCAATAATACTTAATTCACCATCTACCGTGCACCTTAAAAAATTATATAATAGTAATAAAGTGGGAAGAGTTCATGAACTCTATCCATGTGGACAGAGTTCATGAACTCTGTCCACGTGGACAGAGTTCAATAATGTGGGAATATTTCATGAACTCTATCCATGTGGACAGAGTTCAACACTCACCAACTGAAAAAACTGTTTATCATAATTTAAATTGACAAATTAATTGAGAGTTCAGCAAACCTATATTTAATTTTTAATTAGAAGGCATACCTGTTTATTTTTCACTGCTGAAAGACACCGACGAAACCAAACTCGAGCGACTGAAGTCGAACAATGAAGGAAGCAAAATGAAGCCAAGCACCGAAAAAACAAAACAACACCTTCCAACAATATAAAAAAATTAGAAATAACATTGATAGCATTGAAAATATGAAAATTAACAAAAAGAAAAAAAAAATTACATTACCTTCACTGGACGTTGTCCTACTCCACGACGACCAACCACCATCCAAATTGCACAATGTCCAACTACTCACCGAACAAGCACCTTGAATTGGTAGTCTCCACACCACACCAGTTTCGCGATCCACGTCGAAAGAGGCAACAAAACGACGTCAAAAGGGGCGACAGAACTAGGCCGAGAGGAGGTCGAAAGCAGCGACAAAACCAGGTTGAAAGGAGGCCGAAAGGGGAGACAGAACAATGCCAAGAGGAGACCAAAAGGGGCGACAAAACCACGCCGAGAGGAGGCAGTAAGGATTGCGGCTCTCCATGCTGAGAGGAGTCCGATAGAGTGGCAGATCTCCACGCCGAGAGGAGGCCGATAAGGTGGTGGATCTCCACGTCGGGAGGGTGGCGGATCTCCACGAAGTCAACACACAGGGACGACAGGTGATGACAAAAGGAGGGGAGACAGGCGGGGTCCGAAAACGGCTGGCAAGGAGACAGGCGGGGACCAGTCAACTGCAAAGCGAAAAATGCCCAATGTGGGCCGCAACCAACCTTTTATGCAGAATAATTATTCGGCCGAATAATTATTCATCCGAATAAACATAGAACCACCGGTCAAAATTACTTTCCGGCTATGCGTTTGCACATATTTCATGGTCTCCATTAATTTAAACGGTTCACCATTAAGCGTTATTTGACTGAATAAAGGATCAATTATTCGGCCGAATAACAAACGTTATTCGGTCGAATACATATAGTTATTCGGCCGAATAGCTTCTGCTATGTTGCGGCACCCGATTCTCACAGAAGTGTTACCCAACTTCACGTTTTCACCCTGCCTTATAGGATCCTGAGTTGGATTCAGGAAAATTGGAGAAGAATCTTTAGTTGGACTCAAGATTGGTTAAGCTTCATGTGTTGAGGCAAGTGCTTTGTTTGTCAAAGTGATGATGTTGTCCATTCTTGCTAGTCAAGGATAAGGTCTTATGTGTCAAGACATATCCTTATGTGTCGAGGTGGTGCCTCATGTGTTGGGGTGATCCTTTACATGTTGAATCATGTATGGTGTGTGATGTACTACTAACCATGGTTGAGCTATTAAGTCTCCTCTAAAGACTGGCCACCTCTAGAGTGAATTATTTTAGCATATAACCACATGGAACAATGGTAGTACAGTATGATCACGTCATTGGGAAAATATCCTTAGTATATTTGATATGATAATTAAGTTGGCACATGTGGACCATGCAGGTAAGACAAGAGATAAAGATAATATGTGATAAGATATGAGAGAATTCAAATTTTACATAAAATAATTAATTAAGAGAGATTTCGAATTGTTAAACTTCAGTCAAGACTCAGTAAATCAAAGGAGAACTCAAATTGATCACTACAATGATGTTAACAAGAAAGAATCAGTTAAAGAAAGTTAACTAAGTGATAACAAAGAAGATCTAGTTAACTAAGTATTATTGCATGGCGACACTTATGTGAAACTAAAATATGACACTTATGTTAAACTAAACGATGACACTTGAGTTGCGACACTTACATGATGACACTTAAGTTATCCACCTAACTAAGTGGGAAGCTTTTAGTTAAAGGGCGAGTTCATCCTAAGACTCGGTTCAATGAGTTAATGCACTACATGATAAGTGGGGCTCTCTTCTTCATGCAATATTGATACATCCAGATGATTCATCAAGAAATCAGAAGATAAAAATAGAAGTTGATGCATGTGAAGAATATATAAATTTGTCATACAATATTGATGAATTGAATGTGAAGCGAATTCTCTTCTTCCTTGAAGGAAAGGTGCTTCTATTTGTGCATGATATTATTCTGAGTCTCTCTTCTTTATCTTTCTCTTGCTCTGTAATTGCACCGGGGGTGCTTGATGTAAAAGGAATTATCTGATATCTATCAATATACTAAGGAATGATTTGCTTAGGTTTTCTCCCTCAAGTGATAGAGGGTTTCCCCAGGGTAAATTCATGTGTCAAATGTGATTACTTATGTGTATGATTTTTATTTGATTTCAAGTACTATTGCATTTCCAAATTAAAGATAAAAAATTAACACTTTTGAGCTAATAGAGATGTTCCATTGTGTTGGAGAGTTTCTTTCAATTTGAAAAGGTTTTTGTTTCACTAAAAAAGGTTCAATTTTCCCAAGATACCGCCATTTTACCCGATACAAAGGTATATTGTTTACATTTTAAAATCTTTCTCATATTGTTTCATATTTTAGCCTAGTTTTTTGTTTTATTCCTGGGTTGTCACCTTTTGGTTTATTTTTGCTCTTTGTCGTGTTCCTTGCGTGAACTTAGTTAATAAACAACAATGAGAAATTTTTCATTTTTTCACTAAGATAACTAAGGTCTAACCAAGAATTTGAGAAGTTTCAATTTTAAATTTTTATTTTTTTTCTTGTGTGTGCCTATGTAAAGTGTCTTGCAATCCAAAAGCAAGGATTTTTTGGGCAGGCACTCTCTCCAACAACAACAGAAACAACGTAAGAATGCTCTCCAACAACAACAACAACCCCAAAAGCAAGGTTTTTTTGTAGGCACATTCTCCAACAAAAACAACAACCCCATTTATATTCATAATATTACTATATCTTTTGTTTAACTCACTTGGTAAGTTGGTTGGAAGTTACTTTATTAATATTTATTGGGTTCAAGTCCTTCTTTCTATTACATTTTGAAAAAGTTCATGTAAATTTAAGTTATAAAGTAACTTCATTGTAAAAGTGCTTCCCACTTGTTTTATAAAAGTGGGTTAGTTATTTTAAAAAGTAACTTATTTCTAAAAGTGAGCTTATAGGAAAAGTTAATAAATTGGAGGGGATTATTTAATGCATTGAACACCCATCACTATGTGGTTAAATCTATACCTACCACATGTCTCCTTGGTTCCATATTATGTTTCTTCAAAAAGGCACAACTTTGACATCAGTAGTCCATTTTTAGTGTCACTTTTAAAAATAATTGCCTAATTTTTTGAGATCTTTGCATCTATACTATCAAACTATATTTGTGAATCCATTTCAATTAAACATTATAATATGTCTAGTCCAAGTGGTTTTCTACTTAACAATAAAAACTACTTCTCATGGAGAGCAAGAATGGAGGATGTCCTACAAAGTAAGAAACTTTATTGAATTACTTTGTGAGAAGAAATCCTCCCCACTAATACCTTAAGGAAATAAAAATGGGATAGTAAAAATGATGAAGAACGTGGATTAATCAAATGCCCATATTTAATAAATTACAATTCCACTTTTAATGAATTGACCAACCGAATGCCTAAAATTGGAAATGGTATTTGGTCAACACAATGAGATTTGAGGTCACTATATTGAAAATGAGTTGGTTTCTTTAAACCCAAGAGATTTCTCTTGTGTTGAAGGCTATCTATCTAAAAATTCAAAACCCTTAGACTCTTAGTTAAGGAATGAAAAAAATATAAGAGCAATGTATTGATGCTATACTTGCTAAGGTTGGTCCTCCTTATTATGTTTTCCTATCTACTTTTCACTCCACCAAAGAATCTCTAGGGTTTACTCATATAAAACCTCGTACTAAAGAGTTTTGTGATTCTTTGATTTGAGAGCAAGATAATCTCTTGCACATTGGAGTAATCAATCTTGCAGGTATGTCTAATAAAACCTTATTGGCATAACAGAAGGATATCCAAGAATACAAATAAGCAACACCCTCACAAAAATAAAAAAATAAAACAAGTGTCCCAAACCCTCTCAACAAGTTCCCACTCCCAATAGTGATAAAGGCCCTAAATTGAAAGGTAAGAATATTGAACGACATTGCAATGTTTTTGGGTGAGTTGATCATGTGGAATCTTAGTGCTTTAAGAAAATGGAAGCCTTGGAAGTAACAATGAAGAAACACAACATCATTCTTGATTCTTCTTCTAACTCTTCTTCTCATGGACATTCACTTGTTGAATCTGTTTTTTCTTTTTATGCATCATCTACTTATTCTTCTAATGAATGGCTCATTGATTCTGAAGCATATTATCATACGAATAATGATAAATCAATTTTGTATGCTCTAAATGAACTTAACATTGAACAAATATTTGTTAGTGATTATAGATTTCTTAGTGGTGTAGGGTTTGGAATAGTCTAGTTAGATGATGGTCATTTGAAATATTTATTATGTGTTCCAAGTATTTATTGTAATATGGTATTAGTCTATCAAATCACTCATTCTAGTAAAGGTAAGATTGTATATTTTTCACCTCACCAAGTTGTAATTAAGGATTTATAATATCCTAAGCATGACTTAGAAACTAGAATTGTTGATGATATTAATAGGTTGTAAAAATTTGAAAATTTTGGGTCATCATATTTTCCATATGTTTTTATTACTCATAGTAATTACTTGAGAAAACTTTAGTATGAGCGGTTTGGTCATCTAAATTATCTCTCATTACATAAACTATTTAATCAAAAAATGGTGGTTGGTCTTCATGTTGTTTCTTATAGAGATGGTGTTTTTCCTAGGTGTGTTCTCAACAATGATCATCATGACAATTTTAACAAAAGTGCCTCTTGGCACACCTCTTTCCCCTTGCATCTTTTTCACAATGATTTGTGTAGTTTGTTTCCTTCTTCTTCTCTCTATGGATTCAAGTACTTCTTAACTTTCATTGATGACTTCGCCAAATGCACTTGGGTTTACCTTTTAAAAATTAAGAGTGAAGTTTTGGACATGTTTTTGGCCTACAAGGACCTTATAGAAAAAATAAAATTGGACTTCAAATACACAAGTTAATAACATATAATGGAGACTAATATGTAAACAATAAATTTAAAAATTGCTGCAATGCACAAGGAATTCAAATAAACATATTGTCCCATGATAGGACATAAAAATGGTGTCGTTGAGAGAACAAATCATACATTAAAGGAAATGGAAAATTGTATGATCCAATCTAAGGAATTAAGTCTTCAGTATTGCGTGGAAGCCATTAATTGCACTAATCGCACTCCCAAAAGGGAGTTAAAATACATAACACTGGAAGAAGCATGGATTAAAATTAAACTGTATGTAAACCACTTTTGTGTGTTTGGTAGTGAAGCATGAGTTCACAATTTTGATCAAAATTAAAAAGCATTATAGCCTAAGAGTGACAACTATAGTTTTGTTGGATATTCTAAATATATAAAAGGTTATAGACTTCTTCAACCTAATTCCAATGACATCAATCTTAAAAGAGATGTTAATTTGATGAAAATCTCATAGTCTGTAATGCTAATTAAATGTTTGTGCGATCCTCTGTGATTTTGTTGCCTTCTATTCCCAAATTATCTACTGGTGATCCTACTCTAGTTTATTCTTCAGATGATGATAGTGAGGATTAAATACACCTCCGTCCACTCACATTCCTCCAATTGGGTCCTTTGAACATGAACCTATACTAGCGCCATTGATTCCAGATGGGTTTGTACAACATGTAAAGCAATTAATGATCTTCCTAGTGACCCCAAAGATTAGAAAAGAACATGTTCACAATTTCAACGAACATTTTCGCTTTTGGCTCAAGTTTCAGAGACTTGTGATCCAAAAACATTTGCAGAAGCTTTTGTCCATCTAGATTGATATGTAGTAATGATTGAAGAATATCATTCCTTAATGGTGAATGATACCTGGGATCTTGTGCATCTTCCAAATGGAAGAAATATTGTTAGATGTAAATGGGTCTATATAACTAAGCATGTATTATATGGAAGTATTGAAATACTAAATGCAAGGTTAGTTGCCAATGGATTTTTCCAAGTTGAAGGAAATGACTACAATGAAACATTTTTCTATGTCACCAAAATGAACTCCATATACCTTTCTCTCACCCTTTTCACTTCACATAAATGGGAGGTCCATCAAATGGATTTCAAATATGCCTTCTTGCAATGGGATTTTCTAGAAGAAATTTACATGAAACAACCTCCCTACTGTGTGCAAAATGACTCCATATTTTTTTGTCACCTTAAGAAATTTCCTTGGGATTGGTATGCCAAAACATATATCTTTATTCTTGACACCACTTTTTCAAGGTATCATTTTGATCTGAATGTCTATACAAATAAATTACGAAATCATCTTATAATCCTTATTTTTTTCTATTGATGACCTTATTCTTACTGATAGTAACCATAATTTTTTAAACTCATGTGAAATCCATCCTTAAGATGAAACTTAAAATTTATGACTTAAGATATTTGCATTATTTTCTTGGCTTCCAGGTCTTGTAAATCAAATATGGAATTTTTCTTTCTTAGTCCAAGTATGCTTGCGTCCTTCTTCATTTCTTTCACATGGAATATTGTAAACCATCCCCATTTATCTTCTAGTATGGAGTCAAAATTACAGCCACCTACACTACACCCAAAGTAGATGCCACCTTATAAAGTCGATTAGTTGGTGGTATTTTATACTTGACTCATACCCATCCTAAAATTTCCTTTGATATTGGTCTTGTTTCCCAATATATGAAAACGCCCCATGAGAGTCATTAGAAAGAAACAAAATCATACTTTAGCATATCTAGGGTATAATTTAGTTTGTTATTCATTACACCTCAGAGGGACTCCTTCATTGGTTGGTTTCACTAATTTTGATTGGTTTGGAGACCTTGATGATAAAAATTCTGCTATAGGTTATGTGTTTAGTATTGGTTCCAATCACTAATTTTGATTGGTTTGGAGACCTTGATGATAAAAATTCTGCTATAGGTTATGTGTTTAGTATTGGTTCCAATCCTATCACTTAGGATTGTAAGAAAAAACATGATATTGCTCTTACTTCATCAAAAGAAAAGTATTGAGCTTCATTAAATGCAAATTAAGAATCCTTTTGGCTTTGACAAATCCTTTTAGAGTTTGGATTCCAACGACAACAATATATGACTACCCTCTGATGTGACAGTCAGAGTGTCATCAATCTCACCAAAGATCCAGTTCAACATTAGCACAACCAACATATTGAGCCACATATGCACTTCATTAGAAATATTATTCAATATTTCATTCTTGAAGTGCTATTTTCCCCTATAAATGATGATGTTGAAAACATCTTCACAAAGTCTCTTACATAAGTAAAGTTTACTAAAATTTGATCTATGTTAAAAGTTCAAATATTTTTCATTAAGGAGGTATAGGTTCTAATGCCTCCTTCCTTCTCCTATTGTGACACCTTTGGGAATCCTTCAATCCTATCCCAAGTGGTTCTCAAGGGGGGATGTTAAAATATTTATACACATAGGATTTAGTTAAGCTCAACTTAGTCTAAAGTGTCTTTAGGTAAAGTATGTTTCTTTAGTATGCATTACTATGTGTTTGTACTTATGTAATTCGATAATAATGATATGTTCTAGACATAAAGTGATCAGATCCTTCATCTTCACCTCAATGGTAATGGCTATAGGTAAATTTTGTTTCTTTAGTATGCATTAGTATGTGTTTGTACTTATGTAATTCAATAATAACGATATGTTCTATACATAAAGTGATTAGATCGTTCATCTTCACCTCGATGTTAATGGTTATTTATCTATGGTTTGACACTCGATTGGTCCACGATCTCTATTTAAAGAGCATGGAGGTTCATTTTCTTGATGATTGATTGTGAGAAACTCATATGTAAATTCTTTTTACTTTTGCATTAATTTATTTCCTCAAGTAGTTGTTTATTTGGGGATATGGATTTTTTGTCTCTTTGAGGGTAGTAACCATGTAAAACATCAATGTGTCAAACTGTGATTTATTTGTGTGAGCGGTTTCTTAAGGTGTTCAACCTATGTGGAAATACCTTGTATTAATCGAATAACTTGACCTCAATAAGGTTCAATTAGGGCTTAAATCCCATGTTTACCCCATTTAGCATGTATCACATTCCAAACCTATTTCTAGTGCACAAAAACTACCCACAACACTTTGATCCCACTTGAAGTACTACATATAACCCCTAAAAAGGACTAATTTGATAGTACAATGTAATGTCCCTTTTTCAAAAATTTATGAAAATGCCCAATTTTCCAAATTTTCCCCAATTTCGAACTTTGACTAGTTTTATTATTTTGGCCTCCAAATTAACCCAAATGCTCCCAAATATTCTATAAGGGTGTATGAATGATATTTAGACTTGAATATTAAGTTCAGGGATTATTTATAACCCTCAAAATACTTTTGAAAATTTGATTTGTATTCTGGTCAATGTCTGGTATTTTAACTAGCAATTTATGCATCAAATCCCCCCTGGGTAAACAATGAAAATGGCCTCCCAAATGCTTCCAAACTCCTTCGAATATCTGAAAAGAGGTAGGGTATGTATTAAGGATGTTATTTAGGTCTCATGTGCATCATTAATTGATTGTTATCTCTGTTCCAACCCTCTCCCATTCAGTTGCAAAAATCACCAATTCGACCCTTGGGGAAATGACACTATTTCTTCTCCCAATGCAATTAAACTAAGTAAAAAATACTTCAAATGCTCAAGTACAGTACATGAACCTTGTAAAATACATCCATTTCAGTCTATTAATCATAAATGTATCATAGAATCATCCATTCATTCGAAATCATAAGCATTATCATGCTATACATCAATGTAGTGGGGAAATGGACATTGTTTGCTCATTAATCAACATTTTTGCATACAATCAATGGATATTTTGACCTGATACTTTCTGAATATGAATAACAGGGGATATGAAGCTATTACAATTAGAAATATATTATATGAAGCTCTCCCAATGAGTTCAAATTCTCACCAAAAACGTCCTCCCTCAAGGAGCATGAATATGCCTTCAAAACTGAAAATGGTGGAGAGGAAGTGTTGCACTAAAAAAAACCATGAAACTTCCTATAGCTGCTACCTGCAAATAAAAAATCCATTAAAGAACCATGAAATACCTGAGTGGCCTCTCCAAACACCAACTTGGATGGGAATCTTTCACCCTCGAAATTGGCTAAGGCAAGAAACTAGTCATCCACTAGCTCTCTCTTCACAAATGCAATTTTTCTCAAATCATCAAAATCCATTCTCATACTTGATTTCTACATTTTATAACCAACATTAGCCTTCTAAGGGTCGAAATCCTCTCATTATCTTCTAGATATTTCCACTTAGGAAATATTCCACATTTGCCACTTGTCTCCTAGTTTCCAACCCTCCATCTTCTCCCAAATTCAAGTAGGAGTCTCTTTGACTTCCCCCAACTCCATGACCGCCTTCCTTGAGCCTATTTTTGGGGCTGACATGCCATAATGGTCAGATGTCAGAAGTAATATCTTAATTTTTTCATAGATGTCATAGATGCTTCATCATTGTTGTCATAAGACTAGGGAATCTAGCCCAAGTGTCCACTAGTCTCCAATTTTACTCTCCCTCTTCCATGGAGGTTACTGTTCCATCCCATTTCTACTTAAGATGCTCAATGCCATGTGTATTCCTTACTAACTTACCCAATAATGTTTTCCTTCCCATGGATTCGAAATGGCAAGTGAGATTTTCCATGTGGTAGTGAGAAACCAAGCTAGTGTGGGTCCCACATCCTCCAAATGTCCTCAAAACCATTTGCCACCTATAATTCCTCTTGGATTCATTTATTAAACTTATTTATTAAATACTTGGACTATTCTAATGTATACACATTATTCCTTTGCTCCCTTATTACAATTCCCAATGTACCAATTCAACCTAGGGAACTTGGTAGGATTGATGGGGATTGTCTACTATACAATTATTTGAATGGGGACATTACAGTCCTCCCCACCCAAGATTTATTGTACTCAAGAAAATGAAAATTAGGATGCTTCAAAATATTCTCCTCTTCCCATGTGGCATCTTCATTTGGTAGATCCTTCCATTGTGCTAAATATTCTTTGATAATTTTGCTCCTCAACCTCCTTTCTCATGTCTTCAAAATATTTTTCAGAACAAGTGTGAGTTGACCTTCATCATCCAAGGGAGGAAGTATTTCTGAAGTGATGATTTGCTGACCAATGGCTTTTTTGAGACAAGAAACATGAAATACATTATGGATTTTACTCCCTTCCAGAAGTTCTAGTTCATATGCTACCTCTCCAATCTTCCGCACTACCTTGTATGGCCCATAGTACCTTGGTTTTAATTTTTCTACTCCATTATTTTTGAGAGATGTTTGCTTATATGGCTGCAACCTTAAATATACTAAATCATTGACCTGAAAGGTTCTTTATTCTCTATGTCTATTAGCATATTGTTTTTTCTGATTTTGAGCAACTTGCAAATTGTCTTTCAAGAGCTTTAAAATATCTTGGCTTTCTTCCACCCAAATTTTAGCCTTTTGGGATCTACTATCACCAAATATGATTTAAAAAAATGTGATTGCATCATAACCATATAATGCTTTGAAAGGAGACATCCCTATTTACATATGATAAGAGGTGTTGTAGCAAAACGCACCCAAGTGTAGCCATTTTTCCCATGCTTTTTGCTGCTCTCCCACATAGTTTCTTAGGTACCCTTCCAACCATTGATGCACCCTCTCTGTTTTTCCATCCGTTTGTGGATGATAGCTGGTACTTGGAGTCAATTGAGTGCCCACCAACCTAAAAAATTCTTGCCAAAAGGCACCCATGAATCTACTATCTCTATCACTGACAATGCTCTTGGGGAGCCCATGCAATCTAAAGATTTCTTTGAAAAAAATATCAGCCACTTGTGTAGCACTAAAAGATGATGTAACAGCAAAGAAATGATCAAATTTTTTCAACCTATCCACTACCACATAGATGCAATCCTTACCCAAATATTTAGGCAAACCGGAGAAAAAATCCATGGAGATACTGTCCCATTTTTGCTCCGGAATGGGCAATGGTTGTAATAGCCTAGCTGGACATGTGAGTTATGATTTGTTTTGTTTACATACTTTACATTCATTCACATATTTTTGAACATCTTCCTTCAAACCTTTCCAAAAAAACCTTTGCCTCAACTATCTATAAGTTTTGAAGATCCTCGGATGGCCCGCTAGTGGGGAATCATGTGCTTCTTGCAAAATTCGGTACTTGAGGTTTGAGTTCTGAACTAAAAAAATTCTACCCTTATAATATATCAGCCCATTCAAAATCATGTAGTTATCATCGCCTTTGATTCCATCCAACACATCACAAGCAAATTTGTCGTTAGCATATTCAACTAGTAGCATGTTTTTCCAATCCTTGGCAATGTCCATGAGAGAAAAAGAAGGTCTTCTTGACAAAGAATCTGCTACTGTATTATTCTTTCCCTTGACATATTCAATATATAAATCATAAGCTTGGATTTTGCTTACCCACTTTTGTTGCCTTTCATTTAGATCTTTTTGGGTGAGAAAATGTCTTAGACTATTGTGGTCAGTTTTCACCACAAACTTGTTGCCCACCAAGTATTGTCTGAATTTGGCCAATGCATGCATAATGGACAACATTTCTTTATCATATATGGAGTAAATTTTTTCATGAGGCTGCAACTTTCTGCTCTCAAAGGCTATGGGGTGTTGAGCTTGCTTTAGGACAGCCCCTATTCCTCCACCTGAAGCATCACATTCCACAACAAAAGGTTTAGTAAAATCAGGAAGTGCAAGTATGGGACAACTACTCATTACCTCTTTCATTTTTTGGAAGGCCTTTTCAACCTCTTCATCCCACTTGAAAGAATCCTTCTTAGTCAAATCGGTGAGTGGAGAAGTCAACTTGGAGAATCCCTTCACAAATTTTCAATAGTAGGTGCATATGCCAATAAATCCTCTCAATTCGGTAATATTTTTTGGTGATGGCCATTCTAAGATAGCCCTGATTTTTTCCATGTGTACCTTCACTCCTTCTTGCCTAATAATGTGCCCAAGATACAGTAACTCTTTCGTCCCAAATTCACACTTTGACAACTTAGCAAATAAGCACTCTTCTTGCAAAACTTTCAACACAATCTTTAATTGCTGCAAATGCTTTTCCCATGTTTTACTGTAAATGAGAATGTCATCAAAGAAAACCAAAACAAACCTTCTTAGTTGCTTGCAAAAGATTGTATTCATGCGTGCTTGAAATGTGGCTGGAGCATTAGTTAACCCAAAAGGCATGACAAGAAATTCAAAGTGACCATAATGACATCGAAAAACAGTCTTTTCCACATCTTCATCTTTCATTTGAATTTGATGATATCCTGATCTAAGGTCAATTTTGGAGAAGTATTTTGCCCCATGCAACTCATCCATAAGCTCATCAATCCTAGTAATAGGATACCTCTTCTTGATAGTGTTTTTGTTCAAGGCTCTAAAATCTATGCACATTCTCAATGTTCCATCTTTTTTCTTCACTAGCACTACTGAAGAAGCATAAGGGCTAGAGCTTGGTCTAATGAGTCCCAACTCTAGGAGTTCTTGGATGGATTTTTCAATATCATCTCTGAACTTTTTAGGATGTCTATAAGGTGGTATCTGAATGGGTGAAGTACCCTCCTCCAAAATAATGTTGTGCTCAACCCCCCTATCCGGTGGTCTACCATGTGGAAGGTCTCTAAAAACTTTTTCATATTTTTGCAAAAGTCTCTCTATCTCCTTTGGGTGTTCAACAATATTTATATTTGGCTTGGGAGATGTGATATGACATTCAGCAGCCCATTCAATGTCCCCATGTCTCAATATAGATCTCATACTATTGCAAGTCACTACTTGATTTGGATAAGTGTGCTGCCCTCTCACAACTCTTTGTACCCCTTTTGAATCTTGGAATTTCATTTCAGGAATTTGATAATTTATTGTATGCTCTCCTATTGAATACAGCCATTGCACTCCCAAAACCACATTAGTATCAGCAACATCAACCACATAAAAACTATCAACAAAAGTATAGGTACCTACGGTGACTTGCAGCTTTGGAACCCATGTTTTTCATTGCATTGTGTTGTGACCGGGAATGACCACCGTGAATCCATCAAATGGTTCAATAGGTATCTTTCTTTTTTCCACCATCTCTGCATCAATGAATTTATGGGTGGCTCCTCCATCTACCAAAACTGAATTCCTTTGTCCTTGTACCACACCCTTGCATAGGATAGTATGATAGCGAGGTACTGCTGAAAGTACTTCCATTCTTGCTTTGTCCGGTGAAGGCTGATTTTCTTCTTGTCTTTCCTCTTCTACTACTGTCTCATATGCCTCTTCTTGATCTGAAATATGTCCATATTCATCCATGCCCCCATCATACCCCTCTTTATCAGAAAATACTTCTATGTATTGAGCCTTTCCTTTAGTACATTTGTGCCCCGGTGTCCATGGTTGGAAGCATGTGAAGCACATTTTCTTTTTCCGAAGTTCATCCCTATTTGGTCCTTTTTTTTATTCCTTTCAAATGAATCTCTTTTCTAAGGTTTCTTATCATATCCATCCCTTTGCCAAGGTTTCTTTTCAAATTTGTAGCTAGGCTTGGGAGGAAATCTTGTTCTAGGAAGCACATTTTGGAGATCCCTAGTCAAGCTCATTGCATCTTTTAATGTAGTTGGCTTGTGGGCTTTGACCAAACCTTTTAAGGGTTCAGCCAAACCTTCAGTGAACAGCAATACTAACCTTCCCATAGAGACATCAACCACCTTAACTGATAGCTTTTGAAATTCCAACATATATTCAGTAGGGGTCCCAGTTTGCTTCAATTGAGCTAGTTCTTTGAAAGGCAATTCTGTATCTTTTTGTTCAAATCTCTGTAGTACCCTGTCAACAAATTCTCCATATGTTTTAACCTGATTATGACCCAAGGTTTTCATCCCATGAAACCACCATTCATTGGCATCTCCTTCCAAATGCAAAATGGCCATTTTAATGCATCATCTTCCAACATAGGATTCAGTTGAAAATATACATCCAATTTTTGCACCCAAGTGTTAGCAGAATTTTGAGAAGAACCATCAAAAGTAGGAAGTGACATTTTTCCAATAGCACTATTTAATTCTTTATTTTGGAATGGACTCTTATTGTCTTCCCTCCTTTTCATGTTATGTATAGCATCAATATAGTCACTAAATGGTAAACCTCTTTTACACTCTTCGCTCAACCCATTCCATTCAGTTGCTAGTTTAATACTATCCATCTGAATGTCAGGCTCTTCTTTGGGTATGAAAAATTTAGGTGCAGTATACCTTTGTGTGCTTTGGAATTCATCAGGTCTATTATGTGGTTCTGTGCTTGAAAAAATATGCTCACTCCCTTTTATCTTTCCCCCTGAGTGTGAACCACTGTTATCTCTTATCACCCCTTTGCTTTCAAGTTGGTTGATCAACAATTCCAATCCTTGCATAATTTTGTTACCCATTCTATCCATGCTAGTGGAAAGTTTCGAGAAACATGGTTCTAAAGTTTCAATAAGTTTCTCCTATTATCTTAATTCTTCATCCTCCTCTCTACCCATTATTTCAAAAAAAAAAAAAAAAACTCATTTTCTCCTACTATCTCTTCTTCAACCAAAAGTTCTTCAACTACTGGTTCAAAGGGTGGTGATTTATTTTTTTAGATTCTTTTTAATACCATCAGGTGCCAAGACCATGCTTTGATACCACTTGTAATGTCCATTTTTCAAAAATTTATGAAAATGCCCAATTTTCCAATTTTTCCCCAATTTCGAACTTTGACTAGTTTTACTGTTTTGGCCTCCAAATTAACCCAAATGCTCCCAAATATTCTGTAAGGGTGTATGAATTATATTTAGACTTGAATATTAATTTCAGGGATTATTTATAACCCTCAAAAGACTTCTGCAAATTTGATTTGTATTCTGGTCAATGTATGGTATTTTAACTAGCAATTTATGCATCAAACCCCCCTGGGTAAACAATGAAAATGGCCTCCCAAATGCTTCCAAAATCCTTCAAATATCTGAAAAGAGGTAGGGAATGCATTAAGTATGTTATTAAGGTCTAATTTGCATCATTAATTGATTGTTATCTCTTTTCCAACACTCTCCCATTCAGCTGCAAAAATCACCAATTCGACCCTTGGGGAAATGATACTATTTCTTCTCCCAATGCAATTAAACTAAGTAAAAATACTTCAAATGCTCAAGTACAGTACATGAAACTTGTAAAATACATCCATGGCATTCTATTAATCATAAATGTATCATAGAATCATCCATTCATTCTAAATCATTAGCATTATCATGCAATACATCAATGTAGTGGGGAAATGGACATTGTTTGCTCATTAATCAACATTGTTGCATACAATCAGTGGGTATTTCGACCTGATAATTTATGAGTATGAATAACAGGGGATATGAATCTATTACAATAATAAATACATTATATTAATCTCTCCCAATGAGTACAAGTGCTCACCAAAAACGCCCTCCCTCAAGGAGCATGAATATGCCTTCAAAACTAGAAATGGTGGAGAGGAAGTGCTGCACTAAACCAAACCATGAACCTTCCTGTAGTTGCTAACTGCAAATACAAACTCCATTAAAGCACCATGAAAAACCTGAGTGGTCTCTCCAAACACAAACTTGGATGGGAATCTTTCACCCTCGAAATTGGCTAAGGAAAAAAACTAGTCATCCACTAGCTCTCTCTTCACAAATGCAATTTTTCTCAAATCATCAAAATCCATTCTCATACTTGATTTATACATTTTATAACCAACATTATCCTTATAAGGGTAGAAATCCTCTCATTATCTTCTAGATATTTCCACTTAGGAAGTATTCCACATTTTCCACTTGTCTCCTAGTTTCCAACCCTCCATCTTCTCCCAAATTCAAGTAGGAGTCTCTTTGGCTTCCCCCAACTCCATGAGCACCTTCCTTGAGCCTATTTTTGGGGCTGACATGTCATAATGGTCAGATCTCAGAATTAATATCTGAATTTTGTCATGGATGTCATAGAGGCTTCATCATTGTTGTCATAAGACTAGGGAATCTAGCCCAAGTGTCCACTAGTCTCCAATTTGACTCTTCCTCTTCCATGGAGGTTACTATTCCATCCCATTTCGACCTAATATGATCAATTCCATGTGTATGCCTTACTAACTCACCCAATAATTTTTTTCTTCCCATGGATTTGAAATGGCAAGTGAGATTTGCCACATGGCAGTGAGAAACCAAGCTAGTGTGGGTCCCACATCCTCCAAATGTCCTCAAAACCATTTTCCACCTATAATTCCTCTTGGATTCATTTATTCAACTTATTTATTAAATACTTGGACTATTATAATGTATAAACATTATTCCTTTGCTCCCTTATTACAATTCCCAATGTACCCATTCAACCTAGGGAACTTGGTAGGATTGATGGGGATTGTATGTTATACAATTATTTGAATGGGAACATTACATACAAGGACTCATTCAAGGATATTGATTCTTATAATATTCAACAATATCCCCAAGTCACTTGTTTTCATTCCTTGACCATGTTTAAGGTGTTGTAACCCATCTTCGGTGCGAAAATCTCTTAATGGAATCCATATCCAACCTTTATGATAAATACCCCTAAGAGAGGGTTTGTGTTGTGGTTTGTAGATATTGTTCATGGTGATTGAGCCCAATAAGTGGTGTTTAGGTAACAAGGACCATTATTCTCCTCTTATGACATTGGATAGACCTCTAGACATGTTCTTGGTGCAAAAATAACCTATCGATGGAACTGAAAGCACCTTTGGATGTGATTGTTAACCAACATAGTTCATACATAGAGGTTTGAGGGCTTGTCAATGGTGCTTGAGCCTAAGAAACTTTGTTTAGCGCTTAAAGATAATTCTTCCATCCCCTAAACAATGAAAAGGGATTGATGATGTTATTTACCTACTATGACTATGGTTAATACCTCGAGAGCCATCCATGGTGCATGAAACATTTTTATGGAACCCATATCTAATTCATAGGGAAAATACCCCCTACTAAGGACTTGTGTTCTTGTGTCTAGTGTTTTTTCAAGTCACTTGAGCTCAAGAAGGTGCAATTAGGGATTAAATCCCCTTTTTACGCCATTAATGATGTAGCATGGTCCAAACCTATTTCCAATGCACAAAATTACCCATGACACTTATATCCCTCTGGAAGGACTACATAGAACATGTAAAAAGTTTAATGTGATGGTATGGGGAATCATTGAAGGCTCGTTATCCCAATAAGAGATAACCATATCTTAAGGCACATAATTTTCTCCTTCCTCGACCATGTTCGTAGCCTTGTAACACATACTTAGTGTGCAAAATATCCTAAATCCATACATTCCAACCTTGATGCCAAATACCCTCTAGAGAGGGTTTTCATTGTGGTTTGTAGCTATGGTTTTCATCCCCTAACCATGGAACCATTTATTTAAAAGACCTACATTTAGTGCTTAAGCCCCTTGTTTCTCCCCTTGACCATGTTTAGACCTCAAATACCATTTCTAGTGCACAAAACTCTCTCATCCCTCCCCTCATCCCATACCCCTCCTCTCCTCTCACCCACTATATCCATGATAATATATTCCCTCTCATTCACCTCTTCACCATCAACCCTCTTTACCCACATCCAATTCCCTCCACACTCTCCACCCTCACCCATCCCACTCCCACCACTTCCTCATACTCAATGCCTCTCTACCCCCTTGTACCCTTTAGAATATACCAACACTTTCACTCTAAAATAACTCTCCACCATCAATACCTCTATACCCATGCATCATCACATGCTCTCAACACATGTCCTCCCTACCACTCGTTTCTCCCCACTCAACTCCTACTACATCTCTACCTATGTCTAACCTTTTCTCTCATCACATATATACTCTATATACTCTATATACCTCATTGACCATCCACTTTGTAACCTCTCTGTGCCAACCCATCCTCACCTCCTCATTATATCTATATGCCTCTCCTCATTATATCTATATCCCTCTCCACCCATGTTACCCTACTCCACATTTCTTCTCTTCCCTAGTTGTCATCAACCCTTCACCTCCTATCCCTTACATCTTCAATCCATGATTCCCCTACCCCACCTTGTAACCCCATCCCCCTCTTAATCCATAATCCTCCATCCCAACCCTATATTACCCTCGTCCTTTCATTATTTATAGCTCTACACCCCTACCAAACATAATCCCTTTGTATAATATTGTTAATTCCCCACCCTAACCTTACTCACACACTACACACACTCTCATTCACCCACCCCCTCCCACTCACTCTTGCATCCTATCTATTAATTTCCATCATTATTCCACCCTATAAACCTATATTATATCCATCACTACCCCTCCTCACCCTCCCCACCCCTTCAGTCCTCTCACCCATCCAATCCTACCCTTTCTAGCCCATCCCTACGTTCATATTTCAACTCTATCCCCTATGTCCCATCAAATCACAGTTGACCTCCTCCTTTTTCCACCTATCATCCCTACCCATACTTGACTACCCTTATTAACTTGCATTCACCTCTTCTCCTAACCCTCCTCACATCTATCTCTTAGGACCCTCATCACATATTCACCCCTACCCCTCATTGATCATCTCCACCTCTATTCCATCTTCTCCCATTCCCTTCCTTGCATTCCTCCCCCTCCTATTATCTCTCCACCTATAAACCTCCTCTCTTTCCCCATTTGTTCCTTCCACTACTTCCCCTCACTCCTTCCATACTTTGGTTCCTCTTCCATCTCTTGTTCCCTGCATATTTCCATCTCCTCTCCATAAAATATTCCTCCACCCAACCCCTCTTTTCCCTCTTTTCTCTTCACTTCTCCCTTGACCTAGTTAGTTATTACTTAATCTATTTGACCCCATGCTTTAGCCTATCCAATCCTACCCTAACCCAACTTATCATTTCATATCCCAAGTATACCTACTTTCCCTACTTTACCCTACACCACAGTACTTTCTAGGTTATTATACCCTACCTTACCCTACCCTTTTACCAATATACCATAGATTTTCCTACCATGCATTAGACTATCTTATCCTAATATTATCCTACCCTATCCTACCTACCCTATACCTTAATCATACATTAGCTTATCATAATCTTAACCTTTTCTACCCTATATTAATTTAGGCCATAATTTCTTAGCCTATGCTAGCCTAACATACCATAATTGAAGTCAGGAGCGGCAGGTGCAGGAGGGATCATATTCGATCTAGGAGGAAGTATTGTTAATTATTTTGCTTGGGGATTAGGAACCAAAACCAATAATGAAGCTGAGTGGTTATCCCTATTACTTGGAATTGAACTTATATCTTATCTGAAAATTCCAAGGTTGATGGTCTTCGAAGACTCCAGACAGGTAATCCATAAGATGAGGCTTGGATATTAAGTTGGCTCTTCGAGGTGACGTAGAATATACGACTGTATAAAGCTAATCAGCAAGCCACCTTCTCTAACTTACCTCCACGTCATGAGGGAAAATAATAGTGAATCCGACAAACTTTCCAATCAAGGGGTAAAGAAAAAACCAGAATTCTGGTGCTAGATAACAAGGATAAGGTCAATAAATGTATTCCTTAACCCATTCATTCATCCTAAGCAAATTTGAACTCATTTGAAAAGGGAGAATTTCGTTTGGAGTTTAAACCCTCCCCCTTTCCCTCCCTTGGTGGGGACACATGGAGCCATGCATGTAGAGGTTGACTGCCTGTATCCTGAAGGGGAATCCTTTAGCATATGCTTTTATGGTAGCCTACTGGTCATCTTCTCGTTCTCAGTCCCCAGCACACTTTGAATTATTGCTACTTTGAAGGAACACTCGAGAAGTATGGAGAAAATTGTGAATGGGTTGTTTTATGTTAAGCACAGGGAGGATTCAGAGTTGGTTCAAGAATTGTAGTGTGGAACCCATTCTCAATGCTCGATCATTGCGACTTCTTCTGATTTCCAAGGCTTCAACTTAGAGGATTCGAAGGCTAAGGGTTTGCAGTGTGGTTCTGTCACTACACATCCCCCTTTCCAGGATATCAGTGTTCAATCATTTTCTTCGCTTTATATTGCAAAAGACATGGAGGCTTGGCGCACAGTTTATTTGTATGTCAAAGGAAGTATGGAGGACTTTAGGAAAAATTTCAAGAATGTCTATAAAGTTGTCTACAGGAGTGTTCAGGAATTTGTAGTTGTCTTTGAAGACACTAGATACATTTTGAACCGGCTGACTTGTTTTGACTCCATAATTGAGGATTTGGAAGGGAATTTAAAAGAGATAATGGGCACAGTGGACATCATTAAGGAGGAAAGTATGAAAATTGAAAAAATGAACCAATGTAGCCACTGTCAAGAATCTCCAGAAGAAGGAATTCGCCGCATGGATGAAGCTTCGTTTCAACAACATGTATATGGAATCTCATGCATATATGAATAGGCGAGTGTCTCCTTATGCAACTTCTTTAAATTTATTTTTTGTATAATTTTGTGTATTCAATATGTCAGGGTATATCCCTCCAACAATATGACTAGTTCCAGAAGACCTATATGGAAATTTTGTAGCTTTAATGTTTCTCCTACTATAGTTATTCTGACTCAAGCAGTATTAACTAGTAGACTGGTTTTTTCTATGTACTTGGATGGCTGTGCACAACCTTTTTCATGCAAATTTCTCTTTCAGTTTATGCTAAAAAAAAGCATACCATAATTGAAGTAAGCTTATGGTAATATTTCTTTTAAACATAATATATAGTCATATTTCTTATAAGGGTGTGTTTTTCACCCGTTGTAATAACAATGCATGCATGATAGGAATGATTGTGTGTTCTTTCTTGTATAACAAAAATAAATAAAAGTACCAACCTTATTTTATTCAAAAAGCAAGGCTTCTCTACTACAACATAGACATCTCCCGAGAAAAATTGTTGTTGCAATACATTTTTTTTAATGTTTTTTATGATTGTCTCTTCAAATTTTGTTAAGTTATTGTTGCATTTGATCCTTGTGAAGATGCACAATACACGCAATCAAGAAAAAAAGTCTAATAGGAAGGAGAAACCCCCTAAAAATTCAATGAACTAAGAAAAAAGGCAAAGTTTGGTATGTAAAAACATATCCATCCATCAGTGGGAAGCTCAATTCCTTGAGAAATGGATGTTGTGGTGATCTCTTCTTTATGACCATAGGTTATGAATAGGTTTCCAATGGAGGGAATTTGCATTCCAACATCAAGTCAACCTACAACCAATCTTCCATCAACAAATGATGTTTTAGTTGAAGAAGACAAGGAAATTTTGCAAGATTAGTATACAAAGGGAGAAATCCGAGATATAAACTATATTCGTCCATTTTGTGAAGAGGATATTGTGGTGAAATATTATAATAAACACCTTAATGTTCATTATATCGACCACCAACAAGTCCAATGCACTCCTAGTCTTGACCATTAGGTTAATGAAGTGTTACGATCTCCTGGTGAATTTCCGCAATGTCATGGTCATGGGTTCTAGACTCAGGATATGCCTTCCTTACATCATCTATCTAGTGCATGATTGTAATGTCCCCATTCAAATAAATATCAAGTAGGGAAAATTCCACCAACCTACTAGTTTCCTAGGTTGGGGGGGAGACATTAAAATTGGAATAAGGAGACTAATAAACCCAAATGGACTTTTGTTTGTGCATAAATATATTAATAGGGGAAAAATAAATATTTATGGTGAGAAAATAAGATGGAACTTGGTCATGGAGACACATTGGTGGTGTGGGACCCCCAAAAAGATAGATTCCCCATGCCACATGGAATTCCACTCTCACCCATTCGAATCCAAGGTGGATTCCACTATTCTTGGGGTATTTGGAAGGGAATATTACTTGGAATGAATCAATGAGGTCAAAATGTAGAGGAAGAGTAACTTCCATGGGAGAGGAAGAGGCATTTTGGAGCTAGTGGGACACTAGGGTAAGATTCCCTAGCTTCTATGACACAAATGATGAAGATGCCTATGACATTTCTGAAAAATCAGACTTGATGGATGACATATGACATACATTACATGTCAGGGCTAAAAATAGCCTCCAATAAGGCACTAAAGTGAGTTAGGGCAGCCAAAGAGACACCAATTCGAATTTGGTGAA
The DNA here is from genome assembly GCA_027924585.1 of Larix kaempferi. Lineage (NCBI taxonomy): Eukaryota > Viridiplantae > Streptophyta > Pinopsida > Pinales > Pinaceae > Larix > Larix kaempferi. Next base: position 17,779,074 of record BSBM01000123.1, on the reverse strand, counting down.
GGAGGAGGCTAGAATTGGAAGGACAAGTGGCATACTTGGGAATCTCTTCCCAAAATTGAGTTGGCATGAAGCTCATGGATGGAATTCAAATTGGAGAAGCCTTAGGAAGTTTATAAAATTCAGGAACAAAGAAGAAGACCATATTTTCATCATTTTACATTTTGCATTTTGCATTTGGAGAGAAGAGCTAGTAGAGAGCTAGTCTACTTGCCTTAGCACCAATTTCGAGGGTGAAAGATTCCCATCCTAATTGGAAATTGGAGAGGCCATTCAGAACTTTAATTTGGATCTACAATGGAATATTTGGTTACAAGTTGAATCTACAGGGCAGCTCGTGGTCCATTCATCTACAACTTGTTCTTGCATCTCTTTCACATTTTCTTGCATATTTGGGCCCCTGGAGGAATTGTGCCATTGGTGAGATGCTGATCTCTTTGTGAGAGTCCATGAGTATTAATTTATTTGTATTATTATCTATATACTCTGTATTTACTGCTCAGAAGACTCTCAGGTCAAAATACCAAGTGAAACTATGCAAAAATATCAAACAATGCAAAATGATGCCATTTTCTCTATGTCTTGTTGTTGGAGCTTGAAGAGCCATTATTTCGAGTTGTATCAGTCATACTCTATGAATTTTTTTATGTGTGGAGTTTCATTAATGTTATGAAGAATTTTCATTAGCATTGCACAAGTCCTTGGGACCTAAATTTGAATTTCATAACATATGGTGAAAATTACTAGCTCCCCCCTATTAAAGACTTGCATATAAACATATGATTTGAGGGAGTTATAGAAGGCCATAGGAAATAATTGATGATACATTGGGGCGATAATTAAGGTCATTTATTAGTACCATACATCTGTTCTGAAATTTGGAAGGGTTTAACAACATTTGGAGAACCATCCTTGTCCATTACCCTTGGGGGTTTTGAAGCTTGATTTGACTAGTACATTTCCCTACTTTGTACAGATTGTAAATGAATGTTGCAGAAGTGTTTTAAGGGTTTTTAAGCATCCATTAGAATCAATTATATGTATGAATACCTTCCAAACTCATTCAGACCCCATTCGGAAGAATTTGGATCCATTCGAAAGAAGTTGGGTCAATACTAGTCCAAGTGTCGAATTGGTTAAAAATTGCAATTTTTTTCTATTTTCTGCAAAATCTTAAAAAGGGACACTACAAGTGGCATCATAGCATGGTATTTGCACCTGATGTGGCTGACCATTAATTAGGACAAGAATTCAGGGGCCACCTTTAGTATTTGAAACTAAAAGCACCTTTGTTGAAGAGGAAGAAGTAGGAGAAGAAGAGCATTTTATTGAAACTATGGCTAAGGATGAGAAGGGAACCTCAGAGGATAAAGAGGAATTTAATAAATTCATGAAACCATTCTTTGAAGACATGACAAAACATATCATTAAAGGGTTTGAATTGTTTGCTATTCAGCTTGGAAGCAAAGGAGTAATAGGAGGCAGCAGTAGTTCTCATTCTGAGGAAAAGAAGGCAATGGGTGAGCATATTTTCTCAAGCACAGGACCCCATAATAGACCTAATCGATTTAAAAACACACCAAGGCCTACTAAACCTAAATTTCTTGAGGTAAAATAAGAGCCTAACACCCAATTTGATATGCAGGAAGTGGTGACAGAATGGGAAAAGTTGAGTGAAGATTTTAGAAGAACTCTAACATTTGACCAATTCTTTAATGTATCAAGCAAACTCAAAATGAGGGAAGGTAATAAGACTCCATTTCAGAATAAAGAATTGAATTGTTCCATTGTTAAAGTTCCCCTTCCCACTTTTGATGGCTCACCCCAAAGTTCTACAAATACTTGGGTACAAAAACTAGATGTTTATTTTCAGCTGAATCCAATGGTGGAAAATGATGCTTTAAAAATGGCCATTTTTCATCTGGAAGGAGATGCCAATGATTGGTGGTTACATGGTATGAAAAATTTGGGACATGATTAGGTTACAACCTATGGATAATTTGTTGATAGGGTATTAGAAATATTTGATCAAAAAGACCTATAATTGCCTTTCAAAGAACTAGCCCAATTGAAGCAAGTTGGAACCCCTGCTGAATATATGATGGAATTCCAAAAATTATTAGTTAAGGTGGTTGATATATCTATGGTAGTATTATTATTGTTGTTTACTGAATGTTTGGATGAACCCTTCAAAGGTTTAGTTAAGTCCCACCAACCCAATTCATTGAAGGATGCTATGAGCTTGACAAGAGATCTACAAAATGTGCTACCTGGGACAAGGTTTCCTCCCAAGCCCATCTTCCCTTCCTAATTCATATCTGAAAAGAAGCCATGGAAAGAAGATGAATGTGGAAAGGATAATAAAGAGGAACTAAGTAGGGAAGAAATCAGAAGGAAGAAACTATGTTACTCATGCTTCCAACCACGGGTACCAGGACATAAATGTGCTAAGGGAAAGGCCCAATTCATTGAATTATTTTGTGATGATGAGTATGAAGGGGGCATGGAGGAAGGAGGAAATATTTCATCCCAAGAAGAGGGATATGCCACAGAAGAATAAGAAGAGAAAAAAGAAGAATATCATCCATTACCTGGCAAAGGGAGGCTAGCAGTGCTTTCGGGAGTGCCTCCTTTCCACACTATTCGATGCCAAGGAGATATACAAGGAAAAAAGTTTCAGTATTGGTAGATGGAGGAGCCACAAATAACTCCATTGATGCAGCCATGGTGGAGAGTAGAAAGCTACCTACTGAACCATTCGAGGGATTCACAGTCATCATTCCAGGTCACCATACTATGGAGTGCAAAACATGGATTCCAAAGCTACAACTCACCATAAGTAATTACACATTTTTGATAGCTTTTATGTCGTTGATGTTGATGATACTAATGTGGTCTTGGGAGTGAAATGGCTGTACTCTATAGGGGAACATACAGTGAATTATCAAATCCCTTAAATTAGATTCAAATATTCGAAGGGAAAACAAAGGGTATTGAGAGGAATGCACACTTATCCGGATAAGGTAGTGTCCTCCCACAGTATGAAACACAAGAATGAAAAGGTTTTGGGAGACATTCCTCATGGAAGGCCACTTGATAGAGGAGGAACAATTTTGCGGCATACTAAATTGAGATTTCTTGAGGGAAAGCAATCTTGGGTGGGGAGGACTATAATATACCCATTCAAATAATTATCAAGTAGGGAAAATTCCACCAACCTACTAGTTTCCTAGGTTGGGGTGGAGACATTAAAATTGGAATAAGGAGACTAATAAACCCAAATGGAATTTGGTTTGGGAATAAATATATTAAGAAGGGAAAAAAAATATTTATGGTGAGAAAATAAGATGGCACTTGGTCATGGAGACACATTGGTAGTGTGGGACCCCCAAAAAGATAGATTCCCCATGCCACATTGCATTCCACTCTCACCCATTCGAATCCAAGGTGGATTCCACTATTCTTGGGGTAGTTGGAAGGGAATATTACTTGGCATGACTCAATGAGGTATAAATGTAGAGGAAGAGTAACTTCCATGGGAGAGGAAGAGGCATTTTGGAGCTAGTGGGACACTTGGGATAGATTCCCTAGCTTCTATGACACCAATGACGAACATGCCTAAGACATTTCTGAAAAATCAGACCTGATGGCTGACATCTGACATACATGACATGTCAGGGCTAAAAATAGCCTCCAAAAAGGCTCCCAAGTGAGTTAGGGAAGCCAAAAAGACACCAATTCGAATTTGGTGAAGGAGGAGGCTAGAATTGGAAGGACAAGAGGCATACTTGGGAATCTCCTCCCAAAATTGAGTTGGCATGAAGCTCATGGATGGAATTTGAATTGGGGAAGCATTATGAAGTTTATAAAATTCAGGAACAAAGAATAATACCATCTTTTGATCATTTTAGATTTTGCATTTTTGCATTTGGAGAGAAGAGCTAGTAGAGAGCTAGTCTACTTGCCTTAGCACCAATTTCAAGGGTGAAAGATTCCAATCCTAATTGGAAATTGGAGAGGCCATTTAGACCTTTCATTTGGAACTAAAATGGATTCTTTAGTTATAGGTTGAAGCTATAGGGCAGCTTGTGGTTTATTCATCTACAACTTCTTCTTGCATCTCTTTCACATTTTCTTGCATATTTGGGCCCTTGGAGGAATTGCGCCCTTGGTGAGATGCTGATATATTTTTGAGAGTCCATGAATCTTCATTTATTTTTATTTTGATATATATACTCTGTATTACTACTTAGAAGACTCCCAGGTCGAAATACCAAGTGAAACTATGTATACATATCAAACAATGCATAAATGATGCCATTTTCTCTATGTCTTGTTGTTGGAGCTTGAAGAGCCATTATTTCAAGTTGTATTAGTCATTCTCTATGATTTTTTATTTATTTATGGAGTGTCATTAATGTTATGAATAAGTTTCATTAGCATGGCACAAGTCCTTGGCACCTAAATTTTTAATTTCATAAGATATGGTGAAAATTACTGGTTTCCCCCCCTATTGAAGACTTGCATATAAACATCTGATTTGAGGGAGTTGAAGAAGGCCATAGAAACTAATTGATGATACATTGGGGATATAATTAAAGTCATTATCAGTACCATACCTCTATTATGAAATTTGGAATGTTTTAACAGCATTTGGAGAGCCATCCTTGTCCATTACCCTTGGGGGTTTTGAAGCTCGATTTCACTAATACATTTCCCTACTTTGTCCATATTGTAAATGAATGTTGCAGAAGTGTTTTAAGGGCTGTTAAGCATCCATTAGAATAAATTATATGTCTGAATACCTTCCAAACTCATTCAGACCTCATTCGGAATAATTTGGAGCCATTCGGAAGCAGTTGGGTCAATACTAGTCCAAGGGTCGAATTGGTTAAAAATTGCGTTTTTTTTCTAGTTTGTGCAAAATATTAAAAAGGGACACTACAATGATGAAGAACTCCTATCCTTGAAACATTTTTTGAGAAAACACTTTCTCATTTTAATTGATCTTACAAATCATCAATTATGGCTAAAGGATACTTGTTCCTCATAGTGACCTTATTCAAGTGCCTGAAGTAAATACACAACCTCATCATTCCATTATTTTTATTTAAAAAGAGTATTGGTTCTCCCTAAGCAAACAAAGTTGGTCGTATGTATGCTTTCTTCAATATATCTTCTAGTTGCATCTACAATTCATTTAACTCGGGTGTACTCAATCTAGATGTCACTTTAGAAACTAGTGTTGCATTGAGCATCAAATCAATAGAAAAACCTCTATCTCTTTTCATCTAAAAACCTAACACTGCTACAAAAAAGGCCTTTAGTGACGCACAAAAAATGTCACCATAACCTCATTGGTAAAGGAAAAAAGGGCCTCCATCACTAAAAACTAAGCATTTCCAAAGGCAGTGTTTCCAAAAGTAAATGTTTTTCGGTGACAGTGAAGGTATGTCACCAATAATCCTTATTGTGTTGTTCAACGACAGTCCCCATTTCTTATGAACAATAGTGACTTTTGGTGATGGACATGTACTGACCCTTTCTATTTATGCATTTATGGTGATGGTCAGTGACCATCACTAATTCCTATGAAATGTAGTGACTTTTAATGAAGGAACTTTAATGATCCTCACTATTGATCCTCACTAGTGACTTTTAATCAAGGAACTTTAAGGAACTTTTGGCATGTGATGCATATATGTGGACATTCAATGAGGGTATGTCACCAATAATCCTTATTGTGGCATTTAGTGACCATCACAATTTACTTACTTGTGGTGATGGATATTTAATGACCCTCACTATTTATTCATTTATGGTGACGATTAGTGACTGTCACCAATTCTGATGAAAATAGTGACTTTTAATAACATACTTTTAATAACCCTCACTATTTATCCATATATGCGGACAATCAATTAACATCACCATTCCCTATGAACAATAGTGACTTATGGTGATGGAATTTTAATGACCCTCACTATTGATGTCATTGTTATTATCATATTAATGGTGATGTTCCCTATGAGATCATCACCACTTATAGTTATTTTGAAAAAAAAAAAATTATGTGTGATAAAGGATTGCCACCATTTCAATTCACATTGAAAAAATGTAATGGTCCTTAAAGGATAGTCACCATTATTTTTATTAATTATGATGATCATAGAATTAAGCATCACCATTAATTTTTACAATGGTGGAAATCACAATTAAACAACATTACCATTCCTTTCTACAAATTCTGGTGATGATATTTGGCATGTGTTGTTACCCATGGAGACGGATAACAACACGTTTCCATGTATAAGAGCAAAGAAAAATCAACAAGCAATGAAAAAAGGAAGAAAACAAAGCAAACAATAATAGAAATTATAATGATGCAATAGAGAAGATGACTACTGAGGAAAAAGGATAGAGTAACATTTAACTATGGGATTAAAATGCAAAAATAGAAAGAAATAAAGCTTGAAGGCACAATCCGCACACTTACTTAAGTGTGGGAAATAATGGATATGATTTATTTATTAACACTCACTCATAATCCTTCACAATAAAAACAGAAATAATTCACATCTATATCAAATCTATTTTCTTCATTTATGCAACTTGTTCCTTGAAAGTCTACAACCCTTGATAGATCTACATACTCAAGTTCATATATTGTATTGTTTCGTAATCCTTTTGGAGGACGTGTTAACACTACATACCAACCAGTCTCAACTGGATCTTGTACATCGAACACTTGTTTACTTGTTTAGCTTGCAATGCTAGAAGAAATGTATCGTCTTGCCAATTATTGTAACCTAAGCATTTCTTCATATTCACCATTGTAAAACCCAAATCATCAGTTTTAATCCCTGTCTTATTGTATACATAAACCCAATAACATTTGAATAATGTGTACTCCATACAAAAATAATCCAATGTAATAATTTATTTTATCATTCCATAAAATGTTATTTTATGTAGTATAGGGTTTGTATCTTTGGAACTTGGCCTCATCATTGTTTGAGCTTACATACACATGCCACTTTTTTGGGTGGCCCTCTCATTCTCTGTGATTTTGGTATGGAATCTATAACCATTGATTAAGTATCCATTTTACTTGTTCACAAATTTCCTATGGCCACGTGCAAGTCATTTAAGTGTATCAGACACATTTTCATTCCTTCCATTTGTAGAATTTTAAATGTAGTTAGGACACATACAATCAACCTTTAAAAAATGTTTAGTTTCCTACATTACAATATTCTCATTTAATGATTTTTAATCACTTATAATATAAAGAACACATCATCACTTGCTTTTTTAGCCAACTAGTAAAATTATGGTTGTGGAGTTTTTGCAATAAAACTTCATCATTTTTGGCTCGGGTTACCGAATTGGCAATCTCCATCTTGTGCATCCTAATTTGACAGTGATGGACAATGAAATGGTTCTTACTTTGTTTTGATAAAATACAAATAAAATAATTTTTTAGGTCAAACATGTGACTTACTCTATCCATATAAAAACTTTGTCTATGTTAAATAGAACCCACTGATGGGCTTGTTCCCAACTAATACCATCCAATTCTAAGGGAATTGAAGAATGTAATGGCTTTCCATCAAGCATAACTTCTTTGACTTCTTCATCCCATACTTCGTTTCGACCAAGTCTACTTCCAATAGTTTCCATACCTTTCAAGTATCCACCACAAAGCTTTATCGATTCCTCCATAGTGTATCTTTTAGTGATGCATCTTTCGTGCCTATTTTTTTTTCTTACATAACTCTTGTATGCTTTGATGTTCCTTATTCAAAATGAACACAATTCCTTTTTAGTAATATTAAAAGGCTTTGAATAAATTTTTGTTGCTATTGTGCTTGATACAAAGTAAAATTTCACTCACCTCTCGAAGGGTTATATCTATCTATATGCAATCAGGACACAGTATCATAGCTCTCATACTAAGTGTACATTAAAATGCAAAATTATATCAAAGAATGGAGGGAAGTAATTTTCAAGCAATCATAATGTCTCCACAAAATCATTTTCTAACTTGTCTAGACTCTGTTGCAACCGATTTTGCACAAATTTTCCTATAAATGTAGCAAAGCTTACAAATTGTGTTTCGAACAACACTTGCTATCACATGGTGCACAACTACTAGGATAAGTTGTTACATTAGAACATGGAAATCATGTTCTTTCATACCATGGAACTTAAGCTCTTCCAAGATAGACGATTTTTTGGATTAGAACTGTAACCATGTGGCACTTTTAACATGAAAAGAACATGGCATAGGGTCTCTTTCTCTTTCTTTGAAAGAATATGCGGTGTAGGTGGAAGGAATATTTTTTGTCCCTTAACTTCTAAGTTGGTTTTAGACAATTAAATGGATCATGACAACGTGTTGCAGGGTACAAACCTGAATATGGGTGTCTATTTGCTAAGAAAAATCATGATAAAAATATGTGATGAAACTCCAAACATTTATGAAAATATCCATGAAACATATATGAAAAATAAGAGATGCACTAGTACAATCTATGTACTTTTTCATTGTAAAAAACTATGTCAAACTTGAATAGTTAACAATAAAAAAATTGCATTCTACATAAAACATTGTTTTCTCAAAAAACAACAAAAATAGACACCGGGATTCAGGTTTTTACCCTACAACAATGGATTTCAATTCTAGGCACTTATTATCCCTCAAAAAACATCATATTTCAACTCTAAGCTGAGATGAGGACATTCACCACAATAGAATACATGAACATAACTAATGTAGGAGTTTTGGGCAAATCTATGCAGTGTTAGACACTTTTCAGGCCCCATAACAACATTGTGCAGCATTTTGGGCACTCTTACAGCCTCAAGCCTCCATGTTGGGCATTGTTTGACCTCCAAACATTATTTAAGAAGAGTATAAATCAAAATTGGGTAGTTTTGAAGTGGTTATGGGATTGATTACAACATCAAAATTTCCTAATCCTAAAATATGGGTGGTGACTAGGGTAATGTCTTTATAGCAGCATGCCTTAAACAACCCTAAAACTTCAAGTTTGGGCTAAATCATGAGAATCCTGAGCATGAACTGTGACAAGATATGATCAGAATATACATGGCATACTATAGCCTCTAGCCTCTTGAAATATTTTCACTTTAAAAGATATTTTGATATGTGTTGTTCATAGTCTTACCATTCCTTATTCATTGGATTAGTGAGGAATGGAATTTATCTTGTCTATACTACAAAATTTCCCATCGAATCTTTTGTTTGTGTTGATTTCCTAGCCTTGATTTCAACTTGGAAAAAATGTTTATCCTAATTAAATCTATGTGGATTCTATCTTTGAGAGCTCAAATAGAGATGCATGGCTTGTTCTATTTTAGGTTTGAATTCACTTCATAGTGGTTGGCATATGGGATTGTAAAGAAAAGTTACTATATTAATTTAATATCTATATTTAATAGTATGATTTTTATGATGTTTATTGGGGTACCATACCATGTTTTTGATGGACCACTTCAAAAATTTTAGCATTGGAAGAGCTTATCGATCAACAACAATAAGGAAAGAAATTGGCCAAACTAGTTTTGTAGCAAATAACACCAATAAATGACTATTGCTTACTAATACAACATTGCTTTGTCCAAAGTCAAGGTAATAAAACAACCTTAGTTATGTGCATGATAAACACAAAAGTACTTCAATGACAAAATGTAGTCTATCAAATATTAAGGGTTGTCCGATAGGTGGGGAGAATTTGAATTGATAATTTGAGATCAGCCAAATAACTGCAGTGTATATATAGTACTATGCACATTTTCAACAACATCCAACATTGTTGAACACTATAGTACCAAAAATATAAAACTTGAAAGGTCTCTGTAAAATTTTCCAAGTACCAAAAATACAGGCAAAATGAAATATAAAAGACTTTGAATAGATGAGCTTTTTAACAATTGTTTTTCAAGAAATTTCATCCTATAGTCCTTGGAACCTAGAAAAATTGATCTAGTGAGTGTCCATGGAAAGACACCACAAGTAAAACTTGTACTTCATGTAGGAATGAAAAGGATGACTAGTATTATATGGGCCATAAAACATAGTACAGTTAGCATGATTGGCAACTATACCAATGAGATTTAATTATAGTTTTCAATACTTTGTTTCTACATGGTAATGAAAACAAACACCAACAATTCCATCAAGGAACCTATTGAATTTTATGCTAAATGTAGAATTGTTTTCAAGAATAAAAGCCTTGATATATTGTTTTCTACTAAATCCACAACATAAACACATAATTTTTTTTATTCATGCCAATGATTCAGGTCTTCAAAATATTACATGTTGCTTTGATGATACACTATGAAAGATGGAAGGATTTTGTATTGGTTTTGTCAAATATTTTTCCCAAATTTTCCTTGAAAAGGATGTATAGATCTCCTCCCTACTAGAATCCATACTTATCATTAATTTATGTTCCCAAACTAGCAACTTAAAACCGTCAACAACAATACCCAGAATTCGTGCAGCTCTTAGTGTACAGTCCGACCTCAAAAAATAGAAAATCCATAGCAGGAAAGTTGTTGGGGGCCAACAACTTCTAAGTAGTGAGGTTTGGTCCTGGAATGAATCAAATATTGAATAAGTCCATGATTAGGAAATTACACTAATAATAATTTCACCCAAGAAATTGTCTAGGTATTATGGCACACATTTCATTGTCATATCATAAGCATAGAATAATGCATAATCATTACTGTAGGGTGCACACTGTAGTGGTCAACATTGGAATTGATATGATTGGAAAATTGTTAATGTGTCACACAATTCCAACACTACAACAAAGATGCATCTCCTTAAAAGTTTGATTTTGTTGGCATTCATCATGCTACCCTATTAAATTGGAATCCTTGCACTTATGCAACACAACATGGTGAGCACACTGGAGCTTATGGAAGTATGGTGCATTGAAGGTCAGGAAAATCAATCAAGTGTAGTTGATTGCACTCGAAAGGCACATGAAAAGTGTAGATTCGATGTTCATTACATTTGATCTACATGTTATTCACATGCAAAAACCCTTGTTTTTTTCGTTTTTCTACAAAGCCAATGCTGCCATCCCTAGGCTTAAGAGATCAATACTCAGATGTCTTCGTTGACATAAACACACCTTCCTTTGGTGGCACCATGGCTCTGCAACTCTGCTAAGAAGAGTTGTCATGGATTTGGGGATGTTAGTTATTTTCTCAACTTGTTTTTATTATGCTATTGTGGTGTTTCCCCATTTCCAACAAGTGTGCATAGACCATATGGAGTCACCTTGGTATCATAGGTATTTCTCCATTTCCAATGAGTGTCCACATCCCTGACGAAGATACCTATATATCCTATTGTGTTTTGAAACTTATTTCCCAAGCCTTTCCCTTTTAAATTTTGTTTTGAGAAATAGGTGATGGGATAGAACAATAACTCTTTAAAGGCATGATGGATTATAAATATTATTTAAGAACTAGTTAAGCCCACCCAAGTGATAAGATATATCCATTTGTATTTGACTCCCATGCTGCCATCCCAAAAATATATTGATCATTAATTATCAAGTGGGTGGGTAGGACACTACATATAACCAGCATGATGTTCAATACTTGAATCCACGAGCTGCTCAAGAGCTAGTCACTTGGGAAAGTTTATGTTCCATCACTATACTAAACACTCAAATGCCTCCATGAAAGATTTGATCAAATAGTTTCATGAGACAATGGCCTTAAACAACCTCCTAGAGAATTTTATAGTTTACATAGTTTCCCTTGAAGCTTCCACCTAGGATTACAATAGCTTTCAATTTGAAATAATCAGTTTAAAAGAGAAAACCAAAATGTAAAACCACTCTAAGAAAAATGTAAAACAACATTGAAATGAAGAGAGAAAATAACAAAGTAAAAGTAAAAGGATTAAAAATAAAAAAAAAATCAAAGAAAGGCATGAAATGAAAATTATAAAAACAAGCAACAATAAAAGAAAACCTACTTATGTGGGATCCCTGCATTGAGGGAAGTTAGCTAAAGAAGAACATCAAAATCTATCCATTAACAGGAATGAGGTCTACTTCCCCTTCCAAGTGTTTTAATTTGTACATGTCTAGGCCAATATTATCGACTATTTGGAAAGGACCAAGCCATATATATTGAAATTTATAAGTCCTTGTTTCATACAAATCTCTTATCAAATCATCTGTTGACTATCTGTTGATGAAAAACAAACTTTTTGGAAAGAGGGAAAGAATATGTTGGAGGGAGGATGGATTATTTTCCATATACCAAGAAATAAGGGGATGTTCCTAAATTATCCTTTGGGGTCACTCGATCATCCCATAGCTTGCATTTTGCAAAGCACTATGGTAGTTTCTCTAATGGTCAACTACAATTTTCTTCAAAATATGAATAAGGTTTTTGTTGGTGGACTCACTTGTGACATTGCCGTGGATAATAGTTAGATGATTACCATAAAATAATTCCTTTACCTAAAAAACACTTAGTGAACTTCAAAGAAGAAAAACAAGTAGCATTATTAAATATGAGTTTCGATAGACCATTGAACCTAGTAATTAGATGCTTCTCCATAAATTGAAAGACCAATGCTTTCTTGATCTTGATCAATAGCACAAATTTTTTCCATCATGTAAAGTAGTTTGTGGCAAACAATGTGTACTTGTTGATGGTCCCTTATTTCTTTGGATATAGGTTGCAACTGATGAACGACTAGATGAGAGTAGCAGAAGAGTATGGGGATCAATGTAGAAGATGCAATGCAAGTCATCTACCAACATATAAGGATATGGAATGTAATTAATACACTAACCTTGGTAATGGATTGACTCAGTCATCCTTACCCTATTTTGTAATTTTCTTGACATGATCAAGGAAAGAAACTAGTTTTGTATAAGAACCCATTGAAGATGAGGAAAAAGGGTTATGAGAGCTATAATGGTTAGTGTTGTTACTATTTTGACTATAAAGAGAGTTGATGTTTCCATGTTGATATTTTATTGATCCCTAGGAAAGAAAGTTCTAGATGGGATGCTTTTGTCATGATGTTGTGGATGCTTATTGTGTCCAATGCATATGAATAAAAGGAGTATGATTTAGGGGACCTTTAAAATTTATGTGTCGTATTTCTAAACGTTATGTATGGATTATTAACTATTCATGGATCTTACAGAACTCCTAACTCAATTTATTATAATGGTCTATGCTTCATATGGCCTGCATGTCATTAATTTCTTTGCTTGAGGAATCCTTAGATGTTAAATATGATTGTAGGTTGTCATTTGCATACATCCTAGAGTATTTTCCCCATCCTACAATAATCTTGATTGCAATTTGGGTGAGATATTCTTCTCTTTTAGGAGGATTGAAAATGCTAGTGCATCTAGACTATACCAAGATTTTGTTGGCCCTTGAATGAGAACCCTAGTATCAAGCTAACATCAACAAATGGTTATGTTGTTGGTACTATGCCTCAAAGGGGGATATCTATTAGATGGATAGGGGGATTTAAAAATATAAGATTCAAGATCAATGGGAGAATAGGTTCAAGAATTTTGTCTTACAATAATCATAGTTGCAGGAATGGAACCCAGTGTGTAGAGAGGTCGTGATATATGATAGAGCCTCTAATGACTCATATGAGGTTTTCTAGTGTGAGTTCCTGCAAACCTATATAAATGGTTAAAATGACTTGTGAAATCCTAGAAAATCAATATTGGAAGAAAAAGTGAATCCAATGGACTACTGCTAATGTAATACCCCTACCCTGCCATAGTAAATATTGGCCTCAATGTAAATATTATGTTTGTGCAATGTGTGTTGATCCTAGTGTGGAGCTCAAGGACAAGGCCCCACTAATGGATGCTTAAGGTTTGCTTTCATAGGAAAGTATTTGACAGTGAAATTATGCATGTTTTGTTAAGCCATGAAATTTTGTAATTGATGTAAATGTCTAATATTGCAATGAAATACCCAAAACTGGCTAAGTGAGGAAGCTAATGAGAAGGGGGCGAAGGTATCCACTAGGGAGAGGTGAGGGGGTTGTGGGATGGCAACCCATGCTGCCACTTGGGCAGGAGTAACCGATTTGATTCCCTGTACAGGTACAAATTCAGTTACAGAATGTGGAGAAGGAAAGTCGGCGGAGGATATTTGCAAGAGATAAAATTACGCTGAGATATGGCGAGGGGGTTCTTCGTTCATTGGGGGTTATTATTGTTGTTCAGGAAGAAAAACCATGATCATAGAGGGAGTCAGGAGATAGAGGAAGGAGACGAGATCTCCTATGGGAGACGAAGTAGTGAAGCCGAATGCCATAGGAATCCGACGCGTATGCGTTATCTTTGAGTATATCCCTGAAGGCGAGTTTGACAGTGGACTACAGGACATGAATAGCTTGAAGAAGCTGTGTGAATCCTGAAATCCATGAAGCATAGAGTTGAGTTGCGGGACAGAGCTTAGTCCGCAACTCTGGAATGAACCAGCATGTTTAGCAGATGTAGAAGATAGGGTTTAAGGTTGGAAGGCTTGATAAACCCAATGAAGACTATGATCTCGTAGAACTAGTAGTTGGACCTTCTTATGCCTACCCTAAATAGCACTGAAAGGGAAGGGGCCTTGAGGGACTGTGTAGCCGAGAAGAGGGCCTTCCTTGTGTTGGGTGAGGTGGATAATGTGGGTGCCTTATCTGCTAAGTGAATGATATGTCTGTAGCTCTATGGTTGAGCTCACTGACTTAGCAATATCCTCCCTGTTACCCTGTATGCTTGATAAACCCAACTGCAGGTTTCTTTAGCATGTGTATGCTTGATAAACCCAACTGCAGGGTGTCTTAGCATGAGTATGTTACCGGAATTTCTTGATAAACCCAGCTATAGATTGGATTATCATTGAGGTGGATCTTGACTATTAGAGAGCCTACATATCCCTCCTTAGTGGATACATAGCCCAGCTCGAGGGTGGTCTCTTAGCTGAAAGAGTATAGGATGGACAGAGACCTAAGGTTGGGTGGAACGTTGCTCTCACTTAGCCAGTTGTTGCGGCAACTTCAAGATACAAAGATAAGTATTATGTGGAATGAATGGTGTTATTTCATTCGTTATTATTATGCTGCTTTGCTTAAGTTGTTTAATTAATGTTATATGAATGTGAACAATAGGTAGACCATGTGTAAGCATGAGTGGAAGGATGAGTGCTGATTGAAATGCTTCATTCAGTTGCATGAGTTTAATGCATTGATAATTTTACATGTGTTAGATGTATGGTTAACCTTAGTTTCATTTATTATTTGTATTTTTTCATGAGATGCTTACCCTTGTAAATGGAATGCTTAACCATACTTAATCATGGAATGGTTATGTGGCCTGCAGTATGTTTAGCCCGCTCTATCAATCAAAGGAAAGATGGGTTATGGCAGGAGACAGGTAGAGACCTTTTAAAGGTTGAAAGATACCTTAGAAGGTTTACAGACAAAACTTTAGAGAAGGAAATTAGGAGGTTAGATACCTCAACTGGGAAGGGGGTTGTACCATTGGATAGAGCTCTCCAAGAGATTTCCAACGGTATCAACCTTGCCTCATTTGGACTCAGGAAGAGGAAGTTATGTCTCTCAAAAGTTTTCCTTGGTGAGCTACAGGAATAGAGAAGTTGGGATTCCGCAATTCCGATTTCCGTAATGCGGATTGTGGATTGCGGAAGGGGAATTTTTCCAGAAGTTGAAGTTGGGCTTCCGCAATTCCGACTTCCACAATGTGGATTGTGGATTGTGGAAGGGGAATTTTTCCGGAAGTTGAAGTTGAGCTTCCACAATTCCGACTTCAGTAATGCGGATTGTAGATTGCGAAAGGGGAAGTTTCCCGGGAGTTTGAAGTTGGGCTTCCGCAATTCTGACTTCCGCAATGTGGATTGCGGAAGGGGGATTTTTCCGGAATTTGAAGTTGGGATTTTGCATTTCTGACTTCCACAATGTGGATTGCGGAAAGGTGCAATTGCAGATTGCGGAAAGACACAATGCGGACTGTAGATTGCGGAAAGATGCGATTGTGGGTTTTGGATTGCGGAAAGATGCAATGCGAATTGAAGGTTGCAGAAAGACACGATTGTGGAAATACGCAATGCAGATTGCGGATTGCAGAAAGACGCCATGTGGACTGTGGATCGCAATGGTGGGTTGTGGATCTGAGTCCACTGCGACTGTGTGTAGTTTTGGAAGTAAAAGAATAAGAAAAAAAGTAACATCGGATCTTTGTTGGCCTCGAAAGGCCACAAGGGATGTCCAGGGATGTTACAAAGTGGTATCAGAGCTTGAGTTACAACACTGGGGCTGTTAGGGCCAAACCACGAAATAAATCGCACACAAGGAAATGCCCGTGGCACTATTTTAACCTAATAGAACTCTTATTTATTAACTATTTAATGAGTAATTTCCAGATTGTATGGATGTTTCAAGTTTTATGGTATCTAATAAACAATTTTATCATGCACTGTGATTGCAGTAGGTTACAATTGAATCGAACAGTGAAACCGTGTGTCAAAAAGCAAGAATGGTGATCCTTGATAATGTGCAAGATCCCTACGAACCTAAAGAAGATGTACTGGGGGAAAACGTGCGAGAAGAGCACACAACAACAATGTCAAATGGAAGAAGGGAGCGGGTAACTCCCCAGGACTTGGTTGAGACCATGGTAGATTTAATGAGAGGATGATAAAGACGCAAGAAGAGCAGCACCAACTCAATGCAGCCATTCTGCAGAGCCTCACTGACATGCATCAGAAAGTAAACATGGGGTCCAATCCCAGTAATATGGGTCGAGAAGAGAGGAAAGCATTCAGCCATTCTAGAGGTCGTTCTAGGAAGAGGAATCCAAGCCATAGAAGGGGTCCTGTGAGCAGGAGGCATAGAACATCCTCTTTGGGATCTCCTTCTAGCAGCAGAACACTCCACGAACTCTCAAAGAATTCCAAGGCACACTTACAATAGGACTAAGAGAGGAACGAAGTCCAAAGGGATTCCATAGGGAGAATTTAGGAAAGCAAGAGCTCCTACATTTGATGGATAAAGAAAGACAGGACAGGAGGTAGAGGCATGGATACTTGGAATAAAAAAAGTACTTCAAAGTGCATGATTATTCAAAAAGTGAGAAGGATAGAGTTTCCATTTACAATCTAAATGGAAGAGCTTCCATTTGGTGGGAACATCTCATGAGAGTAAAGAGAACCAGCGAAAGGAGGATCATTTGGGATCGGTTTAAAAGATACTTTAAGGAGAAATACCTATCAACTAGGTATTATGACAACAAGAGAAAGGAGTTCAATGAACTTAGGTTGGGGAAACTTTCCATGGAGGAACATGTTCATAAATTCATGGAATTGTTAAGGTATGTACACTACATCAAGAATGAAAGGGTGAAGATTCAGTGTTTCCTTGGAATCCTACCACAGAACTACATGGATAGGATTGAGTTTTTCCATCCACCAAGTTTGGATGAAACCATCAGGATGGCCATGCTCTGTTATGAACAGAATAAAGGGAAGACAGATACTCAACCAGATTGGAAAGGAAATCCAAAATGAGGATTCAAACCCAGGAGAAGTGGCTTAAAGCCACCTTTCAAGAATCATTACAGAAACTTTCCATAGGGACAACCAGCAGGAAGTGGGTTCAAACCAGTGGTAACAACAGTTAAAACATCAAAAGGACTACTTCAGTGTTAGGGATGTGGAGACAACCACATGCTTAGATATTGCCCAAATCGAAGAGGGAATCCCCGAAACTTGCACAACTTGGGAGAAGCAACCACAGTAGAATATATGACCAGAGCCACACCTCGAATCTATGCAGCACTAGATGATCACCATGCATACCACCAATCAGCAGTGGTAGAAGTTGAAGGTAATATTGCTAAGCAATCTATTTATGTTTTAATTGATCCAAGATCCACTCATAGTTATGTGTCCCCTAAAGTGGTTGAAATTTTTTCACTTGGTAAAGTGAAACATAGTAAGTCTTGGTTAGTTCAACTAGCCACTGGAGCTAAGATAAAGGTGAGTGAAGTAGTGGTGGAATGTCTCGTAGAGCTGAATGGACTTTCCACCAAGGTAAAATTGAATGTACTACCCTTAGAATCTTATGATGCCTTGACATGAATGGATTGATTGGAGAAGCATAGAGCCAATCTTGACTACTATAAGAAGGTACTTGAGTGTATTGATGATGAAGGAATACCAAGGTTTTTTAAAGGAATTCGAAAACAAGTTTCAGTAAGGCATATTTCAGCCTTACAACTGAGAAAGTTCTATAAAAAAGGTTGTCAATTATATGTTGTGCATATATCAGATTCAGTAGAAGATAAAGGCACAAAGTTAGAATACTTTCAACTGTTGCAGGAGTTCCATGATGTATTTCCAGATGAAGTGCCAGGATTACCACCCAAGAGAAACATTGATTTCTCCATTAACCTTGTTCTAGGAGCAGCACCAAACTCCAAAGGCCCTTATAGAATGAGCATGCATGAGCTGATAGAACTAAAAATGGAGTTGCAAGAATTAATGGACAAGGAGTATATCAGACCAAGTGTATCTCCTTGGGGTGCACTTGTGTTGTTTTTTAAGAAGAAGGATGGGACTTTAAGGCTATGTATAGATTACAGGAAGCTAAACAAGATAACAATCAAGAACAAGTATCCATTGCCAAGAATTGATGACTTGTTTGACCAGATGAAGGAAGCTAAAGTATTTTCCAAGATTGACTTGAGGTTTGGCTACCATCAAGTGAGGATAAAGGATGAACACATTCACAAAACAACTTTCTGAACTAGATATGAACACTATGAGTTCATTGTGGTGCCATTCAGTCTCACCAATGCACCTGCTACTTTCATGTGTCTTATGAACAGTGTCTTCAACAAATACTTGGATAAGTTTGTGATTGTATTCTTGGATGAAATTCTGGTGTATTCAAAGAATGAAGAAGAGCATACTGAACATTTGAGAATGGTACCGCAAATCCTTAGAGAACATCAACTATATGCAAAGCTGAGCAAGTGTGACTTCTACCAGCAGAAGGTACAGTATTTGGGACATATTATTTCAGAAGAAGGTATTGCAGTAGACCTAGAGAATATTGAGGCCATAATGGACTGGCCTACTCCGAGAAATGTTGCAGATGTAAGATCTTGTATGGGCCTTGCAGGTTACTATAGAAGGTTCATTGAAAGTTTCTCCAAGATAGGTCATCCCATTAAATCATTACAAAGGAAGGAAGTCAAATTTATTTGGTCTGAGAAGTGTGAAAGGAGTTTCCAAAAGTTAAAAGAATTACTTACCAGTGCTCCTGTTTTACAGATTGCAAATCCAAGTAAAGACTTTGTGGTGTGCACAGACGCTTGCATGGAAGGATTGGGTGGAGTACTCATGCAAGAAGGATTTGTAATTGGCTATGGGTTAAAGAAGATGAAAGATCATGAAAGGAACTATGCCACACATGACTTAGAGCTAGCAGCCATAGTGCATGCTCTCAAGAAATGGAGGCAATACCTTTTGGGAAGAATATTTGAACTTAGGACGGATCACATGAGTTTAAAATATTTATTTGACCAGCCAAATCTAAATGCCAGACAAACTAGATGGATGGAATTCCTTTGTGAGTTTGATTTAGAAATTAAACATTTCAAAGGAAGGGAGAATAAGGTTGCTAATGCGCTCAGTAGGAAATTTCATGTTGCAGCGATAAGTATTTGTAAATCAGATTTGAAAGCAAGGATCATTGAAGTTCAAGCTAATGATGAAGCTTATCTAGAAATCAAAGAGAATTTGCAGCGGGGAAAGGTGGATAACAAGTGTGAAGGATATCGGATTGGAGAAGATGATGTCCTTATGTACTAAGGTGCCAGACTGTACATTCCAAATTGAGCAAAATTGAAGGAGCTTGTGTTGGGGGAGATACACCAAAAGCCATATTCTAGCCACCCAGGGTATTAGAAAACTATAACCGCAGCAAGGAAACAATACTTTTGGCATGGGATGAAGAAGGACATAGCGGAGTATATTGCTGGATGTCAAAAGTGTCAGTAGGTTAAGGCAGAACATCAACATCCAGCAAGGTTTTTGCAGCCATTTCACATTCCAGAGTGGAAGTAGGAAATAATTTCTATGGACTTTATAACAAGTTTTCCTATGACTATGAAGAAACACGATTCCATTATGGTTGTAGTGGACAAGATATCAAAAGTAGCTCACTTTATTCTAGTTAAGTCTGCTCACAAGGCCAATGACATTGCAAATATCTTCATGAGAGAGATATTCAGGTTTCATGGATTGCCCAAGGAAATAATTTCAGATCAGGACACAAAATTCACTTCCAATTTTTGAAAAGGGTTATTTCAAGAGTTGGGGACTAGGTTGAATTTAAGTACAACCTATCATCCTCAAACATATGGCCAGACTGAGAGAGTAAACGAGGTTCTTGAAGACATGTTAAGGTTGTATGTGATGGACTAGCCATCCAAGTGGGAGGAATACCTACACTTGGTAGAATTTGCTTACAACAATGGGTAGTAGGCATCGTCGAAGATGAGCCCCTTTGAAGTTTTGTATTGCAGAGGGTGCAGAACTCCAGTAAATTGGGACAGCCTAGTGAATAAGGTAGTGCTTGGACCAGAAATGATTGAAGAGATGGAACAAGAAGTTGTTAAGATCAGGCAAAATTTGAAGGTAGCTCGGGACAGACAAAAGAGTTACGTAGATTTGAAGAGGGTACAAAAAGAATTCTAGATTGGGGATCATGTTTACTTGAGAGTGAGACCAAGGAAGAGCACCATGAAGTTGGGAAGTCGTGCCAAGTTGGCACCCAAATATTGTGGACCATTTGAAGTCCTTGATAGAATAGGACCAGTTGCATATAGGATTGCATTACCTGCTAACATGAAATATCATAATGTTTTCCATGTCTCTTTGCTTAAGAAATATGTACATGATCCTAATCACATCATTGATTGGCATGTGATATAGGTAGAACCATAGGAAGAATTCCAAGTGTAGCCTATATGCATCCTCGATAGGAAGGTTAACTTAATCCAGAGGCGAGCCATCAGACAGGAAAAGGTGCAATGGAAGCACCTTAGTCCAGAGGAGGCAACCTGGGAGGTGGAGGATGCCATGAGAGAGGAATTCCTATTTTTGTTAGTTTTGAGAACACCGAGGATGGTGTTGTTCTAAGGGGGAGGGAGTTGTAATAACCCTACCCTTACATAGTAATTATTGGCCTCAATGTAAATATTGTGTTTGTACAATGTCTGTTTATCATACTATGGAACTCAAGGCCAAGGCCCCACTAGTGGATGCTTAAGGTTTTCTTTCATAGGCAAGTATTTGACAGTGAAACTATGCATGCGTTGTTAAGCCATGAAATTTTGTAATTTATGTAAATGACTAATATTGCAATGAAATACCCAAAACTAACTAAGTGAGGCAGCTAATGAGAAGGGGGCGAAGGTATCCACTAGGGAGAGGTGAGGGGGTTGTGGGATGGAGACCCATGTTGCCACTTGGGATGGAGTAACCTATTTGATTCCCTGTACAGGTATGGATTCAGTTATAAAACGTGGAGAAGAAAAGCTAGCGGAGGATATTCGCAAGAGATAAAATGATGTTGAGATCTGGCGAGGGGGTTCTTAGTTCATTGGGGGTTAGTATTGTTGTCCAGGAAGAAAATCCCTGAGCAAAGAGGGAGATAGGAGATAGAGAAAGGAGATGAGATCTCCTCTAGGAGATGAAGTAGTGAAGCCGAATGCCAGAGAAATCCGACGCGTATGCGTTACCTTTGAGTAGATCCCTAAAGGCGAGTTCGAAGGTGGACTATGGGGCGTGAATAGCCTGAAGAAGATGTGTCAATCTCAGAATCCGCAAAGCAAAGAGTCGAGTTGCGGGACAAAGCTTAGTCTGCAACTCTGGAATGAACCAGCATGTTTAGCAGACGTAGGAGATAGGGTTTAAGGTTGGAAGGCTTGATAAACCCAGTGAAGACTGTGATCTCATAGAACTAGTAGTTGGACCTTCTTATGCCTACCCTGAATATCACTGGAAGGGAAGGGGCCTTGAGGGACTGTGTAGTCGAGAAGAGGGCCTTCCTTGTTTTGGGTGAGGTGGATAATGTGGGTGTCTTATATGCTAAGTGAATGAGATGTCTGTAGCTTTATGGTTGAGCTCACTGACTTAGCAATATCCTCCCTGTTAGCCTATGTGCTTGATAAACCCAACTACGGGTTGCTTTAGTGTGTGTATGCTTGATAAACCCAACTGTAGGGTGGCTTAGCATAAGTATGATATCAGAATTGCTTGATAAACCCAGCTATAGGTTGGCTTAGCATTGAGGTGGATCTTGATTGTTAGAGAGCCTACCTAGCCCTCCTTAGTGGATACATAGCTTAGCTCGGGGGTGGTCTCTCAGCTAAAAGAGTATGGCTGGACAGAGACCTAAGGTTGGGTGGAATGTTGCTCTCACTTAGCCAGTTGCTGGGGCAACTTCAAGATACAAAGATAAGTATTATGTGGAATGAATGGTGTTATTTCATGAGTTATTATTATGTTGCTTTGCTTAAGATGTTGAATGAATATTATATGAATGTGAACAATAGGTAGACCATGTGTAAGCCTGAGTGGAAGGCTGAGTATTGATTGAAATGCTTCATTCAATTGCATGAGTTTAATGCATTGATAATTTTACATGTGTTAGATGTATGGTTAACCTTAGTTTCATTTATTATGTGTATTTTGTCATGAGATGCTTACCCTTGTAAATGGACTGCTTAACCTTACTTAATCATGGAATGGTTATGTGGCCTGCGATATGTTTAGCCCGCTCTATGAGTCAGAGGAAAGATGGGTTATGGCAGGAGACAAGTAGAGACCTGTTAAAGGTTGAAAGATACCTTAGAAGGTTTACATACAAAACTTCAGATAAGGAAATGAGGAGGTTATATAACTCAGTTAGGAAGGGGGTTGTACCCTTGGATAGATCTCTCAAAGAGATTTCCAATGGTACTAACCTTGCCTCATTTAGACTCAGGATGAGGAAGTTATGCCTCTCAGAAGTTTGCCTTGGTGAGCTGCAGGAACAAAGAAGTTGGGCTTCCGCAATTCTGATTTCCGCAATCCGGATTGCAGGTTGCGGAAAGAGAAGTTTTCTGGAAGTTGAAGTTGGGCTTCTGCAATTCCGACTTCCACAATGTGGATTGCGGAAGGGAAATTTTTCCAGAAGTTGAAGTTGAGCTTCCGCAATTCCGACTTCCGTAATGCAGATTGCGGATTGCGGAAGGGGAAGTTTCCAGGGTGTTTGAAGTTGGACTTCCGCAATTTTGACTTCCGTAATTCAGATTACGGATTAAGGAAGGGGAAGTTTTCTGGAATTTGAAGTCGGGCTTCCGCATTTAGACTTCTGCAATGCGGATTGCGGATTGGGGAAAGGTGCAATTGCGGATTGTGGATTGCGGAAAGATGCAATGCAGATTGCAGATTGTGGAAAGACGCAATTACGGATTGCGGATTGTGGAAAGACACAATGTGGATCGTAGATTGCGGAAAGAGACGATTGTGGATTGCGGATTGCGGAAAGACACAATGTGTATCGTAGATTGCGGAAAGAGACGATTGTGGAATGCGGATTGTGGAAAGACATAATGCGGATTGTGGAAAGACGTAATGTGCATTGCGGATTGAGGAAAGACGCCTTGCGGATTGCGGATCGAAATGGTGGATTGCGGATCCAAGTCCAGTGCGGTTGTGTGTCGTCCTAGAAGTAAAATAAGAAGAAAAAAAGTAACATCAGATCTTCGGTGGCCTCGAAAGGTCACAAGGGAGGTCCGGGGACATTACAGCTAACCTTGTGGCTTTACATCGATTAGACCAAAAAATTATGCAAGCAGTGGACTTTTGGGTAGAGTGACTATTGTTAATGGATACATAGTAGAATTTTCTATAGAGAATCAGCAATCTCTCTTTCGAGCAGATGAATATTTTCAGAAAGGAGCCCAAAGAAGACTAATAAGAGAAATCCCACTTGGATCAATATTTTCTTGGTATAAGAAGGACTCCTTCCATTTAGTCCTACTTCCATGGTTGAGTAAATACCCTACACCATGGGGGAGGGGTCAGAGATAACATTGGCAAATTGTGAAACGTGAAAGACCTAGAAGATGGGGGGTTAGAGAGCAATGCAAGGACTAAATGAGTTCTTAGGAGGTTGGACATTACTTATAAGTGGTGGATAAATCAATTGAGAGCAATAAGAAACATGAGTGCGCAATTGGAGAAGGAAATCGATGAAGAAGGGAGTGATGAGGCAAGATTGAATGAATTCTAGAAGTTTCAAAGGTGTGGAGAGTTGGTCATGTCCTAGCTGAAGGGGAGAGGGATAGTGATGGATGGAAGCCTAACAAGAGGAAGAAAGTGAAAGGGAGTATCTACATAATCGTACGAGTGAGAGAATGAGGTGATAAAGAGGGATGTTATTATCCAAACTAATATTTCAAATCCAACCTCAGATGATGTTGTGGAACTACCTAAGTCAAGGAATCCAATAGTGGTCGAAGAATAAGCATATTTTGATGATGTCCTTAAGGATGCACAAAGTTTATTTCAAGAACCAACCCCTCCACCCCAAGTTGTAGAATACATACTTGAATGCAGTGGAACCAACTTGACTTCAACTACTCCTTTTGCACCTTTGAATCATACAATACCTTTTCTTCCTAATCATATTTTAAGTTTTCCTTGGTATAATCACATTAACAGCAGCCATATTCAAGTTGAAGTGTTGACGTGAAGGAACAATATTGATTTAAATTTGGGTTTGTCAAGTAATACTCAAAGCAATGGTAGTTCAGTTCCAATAGTGGGCTCAAATCCGGTTTCACAACTAGGCCTTGGTGGATTTATCTTGGTTGGGTTCCAACCTAGTAAGATGGCATTATCCATGGCAGATCCCGTGTGAGATACTCGGAGTTTTAGGGGAATGGAATTGAAGAAGACACAGATAAATAATGGTTTCTGTGTGAGTCCATCTATAGGTCAAATGGGGTTCAAGATGCCTTCTTAAATTAGCTGAATTTCAAATGTAAGGGTAAGGGTTGTGCAGTGGTATATGAAATTTGTGAAATACCCACTTAGAGTTTCACTTCTCACTTTGCAAGAGGTGAAGTAACAATTTCTGATAGAATTTAGCTACCTATATCAAAACAACTTAGGATTGCAAAATTAAAATAAATTCAACCGTTCAAGAGAAAATCTACTTTAGAGATTTTAAGATTCGATGAGTAAATGCTATTTTTCTATTCATAATATCCATCATAAAAAATAGCTTATTCAAAGATTGCTTCCACAAACTAAAATCCCATTAACACAACAAAAAATCGACATGCCAAGAGCTACATTACAACAAGCCACAAAGATAGACGACACAAATACAACAAGAAAAAAAAAGTGTGTGAAAGTGTTCTAACAAAATTCTAATATACACGTACGTAGTTATTGAAGTTGGAGAAAAAAGTTAAAATATTTTTTTCACTCAATAAAATTATAAAATAATTAAAAAAATCATAAAATAATTAAAAGAAAACTTTGATCCAGATTGTAAGCATATTGTTATTTACGTTGGCACCAATGAGTAAAAAATCTACTATGTTTATAAAAATATGCTAGGTGTTCATGCAAAAAGTGAGTGGGGATGTTTTTCAAAGGTTTATCTAATCTTGCAACCTATTAATTATTAAAAAATTTAATTAAATTTTAAAGTTCACATGTTAAAATGGTTAGTGAACATATGATATACAATATTTTTAACTTTTGTGTTTTTACTAATTTATATGTTAAAATGGTTGGTGATTATGTAGTGTTTTTTAACTTTTGAAAGATTGTTGATTTTGATATTGTTTTTTGGCTTACACGCACTATGAGAGATTCATATTTTACCTAACAAAGATGCATTGCATATGGATCATTAATATACATAGATATCGACAACTAATAAAAAAATGCTTTCTAGATATAAAATTCCAAAAATATATTAAATACAAAGTTTAATTATACAAGGTCTCTTGTGAACAAACTTTGTCTCACATCCTTTGTTTTGTGATAGGTCATGCTGTGAGATCATATGATCTTCTCTCGTTCTTTTATCTCATTCATTGTTAATCTTTTTTTGAGTTACAAATAACAATGGTTCTCTTGTGCCTTCTGCATTCATAGTTAATCCATTTTTAATTTACACAAAATAATGCTTCTCTTGTGCTCAAATTGCGTCAGTAACGTTTTACATATTTGTAGTGTTGTTGTGACCATATCTTTTTTTTCCTAGCTTTATCTCTTTTATTTATTTATTTTCCTATTATTGGGTAATGGATGATTTTGCATAAGTTTATATGAATAGATTTGAAATATGATCTAACATTCTTATTTTTTTTTTTCATTTATGTTTCAATATCATATGAAAAGAAGGACAAGCTTCAAAGAGGACAAGTCCTCGAATTGTGATCAACCCACTTATCTAAACATCCTCTATGAAAGATATCATTGTAGTTTGCCAACATTTCGATTTCTTCATGTCCTTCCATGTTGTTCAAATAAACTGCACACATAACATCCTCATCCTCCATCTCTTTTGCTAAAACATCAAACTTGACAACTGGTGACCACCCATGAATCCTTTGCGCAAAAATGGAAGAGGACTACTCTAAATGTGAGTTTGCTGGATCTAGCCAAAAGGCCTCAATTTTAATAAAATATTTGAGCCCCATGAATTGGATGGGCCAACAAATGACAATTTAGATCAAATTTGACAAGCATATGGTAGTTGCGAGTCATTATGCCAGCATTAAAAACTAACTATAACATGATGATAAACATATTGATGGAGGGTGCCAAGAGGTTTTTGACCAGAGAATAGACACCACGGTATGTCGTGGATGGCTATCATGGATAGCCATGCCTAATACAATGGAACAACCATCAAATTTGACAATTGACAAACTTATCTTAAAGATAAATTTATTTGATCTATAAAACTTGATTGTATAAATAAACCAAAATTATGTATAAATAGAATTCACACTCATCCCAAACTAGTTAAAACTTACTCATCCTCATTTAACAAGAGCCATGTGGTGGCAATGTCCCCGACAATGCCATTGGCACGTGCTGTTGCAATTTGATGAGCTTGGAAAAAGGTTTGCTATTTTTATATGAGCTTATCTTCATAAATTAGGATTAGTGCCATGAACTCACATAGAATTCATGTCAACAACGTGCTATTCAAAATAAATTTTAATTTAATTGCTCATTTCAATAGCCAAGACTCAACTAGTATTCATATTCACCCATACCACTAGATGTAAATGGCTACACTACTATTAGCTGCCTCTATATACACTCTTAATGCTACATTTTATTTTGCACATGTTTCCATTGTGGTTTAAGGGATGTCGTGGTCACATGTTTTCACCGTGATAAGAAGAGTTTCACTAGGCCCAAAATTCCACTTACTCTTGCCTGAGCAGGCCACTGTAAACACTCGCCCTAGGTTGTACTCAAGAGATGCATCAATTTGTCTCTGCTTAATTCTACATGAGGTTGGTAGAGGATATTGAACACATAATTGACTATCTGAGAAGCATTAATATAGAAAATTTTCATAAGAAACCTAGGATTTTTTTGTTTATTTTCATGTTGAATTGAATACATGACTTAAACGACCTTACAACAACATGTTGTAAAGTCATTGAATGGACCAGAGGATAGAGCTTGGAATCATCAAAAGAATTTACTTTTAGCTTGCAAACCCTCTCAAACTTGAATAACAAATGTGGAGCAAGCCATACCAATACCCTAGCACCATAGATAAGTGGTAGAGGAGAATTCTTTTACTTTTGATAGCATACTCAATTATGATCCCTCAGTATGAATAGGAGTGTCACTAGTACAAAAGCAAGAAAATTGTTGACACACACATAATATTAAATTAGAAACAATGAACCATGACTAAATGTGAAAGTTGCATTTTTAACTTCAACATAATCACTTAAAGATTTAGCATATAGATGAAGTCCTCCCATATTGAACAAATTTTGGGGTAGGCTTGCTAAGTAACGCATCACTCGGTATCAACATCGAGGAACAATCTAAACATGTTTACCATACATTTCAATTTCATATGCACGAGGAACATACAGAACCATCCTTTTATGTTTTTTTATGAAATCAAATATATAACAAACATATTGATTCACAAGGGAGGTTCCTTGTCATTGAGAGAGGCACTTTTTATAGTCCAAAATAGTCCAGAGAATAAATGTGTCATCTTTGTAAAGTTAATCATATTAAATAAAAAACTTAAATAATAAATAATAACAATATTTAATGTTTAATTTAATAATCAAATCAAATACAATATAAATAAATTAAATTATATCAATTAAAAATTATTAAAGAAAATAAATTTTAGATAATATAATGGGATTTTGATGAAAAGTAAATATTACCACTAATCATAAGAAATAGATTTTAGATAACATAATGAGATTCATGTGAAAAGTAAATTTGTAAATGGTGCATATCTTAGAGATCTTGGATAAGGAAATAGACTCCATATATTAGTGAGGTTTACACGAAAAGTGAATATTAAAATTTATCTAAATGAGGTTTACACGAAAAGTGAATATTAAAATTTATCTAAAAAGTGAATGTTACATGTTATTAATGTTTTACAATATTTAGTGTTATTAATGCATGAAGATTTAAGTGAAAAGTAAATAATAAAAGTATTGTCACTAATGTTATTAATGAATTTAAAAAAATATAAATGTAAATATGAATAATATAGTTAAGATTATGGGATTTTATCCCACAACTAAAATTCTCTACATGATATTAATATAATAATAATAATGGTGTTATGAAATTTTCTTCCCTTGTGTTATAAATATATTTGATATCAGTTATTCTAGATCCATTTAAACCTTGGATCTATCAAGTACGAAGAGGATCCAATCTTTTATAACCTTTTTGTCAAATCTTGCACTACAAGAAAATAAGTGCATAGTCTAAAAGTTCTACGATTTCAAATGGAAAATTTTTATTTTTCTGGCACTATTTTGAAAAAATCCTACATAAATTTTTAAAAATCTTGGTTACAACTCTCAAACTTTGAAATTTTGGGTGCCCATGGGTTTTTGATGGTATTGAATCCATTTCTACTACTCTCAAACTCTGAAATTTTGGATGCCTAGGGGTTTTTGATGGTGTTGAATCCATTTCTACTATCAAAATCACCATTAAAACAAAGTTAAATTCAGATTTTGCGAAATAAAAAAACGACAGATTCCAATGAAAAGCCCTCGTCCTGGCCGAATAATCAAATTTTTAGACAACTCCATAAATAAGTTTACGCTTCAATAGATATTGATCTGAATAAGATCATCAGATCAACAGGGATGATTGAGGATTTCCTAAAATACGAGGAATATTGATAACCTAAAAACTATTAGATCTGAGCTCTTCTCCTGTTGCTGATACAAACAACTATTGGGTCTTCATTTCTTTTCCAATCGGTCCTATTCACTCAATGCGTTATTCTAGGATCCATATTCAGGAACCTCAATAGATATTGATATATAAATAGATCTATATTAGTTCCTGTTGAGATATTGTAACTTCTAAGAATATTATATTTGTACTTTATTATTCCGGAGATGTTTCATTCCTCTGTGAAGACCTTATTGTATATCTAGAGATGTTTTATTCCTCCGTGGAGAATGTGGTAACTTGGGTTATTAGACTTCCCTAGTGGGGGTCGGCGCTGTATGAGTCATGTGGGTTAAAGGGTTATTAGACCACCCTAGTGGGGTTGCCCTGCCACATTATGTTAAGTGATTAAGTTGGGTCCGGCCTAGTTAATGTAAAATACAAGTCGGATTTGTATATAAATAGAGGAGGTGTGTTCCTCATTTAACACACACTACACTCACTTGTGAATAGCGCATAGGTGAGGGAGAGATCTGCTATGGAGGAGAAGGAGCTCATGTCTAGGGTTTACATATTTGTATTTGTTGGTCATCTATATTGAGGAAGCTTTGTTGGGTTTTCTACCCCATGAGGGTTTCCCAGGATAAATCTGTGTCTCTTGTGTTTATGTTGTGCTTGTTGTTCTTTCAGTGATCCTGTATATACTATTGTTGTGAAATGAAATGCAATGCTGATATTTTATGTCTTAGCATATTGAATCTTAACATGGTATACGAGCTAACCTAAAGGAAGGCAATGTATGGCACTTACGAAAGTTCCACGAACCAGTCATCGTGGAACTTTCGCTATAAATCCATTTTGGCGAAGGTTCGGGATCTGAAACCTTTACAGGTCGTAGATTACATCCCCCTGTACCTTGTGTCCAAAGGAAAACCTCTAATTCGTTGTACTTTGTGAGTTATTATCAGTACAAGTTAGGGTTTCTGCCTCTTCCAGATCTCAGTCATAAACAAGTGACCTAGGAAAAAAGGTCACAACTTGGGCTAGGAAGCTCCAAATGAAATTTTGTAAAACGTAACAGGTATAGCACGGACTTTAGTTTCTTAGATAACTTTTTCAGAGGCCAAAGTTGAACTAGTGACACGTGGCACGACGTACAAGTTCGCTCTCTTGTTTTATCCCATAAACAGGTCATGTTGC
Source organism: Larix kaempferi (assembly GCA_027924585.1). Taxonomy (NCBI): domain Eukaryota; kingdom Viridiplantae; phylum Streptophyta; class Pinopsida; order Pinales; family Pinaceae; genus Larix; species Larix kaempferi. The sequence continues at coordinate 17,748,315 of BSBM01000123.1, read as the reverse complement.
GACACTTGGCATAACTCTCTCTCATAAAATCCAATTGAGGTTAGACCTATGGGGTTGGAAAGATGACAGGTCAGGCTACCACAGGAATAATTCTCAGACCCTGTGGATTTGTAATTTCAGAGATGCACTAGAAACAATCAGGTGCATATTTATGTCAAAACGGAATTGTTTCTGAGCACCTTAATTCTTGGCTTATCATTGTTGAGGGAATTTAGGGCTTCGAAGAAAGTTGGAATTTTTAGAGTCAGAGACCACGGCTGAATGAAACTCAAAAAAATTGAAATTTAGAGACCAAGATCGAAATTTTTGGTTGGTCAGAAGGCTGGGCTTGATCAAACCCTAGTTCGGGATTTTGATCAAAAAGGTGGAAAATTAGGGCTTCTGCAAAAGTTGGAATTTTTGAAATCTGTGACCACGGCTGGAAGCTCCTTAGAAAAATCAAATTTTAGAGCTTTGGATCAAACCTTTTGATTGGGCAGAATGGTGGGCTTTATCAAACACTAGTTCGGGGTCCTGTCCAGTGAATCCAGAAGTTTCAAAGGCAATTTTGAGGGGTCAAATTTGCAATTTTCAAAATTAAATTATGCCAGCATGATCAGCTCAGAAAGCCACATCTTTCCATCCATTCAAAAGTTTGAAATTCAAAGTTTTAATTTTTTAGGGTTTCTCTGACAAACCCTAATCCAGCTCCAGATCTAGTTTCAGCAAATCAAAGTGGATTGGGATCCTGATAGGTATGACTTGAGGAGATACAAGTATGTGTTGAAATATGTTCATGGTTAAGTTTATGATATGTTTGTATTCATGTTATTTATATTAGTACAATTATGATTGTTTGATAATGAATGCATGTGAATGATAGAAGGCATTCTTTGATTAAGGTTATGACACTTATGATTGTATTACTGCACTTGTGGTGTTGTATGAGGATGATGTTGTCTGATAACAAGATACAGGTACATCAAGAAAGACAAATCAAGTTCTATGACCATGATGACATAGGGACAAAGACTCATCCATAATTTTTGATCACATAGAAGCTCTACTTACAAGGTATGTATGACTTTGTTCTACTATGCTTAACCTATGAGATATGCAGATTCTAGCACAAGGTCTCTAAATCATTGAAGAGAACAAAGAAGATATTGTTTGGGTAAGTTAATACATAAACCAAGCATGATAATCCAGGTATGTTTTCCTATATCAAGTTAGAATCCTACCTTGTGATAGGATCTTAGGTAAGTATACTTGTGTATGAAATGATCATGACCATACAAAATGTTTTGATAGTATTGAGATTATACTAATGAATGTATGTTTATGTGTGAGATCATGAGGATGACACTAGTGCACACTTAAGCATGCATAGTGGTACAGAATGAATAGAAGTTCAAAGACATATAGAGATCAAGCGGGGGGAAACTACTCAACATAAAAGATAAGTATTTGAGTTGTTATTTTGAATGTATGAAATAGTAAATGATATTGCTTGTATGCATATTTGTATTCCTAGAATATATCATGCATAGTGTAAGCATTCATATAGCATTGAATAGTATACTACTAATATGCATATGATGGGTAAGATTGGACAAACATTCCATTGTTGTTTATCTAGAATGAAACCTCTTTGCTGACATGCTGAGAGTTTTGCATGCTCTTGATAGTATGTTCTGGTAGAGATGGAAGACATCTAGATAGCCACTATATGCATACAGGATATGGAAAAGTGTTGTGCCAAAATATTGGTCAAGATAGTTGCATGACTATGTGAATCATGTCTGTATGCATAATAGGTTATCATGTCAACATGATTTTATGATTTTGAAGTATTACTAATCATGTAATTAACTTTGATTTGTAGGAAAGATCATGTGCTATGATCTGCAAAAGAAGGATGATGAACACCGAACACGTGATGGATGTTCAACAAGAAGACTTACAAATTAAACATACTATAGAAGGCTCGTGGATAGAAGATTCTCTTAGAAGGAGAAAGAGGATCATGACGAGATGTTTCTCCAAGTGGCTAGATAATACCATTCTCTTAATGGTGTAATTGAAGAAAGCTCTGTACGGGTACCCAGGATCGATAGTCATTTGATGAGCTTAATGATCACCATGAGTGATGCGGATTTCAACCTTTGCTACAAGGTTGACGATGGTGTCCATATACAGATGGAATTCTTCTCTTAGATGGATGCAAGAAGGAACTCACCACAGAGTTTGAATGATCTTGAGGCTCATATCAGTAGGCCCATCTGACAAGAGATGGCATAGATAGATATGCAGAAGAACACTCAATGCAGAGTGTGAATGATGTTTAGTCACAAAGGGAGAGCTGATAGCTTCTTGACAAGCTTGGGCTTTACCAAAAGTAAAGCTGATCCTAACCTTTACCTTAAGGTTATGGATGATGAACCTGTCATACTATTACTGTATGTGGATGATCTATTTCTGACAAGGAATGAGAAACAGATCATGGAAAGCAAGAAGAAGCTACAAAATTTGAGATGAAAGATCTCAGCTTGATGCATTACTTCCTAGGTCTGGAAGTATGCCAAGGTTTAGAAGGAATCTTTCTCAACCAGGGAAAGTATGCTTTGGAAATCTTGAGAAGATTTGATATGTTGGAATGTAAAGCCATGGCCACTCCCATGGATTCCAACTTGAAGTTGTTAGCGGATGACTCATCAGAGTTAGCGGATGTGACTCTATATAGACATATTATTGGGTCATTGATGTATCTGACGAATACAAGGCCAGATATATGCTTTGCTGTGAACACCTTGAGTCAGTATCTAGTGGAACCTAGGTGTTTCCACCTGATAGCTGCAAAGCATGTGATGAGGTACCTAAAGGGTATGATAGACTTTGGTCTATGCTATCTTGGAGATCATGACTTCAGATTGTATGGCTACACAGATGCTAATTGGGCAGGAAGTGTATCAGACAGGAAGAGTACATCGGGTGGATGTTATTGTCTGGGATCTACCATGCTCTTATGGTTTAGCATGAAGCAGTCTAGTGTGGCTCTCAGCACAGCCGAGGCGAAATATATAGCTACTTTCTCTACTAGTTGTGAAGCATTATGGCTTCAGAAGTTGTTATCAGGATTGTTTGACTTAGAGATGGACTCCACTGTGATCCTGTGTGACAACCAGAGTTGTATCAAGATGATAGAGAATCCAGTATTCCATGATAAGTCAAAGCACATAGAGATCTGATATCTCTATATACGAGATATGGTGCGGAAAGGAGCGATCAAGCTTGAGTATGTGAGCACTGACAAACAAGTTGCTTATGTATTGACCAAACCTCTGTCTCAAGTAAAGTTTGAGTATTTCCGAGACAAGCTTGGTGTAGTTCAGAAGGACCCTCCTAGAAAGGGGGATTTATATGGTTGATGATGATATGTGGATACTTGTATCGATGATGAGATTGACTATATCGACGGTAAGGTCGATGATGTGGATACCTGTATCGATGATAAGATTGCCTATATCGACAGTAAGGTCGATGATATGGATACTTGTATCGATGATGAGGATACATGTATTGATGAGATTGCCTGCATTGACAGTGAGGTCAATGATGTGGATACCTATATTGGTGATACCGACGATGAGGTCAATGAATGGTTCTTAGACTGGGTCTAAGTTGACGAGAGGGATTGCATCATCCCTGGACTTCGATCCCCTGAATTGATTCGTAGACAAATGTCTCTGAGAAGTAGTCCCCAGTGGATGAGAGGGTTTGCATCATCCCTAGACTTCGGTCCCCTGAATTGATCATTAGACAGATGTTTTCGAGAAGTGGTCCCTAGTGGATGAGAGGGATTGCATCATCCCTAGACTTCAGTCCCCTAAATTGATCCGTAGACAGATGTCTCTGAGAAGTCGTCCCTAGTGGACGAGAGGGATTGCACCATCCCTGGACTTCGGTCCCCTGAATTGATCCGTAGACAGATGTCTCCGAGAAGTGGTCCCTAGTGGACAAGAGGGATTTCATCATCCCTAGACTTCGATCCCCTGAATTGATCCGTCGACAGATGTCTACGAGAAGTGGTCCCTAGTGGACAAGAGGGATTGCATCATCCATGGACTTCGGTCCCCTGAATCGATCCGTAGATAGATGTCTCCGAGAAGTGGTCCCTAGTGAACGAGAGGGATTGCATCATCCTTGGACTTCGGTCCCCTGAATTGATCCGTAGACATCTATCTCCGAAAATTGATGATAAGACTGCGTCATCCCTGAACATTTAGTTCAAAATGATGTGTTTGGATTGCATCGTCCATAGACATGGGACTTGTCTTAAATTGATAAGGATTGATCATCCTGGGGATTTGATCTGGATTGTATCGTCTATGGACCTATGTCCTAAAGTAAGAGGGATTGATCATCCCGTAATAGGATCTTGTGTATTGCAGAGTATGCTGCTATGACAATGCTATAGATTGAGATGATCTAGATGTTGTAGATCGAGATGATCCAGATGCTGTAGATTGAGATGATCTAGATGCTCTAAATCGAGATGATCCAGATGTTGTAGATTGAGATGATCTAGATGTTGTTGATCGTGATGATCGTGTGATGATGATGTTGATGATCGTGTGATGATGATGCTGATGATCATGTGATGACGATGCTGATGATCGTATGATGACGATGCTGATGATCGTATGATGACGATGCTGATGATCGTGTGATGACAATGCTGATGATCATCTGATGACGATGCTGATGATTGTATGATGACAATGCTGATGATCGTGTGATGACGATGCTGATGATCGTGTGATGACATTGTTGATGATCGTGTGATGACAATGCTGATGATCGTATGATGACGATGCTGACGATCGTGTGATGACGATGCTGATGATCGTGTGACGACGATGATCATGTGGTGACGATGCTGTTGATCGTGAGGATCCAGATAATGATATTGTTGTAGCTATTCAAGTGTTGCAGAAGATGAAGATTCAGTACAGAAGATGTTGATGTTCCAGTAACTACTTGAGTTAATGATGATGTTAAGAAAGCTTCCAATGATTTATAGATGTATCATGTATGATGTTGATGACTCCTTGCTCCTGTAGATGTTGTTATAATATCCTTCTCGTTAAGGGGGAGTGTTGAGATATTGTAACTTCTAAGAATATTATATTTGTACTTTATTATTCTGGAGATGTTTCATTCCTCCATGAAGACCTTATTGTATATCCAGAGATGTTTTATTCCTCCGTGGGGAATGTGGTAACTTGGGTTATTAGACTTCCCTAGTGGGGGTCGACCCTGTATGAGTCATGTGGGTTAAAGGATTTATTAGACCACCCTAGTGGGGTCGGCCCTGCCACATTATGTTAAGTGATTAAGTTGGGACCGACCTAGTTAATACAAAATACAAGTCGGAGTTGTGTATAAATAGAGGAGGTGTGTTCCTCATTTAACACACACTACACTCACTTGTGAATAACGCATAGGTGAGGGAGAGATATGCTATGGAGGAGAAGGAGCTCATGTCTAGGGTTTACATCTTTGTATTTTCTAGTCATCTATATTGAGGAAGCTTTGCTAGGTTTTCTACCCCATGAGGGTTTCCCAGGATAAATTTGTGTCTCTTGTGTTTATGCTGTGCTTGTTGTTCTTTCAGTGATCCTGTATATGCTATTGTTGTGAAATGAAATGCAATGATGATATTTTATGTCTTAGCATATTGAATATTAATAGTTCCTATCCTTATCGGATCAAAGAACAAAGTTAAAAATATACTAGTTCCTATCCATATGGGATCCAAGAACAAAGTTAAAAATTTGATTTTGATTGTTTATGTTGGTGGAAATACAAGTGCTTGGTTTTCATCTATTGGAAAAAAAAATTAAAAATTCCAAAGGGGTGACTCACACAAGAAAAACTATATACTAGTTCCTATCCATATGGAATCTAGGAACAAAGTTAAAAATTTGATTGTCACTATATTATGTTGGTAGAAATACAGGTGCTTGGTTTTCATCTATTGGGAAAAAAAGTTTAAAAATTCCAAAGGGGTGACTCACACAAGAAAAACTATAGAGGAGGTATATATTATTATATAGTATGGCTAATGTCAGTGGATATAATTTCTGCAGGTCATGAGGCCTTGAACTCGTTGTCTCACAAATCACAAGCATTGATGTCAGAATATTCAGATCAGTCAGAAGTTGTTGTATTCTTCCATCTCTCCGTGAACCACCGGGAAAAAATCATCATGATGCTTGATGGCATGCTCTCTTCATGGTGTTTTTATGTTCTCATTAATCAAATCCATGGACATAATTTAAAGGTCATCAAGTACAAGTTGAATTATAGAATAATCAATAAACTACATTCTTTAAAATATTAGACAATTACTTTCTTGCTATGTAAAAATGAGAATGATGATTTAGTTTGAAAGAAAATGGCTATGAACAACAATATATAGAAATTTATCACAAGGAAAAACATAGGTTTCTACATGTTGAATGATGGAAAAAAGAGCAGATCCATACCCAAATGCCAATACATATACAATGTTTGAAAGAACAGTATAACACAATGGATATAAAATTTGGTATGCGAGGTCAAAATGAGAACATGAATGCTTAATCAACTCAACATGGAGTTACATTTGAATTTGAAGCAGTTCAAATTATGTGTGCATTAATCTCAATAAAGCTAGTGGCACTCTTTGCTTCTCTCTATGTAATGTAGTTGGCATTTAAGTTAAATTACACAATAATCTCAATCAAACTATTCGCACTCTTTGCTTCTCTCCATGTGACACAGTTGCCTAAGTTTTGTGGGGACATACCAAATCTTAAGATTTTTTTTCCTTATATTAAAAATGCCCTCAATGTCCCAATTATTCTCTCTAGCTATGACTACCAAGGGATAGTAACAGGCCTGGCCCTAGGCTCCAACATGTCCCGCCCTCTCCTTGTATATTCTTCTGAGGTGATTGGATTGCTCACTGTCCAAGCAGTGCAAAGCATAGCAATGGACATAATGTCACATTTTAGGTTTGTTTATGTAGACAACACCATTGTGCTTGGCATGAAAAAACACTTGATTTGTAACCTGCATCCAAAATAATCATTCAAGCACCATGATTAGAACCACAGATCATAGTCTACGTAAAACTGAACATGGAAAAAGTTTAAGAGTTAAAAAATTCATGCAGATAGTGGTTAAACTTTATTCCAAACAAAACATAAGATGACATGGAGCATTTTCTGGATCCCCTCTAGTTGAAACAAGGCATCAAATGACTCATAATTAGAATCAGATTTTGCAGCCTTGTATAGAAAATATAAAACCCATACGACTCTTCCTATAAAAAAATTTGCAATGTGCAGACACTTCTAGTCTCCCCATCATACACAAGAAGAGCACGCCTCCTAGTGCAATATCCTGATCTCTGCACTTTGTGAAAACATTGAGGTCCTCAAATTTCTTTGAATATGCTTTTGCAATTTCTTCGATGCGGTTGTTGATCCACACTCTCGCTTTGCTATATAATAGTGAATAATAATCTAGTAGAGCTCACCTCTGAAATTAGAGAAGCAGACATTAAATGTTAATTTTGGAAATAGAAATTTGTAAAAGGATCCGAGTACCTAGCAACAAAAAATGGACAACATCCACACCGATCCAACAGATTGAAGACCCCATTAAATGACACAGACGCCCAACAAATTAGGCATGCAGCTTGCCACTTGCCATGCTCTCAGTGCATCGACTGCATTGTCATGCTCTAAGTGCATCGATTGCAACACAATGCATATACTGTCAATTGTTGGGGATGTCAAGGCAAGTGCAACAGGATATTATCAGGACTATCACAATAGGTGTCATTGATGAGTTGTCGAGTCATCACCCTTGGTTGAATAACAAGAAGCCTCACTCTAAGAGAAAATACTAACCCCCAAGATCGTAGAAAACCCCCTGCATCATCAAACACAAAGCTCGATGTAAAAATGCTCACCCTCGTTAAATTTCACTAATGTGAAAAAGTTAGCTCGCACACAATCCTACTCCGTATCAAAGCCAGAGGGATAGGATGTCATATAAAGCATCGCAGATTACCTAAAACAGGCCTGAACAAGCATTAATAACAGATGACGCATGCTCCACTACCAAACTAGGAAAGGATTTTCGAGGAGGACTTCATCAACTCAGGTCCAATTAAAATGTAACAAAATTGTATTATTTAAAAAATTCATATAAATAATTTTTTTGAACTATACACAAATCACCTAAAACTATAGACTGGGAAAAATTTATAGACCCTATAAACAAATAAATAGAGGATGCACGATATATATATCCCCTATTGGAGACATAACACTACAACAACTCATCCTATTTAACGCATACGCATCCTCTTTGCGTATCCTCTTTTAACACTACAACCACTCAAAATACCTTGAAATGAAATGAATACATATTACTATGGTGTATAACCTTAGCCCTCTCATCACCTATGCCAAAATCATACAAAACACCATAGTGAACGTTTTGATTAATAAAGTGATTTTTTTGTCAAGGTTGTGGGTCCATTTAAACAAGGCCAACACCCTTAGAAACATAATTCCATAGTGAATAGAACTCTTTTTTTTTCCACTAAAAAATTTAACTTACTATTAATATGCAAAATAGTAAATATGTCCAACTGTCATATGAGTACAAAGGATAACACCCTCTCCAGATAAAGACCAGGGAAAACTGTCACATGGACATCAAATATCAGCATCTAATGTCCAAATATGTCCGCCTCAAGCCACATAAATGTCCAAGGATCAAACAGGAAGACATCCTGTAGAGTATCAGCAAATATGCACCAACATATAACAAGAGAAATATAACATAATACATATATGTCTAAAATCCAGTCGGTCTAGTAAACAATGGCCCATCCAATGACCAAAGACGACAGAAGAGTATCGTTGCTTCCATGCAAACCACAACAGCACCTATGAAAAGTTTTATAAAGCTTATACATCCGAAACAAATTACAGACATCTACAGTAGAACTGTATAATATATAGCCGCAAAAAGAATATATCGCAGGAAGCCCAACAAGGAGTTGGAATCTGTGGCAATTTTAATGATCTACACATAGAAATATTAGTCACAAAAATCATATGGTGATACCACAAAAAACTATAAGAAAAGCAATATGAACAGTCTAATAGAAGACAACAGTATCAAGACCAATGTAAATGATAAGAACCCTGGGTAAAGAGAAGTTCCTCCCGCCATTCCTGCCACAAAATGACCCCCGCCTGAGAGGTAAGAGCCCACTTGGAGAGCAAATCAGCCTCCGAATTCACCTCTCTGAAAATATGGGCGAAATGAGTATGCTCAAATTCAAGAATTAACTTCCGCGCCGCTTCCATCCAATGATTGAGAAGCAAAACATTGAGAGGTGAAATGCCTTTTGCCCAAGAAATAATAGATAAGGAGTCACCCATAATCACAAGAGAGGAAATCTATCTGGAGCGAGCAAAAAATAGCAAGAGCCATAGGGTGCATAATTCACTGCGAGTATTGGATGCATTTCCCAGATTGAGCCAAATATGGAAAAAACAAGTGTTGGAAATGTGTAGAATTGCACTAGCCCCTCCCACCCCAGGCCCTCCTACAGCGGCCCCATCAAAGAAACCACATGGGTACACCAGGACCGGAGGAGCCAACCGGCATCTTTTGTTCATAACATTCCTTCCAACATCCATTCCATGAATTGATGTATATTCCTTGTAAGCAGCCAAGGTTCTACAACAAATCCAATCCTGATGAGGCACAGAGTTTTCGAATATTCGAGAATTATGAGCTTTCCATACCTCCCAGATCATGAAATAAGGGAGTTCAACACACATAATGGAATGTTGAGACCAAGAAACAAGGCAGTCACTAAGAGAAGAATGCCTCCAGAGGAATTGTATACCAGAGAGAGTTGCAATTTTCTTCCAAAGGTCCCGAATGAAAGAACAGGAGGAGAAGAGATGGACAACTGATTCCTCCTGTAAGCAACAAAGCGGACACCTACCTGGGCCATTGAAACCTCGAAGACATAAATTGTCCCATGTAAGAATCTTGTTACACAACGCTAGCCAAATAAAGCATTTTATCTTTAGTGGAAGGGCCAGCCTCCAGACAGATTTGTGCCACCATCTTGTCTCAGGATGACAATCAACAAACATTGCATCATATGCTAATTTTGGTGTAACTTTGCCACGGGCCACATCCCATGACCAAGCTAATCTGTCCGGTGTCTCAGATAATTGAATGTGTGATTGATAAAAAGGTCTAATATATTCTTCCCATTCATTCCCCAATATACCATTCAATCCCAGCTGTGGATCCGAGATCCACAATGAACGCCCATCCTTATGTTGGCCAGCCGCATGTGCAAGGGTGCAAAATCCTTTTGCTCTGAGATGAGTCCTTAATTCTGAAGACAAGATGTGTGCAGATGGGCCCCCTAAGATCGGATCAAGTCCCAGCTTAATGTCATGACCATTACCAGGAATCCATGCTATCCATTGAGCAATAACATTGAATGAACCCATCAATCCATTCCAAAAATTCGATACACCCATGGTAGCAGGGCGACCCATACGGAGCCAATTTGCAACAGTAGAATTTTTCAGGTACTTGGCTCCGATGCTCATCCCCCAAACAGAATTATCAAACAGTGCACGCCAAAGACTTTTTGCATGTAGAGCCGTGACAAAATGATCCAGGTCCTTTATATTCCAACCCCCCAAGTTCCAAGGTCAAGCTAACAAAGACCATCTTATAAGGTGAAATTTTTCCTGCTCCCCACCACCCGACCATAAGAAACTGAAAATATTCCTTCATATAAGACCGATGATGGATCTAAGAGTTTTACAAAGTGAAAACCAGTAGACACCCAAATTCTGAAGAACAGCTTTTGCCAGCGTAAGTTTTCCTTCCATGGAAAAGTGTTGAAAACACCAATGTCCAATACGATTTTCAAATCGTCTAACAAGCCATGACCAGTCATTAGTAAGATAATTAGAAGGATTAATGAAGAAACCCAGATATTTCGTTCCTTCAGCCATCTCCTTGAATTTTAGAGGCAAAATCAAGCTAATCGACTGTTCCACATCAGCTAGCAGGGAATGTTTCAAAAAATGCGACTTAATATAACTGATGATCATGCCAGAAACCGAGCAGAAAAAGTCCAGTATCTTCTTATACTGAACCCACTCCTCAAGGATACCCAAGCCAAATAGCATAACGTCATCCAAAAAAAGAGAATGTGTTACAGTTATATCTCTTGTAATCTTAATGCCAACAATCTGCCCCTCCCTTTTTGCCTTATGAATAGTGAGACTCAGTCCCTCAATGACCAACAGGAAAAGAAGAGGAGAAAGGGGGCAACCCTGATGTCGACCCCTGGATGCTTTAAAGTAGTCCGATGGTTGACCATTAATGAGTACAGCAAAATTTACCGATGAAACATAGGCCATAATCCATTTCATTACTTTCCATGGTAGACCGATCTGGATCAGAATTAATCTCAATAGATTCCAATCAACCCAATCATAAGCTTTCACTAAGTCCAATTGAAGAATGAGTGCATCAAGATTCTTCTGTTTTACACTGTGAAAAATTTCCTGAGTCACCCCCACAGCATCATGGATCTGACGGCCCTGCAAGAAACCATACTGTTCCATAGATATGTGCCTTGAGAGGATCAATTTGATCCGATCAGCAATAATCTTGGAAATTATCTTGTAGACTAAATTACAAAGAGCAATAGGCCTGAACTCATTATAATTATCCGGATGGGATGATTTCGGAATGAGAGCCAAATAAGTAGAGTTTAGGGCCCTATAGACAATACCCAATTTCCGAGATTCATCCACAGCCATCCGGAGGTATTCTCCCATAATATCAAAAAAAGGATAAAAAGTTCCACCGTCCACCCATCCAGGCCGGGAGATTTAACCTTAGCAAAGCCCCGCAAGGTGTTTTCCACATCCATTATAGTAACATCCATGAAAATATTGTCCCCCTCTGTTTCATTAAACATCCGAGGGTATTCCTTAATAATCTTAAATTGTTCCGTCAATGTTGTATTTTTGGGGTCACAATAGTACTCCTGAAAGTGACGAGCTGCCTCATCCATCAACTCCACATCCCCCCTGATTCGCCGACCAGAGTGATCATTAGGATCCCAAATTGTATTCTGTATCCTCCGAGAATCCGCAAAATGGTGAAAAAACTTTGTGTTCAAATCCCCAGCTTTGAGCAAGATGGCACGGCTCTTCAATCTCCAAGTTTCCTCCTGAATGAGAAGTATCTTCAATTTCCTACTCTCCATTGTTGAGAGTTTTGTAGTTTCCAAAAGTGTGAGACCAAGACACACAGATCGATGCATCAGTGTTTCTATATCCCTTTCAATCTCAGCGCGTTCTGCTCCCAGCATTGCTTTTTTATTTTTTTCCCACAATATAGTATAATCTTTAATGGCCTTTAGTTTCACCGCCAGCTTGTCCATCGCAGATCTCTCCCCCGATACATCTATATGTAGCCAATTTGTTCTCACACCCAAAGTGTAATCAGCATCCGTAAGCCAAGTGGAGTTGAATTTGAATGGGAAATAGTGATGTGAGGCCTCAACATCAAATTGAAATATTATAGGGAGATGATCGCTAATTTTTATCTGCTGAATCCAGGACCTGTAATTCTGAAAACAATCTAGTAGTGGTTCTGAGATTAAGAATCGATCAATGCGTTTCTATATCATATTTTCATCCTTCCTACCATTGGACCAAGTCGGGACCATTGGCCTCGGAGCAACATCAACTACGGAAAATTTTGAGAAGAGATTTCTAAAATAGACACTCAGGGGATCCCTCCTAGCCGAATTTCGCCAGAATTCCTCATCTCCCCATGTGAAATTCAAATCCCCAGCAAGAACCAAATTCTCCAATTCCAGCAAATGACCCGAGATAGCCATGTCCCAGAAAGCCACCCTATCACAATAAGGGCCATAACAATTTATAATATTTATGTTCTTTTCCGATCCCTTGAAATTACCAGGCAATAAAATACCCAAAGAGATAATAGATGGATTTAGCCTCGACACCATTGGATTCCAAGCAGCTAAGAGACCACCAGAAAGACCCACAGCATCCACAATGCACATCATCCAACCCGGCTTAATTTTGTTAAAGAATATATGGGCCTTCTCCCCGCAAACCATAGTTTCTTGTAGGAGGACCAAATCAGGATTTATAATATGTAGAACACGTTTGAGGGCTAGTTGCTTGGGCAGACCCCCCACACCCCGGATATTTTGTGAGAAAAATATCATTTTCAAACCCTGGCAAGGGATTTAATTCCTCTAAGAGCCCGGGTATCAGAAGAGTTGGGGAAATCCACAATACAGCGGTCATCCTCCATCTCCCCCGGAGTGACCATCTTGTTTTTTCTAGCACTTCTCGTTTTTAATGGAGAGAATTCTAGAGCCAATCCACCCCTATGTGCCCCCTTTTGTACACATTGATCTCCCTTAGATTCAAGTGGTTTCACAGAGGAATTTTTAATAGCATCCACTGCCAGCTCAATGGTCTTCTGAGCCAAGGAAACCCCCAAATCCTCAATGGGCGGCTCATTTACAACAACCACCCGATTCTTATAAAATGTAGGGATGGGCATCTTTTTTACCATTTCTGAATATGACGGAATATGTATAATTTTATCCATCGCATCCAAGACCCCACCGGATCTCATAGGGTGACATTCTAAGCCCGACTGAATCACAGGAATATAGTCATTAGCCCCCATCATCCTTTCGTCAGAGTCGGGAGCAAGCAGACCGGGATTCGTATTATCATTACCCCCACACACCAATATTTCCAGACCAGAGATGGGCAACTCAGAATCAATGGTTATAATAATAGTCGAGGAAGAGGATATTGGGATTCCGGGAGAGACAGACAGAACCGGAGAGGAATCGGGTGGGAAAATATGTGTAGACCTCACAAACGGCTCATTCACAGAGACAGGGACATCGTCCTCAGACGAATCGTTGGATACCTTCTCAGACCCAGAGAAGTTTGTTGTCATAGGAATGGTATGACGATGACTCATATAATTTCCATTATTTCCATTGTTTAAATCTAAAGCATTTATAAATGAGATATCCAAATAATTTAATGAGTGGTATAAATAAGGGTCCTGAGTTTCCAACTTACAGATCAACGCCGAGTCAGTAGCAGAAGGGAAGGGAATCCTGTTGGAGAAGCCGTCCAACATACCCGACGCATCCAAATCCTTATCGCTACCATCATCCGATGACCAGAAAGGCCCCCCCTCCTTAAGACGACTGAAAGATGCATTTTCCTTACATTGGCGCCACAAGTGCCCCACCCCCTTGCAATTTGAACAGCGCAAGGGGATGCCCCAATAGTCAATGATCTGTGAGAGCTTATGGCCACGCCAGTTGATGTGAAGAACATCAATAAGGCCCAACGAAATATCCACCTCAACAAGCACCCGGCCAATATGACGGTCAAATCCAGCAAGATGATCCTCATCTACATGAAGAAAATGCCCAATACAGTTACCAATGGCTTCAAAAGCCCCACAGTTCCAAAGAGCCAGTGGAAGCCCCGGGAGGAGCACCCACAAGTGTCGTAGCCGAACCGACGTTGTTTCCGGATCAAAGTATGTTTGCCATTTATGTAACATTAGGCCTGCCCGCACCATAAAGCCACAGTTTATCCAGAATGATGGAGCAATGTGCTTCTTGTTCAAACTTAAAGCCATACCATCCGCAAGCCATGGCAAAAACTTGGGGGGTGTAATTTAAAATGGGGTTCCACTTTTCTATTACCCATTTTACAATGTCCTTACGATTCATAGCATGGTATGAGAACTTGCCCACAAGCACCGACATGTTGAATTCCACGATTTCTTCCAAACCAACGTCTCTTCCCACCGTTAACCAGACTTCCCCTGGTCTGCAAAAATACTTCTCTTTCAGACGCCGAGCCGAGCGAGAGGAAGGCAATGTTTTGCCACTGTTACCCAGTCGAGGCGCCACCCGAGCACTTCCAACTAATGGGTCCGAGCCCGAAGCATCAACAGGTGTCCCCCCCAGTGTCAGAAGCCCCTTTGTCGACTTGGCACGAGGCGCCACATGTCTGATGCTTGTGCTATGTGCCCGTTTCCCCTTCAGCTGGTTTTTGAAGACAACTTCCGGTTTGAATAAACTGGCCTCCTCTATCATGTAATCTGAAATGTTCATATTATTGTCCGCCGGGATTATAGTATTTGGCACGTTATCCCCCATTTCCGGCAGTCCTAAAATCACAAAACAGGGTTTTTTGCAAACACGGGCTCTAATAATCGAAAGCCCGACAATATCCCCTATCAGTTTGGTCAATCCGGAAATATGGCACCAAAACCACTCTTGTCCGAGGAAAGAGGGCACCACACCTAGAATGTGCCACCAACTACAAATATCAAGAGTGAAAACTGGAAAACAATTATTAGAAAACGATACCCTGACAGGGATGCATTCATTGTTCCAATAACAACGACGTCAACGGCCTCGTGAGAACAACGGTTCAAGACACTTTCCGGCAACCAGAAGAGAAAAAACATGGGAATTATTATTAGCAAACAATACCCTGACAGTGATGCATTCACATATCCGATACCAACTGCGTCAACGGCCTTGAGAGAACAACTGTTTAGTGTAAGTTCCGGCAGCCTACAAATGTAGTAAACCCCGCCGATAAACGAGAAAACCACAATAAATTGTTCCAATATCGACGGCCTCAAACATTCGTGATATCAACCGTTCAGTGCAACTTCCGCAGCTTGCAAAAAGTAGTAAATCACGCTTGTTGTCTAAAACGCCAGCTTAAAAACCCTCGCCCATCACCATTGTAGAAACCCTCGCCTCCCTCCATCGGGTCAACTCATAATATAGTGAATAGAACTCTAAATAGGAAACATGATAAAGGTCTAATTTACCACCAAATTCATGTCAAAATTCTAAAACAACAAAGGCGTTTTGAATGCGACTGATTAGACGAGTGACTGAAGGAGACGGGTAACCGTAAAATGAGTAAAAACAAACTCCATCTAAAACAAAGACTTCGTAGTACAAACACATGACGCTTCGTGACATATGGTTCCCTATTTTATAATCAAATGCCCAAATCCAATTGGCCTGGCGGCCGCTTCAGTCCTCCTGGCCACATGTTTGGGCAAGTTTCTAGATTCATGTCGCATTTTGGGGAGCCAAACGCTCCTTTCGGAAAAGATTGCTCCCTGCGGGTACGACCCGGCCACTCCTTTGCACGGCTCCCGTGATCCTTTCGCTTGTCAGCCAACTAAATGAAACGGTGGTCTAAACGTTCACAGATCGACCTTTTTGTTAGATTACAACGATAAATAGATTTGTAGTTTTCTGAGTAATGTATTTTTGGTTTGTATTCTTCATTATTTGGTTCGGTTCAGAGATCTCTGAAAATTTAAATTGCGGTTGTTAATAGCCGAAATTGTAGAGGTTGCACAATAAAATCAGGTTTTAGATTTCGAAACAAGTAATTACAAGAACAGTCGCAAGTCGCAAGTCGCAGTTGATGCATGGATAAGTAGCAGTCGCAATCGCAGTAGTTGATATATAGATAGTGAGCAGTTGTAGTAGCTGATGTATGGATAATCAGCAGTGGCAATAGCTGATGCATAAATAACAAGCAGTGGCAGACAACTTGTTTAACAAGAATAAGAAGCAGTAACTGAAACATAAACAATAAATAATTACAATTAAATATGGAGAACAAATAACATATAATTTATTTATAACATTTAACTTGTAACCTATCAATATTCAGCAACTACAAATTAAATAACTGAAATACTTCCACCTATGAATATAGTTAATGTTACCCAGGTACACGAACGGACGAGTGAGGGCATCCTTTTCCGATCGTCAAACAGCCCACGCCTCGAAACGAAATATGTTAACTGCCTGTCACATGCAAATGTCAAACACAAAATGGGTATTCCACTTAACATTCTCGTGATAATACCCCTGGGCCCTGCTCTGTAATTAATTTCATTCCATCACATTCAAGGAATCAAGACATGCCGTGCTTCCCTACTCTGCCTTTTCAAACAAACCCATGTTACCCAATTTATGAATTAGCAGTTATCTCTCACCCATTCCTCTCCTCTAGTCCTACATCTGCCTTTTCAAACAAACCCATGTTACCCAATTTATGAATTAGCAGTTATCTCTCACCCACTCCTCTCCTCTAGTCCTACATCTGCAGCCTCGTTTCATTTGATTCCAGACAAACTTGAGAGATTAGCTGCAGCGAGCAATGACGGATGCCCTCCTTCAAAACTACCAATTGCAAGAGGAAGTGATTGGCAGAGGCAGATTCGGAGTAATCAGGAAATGTTTGAGCAAGCGAACTGAGCAACAGGCTGCCTGCAAAACCATCAGAAAATCAGATCTCCTTCACGATTCCATCGACAGAGATTGCCTCAGCAATGAAATCAACATTATGCAGTATGTCGCAGGTCACCCGGCAGTGGTTGCCCTTCACGAAGTTTACGAGGATGATGAGTATGTCCATCTGGTAATGGAGATGTGCTCAGGCGGAGATCTGTTTGACAGAATCGTTAGCAGGAAAAATGCAATACCCTTCTCCGAAGAGAAGACGGCCACCATCCTGCGGAAGCTCATGGAAGCCATCAGTTACTGCCACTCCATGGGAATCGCCCACCGAGATATTAAACCTGACAACATTCTCTTTGCCAATGATTCAAATTCCTTCAGTCAAATCAAGCTCGCAGACTTTGGTCAGGCCTCTTTTTTCTCTCCAGGTATGCTTATTATGCTTGCTTCCTTTCCCTATCATACAAATCTATAGAATTTTTGGGTGTGGATCGATGGATCCCATGGTTGAAATTCTCACATTATGCAGGTGAAGGATTAATGCAAGGAATTGTGGGTACTCCGTATTACGTAGCACCGGAGGTGTTGGGAGGGAAGGATTACACTGAGAAAGTGGATGTGTGGAGCGCAGGGGTGATACTGTACATAATGCTGAGTGGAGTTGCCCCTTTTGTGGGAGACACGCCGCAGGAAATATTTGAGGCAGTCCTCTATGGATGCCTTCGCTTCCCAAGTGATCCGTGGCTCTCGATATCTCACCCTGCCAAGGATTTGATACGGCGAATGCTCTGCAGAGACGTCAGCAAGAGACTCAGAGCACAGCAAGTCCTAGGTACCTACGTCCCCTCATTCCCAAATCTAGTCTCTTTTCTGGAACTGGGCTTCATTCCTTGAATTTCTGAGAAAATCTAATACAAAAGTGTAATCGTAGAATATAAATTTAAATCGGCCCTTTAAGTGAGAGGTGGAAGAATGCTGAATGTTTGGTGGACAATGGTTGCAGAACATGGCTGGTTCTCCGCTCATACTGAAGCCAATCCCTCGGCCGATTGACCAATCCCTCCGCTCATACTGACGCCGATCCCTCCGCTCATCGACATCGTCAAGAAGTACAGCACCACTTGTTTTTGTTTGGGTAGATGGTTATATATGGAGACGTGAATATATAAATACAAAGGAGAAGACATAAATTAACCAACCGCCGGTACTGCGAGTTGAGCTGTTGTTCGCCCAAGTGGGGGCGATTGTTATGTAGGTAAAGAGAGGAGGCCTTTAAACAGCTTTCTGCCGTAGAGATGTAAGTGGAATGCAGAATCCTTAAGGGACAAGGAATATTGGAAAATTATAAACAGATATATCTGTAATGTTCAAGTTTTATCAATGAGAAAAACAATTCACTTATCTGTAACGTTGAAGTTTTATCAATGAGAAAAACAATTCACCTGAAAATTATGTTATAAATGCGGTCAAAAGAAATTAACCAAAACCCAGATATGGCTAAATTGGCTTCATTTGCAATCCATCATTTTGAAATGAATGTATTTCTTTGTTTTAGTTTAGAGGAATATGAAGCCATGCACAAGAGGAAGAATGAATATCAAATATGATCTGAGTGTTTTTCTTTGTTTTATTTTAGGGGAATATGAAGCCATGCACAAGAGGAAGAATGAATATCAAATATGATCTACCACGATGAAATGATATGAAATTAGTACATGATTGCACATTGAAAGAACAATCAATTTATGACTTCATTAAAGTTGAACTTATTAAGAAGTGAGAACTGCACATTGTAATTCTGTTTTCTACCTACTTACTTATTAGTGTTATAAGTGGTTATTATCAAGGTTGTATGTATTATTATCTCAAGGTTTTATGGTATTTTTCTAATATGTTACAAATTTAGTTTTATTAAAGAAATTTTTATTAATTTAATAGAATAGTAAATTGAATTTAAGAAAAACAAAATCATTATGAAAGTGTGTTTCCATGAAGATGGGTAACATTTTTTGGCAAGGTGAGAGCACACGTATATGGAAATTAATCGAGTGCTCGATGGTCATTTATTTAGTCATTGATTGTTGTTAATCGGTTATTTAATTAGTTATTGATTTATGAGGTACGGAGGAGTCGAACCAACAACCGTCTTCATGTGAAGCAGGTGCTTTTCCATTGAGCTAACACCCTTAAATAGAATCAAAGTTCACACTGAAAATAAATCACAATCTCTTACGAACATTGACACACTACGATTACAAACATATGAGGCTAATTATCTTGACAAAGGGCTTCGTTTTTGTTTTTGAAAATGTTAGTTCTATCATGACTATTTTGTGTACATTGTCATTTGGTAATGGTTGATTTTTTTCCACTAAGTTGCAAACCATCAATACAGCCTCTACTTCCATAGTTTGTCCATTCGAGAAGATGGATTCCACAAACCAAAGGGCTTAAGGAAAGTCCACAAACCAAAGAATGGTGAAAATATTTCACGCTAAACTTTAAAAAACAAGTCACTTAATAAATGAAGGTAACCAAATGGTCATTCAAATCACTAGCTATCATCATGAGTTAGAGAAAAACTAGACATATGAGAACATAAACCACAATTTTCAATCAATGAGCTCAAATGAAAAATATTGAAACATCAAAAACCACAACAAAAACAACTTACCATTGCTCTCGTTCTTTAATGCTCAAATTTGTAGATGGATAAATGTTTAATCACCTACAGGAATCAAATTAATTGTTCAGTCAAGTTGAGCTTACATTAAGCATTGATTTCATTATGGGATTTCCATGTTGTACAAGCAAACAGAGGGTCGTGAGTTGGAAAATGGTTTCGATGAACTTGGGTTATCTCTCAAATCAATTTTAGAAGAAATCTTGATAATGCAAAATCTAGCGTGGATGAAAATATCAACAAAGGGGGAGAAACCCTTGAAATGAAGTCAAATCTATTTTTTGTCCAAAGATTTCAACCTTTTCAGGAATATCAAGGGTGCTTGTAATCTTTGGTGGAGGAATTATCCTTTTCTCAAACTTTTCCTCCGGAGCCCCTTTTCCTACTAGGTGAAGGATGGGGACTGCCAAAGTCCTATTTCCTACCAAGTGAAGGGTGCTTCAAAGGAAGCCCAAATTTCTTTATGCTTACATTTGACCTAGTACAGGACCCATGTTGAAGCATAAGAAAATTTATAAGATGCATAAGAAAGCAATCAGTCTTGGTAGGCATCCTTACCAAAGTTGTTATATTTTGAACTAAGAGAGAGTATATCCAATAGATCATACGGATAATTTGGATGACACAATGATAGGGAGAAATCATAGGTATTGCAAAAAAAAAATACCTAGATAAACAACTAGATACTTTTCATCTATGATATAAAACGAAGCTTCCATCTTTTAATCTATTGTTAATACAACACTCTGTAAACGTTTGTAATCAAGGATTATATAATGAGTTCAACAAAATTCTCAATGAATATTTGGAAATTTTTCTTAATCTCTTTCTCCAAACATACAATACATTATAATCACTAACTGGTGGGTCATTTTCAAAATTGAGTCAGTTTCTAACATTTTTTGTCACAATGCTACAAGTATTCATCCTCATGTCAGGAATCCCAATGGTGTCAAAAACACATTCATCATTAATTTTGGAAACTTACCAAAGCTATTCCAGGTCCCCCTATTCCAAGGGCACTTTCTATCTCTTGATCACCAAAATACTTATGCGTCCAATCCTATGCACAAATAACATAAATATTAGAAAATCTTCATTTAATCCTAGAATATTCCAAAATATATCTTAGCTTTGAGCAATATCATTCAGTTCTACCCTGACACAACCAACAAAAATTTGTATCACAGATGAGACGGCTTGAGTGTCATGTCCCCAAATTTTTAAATTTGATTCCATGATGAAAACAGTTAAAATATTTTCTTAACATACATGTGATGTGTTTCACAATCTCAATCAAATTAGGTATGAGCATCCTCAAGAAATTGATCTTCCCAAGAAAAGATTGAATGGCCTTTTTATTTATGCGAATCTCAATTTTATGAATTGCATTCGCTCTTTCCAGATCAATGCTTGTTCCTCGATATGACACAATATGTCCTAGGAGGACCTTCCTTCCTTCATGGCAAATCGTGATTTCTTTGGATTCAAAGATATTCCATACCTTCTATATTTTTGGAATGTTTGCCTAAGATGCTGCAGATGTTGATCATCATATTGTGAAAAGACAATAATATCATCTAAATAAACCACTATTAACTTATCATTTTCTCCAATGAAATCTATGTCCCTAGAATGTAGCACCTACATTCATTAAACCAAAAGGCATGTTTTCATACATAAAGGTACCCCACAATGTAGTGAAAGCAATATTTCTATGTCTTCCTTGGCAACTACAATCTAGTTGTAACCAAAGAAGCCATCAATCATTGAGATCCTCTGTGTACCTACAACTCTCTGTAGAATATGATTTAGCTTTGGTAACAAATAATCATCTTTCAAAGAACATCAATTTAAATTTCAAAAATCGACACACAATCTAATTTCACCATTCTTTTTCCTGACAAGCACTAAAATAGCAACCCAATCAAAGTACTTGAGGGGAACTATGATTTTAGCATCCAAGAGCTTTTTTAATTCTTTCTCTATGGTTGGCAGCAGTAAAGGATTGAGTTGTCTTAGCTTCTTCCTAAAAGGTTTGGTGTTTTTCTTTAGAGGAATTTTATGTTGAATTATATCAATGTCATATGACTTCAAATCTTGATAATTCCATGAAAAAATATCTACATACTCCTTCATGAAACTAATATATTTATTCCTCTGAGACTCAAGTAAACAATTAGATAATTTGACATATTTTGGATCAGCATTAGTTCCAAGATTGACTAAATCATATTCTTGTGTCTGAATTGAAAGATTAATCAAAACATCATTAATGTCAAAGAGCCTTACCAAAGGTACCATACCTTTTGGAAAGTAATTAGTCTCCAATTCAATAATTGGATTATTTTCCACTTTGTTTACAAAATATGTGTTGGATTGATCTTATGATGCATCATCATTTTCATTGTCTTGATCAACAAGGGAGGCAGAAAAATCGTCAACACACTCCAAAATTATTTTTAATTGTTGATCATCTGAAAGCACTTGCCAGTATTTGACATTGTCCCGGATAGTTGGCCTACATCTGAATTCAACTTCATATTTTAGTTGAGTATTCAAAGGGGATTTGAAACTATTGGAAGTTAAAGCTAATGAATCTTCTCTATGATTCTCACTTCTTGGAACAAAATATTAAATGCCAAGAAGAAATTTTCAATAAGATCCCATACCTCATTATGATAATGCCTTTAACCTTAGTTGCTTTGCTTGATACACATTTCTCACTTATTCAATAATTAGTTCTGGGTCACCCAAAAAAATAATTTGTTGTATATTCATATTTTTGGCCATGCTTAGTCCAAGAACTAAAGCTTCATATTCAACAATGATGTTATTAGTTTCAAATTCTGGCTTATATATCAAAGAAACAAATTCTTTAGAAGGAGAAATGAATATTATACCAACCCCTGAACTCTCTTTTGTTGATGATCCATCAAAGTACATTTTACACAAGTTACTTTCACTGTTATCTGCTTGTTGATCTACAACCTTGTTTCTGTCAATTGTGCATCGTGTAAACTCATTACTGACCTGCAACATGAAAGCACCAATGTCTTCCTATTCAGTATAGAGTGGATGATTGGCAGGATTTTGAGGATCATTGACGATAAAAGCTAGCTGAACTTACCTATATAATCTTATGTGCTTACCACCAAAAATAGGTATAGAGGCATATGAAATGTCTAATTGCATGGTGCCACCCAACTTCTTTTCCCATGAATGTGAAAGAAACATACCGAACCTTGGAGGAATGTCTACAACCACGACATCCATCACATTGCACAATACTCTTCATGGGAAGCTGAGACAAGGTTTCCAGTAATCCTTTAATCACACCCAAGCATTGCACTTGTTTATAATCATAAGAGTATAGATCCTTGTAAGGCTTGGTGATCTCAAGACCTAACTCCTCCATTACTACTTTGGGCATAAGATTGTGTGAGGCTCCCAAGTCTAGGAGGAAATTGTGCAATATCATGTCAAGAATATTGAGAGAAACATAGAAAGGAGGAGTGAAGCTGCCTTTTTCTTCTACCCGTGGACCAAACATAATGTATGGCTTCTCATCTTGAAGGTTAACCATGTCTTGGAGGAAAACATCAGTATCAACAGATGGTTGTAGAATTTTCAGAATTTAATCCTTATATTGTTGATTTTTCATTAGTTCAATCAATGGAATAGGAACTTTAAGTTTGCTAGTTTCACTTTCCAAGCTATATGCTAATGAAAGCTTGTCTTTATCCTTCAATTCAGAATTTCTTGACTTGTCCTGTTGATCTGGTTTCTTCTTTTTTTCTTTAGGGACAACCTATTGAGTTGGTACAATAGCATTTTTATTAAGATGGTGTTGATTTTGAGCCACAAGGGCAGATTTTGACCTCAAATTATATTATTCTAAACATGTCCTTGAATGAAATCAGAAGGATGATCACCATCTTTAAAATATAGTTCATTCGGGGCCATAGACTCATCACACTCTTGCCTAGTTAGGAACATAGTCAAAAGGTCTTCTTCAATCAGATGAATTTCATGGTCTTGATCATCATCAATTTATGTTTCATCAACTTCATCCACTAGATAATTATTGGGAAAATGAGGTTCTATTTTTTGTTCAACATTCTCTTTCCTTTCTCTCTGTAAAATCTGTGGAGGCTGATTTGATTTGAACTGGTTTAAATTTCTATTAGCTCCTCCTTGTTGTGCAAGTTTACTTGGTATTTTATCCTCAATTTACAATTCAGCTAGCTTATAGGACATATTCTTTAAAAGTTTTGTCATTTCATCAATCCTATCTGACTAAGGTGAAAGACCAAAAGTTGAGGGATTTGAATCATCCTTATGTTTTCTTTTTTCTATGTCAACTCCAGATTTAAGTTTCTCAGTTGACAATATATTGGACTCAACCTCAATGGCCGCTTCTTGCATGTTGGTCAAAGTGACCGATCTTCTTTCTCTGAGTAACAAGGAAAATTCAGAATCAAAGGCATTAGCAAAAGTGATCTTGGCATATGTATCTGTGGGATTAATATCCACAGGTCTTTTGCTATACACTTTATTGAATCTCCTAGTAAAATCAAAAACTAATTCACCAGCTTTTCTTTTTAAGAGACCCAAATTATGTTATATAGTATAGATAATCCTTCGTATCCCTCCATTGTCTAATAAAAACATAATTTAAGGATTCTATATCGGGGATAGACATGGGTGTGATCTCTCTAAACCACTTTCGGACCTCCCCATCCAAATTCTAAACAAAAACCCTCATCCAAACATTAGCGTGCTCAATATTACGGTTATCAGCAAAACTATAAAATGCTTTCAAATGTTCTTTAGCAGTGGTTTCCCCTTCCCCATTAAACCTTGGAAGATACTTCAAATAGTCACTAACTAGAAAATCATGTAGATCCAGAGGTAAAACCAATGGGGCATATATGGCAGCAATAATCCTATCCATTATGTTTGGTGGGGTTGCTCCTCCACCTCCTCCACTTACAAATCCTTCCATCTGTTGTATAGTAAGATTTTGGATTTGAGGAGAGGTTGGTGTTTTGACATTAAGAGGATATAATGGCTATGAAATAGGGATGACTATATGAGGTGATGGTTTTTTATCTTAGGAGGCTTAACTATATCTTCCAAAAACGGTTCTACAGCAAGAGGATTAACCAATGTTTTAAACTCAGATTCGCTTTCTCAAAGAGTGGTTTCTTGAGGAATAAGTGAAGGAGTGGTCAATGTTTCTTGTTTAAGTTTCTCATAAATTTTGGGTAAAAACTTTAATGGCGTGCTTAAGAAGGTAATTTCTTCTTCTACTTCTTCAAGATATGGAGAGCAAATAGTTTCATGAACACCTAAAGGGGATACAATTGCTTCAATATATTCTTTGGACCAGAGACTACTGAGACCTCAGGAGATTTAGGATTGGCTTTGGTCCCTTTATTCTTAGGATCCATAATGACAAAGATGAAATCACAAGTGACATATTACAAAAAAAATATGTATCTAACTCTTGTTCACCATCAAGAGCTAGATTTTTTCATTGTCATACAGCCCAGGAAAAATGACTTTGTTTCTTTGTTCCCCAACAATGGTGCCAAAAAAATGTTATCGCTGGAGGATGTGTTATGACTGTAAATAGGACATTCCTAGCACATTTTCTACTTGGGATAGATGGGGTAAGGTTGATAAGGCTTGTAGAGAAGGTTTGAATAGAAAGGTTACAAGGATAGAAAATATTTAATACTTATGATTTAAAGGGTGTCCAATACATAGGGTGAAATATCATAGATCATAGGCATTCTACTCAGAAAATAAAACCAAATATGCACACAATGAAAAGAAGAAAATCATATGACTATATCGGTAAGGCAGCTATAAAATCATAGATGGCATTCAAATCTAAAAGCAATGTTCAAAGATCTGAAACATATACTTGAATACAACTTTCAGGCTCATTCCATTAACATAAAACTATAATTGTCACTTGATCTAAGCGAGGATGGAAAACTAATGCACTGCAATAATATTTATTGTATTTAAATAAGAGATCAAATGCATGAATGAAAATACGCAGTCTTTTAAATGAGCAAATGATCACAGAACATGAGAAATCACTGTTGTATTAGATGTTGTCAACAAGATACATAGGCAATATCCTTCTTGTAAAACTCCCTTTCGAACCCCTTTCTTCATGTTTCAACCTTCTTTTATAGATGTTTCTTTACAATAAAATAGGATCCAAGATCCTAGAATATGGGGTCTAATTCTAACCATAACTATAACTATATTTACATTAAATACAAAATAAAACTAAATTGGTTGCTTATCCACTTTTATAGGGATGTCAAAATAAATTGATTTTGACCTTAGGCTCAAATATTGAGCAATTAGAAATCATACATGAGCCTATGTATTTGTCCAAAAATACTTTCAAATATATTACATATGAAGGATCTTTAAAGATCAAAATGAAGTAGCAAACATGAAAAATAGGAAACTATAGGACATTCTTCAGTGCTTTATCGATCTTCTGCTATTATTAGCACTGCAGAATATCCGTTCTTCAGTGCTAACCTTTCATTGCTATCTCTGCCAAAATATCCATCTTGAGAACTTCTAATTCTTTTTGTTGTTGTTGATCATTTGATTGTTGTTGAGGGACCTCAGTAGACTATTGTTCAATTTCATTTTGAGTGTACTCTTTCTCTGTTTCTTCCTCACTGTCAGAATAAGGGAGATTAAAAACATTTTTAGCCTTTGGTCTATTTATTGAGATAAATGTCTCCTAAGTTTCTAGTTCTTCCTATACATGTGATATAGGTCTCTCTAGTTCTATCTACTCCAACTCCGGTCCTGATTCCATCTCAAAAATAGGTTCTATGACCTTTGATTCTTTCGCATTCCTATTTTCAGAAATGGATTCTTTCCTCTTTTCCTTATGAAATTTCTTAGAGGACTGAGTTTTAGAAAGATTCATTTTCTCAGTAGGAGGAGAATCATCTATTTGAATGATTGTTCTGCTTTTCAGGGATGGGTCGAAGACAGCTTTATCATTCATCCTCAGTTTGTTTGTTGGCCTAGTATGAGGTCTCCTTCCTTGAATGGGATGGAAAATTTTGTTTCTTTTTATTTGATTTCTGACTGCAAGGAATTTCAACTAGAGGTGGTGTTATTTCTACATCAACGGGATGAAATTGTTCTTCTGTTGGATTTTCTTACATCTCAGTTTCTGTATTTGTTGCATTTTTCTTCCTTTTCCTAATATAGACCTTACTAATCCCAAAACTTCCTTCACCTTTTGTTGCTATAAAATGTATCCTTTTCCTTGATCTTTTAATCATTGTAGACAAACCTTCAATTTCTTGGTCTTGAATTTATGTAGAGGGGTGGGGGGGACTTCTTGCTATGGGTTTGCATTACTATCACATGATTCTTTTGTTTATCTAGATGACTTGGAATTCTTACTTGGGGTTGGAGTATCATATTCTTGAGGTGGATCAACCTTAGCATCCAAACCATCAAAGAATAGGAAATGATTCCATGTTATTTCTACCCTGATCAATTCATCTAGAATAAACAATTTAATTAAGGATTGATGAAAAATACTCTGCTGCAGTTTAGTATTTGTCTGAATCTTCTTGGACATCTTAGTCAAGCTTTTAAGTAGGAAATAGGGTAAATTTAGCTTGAACTCTTTGGTAAAATGTAACAAAAATCTCATGTGATATAGGAACATGACATTCTACCTACCTTTATTTGTAATAAACTTTCAGACCATCATCAAGAGCTCAACCCATTCATCTTTTATCCAGATTCTAGGCACACCTTTCCTCCAATTGGGGTTTTGATTTTTGTCCTTCAAGAACTCGTTACAATGAGAGACCTTGACTTATTGATTCTTGAACCATCGTTCACCTTCTGCGGGTAAATGACAGATGGATGCAATGGACTCTTTGGTCACTTTGACATTCAATCCTCCAAGAATATCTTAATGGCCATCAAAAACCTCCATGAAGGCTCGAGCTGCCTACTTGTTATACCCCTTCAAACATTGACAAAATTCGTAACACTATATTGAAACCTCCGTTTACATTCTGGATAACCTTCTAATAAAGCTCCATCTGTCTCATGACACACTAGATCACTACCCTTATGCGGTGCCATAGTGAATATGTGTGTTGCAACTACTGAAGAATGCGACATTGACAAGGTGTTGAAGAAAGTGAAGATGCTGCATAAAGTTAAAATTTAAACTTGAATGACATTTGGGAGGAGTCAAAATTATGACCCCAACGGCCATTATTTGCATGCCTCCAATCATCTTGGTTGTAGAATAAATC
The DNA here is from genome assembly GCA_027924585.1 of Larix kaempferi. Classification (NCBI taxonomy): domain Eukaryota; kingdom Viridiplantae; phylum Streptophyta; class Pinopsida; order Pinales; family Pinaceae; genus Larix; species Larix kaempferi. The sequence continues at coordinate 17,719,808 of BSBM01000123.1, read as the reverse complement.
CAGAGACATGTGTCTTCAAAGGACATGATCACTCCTGCTGTTTTGGTGGCAGAAAAGCAATGATGATGCCAATGTGTTTGTTTTGCTTCTAACTCCACATGATCTTGCTTAATGACAAAAAATACCCCATATGACTGATTGGATGGAGTATAGGGTGGACAGCAGTAGATAACCGACTTAAAAAAGGCGGTGGCAAATTCCTGTTAGAACACAAGTCCTTTTGTTTTGATGAGTTTCTATAGCTCCAATAGGCTATGAGAAATGACTTCCGCTACATAATCGAGACTCATTCTGCAATGCCTATGTATTACAAGAGATGAGTTATTGCTGCAAAATTGAACCTCATTCTGCAGCGCTTTTACATTAGAAACTTTAGAGTTTCTCTACATAATTCAGATTCTTGCGAGGATGGATGAATAAGGTTTCCCTTTGATAGAATCATCCTGCATTTGATCATATAATAACAAAACATCTCTGACAAACTATGTAACTTCATCATTCATGCAGTCAATCAACTTATTAAAAGCAAGAAAAACTAAATCAAGCATTAGCAAACACAAATTAGATAGTGATTCTACATAAGATTGAAGGTAAGGATGGAAAAAGGTCAGCTCATATAAGATTTTTAAGAGGACTACCAAAATATTTTGGATCAGGAGTATGGAAATTTTAGGTAGGAAATTTGAGTGCTAACACCACCTTGAATGTTTTCTCGACCTTGTGTTGGTCATGCCTTGCCTTGTACTTTTCTTGTGACTTCTCTAGTGCCTCATATACTTGTAAATGGATTTGTTTGATCTTATCAATTATTTTTCCAGCTCTTAATGCTTCACATGTGGTGTCTTCCCTCACAACCCCTTGTTGTCTATAAAAAATATTTAGAGGTGAAGGTGGAAGATACCCAAAACAAGTTTCAACAATGGACTTTCCAATGAAATTGCAGACTACTCTGTTATAAGAGTGTTGGATGTAGATTGGATTTTCATCCCAAGTCTTTAGATGCTTTTAAATATAACCCCTCAAAATATGTAGTCCTGTTGACTACTTATATCTACCCATTTGTATATGGATGGAATGTTGTAGTGTTAGGAACCCATGTCAACCCATCTATTTACTTTGTTAGTATATTGTTGTTGGACGCATATGCTTTGTAAGTTGTCCCATAGTATTTGTTGATCCATAGTTTGTATTATTGTTGTTGGACGCATATGCTTTGTAAGTCGTCTCGTAGTAATTGTTGATCCATATTTTGTATTAGCCCATGGTTTGTACTGACACATGGTATTGGCGCCTAGATTTAGTATATGAGTTTGTGTTGAGACCAATGAAGGTACCGTGAATTATTTGTATTGAGCTTGTTCAAAGGAGGTTGCCCCCAGGAAGTGGCCTGCAATCAATATAAAAGTGATTCTGAGTTCTGTTATTTCTGCTATTTTGTGTGTTTTCATTAATTAATTATTGCAGGTTCTTCACATCTAGTTTTAGAGCACTTTCTTGGGCTCACTGGGTGAAATTTCGGCCAAATTGTTTTTTGCATTTGTTGCAGCTTCGGATCTGGGAATAATCCCTATCCGCTTAACTGTGGGAAGTACTTGGGCATAAGCCCTACAACTCATTGTGAGGAGTACCACAGGAACCCCAAAGTAGCTAGCCCATTGAGAGGACCTGCCAGTGAAACGGGAAACAACCCCTACTTGATTGACTAGTTCCCACCCGTGAGGTAAACCAAGAGCTGTCGTTTGTGGAAAAGCGGTTATCAGTTTTACCTGAGCCATGGAGTGAGGGGTACTACTCCAATACGCAAGCCGTGAGACAACATTGGTGGCCGACTGAAAACCCTGAATTGTTAGGAAGCCGAACATACCTAGGGTCCATATCTATTTTCAGCTGATTTGTTCCCGATCACTTCCGCACCATTTCAGATCCATTCTGAAAGTCGTTCCAGATCCAGCCATTTCAGATCTATTCTGAAAGCCATTTCAGATCCATCTGTTGCCGATCCCTTCTGTGCCGTTGTAGATCCTTTCCTGAAGAAGGAAAAAAAATCCATTTTTTCGCCATATCTCCCTTGTTTTAACTCTGTTTCCCTTGAAACTTCTCGAACACCCCTGCAATCCCATTCTGCATATTTCATTCTTGAAAACCTTATCCCAAATTCTACTTCCCAAAGCTAGAAATATCACATTTGTCTATTTTTAGGGTTTGCCATAACTTCTTCAATTTTCACCCACTCGCCTCCAAATTTTGCCACCATGTTCATTCCCTATTTCTGCTTCTTTGTCCCTCTTTAACAAATTTTCTCATTCTTTCACCCCGCTTCTGAAATCCTCATTTTTTGCTTCCATGTCCATCAGAAAGTGTCCAAAACCTATTCAAACCCCAATTACCCATCCGAGTTTTTCCCAAATCCAAATTTCCCTTTACTAAATAAGCTTTTGTTTGTGTTTTTCTATCCATTCCCCCCCCCAAAAAAAAAAAAAAAAAAAACTCCTAGTTATGGTTGTCACCCACACAGGAGCAAAAACCATGGAGGAAGCACTTGCAGCCATCCAAACCAAACTCCAAGATCTGGATGAAAACTTTCTCAGCCTCCATTTTCAGCATTCAACCATGAACAATAACCAACAGCAAGAATCTTCTGCAGTCAATGGGTTCTCTTCTTCCAGCACTTTCTGTGGTCCGAAGCTTGAATTTCCTCGCTTCAATGGTACTGATCTGACTGGATGGATCTATCATGTAGAACAGTATTTCAATCTGCATAATACTTTTGATGTCCAAAAAGCTCCACTTGCATCATTTCATTTGGAACAGGAAGCCCTTCAATGGTACTGTTGGTACATCAAGACTCATGACGAGGCAAAATGGACAGATTTTTGCCAACTCCTTTTGTAACGATTTGGTACTAGTGCTTTTGATGACTTCACCAGAGCATTCACTAAACTCCGTCAAAGTGGAACTGTGAGGAGTATCAGACAGAATTTGAAAAACTAGCCAATCACATAGAAGGCTTGTCTGATGAATTCTACAAGAGTTGTTTTATCAGTGGTCTTAAGGATGAAATCCGGTCAAAGGTTAAAATGTTCTGTCCCAACACAATGATGGAAGTCCTAGGGTTAGCTAAGTTGGCAGAAAACAAGATTGCAGCCCAACAGCGCTCCAAACCCACTTTTGTTCCCTTCTGAAATATGGGTTCTCAATGACCTCCCATTCTGCGAGCTCCTCGACCAACTTCTATCAAGCATTTGTCTGAAACAGAGATGCAGGCACACAGAGAAAAATGGCTTTGTTATAATTGTGATGAGAAATTCACTCGGGGACATCAATGTGTTCAACAAAATCTCTATCTCTTGGATATGGATTCTCTGCCTGCCTCTAAAATTGGTGAAGAAGCTCCAGATACAATGGATGATCAGGTCGACATTCAGGAGCCGCCTATTGACCCCCCATCTCAGGATGAACAACCATAGATATCTCTCCATGCTTTATCCGGTGTCACCACCCCCCAAACAATGCGGGTCAGGGGTTACTTCAAGAAGCTTCCTCTTACAATACTCATTGATTCTAGTAGCACTCATAACTTCATTGACCCCTAAATCACCAAACAGGTTGACTGTTTTGTCCATCCTTGCTCCAACTTTGAAGTCATGGTTGCCAATGGAGGCACCTTACCTTGCAAGGGAAAGTGTCACAATGTGCGTATCTCTCTGGAAGATTATAACCTGCACTCTAACATGTTTGCCTTGTCCTTAGGTGGATGTGATGTGGTTTTGGGCGTTCAATGGTTACGCACACTTGGCCCCATCTTATGGGATTTTGCTGAACTTTGGATGCAGTTTTCAGTCAATGGAACACAACACAAATTTACTGGATTACAACTAGGGTCTCTCTGCATCATCAGTTCACATTGCCTGGAAAATATCCTTAAGAAGAATTCACATGGTGTCATCACTCAGCTCCATTCCATTCAGATGCACCCATCAACGGTCTCCACTACTTCCTTGGATAGATATGCAGGTGTCTTTGCTACACCAGTGGGCTTGCCTCCTTCAAGAGACATTTCCAGTAAGCATTTAGCCGCATCTACATCTCAGCAGGAAATGATGGCTATTTTGCATGTAGTACCGAAATGGAAGCCATCCCTATTAGGGAATTATTTCTACATCAATACTGATCTCCAGAGTCTGGAAAATTTTCTGGAACAACGGGTCTCCTCCCCAGCACACCTGAAATGGGTTATCCACCTCATGGTTTATGACTATGCGGTCACTTACAAGTAGGGTAAGGACAATATGGTGGCAGATTCTCCTTCTCGCACATTTGATGACCCAATTTCTCTTACAGCTATTTCTCTGCTTGTTCCAAACTGGTTGCAATATGTTCAACTGGGCTATCTCTTCTATGAACTCCATGCTTCTTCATCGGCAGGGCACTCTGGGTTCCTCCAAGAGTATGACTGGGAACAATGTAACTTCTTTTGGCAGGGACTGAAAATGCCAATTCAACAGATGGTGGTTGACTGTGATACTTTCTAGGTCAACAAGGGTGAAATGACACTCCTTTCGGGACTGCTCGAACCCTTTCCCATCCCTACACAAATTTGGGCAACTATTTCTATGGATTTCCTAGAAGCGCTCCAGTGGTACAATACAATGTCTACAAGGACACCATATAAAGCAGTCTATGGATAGGCACCGCCAGTTCTTCTTCCATACATCCTCAGCATTTCCCCAATTCAGGCAATTGACTTGGTTCTTCGAAACCACGATCAGATTATTCTCATTCTGCAGGACAATCTTCACATATAAATAATTTGACTGAAACAACAAGTCGATCAGCACCGTTCAGAGCGCAATTTTCATGCAGCTGATATGGTTCCTTCCAAGCAATCCTCCTGAAACTCAAAAGGCGTAAGTGTCCCGGAATGCAACCCGAGGATGCTACAGGGGAACCACTCCTTCCAATTCTGCATCAATTTCCACATCTAAAGCTTTGAGTACAAAGCTTTTTCTAAGGGAGAGGGGATGATAGGAACCCATGTCAACCCTTCTATTTACTTTGTTAATATATTGTTGTTGGACGCATATGCTTTGTAAGTCGTCCCGTAGTATTTGTTGATCCATAGTTTGTATTATTGTTGTTGGACGCATATGCTTTGTAATTCGTCCCGTAGTAATTGTTGATCCATATTTTGTATTAGCCCATGGTTTGTATTGACACATGGTATTGACCCATGGTATTGGTGCCTAGACTTAGTATATAAGTTTGTGTTGAGTCAATGAAGGTACCGTGAAGTTATTTGTATTGAGCTTGCTCAAAGGGGGTTGCCCCCTCGAAGTGGTCTGTGATCAATATAAAAGTGATTCTGAGCTCTGTTATTTCTGTTATTTCATGTGTTTTCATTAATTAATTATTGCAGGTTCTTCACATGTAGAGCTTTTCAACTTAGTGTAAACTCCAAAAGACAGTAAGAAATCTAGTATCCATGTCTAAGATTATGCTCCTTGGTATCCCAAAGTGCACCCATACCTACTCAAAGAACACATTTTTCATTTCTTGTCCTTTGATGGTATTTTTAAAAGACATTAGAATGCATATCTTACTGAATCTATCAACTACCACAAATAAATAGGAATATCCAGGTTCCTAGAGGTGGACAAACCACCCAAAAATTCCATGGAAATGTTCTCCCATGGTCTTGTAGGAATAGGTAAGGGATTGTATAGTCCTTGTTTCGTATTATCGGTCTTGTTTGTACATGAAAGTATGCATCCTCTAATAAACTGAGCTACATCTCATTGCATTCTAGGCCAATAAACATACTGTTGGTTGTGGAGCCAGATCTTCCAATCTCATAGATGATATTATGTTAGCCATGCACCTCAGAGGACTGTACACTCATTCCCTTACCTTGGGGTTCCGGGGCAACGCCCCCGAGAAAAAAATTTGGGGTTGTTTTCGCCAACAGTTTTCGGGCCCATGGTTTTGGGTAACCCATGGTATTTTCCCATTGTATCTCCCTTATAAAAGAAAGACATTGTAATACGGCTAGAGTTGATGTATTAGGTTTTATGCTTTATAAAGATCTGTGAGATCAAAAGAGAGACTATGAGACAGTGAAGAGGAAGTGTAGCGGCTGTGCTGCAGGTTGTATCCCTTCACTTTGTTGGACGGTATAATAATAAGGACTGACAACTTCAGTGTGGACGTAGCCCATATTGGGGTGAACCACGATATATCTGTGTCTCTCTTGTAATGTGTTTGTGTGATTATATTTTCATTTCTATTTATTGTTATTGCTTTGCGATCCTGTTTTTCTAACACATACCTAACACATTATACAACTTGACGAGAACTCTTACCATAAGACTCATACGTTTTCATCAAAAGAAGCCCCCAAATTGAAAAGTGGTGCTACCGGTAGCAACCTTTTTTTTCAGTGCTAAAATTATGAATTTTTGGAAACTCCGATCAATGTTGGTGCAATCAAAACCCTAAATCAACCTCTGAATCAAAAAGTGGTGCTACAGGTAGCACCTTTTTTGAGGGGCTACCCCCCAAAACCCCAGTCGATTTCGATGCAATCAAAACTCAAAATCAACCCCCGAATCGAAAAGTGGTGCTACCGGTGGCATCCATTTCTTCTATCAGGTTGCAATTGCATTCATTTCGAAACCATACACAATATAAAAAAAAATTAATTATTTTAAAATAACGTATCAAAATAAAGAAAATATATCACAATTTTAATTAAAATTTATAATTTTCAAAAAAATAAAACATTAAATGAAAATTTGAAAAAAAAATAGACAATAAAAAAATATTAGAATGTCCAAATTCTTTTAAATAAATTTGAAATTAAAAGAAGAAACACAAACATTAAAAATAGATAAAAATAAAAACAAATATGGAAATAAAGTAAAAAAATAAAAACATAAATTTAAAAAGTGATAAAAAAATTAATTTAAAAAAACTAAAAACTAAAAAAATCTTAAAAAATACAAAAGAACATTAAAAAATACAACATTAAGGTCATAGAAAATTTTAAAATAAAAAATAAAAGCAACGAAAGATAATTAAAAAACATGTGAAAAATAATTAAAAAATTAAAAATAAAATAAAAAAGATTTAGATAATTAAAAAAGTAAAATCAAAATAAATAAACCAATTAAAAATAAAAAGCAATAAGATTAAGTAAAATAAAATTAAGAAAAAAACATTTAAATTAAAAAAATCAAAATTTAAAACAGAAATCAAATTTAAAACAATTAAAACAAAAATTTAAATAAAAAATTAAAAATCTAAATAAAAAACTTTTAAAAAAATATAAAACTTAACCCTACCCCTAAACTATCCATCCCCTCCTATACCTCACCTAATCCTCTCAACCCATCCCCTACCCCTCCCCACGTCCGCCTCCCACTCCTCCATGCATACACTCCCATGCCCCTTCCCTTCTCTTCTCCCCCTTTTCCCCCTTCCCATCAGCCCCTTCCACCCTCGTGTAGCCCCCCTTATTGAGTCTCAATTAAGGAATCGAGACTCTATTCTAGAATCGAGACTCTATTCTAGAATCGAGTCTTCGCTTGGGTGAGGGCACTCGAGGGTGGAGGTGGCAAAGGGAAGGGGGAAGAGAGGGTTTCTTCTTCCATCCTTTCCGTCTTGTTTCCCTCCCGCGTCCTCACCCACATTGAGTCTCAATTCTAGAATTGAGACTCAACATGAGTGAGGGTGCAAAGGGGTGGAGGGGGCAAGACAGAGGGGGAGGGGGAGCGTGTGGGAATGCAGGGTGGAGGGGAGAAGGGAGGGGGTGTGTGAATGGGTAGGGAAAGTGGGATGGGGAGGGAGGGGAGGTATAAGTATGGGTAGGTTTTATATTTTTTAATGTTTTTTATTTATATTTTAATTTTTTAATTTTAATTGTTTTAATTTTGTTTTTTGTAATTTGTTTTTTTATTTTAGTTTTTAGCTTTTTTTATTGTTTTTTATTTATTTTTTATTGTTTTATTTATTTTGTCTTTAAATTAACATTTATTTATTGTTTTTCAATTTGTTTTTAAAAATTTTGCATTATTTTAATGGTGTATTTTTTATTTATATTTTTAAATTTTTTTAAAACAAAATTTAAAGATTGGTTAGTTTTTTTTGTTTTTTTATTATTTAAAAATAAATAATTTTTTTTATTTCTTTTTAAATTTCTATTTTTTATTTTTTATTTTATTTCAAGATTCATTTCTATTTTTAACTTTTTCTTTTATTTCTTATTTTTTTAAATGTATGTGTATTTTTTTTAGTATTTTTTTTAAATGTATGTGTATTTTTTTTATTTCAAATTGATTTGAAAGCATTTGGACATTCTAATTATTTTAAACATGTTCTTTCGTTTTGTTTTCAATTTTTTTCAATTGATTTTTTGTAAATAAAAATATAATTTTTTAATTAAAATTAGAATATTTTTTCTTTTTGTTTTTAAGTTATAAAAAAAATTACGATGTGTATGGTCTCGAAATGAATGCAATTATAATTAGATGGAAGAGAGGGGTGATACCGATAGCACCACTTCGGTGCATGGTTTAATTTTGAGTTTTGATTGAGCTTACATTGGTTGGGGTTTTCAAAAAGTCAGAATTTTAGCCCTAAAAAAATGGTGCTACCCTTAGCACCATTTTTCGATTCAGGGTTGATTTAGGGTTTTGATTAAATCGACACCGAACAGGGTTTCCAAAAATTCATAATTCTAGCTGGCCCCCCAAAAAGGGTGCTATCGATAGCACCACTTTTCTATTCGGGGGTAAAAATAGACACTAAATGAAACCTATAAAAAATCAAGAAGTCTCAAGGGTTCTCGTCAAGTTGTATAGTATGTTACCTTTGTAAGTTGACAACAAGTAGGGGTAGGTTTATATTTTTTAATGTTTTTTATTTATATTTTAATTTTAATGGTTTTAATTTTGTTTTTTTTAATTTGTTTTTTATTTTAGTTTTTAGTTTTTTTTATTGTTTTTTATTTATTTTTATTGTTTTATTTATTTTGTCTTTGAATTAACATTTATTTATTGTTTTTCAATTTGTTTTTAAAAATTTTGCATTATTTTAATGGTGTATGTTTTATTTATATTTTTAAATTTTTTTAAAACAAAATTTAAAGATTGGTTAGTATTTTTTTGTTTTTTTATTATTTAAAAATAAATATTTTTTGTATTTCTTTTTAAATTTTCTTTTTTCTTTTTTCTTTTTTATTTTTTTTTTTATTTCAAGATTCATTTTTATTTTTAACTTTTTCTTTTATTTCTTATTTTTTTTAAATGTATGTGTATTTTTTTTTCGTATTTTTTTTAAATGTATGTGTATTTTTTTTATTTCAAATTGATTTGAAAGCATTTGGACATTCTAATTATTTTAAACATGTTCTTTCGTTTTGTTTTCAATTTTTTTCCATTGATTTTTTGTAAATAAAAATATAAGTTTTTAATTAAAATTAGGATATTTTTTCTTTTTGTTTTTAAGTTATAAAAAAAATTACAATGTGTATGGTCTCGAAATGAATGCAATTGTAATTAGATGGAAGAGAGGGGTGACACCGATAGCACCACTTTTCGTTGCATGGTTTAATTTTGAGTTTTGATTGAGCTCACATCGGTTGGGGTTTTCAAAAAGACAGAATTTTAGCCCTAAAAAAATGGTGCTACCCTCAGCACCATTTTTCGATTCGGGGTTGATTTAGGGTTTTGATTAAATCGACACCGAACAGGGTTTCCAAAAATTCATAATTCTAGCTGGCCCCCCAAAAAGGGTGCTATCGATAGCACCACTTTTCTATTCGGGGGTAAAAATAGACACTAAATGAAACCTATAAAAAATCAAGAACTCTCGAGGGTTCTCGTCAAGTTGTATAGTATGTTACCTTTGTAAGTTGACAACTATCTTCCCAACACCAAAATTCCCTACAACTTTGGAGGTGTGAGCCTCTATCATGAGTTTCAACCTCTCACCTTTAGGAACACTAAGCTTGTCCAACTTGTAGAGTATCCCATGCTTGAGATGATAGTCATCCTTGTTGTCACCTTCTTCTACAAGGAATTGTCTTTGTAGCTGCTGAAATACCTCCTTAAAGTCTTCATCTTTTGTGTATTCCTCCTTGTATGTGTCATGGGTGAAAGGATCCATATGAATAAGAGTACACAAAGCTGTGATATTGGCTATAGGTGGCCTTGAGAGCATGTATACCCACTTTTTTATACTACACTTCTTATATTTGATGATTAGATGGAATTGTTGTAGAAAATCCCATCCTCTTGTAGTATCGTGCTTGTTGTAGCTTACTCTGGGCCTGCAAATTGTTGAGCCCAGAATTGGCCCTTTTTGACCATCATTTATCATCTTCCCTTCCCTTGTCTTACACCAATTACCTTGGTAATTCAACTTATTGTCCTTATCTATTCCCCAAATTACCAAGGTATGGCCGATTATTGTTTTATTGTGTTAATACTTATGATTGTGATGATTAAAGCTGTGCATCTCTTAATCTGTGCTAACATGATGCGATTTATGAAGGTAGTAAGACAATAGACTGCAGGAAGATCGGAGCTGAACAAGTCATGAAGGAACGTTCATCGCTTGTGGAAGGTTCCTTGGGGCTCAAATCGGCAATCAAGGCACAGGCGTGGCAGGGCAGCTGTAACCGAAGAACTATCTTAAGTATGTCGCTGCTCGAATCCAGCTGTGAGCTGGAAGGACCGTCACTCTTGGGACAATTAATACTTCTCTCATATTTGGATATTTCAGTTCTGCCACGCATTGTAACAGCTAGATTATTTAGGGCGCCTGAAGATCAGAGATCTTCATGGCTGCCCAATTATAGGTTTAGATGTTGCAAATTGTATGTATAAATATGGGGAATTGCCTCGACTGAGGGGTTGAACAGCAAACAATTAATTTATCCTGTATTAGCAGCCAAGCTGAAACTGTGTACTCATTCTTCTGTTAATATAAGGAGTTACTTCTGAGTTAAAGAGAGTGTTGTTCGACCAGCGTCTCTGTGTGAAGACTGGGCCCGTCTTCCATAGAGATTGCTGTGTTAATTTAGGATTTCATCTTCCTTGTTGTGTGATGCTTTGTTCTTTCTTTTATACGCAGCAGCAATATTCATTGTGTGGATTTCTCAGTAATTGATTATATTTTCGTGAGATTGGTGAATGGTATCGAATAACAGTCGACTGATTCAGGTTTGTTTTACATATTTCAATTTCTGTTCACACTGCTGTGTTCATCCTACAGCTGAGACGTAATCCCAGGAGCTCTTACAAATTAGCTTTCCTGTTATGTGTTGATTGATTTATATTTTGCAATTCAGTTTCTTAGAACAGTTGCTTCAATCTCTTTTATCAAAATTCTAGAGTAATGTTCAGGTCATGCTTTATGATTCCCAGCTTGATTAGACTAGACAGTTGATTATTTTAGAATGCAAATGAGATTTCCTTCTTGCAATCGTTGATTAGATCTGATACCATTTCTGCTTGATGCATAATAGAAAAGAATTGTAGTATAGCAGTTAGAAGGCAATTGGGATTGCATAGATTCTTGGGATGAATATGGGTGATAGAAGATAAAAGTATTTACTTCTAATGGTTTTGTGTTTAAGCATATATTGTGCACTTGTCCTTTGAAATAAAAAGACTTTCTCGGGTTGACAATAAATCTCATACGCTCTGTGTGTTTGATATTTAATTATCTGCAAATAGAGTGCTTGACATTTTGGCGCCGTTGCCGGGGAAGGATGAAAATTAAACACTAGTCATTAGTTGTATCTGATAATTGCTTTTAGTCAGTCTTTTTGGTTGTTTTTGAAATGATCTGCTTCGCATGAATACGAGGAGGGTAAAACGCGATCACCTCCCAACCCCCAAAACTCCACAAATTACTAACAGTGCAGGTGGTTCGGGTCGTGGTCGAGGTCCACCGCTGGGCAGAAGAACATTCATCGACGACCTTGTTGACAAAACGGATTCAGCTGTCAGATCTCATCAACGGGAGACTCCTATCAAAAGAGGCCCTGCTGATCCTGGAGCGCCAGCATCAGGATCTACAGTGGAAGATACAGGAGCAGTGGTGATTCCTGCATATACTCCTGCTAAAGAAGGAACAGCTGATTCAGCTGTTGCAATTGAAGAGTACGCAGCTGTTACAACTGAAGAATACGCAGCTGTTACAACTGAAGAATACGCAGCTGTTACAACTGAGGTAAGGGATAAAGGAACAAACGAAGGAGAAGATACAGAAGAAAAGATGAATAACAGACATGAGAACGAAGAGGAAGAAGCAGTGGTACAATACCATCATGAAGATGATTCCCCGCCAGAAACTATGGCTACATTGCAATTCCCAATACAGCAGCTAGAGGGGACAGCTCCTATGAAAAACATCTCACCGTCGGTGTTACCCCGCTTCCATGGCAGGGCGACAGAGGATCCAGATGAATTCCTTTTTGAATTCGATATCCTCTGTCGCAGCTATGATTATGTCACAGATGCTCAAAAGTTAAAGCTTTTTCCTGCCACCCTGAAGGACAATGCATTACGATGGTTCATGAGCCTTGGGGGAGGGACTGTTGCTAATTGGAACAAGATGAAGCAAGTGTTCCTGGAAAAATATCAAGAATATTGCAACACCAGGGACAAAAGGAAGGAGTTATTCAAGATGGTACAGAAGGAGGATGAAAGTTTGGAGGATTTTGTGGAGAGGTTGCTGTACAATGTGCAGAGAGCTGGACAGACGAACATGGGACTAGATGTGCTTAAGATAATCCTGCTTCGAGGAATCAGGGACGATTGTTTAGACATGCTAAATTTATTAGGAAAGGGGGATATCTCTAAAGAATCTTTTGAGACAATTGTGGAATTATGTAAGAGATATTCTAGGGGATCTTCTAGGCATAATAAGCAGAATAAACGAGATAAGCTGGAACGTGATGTCTTTGACAGAACTCAGAAGTCATCCAATGGGGGAGCTACACGGGCAGAGATAGGCAATCTTCTTGAAAATTTTAAAACAGAAATGATGAGCTCTATCTCTTCAGAGATTGACGTCTTGAAGGCCAAACAAAGACAGGCAGTGGAGGATCTCACACTAGGTGTGTTTTGTCCCCGATGTAGAAAGACTCATCCACTGAAAGAATGCCCTCTTGACAAAGTACAAGTGTGTCAGCTGTGCGAGCTGAACCATGATATGAAAGAATGCCCTACGTTGCCCCAAGTGAAGGCTGTTCTGCAGGCATCAACTCCAGAGGTGGATTCAGCCTACTTTATTGCACAGAAGAAATCCTGGCAGCCCCGGAATCAAGGTATGTCTCCCGATTCATTTCCATTTTTGAATAATTTGAATAATTGGAATACTAATATGCAAAATGTGAATACACAATTCCCTTCAAATTATGCTCAGTGGAATTCCCCTCAACCTGCGATGCAAGGTTATAATTCATGGAGTCCTTGGACACAGCCTCCACACCAACCTACTTCATGGTCTCCTGGATGGAGGAACTTCCATCCTGGGAACCAGTTTCCTCAACCACCTCCACCTCAACAGTTACCGTATCCTCCATGTCCTCAATTTCATCAATATCCTCAATACCCACCTCAGCAGTCGCAGCTGCAGCTGCAAAATAATCCTGTGCCTAACATACCAATACGGCCTCAGCTGCCTGCCCAACCTAACCCTAACCCAAATAATAAAACAGTCCAGCAATTGGAAGCTCTCAATATGCCGGCCTACTCTCTCTCCCCTGTACCTTGTAATGATATTCGCTTACGGTCTGGAAAGATAGTAGAACGTGTAACTTCAGAAAATATTCCACCAACTGTTTATGACAAAGGAGAGAGTTCCCAGCATCCATTTGATCCGGTTCCCATCACTGAAGATGCTGAGCATCCCTCAGATGGGAGGGCTGAAACATTAAACGATGAAGTGGATAACACGCAGCCTACCCAGTTGGTAAGACAACCACCTTACCCTGAGAGATTGATGCTGCCACAAAGAGGGGGGCAACCTCAGTTCAATCTCCTAGGAGAATTGAAGAACCTTTATGTTAAGATTCCCCTTTTACAAGCTCTTCAAGATGTACCTATCTATGCTAGAACTGTTCGGGACCTGTGCACTAAAAGACCGGGAAGGAAACCCAGAGATCCTCCTACTGTTCATGTTATAGGGAATTTATCCGCTTTAATGACTGGAAAAACCCCTATAACCAAGTATGAGGATCCCGGCAATCCTACTGTCACTGTACACATAGGACAAACGCAGATACCCAACGTACTAGTAGATTTAGGAGCTGCGATCAATGTTATAACGATGGAGACTGTAAAGAAGCTCGGATTCACCAATATTAGACCGACCCCTACTATCTTAGAATTGGCAGACAGATCCACTATCAGACCCGAAGGGATTTTGGACGACCTTGTTATTTCAGTAGACTCATGGGAATACCCTGCCGATTTCCTGGTATTACAACCAAAATCACAGCTGGGGGGACATCCATTGATTTTGGGGAGGCCCTGGTTGGCTACAGCCGATGCTTGTATCAGCTGTCGATCAGGATCTATGACTATATCTGATGGCATGGAAACCAAAAACCTCACCCTGTACCCTCCAGCACGGCTGAGTCTAGAAACTGAAACCTCCCTTTGGATAGAACAGGAAGAAGAGGAAGATGTTCAGCCATTACTAACAATAGGGAAGGCACTAACCTTCAAAAACGAAACAGAAGACGATGCCATTAATAATTTCATTAGCGAACCTGCTTCAGTAGACAAGGAATTTTATCAACTCCTGAACAGTACCCTCGGTAAAGAAGAACAAGAACAGCTTACGGAGGAAGCACTAGCCAATGACACAAACATAATCCCAGTATTGAAAAACTTGAGAAGCATTCCTATTGAGGTAGAGCCTGGAAGAACTTTGAACATCAATCCTGGTCTCTCCTCAGAAGAACAAAAGCGCCTAACCAATCTCTTGAAGGAACGTAAGGGGGCATTTGCCTGGGAGTATACAGACATGAAGGGTATTCCTTCTAGTCTGTGCACTCATCATATTTATATTAAAAATGACTCCCGGCCTGTATGTCAACCCCAACGACGCATGAACCCCAATCTGAGGGATATAGTGAAGGAAGAAATCCAGAAACTCTTGGAAGCAGGATTCATCTATCCTATCTCAGACAGTGAGTGGGTTTCCCCACTTGTAATTGTACCCAAGAAAAATGGTAAATGGAGAGTCTGTGTCGATTATAGGGAGCTGAACAAAGCTACAAAAAAGGATCATTTTCCTCTGCCCTTTATTGACCAGGTACTTGATACCCTATCTGGGAAGAAGTTCTTCTCCTTCCTGGATGGGTTCAGTGGGTACAATCAAATTCAGATTGCTCCAGAGGATCAGGATAAGACCACCTTCACTTGCCCTTGGGGAACGTTCGCCTACAGGGTGCTTCCCTTTGGATTGTGCAATGCACCTGCAACGTTCCAAAGAGCTGTGATTGGCATATTTTCTGAATTGGTTAATGATAGCATGGAAGTTTTTATGGATGATTTTACTCCTTATGGCAGGGATTTTGAGGAAGCACTGGAAAATTTGAAGAAAGTTTTAATTCGCTGTGAACAGGCTCGCCTCTCACTAAGCACTGAAAAATGCCACATGATGATGAGTGAGGGGGTGGTATTAGGACATTTCATCTCTATGGACGGTATTCAAGTGGATCCTTCAAAAATTAAGGTGATAAAGAATATACCAACTCCTTCAACTCAGAAAGAGGTGCGAAGTTTTCTGGGACATGCTGGGTATTACAGGAGATTTATAGAAAACTTCTCCAAACTTGCTTCTCCTTTGTTTTCATTGTTAATGAAGGACGTGCAGTTTGTATGGAGTACAGCATGCCAGACAGCATTTGATAAGCTTAAAGAGAAACTGTCCACAGCCCCTATTTTAAGGGGACCTAATTGGACCATACCTTTCCACATTTCTTCAGATGCTTCTGATACCGCCATTGGAGCAGTGCTAGGACAGCAAGATGGTCAAGTACCTTATGCTATTTATTATGTTAGTAAAAACTTAGCCCCTGCTGAACTAAACTACACTGTTACTGAGAAAGAATTCCTTGCTATTGTTTATTCTATTAATAAGTTTCGGCATTACATTACTGGGTATCCTACATTTGTGCATACTGACCACTCTGCCATTAAGTATTTAATGAATAAACCTGTCACTAATGCCAGAGTAACCAGGTGGCTTTTATTATTACAGGAATTTGATATTACTATTATAGATAAACCTGGAAAAGAAAATGTTGTTGCTGATTTTTTATCACGATTTACTAACAGTGATGACAGTTCACCTGTTGAGGATGCTTTCCCGGATGAACATTTATTCGCACTCTCAGCTCATTCACCCTGGTATGCAGACGTTGCTAATTATTTGGCTGCAGGGAAGCTTCCGCCACATATGTCTAAACGAGAGAAAAGAAAATTTATTCAGCAAAGTGCCAGGTATTGTTGGCTCAAAGGCCATCTCTTTTACACAGGACCTGATCTTGAAATTAGAAGATGTGTAAGGGAAGATGAGATATTTCATATACTGAAGGCCTGTCACGATGAACCTTGCGGAGGACACTTTGCAGACAAAAGAACAGGGCATAAGGCGTTGCGGATGGGCTATTATTGGCCGACACTGTTCAGAGATGCTAAAAGATATGTTCAGTCCTGTGACAGCTGCCAAAGGATGGGCCAACCTAATAAGACAGATCAGATGCCTTTACAGCCCCAAGTGGTACTAGAACCGTTTGATAGATGGGCATTGGACTTCGTTGGTCCTATCAACCCTCCTTCCAAACAGAAGGTTTACATCCTGGTGTGTACAGATTACATGACTAAGTGGGTAGAAGCTGTAGCTTTGGCCAAGGCAAATGACCAGGCAGTGATTGATTTCCTGTACAGTGAAGTTTTTACCCGGTTTGGGGTACCAAAGGAAGTAGTTACCGATGGGGGACCACAATTTATTTCACACCAATTTGAATCCTTGCTCCGGAAGTATCATGTGCAGCACAAGATAGCTTCACCCTATCATCCCCAGGCCAATGGTCAGGTGGAAAGCACTAATAAAGTTATCGAAGCAATCCTTACTAAAACAGTTAAAAGCCATCGAAGGGATTGGGCTGACAGACTTCCAGAAGCACTGTGGGCATATCGCACGACTTGGCGCAACACCACGGGCTTTTCTCCCTATGATCTGGTGTATGGTAAGAGTGCCATCTTTCCAATTGAATTTGAGATCAAGACCCTGAAAACAGCCATTGAAATGAACCTGGATGTAACAGAAGCCCAGAAAAGAAGATTGAATCAATTGAATGAATTGGATGAGAAACGGTTAGCTGCGGTAGACCAGACTGTGCTGCTTCAGCAACATAGATCTAATTGGCATGACCGATTCATCAAAAAGAAAATCTTCCATGAAGGAGACTGGGCACTATTATACGACTCCAGATTCAAGAAGGATTTCAAAGGGAAATTACGCACAAGATGGCTGGGTCCATATTTGGTTGACAGGGTATTCGACAACGGCACTGTTCGCCTGGTCACCATTAATGAAAACCGTATACCATTACTTGCTAATGGCCACAGACTGCGACTGTATCGGAAGCCCATTTCGAAAGATGCATTCATTTCACAGATTGTTGCTGATCCAAACTACCAATTGGCACCAGAGCAGGAACATTTCTCTACCTTTGCCAAATCTTAAAATGAAAATTATATTTGCTGTACATAAATAATTTCTTGCTGTAGCGTATAGTTGTCGTTTTCTTTCTTTTTGCATTTGATCTCTTTGTTTGCTGTTGTCTTTTAAAAAAAAAATTCAGGGAAGCGCCGGGAGAACGATCAGTTTGGGGCCCGTAATGAAAATCTCTCTGTGCTGTCCTTGTGTTAAAAAAAAAAAAAAAAAAAAAAAAAAAAAAAAAAAAAAAAAATTCGACAGGTGCAACATATTTTCCGGCAGCTGCAACATATTTTCCGGCAGCTGTATATCCTTTTCCGGCAACCATATTCTCCATTTCCCGGTAGCCATAATGCCCCTTTCCGTCAGCCGTCAATCTTTTTCGACAGCTGCAATTTCGGCAGCTGCAACATTTGCGGCTGCAACATCGGTGGCTGCAACATTTGCGGCTGCAACATCGGCGGCTGCAACCTTTGCGGCTGCAACATCAGCGGCTGCAACATTGGCGGCTGCAACTCCAGTTTCCGCGGCTGCCACCTCATCGTCCCCATGGTTGCCACCTCATTCACCAGCTATGGCCACCTCATCTCCCACGGCTGCCATCTCATTTTCCGCAGCTGCCACTCCATTTACCAGCCACGGCCATTTCACTTCCCGGTAGCCGTAATGTCCTTTTTTTTTCCGCCCGCTGTCAAATCTTTTCCGATAGCTGCAACTCCGGCAGCTGCAATTCCGGCAGCTGCAATTTCGACGGCTGTAACTTCGGCGGCTGCAACATCTTTTTCCCGCAGCCGCCACATCATTTCCCGGCTGCCACCTTATTTCTCGGCGGCTGCCACCTCATTGACCAAGTCACCTCCACATCATTTCCACATAGCTGCCATTTCTTTCCAGCGGCTGCGACATATTTCCCATAGTCGTAAAATCTTTTCCCGCCAGCTGTAAGTTTTTTTCCCGCCGCCGTAAAATTTTCCCGTGACAGCCGTAATTTTCCCTGATATCGTAAATATTTTTCCGGCTGCCCCGAATTCTTTTCCGGTGGCTGTAACTTCTTTCCTGCCAGCTGCAACAAGCTTTTTCATCGGCCGTGTGATCATTTCTTTGGCAACTTGCAGTGGTAACTCCCGTGTTAACAGAAGGATTGTTCAACCTGCTAATTATGATGCTGATTCATCCCAATCCTGCCGGCGAACTCATCATTTTAACCCGGAGGACGCGACGCCTTGTGTTTTACCGGCGAAGGAAATCAGTGCCTTATCCGAGTCATCATGATCCCACGTCTGACTGTGCACGCGTTCGGCTCCGTGACGTCACCAACTCCATGCTCCACCAGTTTCCGCAGCCTTCCGACGCACAGTTTTATGAGGTATGGCTTTCATTTATCACGTGATTAAGTATTGATATCATTTAAACGAGATTGGCCGTACCTTCACTCGCACCACCATTTATATCTGATTAAACCTTTCCCTCGTACGACGTAATAATAATAACTGCCACCCTCCCCAATTCGGCATGAAAATTTTAAACTCTTCTCTGCGCTTAACTTTCCGAATTAGTTCATTCGCTCAACGTCTCCGCTCAACGATTCGTGCATTCTCTGCACTGCAACTTCCATTCTGGATCCTGTACTCTGTCGAACAGCAGTTTCATCTTGCAGCCAGGACCATGGGCATCCCAGTTCGCCATGAACCTTTCAATACCCGGGAACTTAGACGGAATCTGCAGGTTCTGGCCATTTTTCAAGCTGCTGGCTGGGTCGAGTTCTTTGAACGATTGGATGGATTCGATCGGGACGCAGCCCTGCAATTCGCCTTGAATCTTACTAAAACACACTCCATGGTGTGGGGGCTGTGTATAGATGTTTCGGAGGTCATTATATCCGAGGTTACAGCTATCCCGTTGGTGGGAAAAGCTTGGTTTAACCGTCGAGTTCCTGCAACAGTTGCACGGGAAGAATTTTTACTTCCAGGGGAGCAAGTTGAAGCATCCAGGAGAGGGATTGCATTGAAGTCACTGCCGCAGCCATGGGACCAGGTCGCTATCTTCCTCAAGAAATACATAACTTGCGAAGGTAGATACCAAACTGTGTACAACTCTGAACTTCCTTTGCTTTCTCATCTCCGTCATGGCATTTTGTTGAATATTCCATTTTATCTATTGCACGACTTGCGTCATATGGCAACATTTGTTCAGTCTGCAAAGCACCCACTGTCCTCCCTCACCCACCATGGCCTTATTAAGTTAATTATTATAAGAACCCTGGCCCAACATAATATAACATGGGAGCAATTCATTACCCGACCACAACAACCTGTTCCCTTGAGGGTCATTCCATTACAGCAATTACCGGTTCCGCCACAACAGGAGGACCGGAGTTCCTCCAGTGAAGTTGGGGGGAGGGATGAAACGGAAGAAGAACAACAGGGGGCACAGGCAGGACCATCCGAGGTGGATAAAACCACAGAGGAAGAACAAACAGGGGCACAGGCAGAGCCATTTGAAGTGTATGAATCCCCAGCACAAGCAGAACCAGTGGGGGATGACATTGCATTTGAAGGAGAGAAAGGGGAAGCACAAACAGAGCTGTCAGGCGACAATGTAGATGAAACCCTCGCGGAAAACCTAGATAACAGGGCAGCTCCGACAGCAGAAGGTGAAATTGGAGCAGCATCAAATGCTGCGACAATGGAACCTGAAGATGACGGAGCCAGAGCAATGGAAGAAGATATTGAGCTGGTCACAATCGAGTCTTCACCGGAATGGGCAGGAGGAGCAGCTGTGATTGAAGAAGAACAGCATGGGGGGCAGGGAAATATTTCTTTAACTTCAGTTTTGCCTCCCTATATTCCAGCTCCACGAGAAGAAACACTACAAAAAGGAAAGTCACAAAAGAAAACGCCACAGAAAAGGAAGAGGGCCACCAATGAGTTTGATTTAGTGGCACCAATCAGAAGGAAACGAACTCGGTCAATCACAGCAGCAGAGGCAGCTAGAACAAAATGGGAAACCTTAGAGACACAGGTTGAACCCCCAATCCTTACACCAAAACCGAGGGATGCCCCACAAGGACCAGTGGAGGAAGAACCTGGAGTTGAGGGACTCTTGTATGAAAATGCAATGCTGAAAGAGGACCTCCAAGCACTTAGAAGGGAGCTGGAAACATGGAAGGAAGTCTGCAGAAAGCAGGGTGGAAGAAAGATGTATACATTAATAGAGGCTGCAGACCAAGTGGAGGAATCAGCTTCTGCTGGAGCTGGAGAAAAGGATGAGCGAATACTCTGCCCCACCTGTGGGGAGATCTTTGAGGAAGCAGGCCATAAAATTTTACTTAGCACCTATTCAGCACAACAGCCTGTAGCCACAGAAGGGAAAGCAGTGGAGAAAGAGGATGCTGCAACACAAGAACCAGCACCTTTAAACATCCTTGCTGCAGCTGCTACTTCCCATGATGCAGAAGTCATAGAACAGATGGGAGAAGAACAGGGAGTGGAGGATGCCCTGGAAATTTATGAGGAATGTATGGCAATCCCAAAATGCTCCCACAACATAGAAATCATAGAACAGATGGGAGAAGAACGGGAAATGAGGGATGCTCTGGAGCTTATAAAAGAATATAGTGAGACTCCAGAATGTTCCCTTGATACAGAGATCATGGAGCCGAAGGATACTTTGGAGGATAGTGAAGAATTTTGTGCTGTAACCCCAGAACGTTCCCAGGACACAATAATTTTAGAAGAAGAAACGGAAAGGCAGGACAGTGATAAGTTGGAACAGGATGCTGCAACACAAGAACCAGCAACCCTGAATAGAACTGTCCAACCGGCTGAGCAGACAGTAGAAGAACCTGGGACAGAGGATACTTTGGCATTCAATGATGAACTCTGGGTTGTAACCCCAGAGAGCTCCCATGATACAGAACTCATAGAAGAGGAGCTGCAGCACAGGAAGGATGAAGAGGTAAGCCAGGATGTTGTTACACAAGAACCAACATCCTTGGAGGCTGCGACAAAAACTCCTGAATTGCAGCTGGGAGATAACCTGGGAGTGGATATCATCCCTGACACACAGTGGAGTGACAATGAACAAGTACAGACACCATGCTCAGGTGACACTGAAATCCTGGAGGAGGAGCTGCAAATTGAAAAGGATATTCAGTCTCAGCAGCAGAATGACAAAGAAGACACTGCTACACAAGAACCAGTGTCTCCAAAAGCAATAAAGGTAGCTGCTGAAGATGGGTTAAAGGATGTTGCTGTTACACAAGAACCAGCAACTCTCCTGTTAACATTAGATGCGCTGGAGGACACTGTCCCACAAGAACCAGTGCTTCCACTTCCTACAGGTGTCATTGATTTGGATTCAGATTGAGGGTGTCTTTTCAACTTCCCCAGGCATCGTATAAGAGAACTGCAGAAAGATTCCCACCACACCAAGTGCATTCTCAGATATCAGCAAGTAGCAGTGGAAGGGAAACAGTGAAGTTGGAAGATGCCGGGTTGCTCACAGAGGCTTTTCAAAAAGGTAGATGAGGTGCCTGATTTACCTACATTCCTTCCTCTCTCCTGGACAGAGCTCAGTTCAAGATTCAGATGCAGGTTGTTGCATGAGGACATGCAACAGGATAGTTGGGGGGAGATGTTGAGCCCAGAATTGGCCCTTTTTGACCATCATTTATCATCTTCCCTTCCCTTGTCTTACACCAATTACCTTGGTAATTCAACTTATTGTCCTTATCTATTCCCCAAATTACCAAGGTATGGCCGATTATTGTTTTATTGTGTTAATACTTATGATTGTGATGATTAAAGCTGTGCATCTCTTAATCTGTGCTAACATGATGCGATTTATGAAGGTAGTAAGACAATAGACTACAGGAAGATCGGAGCTGAACAAGTCATGAAGGAACGTTCATCGCTTGTGGAAGGTTCCTTGGGGCTCAAATCGGCAATCAAGGCACAGGCGTGGCAGGGAAGCTGTAACCGAAGAACTATCTTAAGTATGTCGCTGCTCGAATCCAGCTGTGAGCTGGAAGGACCGTCACTCTTGGGACAATTAATACTTCTCTCATATTTGGATATTTCAGTTCTGCCACGCATTGTAACAGCTAGATTATTTAGGGCGCCTGAAGATCAGAGATCTTCATGGCTGCCCAATTATAGGTTTAGATGTTGCAAATTGTATGTATAAATATGGGGAATTGCCTCGACTGAGGGGTTGAACAGCAAACAATTAATTTATCCTGTATTAGCAGCCAAGCTGAAACTGTGTACTCATTCTTCTGTTAATATAAGGAGTTACTTCTGAGTTAAAGAGAGTGTTGTTCGACCAGCGTCTCTGTGTGAAGACTGGGCCCGTCTTCCACAGAGATTGCTGTGTTAATTTAGGATTTCATCTTCCTTGTTGTGTGATGCTTTGTTCTTTCTTTTATACGCAGCAGCAATATTCATTGTATGGATTTCTCAGTAATTGATTATATTTTCGTGAGATTGGTGAATGGTATCGAATAACAGTCGACTGAGTCAGGTTTGTTTTACATATTTCAATTTCTGTTCACACTGCTGTGTTCATCCTACTGCTGAGACGTAATCCCAGGAGCTCTTACAAATTAGCTTTCCTGTTATGTGTTGATTGATTTATATTTTGCAATTCAGTTTCTTAGAACAGTTGCTTCAATCTCTTTTATCAAAATTCTAGAGTAATGTTCAGGTCATGCTTTATGATTCCCAGCTTGATTAGACTAGACAGTTGATTATTTTAGAATGCAAATGAGATTTCCTTCTTGCAATCGTTGATTAGATCTGATACCATTTCTGCTTGATGCATAATAGAAAAGAATTGTAGTATAGCAGTTAGAAGGCAATTGGGATTGCATAGATTCTTGGGATGAATATGGGTGATAGAAGATAAAAGTATTTACTTCTAATGGTTTTGTGTTTAAGCATATATTGTGCACTTGTCCTTTGAAATAAAAAGACTTTCTCGGGTTGACAATAAATCTCATACGCTCTGTGTGTTTGATATTTAATTATCTGCAAATAGAGTGCTTGACACAAATATTGTAGTGGTTGCCGATCATTATGAATAATGGTCTCCTTTCCCATCAAATAGTGCTTCCGCTTCTCAACAGCGTGAACCAACGCATAGAGTTCATTGTCATATGTGGGGTAGTTCATGATGATGCCATGGAACATTTTAAAATGATAGAATACTATCCTCCAACCTTGCATCAAAATCGCTCCCATAACATATCCACTTGCATCTGTCTCCAATTCGAAAGGCTTCTGTAAGTTAGGAAATGTGAGATATAGTGCTTGACTGATCTTTTACTTGAGCTCGAGCTCTTCAAGGGATTTTTGTTGATTCCTCCCCCATTGGAGCCCCTTGTTATTGGTTGTTATGGAATAGAGAGGTGCAACCATAGCCAAAAAGGAAGCTATGAACTTCCAAAGGTATTGTGTTTCCCCCTAAAAGAACCTGACTTCAGTGACATTTGTATAAGGAGTAGGCCACTTAATGATGCCCCCATCTTTGTAGGATCAATCTTAAGTTCTCGTCCACTAATCACATACCTTAAATACACCAAAGACTATTGAGAAAATTCACATTTATTAATGTTTTCTAGCAGCTAATGTTTATTCAGGGTCTCCGACACTTGCATGAGGTGCGATATATGCTCTTACCAGGTAGCATTATAAACCAATATATCATATAAGTACACTATCACAAATGAATCTAATAAAGGATGCAATACATCATTCATCAAATGTATAAATGTAGCTAGTACATTAAACAAACCAAAAGGCATTACTAACCATTCATATAGACCTTTCCTGGTCTTTAATGTGCTCTTCCAAGTGTCTTCTTCCTTCACTCTTACCTCGTGTTATCCCAATTTGAGATCCAACTTGGTGAAGTACTTGGCATGATGTAAATGATCTATCAAATCATCGATCCTAGGCAGAGGGTATCAATTCTTGAGGGTGATCTTATTTAGAGCTCTATAGTCAATACACATCCTCCAAGTCACATCCTTCTTGGGTACTATGACAATAGGTACTCACAAGGTGGGGTGCTTGGTCAGATTACTCCCTACTCTAGCAGTTGTTGCAACTACTTCTTTACTCCTTCTGCCTCCAAACCAGACTATCTGTATAAACCGATGTTCGACAATGGAGAATCTAGAAATAGTTGTATCTCATGCTCCACTTCCCTTTTTGGAGGTATCCCTCTAGTATCCCGAAACACTTCTTTGTATGTTTGCAAAAGGTTCTCCAACTGGCATTTATTCTATTTGATATATCCCTCCAGAGATGCCTTTACTTTTACTAATTCACCTTCTTGTTGATTATGTCTTCATAAAAGCAACACAAACTTTGTACTTGAAATGATCAATTTTTTTCACTTGGTTGGCACTTACTAGATATATCCTCAATTTACCTTTGTGCGCATTGATGATGAAAGATTTGATATTGTCCTTAATCAATTGGCATTAGTTTGCTCTCCTCATGAAGATCTCATACCTTTGATACATATATGGACTTACAAACACTACACCACAAACATGGAGGGGTACTATGTCTACCTCCACTTCATCAATATAATATGCACTTATGAAAAAATTAATCTTGCACTATTTCATGACCCTAAGTTCTGTATCCTTATTACCCACCCAAATGGATTAGGGTTAGGGTGATCATGTACTTCCAATCCAACCTTACTTACAAGATCTTCTGCTATAAGATTGGCCATTAAACTAGAATCGAATAGAGCATATACCTTGGTCTTCTTGATATGGAAGAGTGTTTGCATCTTCTTCTCTTCCTTGTGATGAAGGCTACTCATATTCACCTCCTTCTATAATGAAGTGAAAACAATCTTCTTATCCACATTTGAGATGCTCTCTACCTCTTTCCTTGAATTCATGGCTAGAAGGTTCTGCTTCTTGGCATCCTTCTTGTAGTTCTTAGGGTTCAGTTCTAGACGTAGATTTCAACACTTTTCTTCAGTGTGAGAATCGATGTTACAATGGTTACAGTAATTTTTTAGATCCTTGCACTGATGTGTCATGGTTGTAGTGTTTTTATCTTTTCTCTTCCACTTTTTATCTCCCTCCTTAGAAGCATCTTGGTTCTCTTTTTGTTTAGAACTTCTTGGTTGTCCTTTCTCGTGTCCTATATTTTCTAGGTATTGTGCTTGCAAATAGGCCTCTTCAATTGTCCTATGCTTGAAGAGAATCATTTGCTTTCATATATGACTATGTAGACCTCCCATATACTTGAGGAGCACATCTAGATTCTTGGTTGAGATACCCGACATGATAGTCGTCTTCCTGAATTTGGTGGTGTGCTCTTACACACTCTACCCTAGCCTTTCCCCGAAGTAATGCCAACAGATCCATTGGTCCTCTACATGGCTGATAGGGTCGAACTAGGACTTAATGAGGGTTTTGAAAGCCTCCCACTTAGTTACCGGTGGATCACCCTCTAGACTAAGTGCCTCCTTATGTATTTCCCACCAGGTTAATGCATGGCCCTCTAATTTCAGTTGTGAAAATGAAATATTCTTCTCCTTATCTATGTTGTGGATACTAAAATAGACTTATAATTGTTTTAACCAATGATTCAACTTTAAAGAATCGATCTCACCTTGGTATGGCTTGATATCGACTTTTGCTTCCATATTAAATAAAGAATGGGAAGGGTAATGGCATTAGAACTTGGATGCTCTTTCTCAGGCCCTTTCCTCGGCTCCCTTTCTAAATTTATTTTATCTTATGATTTCCCCTCTGATCCAAACTCTAAGTTAGATCCTCCAAAATCACTAAAAGGTACAAACTTGTTCTC
The DNA here is from genome assembly GCA_027924585.1 of Larix kaempferi. Taxonomy (NCBI): domain Eukaryota; kingdom Viridiplantae; phylum Streptophyta; class Pinopsida; order Pinales; family Pinaceae; genus Larix; species Larix kaempferi. The sequence continues at coordinate 17,693,217 of BSBM01000123.1, read as the reverse complement.
TAGAACTTCCATGAGGATTGACATATTGTGCCAGATATTGACAACTTGTATTTCTAGATTTGTAAATCATTGCTCATAATTTCCATCTGCTTCTTCACCAGACTCATCCTCCATGGATAGGGTTTCAAGGATTTTTATTTATTCCTCCACAAGATCCTACAATTTTCCACAAAACCACAAAGAAAACAACTTTGATACTAATATGATTCGTAAACTTCTGTGGATATTCCACTGGAACAACTCCTCACAACGAATCTTACAAGTTAGTTCTTTTTATTAGCTTATTTCCAAAGAATGCTAAATAATTGGAACTGAAAGAAAAATAGTTAGAACAATGAAATACAAAATCCATGCCATCAACACAAGATTTACCCTAGGAAAACCCACTATGGAGAAAGACCCATCTAGAAATGAGTACTATGCCTTTCTCTTTTGTATAGAATGTAAATACAAAGAAAGTGGCACTCTCTATGGAGTTATCTATGAACTAGTGACCAAAATGGTTACTATAGGATCTCCTACTTCCTCTATTCTACTCTAATATCAACTTATGTGCTGCTACTCAACCATGGAACAATACAATAACATCATAAGAGTGGAACCCTTTCTTCTCTTGACAACCTAGTATTTAACATAGCCTAATAGCTATCTAGGGTTAATTTTAGGGTTTTTGCATGACTCGATTATCAATTAGGGTTAGGGTTTTGGACCTTCTAGAATGTTCTTGAAAGTCCACATGTGACTATCTCTGCATGTATAAGAAATAAGAATTGATGTGGAATTCACTCGGTACCATGGTGGTCTAATAGATAGGTCAACTTGCGGGAGGCATAACTTCTTCATATGGACTCCATTTGAGGGGATTCTTTGATCATTATAAATATATTAGAGTGTAAATTCGTACCAAGGGGCATGGCACAAGGAATGAACTTTTGAACCTAAAAAATGTCATTTAAGACCTCAAACATACCTCGAAATGTTTTGGACCCCAAATCTGCAAAGTGGGACTTGCCCCTAAAATGGGCCCTGTAAGCCAATTCATCCAATCTTTCCATCCATAAAGCATAAAAATAGATGACAAATTATTTATTGATCCATTTTGGATCATTTGAATATGTATGGCCATGTTTAACTATGGTTGACTATGTTTAACTATGTTTAACCATGTTTAACTATGGTTGACCATGGGTTACTATGGTTTGGCCATTTTTACCATGATTAACCATGCATTCCATGGTTGTCCATGTTTAACTATGGTTAGACATGGTCAACAATGATTTATTATGGTTTTCCATGGTTCACCATGGGTGACAATGTTTGACCATGGTTGAATGTAGACCACCATAATAGACCGAGGTGAACTATTTTTTACCATGGTTGAATATAGACCACCATAGTAGACCAAGGTGAACTATTGTTGACCATGGTTGACTATGGTTTACCATCCTTGGTTATGCTTGACTATGGTGGTTAACCATGTTTGACTATGGTCAAGCATCTTTGACTATGTTAACCATGTTTAACTATGGTTGGCTATAGCTAACCATATTTGACTATTGTTAACCATATTTGATAATGGTTGACTATGGTTAATTATGATTAACCATGTTTAACTATGGTTAATTATGATTAACCATGTTTAACTATGGTTAATTATGGATAACTATGTTTGACCATGTTAGACTATGGTTGACCATGGTTTATTATGATTTGGCCATGTTTTACCATGGTCTACCATTCATATCCATGGTTTTCCATGTTTAACTATGGTTGTCCATGGTTGACCATGGGTGATAATGTTCCACCATGCTTGACTTCAATGCACAACATTGGACCAAGGTGAATTGTTGTTGACCATGGTTGATTATGAATTACCATCCTTGGTGATGGTTGACTGTGGTCAAATTTAGTTGATTTTGTTTGACTATGATAGAATTTGGTTCAATATATTTGACTAAAGTTGACTATGGTGGAATATGTTTGACTATTGTTGATTTTAGTTAACTATGGTTAACTTTGGATAACTATGTTTGATCATGTTTGAATAAAAGTGAATTTTATTGGCCTAGGTTAATCATTGTTGAATTTGATTAACCATTGTTGACCATGTTTGATTGTAGTTCACCATGGTTGACCATATTGACTATGGTTAGGTTGCATTGAGATATTAATCTTGGTTGACGTATGTCAAATTTATATGTTCATTTACGGTTGTGTCACATTACGACAACCATTAAGGGTTTCATCACATTATGACATTCCTTAAGTGGTATGCTAGATTGCAACATTCCCCATGTGGTTTTATCACATTGAGATGTTCAACTTCATTGGCTTATTTCAATTTGCAATGTGCCTCAATGGTTATGTCGCATTGTGACTTTCATGTAAGGTTATGTCACCTTTTGAATTTATTCATTAATTATATTTCATTGTAATGTTCTTGAATGGTTATGATGTATTATGATATTCATTTTAGTCAAATTATGTGCAATTTCTACATTTCTCTATGGTTATGTCATATTGCAGTTCATTCATAAAAGGATGCGTCAAATTTGTATTATTCCTTAATTGTTGACTTTGACTAGCCATGGTTGGCCATGGTTGATTATGTGAGACTATGGTTGACAATTATTAACTTCAGTTGACCATGATCGATTATAGGTCACTATGTTTGACTATTATTGATGATGGTTGAACATTTTCCATTATATTCGAATTTCTCTGAATATGTTTGATTTTGGTCCAAGGTGAATTATTGTTGACCATGGTTGACAATGATTAAATTTAGTCAACCATAGTTTACTATGGTTCACTATGATTAGTATTGATGACGGTTGACCATTTTCCATTATAATCGACTTTGCCAAAATATGTTTAACTTTGGTTGACTGTGTTTAACTATGATTGAATTTTCATGACCATGGCTAACCATGGTTGATAGCAATTAATCAATTTTGACTATATTGGACTATGGTTAACCCTATTTAGCTTCGGTTGACTATAGGTAACCATATTTAGATATGGCGCATCGAATGTTTGATTATGGTTGACTATGGTTAACCATCTTTAACTATGATTGAATATGGTTAACTATGTTTGACTATGTTTAACCATGGATAACTTTAGTTATGGTTGACTATGGTGGTTAACCATGTTTGACTATGGTTGATTATATTTAACCATATTTATCTTTGGTTAACCATGTTTAATAATGGCTAACCATATTTAACTATGGTTGACTATGGATAACTATGTTTGGCCATATTTGACTATGGTTAACCATGTGTTACTATGGTTTGGCCATGTTTTACCATGGTTGACCATGCATGTATATGGTTTTCCATGTTTGACTATGGTTACCCATGGTTTTCCATGTTTGACTATGGTTACCCATGGTTTTCCATGTTTGACTATGGTTGTCCATGGTTGAGCATGGGTGACAATGTTTCACCATGGTTGACTATGATGCACCATGGTGGACGAAATTGAATTGTTATTAACCATGGTTGATTGTGGCTTACCATCCCTAGTTATGGTTGACCATATTTGACAATGGTAGACTTTGGTTGATTATATTGACTAAGGTTGACTATGGTGGAGTCTGTTTGACTATGGTTGATTTTAATTAACTATGGTTAAATTTGGTTGACTATGTTTGAGTATGGATGAATTTTCTTGACCTAGGTTAACCATTGTTGAATTTGATTGACCATTTTTTACCATGTAATTTGATTGTAGTTCATTATGGTTGACTATGGTTAGGTCACATTGCAACATTCATCTTGGTTTACTTATGTTGAATTGTTATGTTCCTTAAAGTTTTTGTCGCATTGTGACGTTCCTTAAGTGTTATGGTGGATTGCTACGGTCCCCATGTGATTTTATCACATTTGTTAACTTATGTCAATTTATAGCATTCCTTAATTGTTATGTCACATTGTGACATTCATCAAGGGTATGTCACCTTGCAATGTTCCTCAATAGTTATGTTTCATTATGATGTTCTTCAATCGTTATGATGTATTGTGATATTCATCGTGGTCGACTTATGTTTAATTTCTATATTTCTCTATGGTTATGTCATATTGTGACATTCATAAAGGGCTACGCCAAAATTTTCATGTTCTTTAATTGTTATGTCACACTGCGACATTCATCTTGGTGGATTTATGTTGAATTACAATGTCCATTAAAGGTTATGTCACATTGCAACATTCATGAAGGGATATGTTGGAATGTGACATTCGTCAATGGTTATTTGGCATTGCAAAATTAATTTGGGTTGGCTTATGTTGAATCACTATATTCTTTAATGATTATATAACAATCGAATGTTCCTCAAGGTTTATGTTGGAGTGTGATGTTCTTGAATGGTTATTTCATATTGAAACATTGATCATAGTAGAATTATGGTGGCCATGGTTGAATTTGGTTGAATAGGGTTGACCATGGTTGACCATTTTTAACAATTATTGACCATAGTTGGATTTGGTTCACTATGATTAACTTTGTTTTGAACCATGGATAGCCATGGTTGACTATGACCATTGACCATGTTGACTATGGTTGACTATAGTTATGCTATATTGGAACATTTATCTTAATTGAGTTATGTCGAATCACTACATTCCTTGATGGTTTTGTCACATTGCAATTCCAATCAAGGGCTATGTTGCACTGTGAGGCTCCTCAATGGTGGTGTTAGACAGTGATATTCTTCAATGATTATATTGCATGTGATGATGTTCATCTTCATTGATTTATTTCGAATTAATGCATTCCCACAATTTTGTCAAGGGTTATGTCACCTTGTAATGTTCATCAAAGGTTATATTTCATTGCGATGTTCCTAAATGGTTATGATGCATTATGATAATTATGGTTTACTTATGTTTTGATTGATACGTTCCACAATGGTTATTTCACAATGTAACATTCATCAAGGGTTTTGTAAAATGTGTGATGCTTTTTAACGTTAATGTCGCACTATAAACGTTAATCTTTGTGGACATATTTTGAATTCTAGTGTTCCTCAAGGGTTATGTTGCATTATGAAATTTATGAAGAGATGGATATGTTGAATTGCATTGTTCTTCAATTGCTATAAAGTGGCATTGCATCATTTATCTTAATTGTTTTATAAAAAAATACTTATACATTATACGAAATCATATTTTTTTAGTATTATATCATTTTTCACCTATTTGGTTAATTTCATTTAAAAACAACATAAATGTATTTAACATTTTCAATTTTCTCAACAACTATATACTTTATAATATATATAATTAAGTAAATATAAATCATATATATTTGTTTTGAATTGATAAAAGTAAATATTCAATAATTAGAAATTATATATATATAATTTTGAAAACTTAAGATTGTTTAAAAATTATTATAATAATTTTTGTGTAATATGTTAGAAGATAGGAACACATTTGTACCGTTCAGAGATAGTGGTTTAAACTACTTTGGGGCTCGAACATTCCTTTAAAACTCAAATGTTTCTATGTTTATTGTGGTGCTTTTGAAAACAGTCTCAAAAATTGGGATAATTTGCTGAGAAGAGGTTGGTTTGGGACTAATATATGTTTTTTATGTAAAAAGGATTCAGAGTCTGTGGACCATTTATTGTTCAGATGTCAATTTTCTCTACATATTTGGGACTCTATTTGTTCTTATCTTAATATTAGACAGACTTGGGGGAGATCCAATTTTGAATAAAATTACTATACTTGGATTAAAACCTGTAGAAGCTTTTATACTCTTCCAGCATTTATTTCTTGGAGCATTTGGAGAGCCAGGAACTCTGTGATTTTTGGGGATAAGTGCTAGAACATTGAAGAGATATGTTTGAAAACTATCAAGTTGTACAAAGAGTATACATTGGTGGAATTTAAAGAACATAAGCCCATATATATGAAGCATATTCAACAATATCAGTAAGTGGGTGGATATTTTGATGGTGCTTCCAAGGATGGTTTCCGTGTGGTTGGAGTTGTCTTATATATAAATTGTAATCATATGTTCAAATTTAAACTAAATTGTGGTACATGTACAAATACGAAGGCAGAACTTCTTTCACTTTGGTTTCTATGCAGGATGGAAACTATCTTTGGCATTGTTACTTTAAAAGTGTTTGGGGATTCTAAGGTGATCATCAACTGGGCTATTGGTGACTATAATATACAGGTAGTCTCCTTAAGTCATTGGTGCAGTCGTATTAGAGAACTGTTGTCTCACTTCTCCTTCATAGATTTTAAACATATATATGAGGAACAAAACCAAGATGTAGATTCTCTATCAAAATTGGCCTTGGTAGGTGATGAAGATATACTTTTTGGGGAGGAATTATTGGAGAATTCCTTAGTGGATCATGGTTCAGTGAACCGTTTTTTTATTTAATCTCGTGAAGATACTTTTTTATATGTTTATTCTACCTGTTTAGGTATATATTTGTGTGTCTTTTGATAACACATTATGTTAACTTCTGAAGGTTGATAGATACTAGAAAATTTTGATATGCATCTGGTGTTGGATGTGGAGCCAGATCTTCCAATCTCATAGATGATATTGTCTCAGTCCTGCATCCCAGAGGAATGTACACTCATGACCCTACCTTGGGGTTCGGGGGAAAATCCCCTGAGTTACGGGGGGGGCGGGGACGTAGACCCTACGAACGGGGGTTCGGGGGCAGTGCCCCTGAGAAAGGGGGGTTCGGGGGCAACAGCCCAGAGAAAAAATTTTGGGGCTATTTTCACCAACAGTTTTCGGGCCCATGGTTTTTGGGTAACCCGTGGTATTTTCCCATTGTATCTCCCTTATAAAAGAAAGACATTGTAATACGGCTAGGGTTTATGTATTATGTTTTATGCATTGTAAAGATCTCTAAGATCAGGAAGAGAGACTGTGAGACAGTGAAGAGGAAGTGCAGCGGTTGTGCTGCAAGTTGTATCCCTTCACTTTGCTGGATGGAATAATAATAAGGACTGGAAAATTCAGTGTGGACGTAGCCCAAGTTGGGTGAACCACGATATATCTGTGTCTCTCTTGTAATGTGTATGTGTGATTATATTTGCATTTCTGTTTATTGTCATTACTCTGTGATCCTGTTTTTCTAACAATTGGTATCAGAGCCAGAGGTCTATTTGACAGATAAACCCATAGGAAGCTAGGGTTTCTAGTTCGAGTGGGAGCAATGGCGGAAGAAGGAAAGTTTAAGGTCGAGAATTTTAATGGCCAAAACTTCCAGTTATGGAAGATGCAAATGGAGGACTATCTGTACCAGAAGGATCTATTCCTACCGTTGGGAGGAAGAGCAAAGAAGCCGACGGCTATGAAGGACGAAGAATGGGAGGTTCTTGACAGAAAGGCCCTAGGAACAATACGGCTGAGTGCCACCTACCCAAATTCTGAAAAATATTATTTTATTGGCAAAATACTTTATGTTAAATTTTAATTACAAAGTTTTGTAATTATGACCAAGTTTGGTCAAGGATGAATGTAATTACTGAGTATTATTATTTAATAAATTAAAGTAGGAGACAAACACCCAAGGGAACTGTTAAATGAGTGTTCACTGACCCACTAGGAGGAATGGAAGCTATTATAAGGCATGGGACAGATGGCAGCAATTGCACTTCACCACTAGTTGTTGGTTGTGGGAAAACTACCCCTAAAATTGTGGCATTATCCCCCAAGTGGTGGGAGTGAGCATGCAACTCATTAAATGACTAGTAAAACCACTAAAAGGCCTAGGCAGCCTACATAAGCAAATTCGAATTGAGCAGGCAGCTCTTACAAAAATATTTTCTGCAGAAATATTCCTCAAGTGCATCAGGTGATCATTGAGAGATTCGAATAGGGAGGCTATGTGAGAGTGCAACTATACGTCTACAAATTATTCTTAGAAGGAGAACCAAAGGTGCTGGTGCAGGTCCCTTTGGCTGCTAAGTCTTTAAGACTGGATAACTATTGCTACTGCAAGTGGAGGTCCTAAGCTTCTAAGTTTCTTCCTCCTGGTGGTTCAGTGAATAGGCTTGGGGGTCCTAAGGAAAGTCACTTGGTTGTCTTTAGGAATTGGTTGGGTGGAACAGGCTCCTTGGGCTGTTTGTTTCCCTACAGTTAACCAAGTTTTGTTGTTCCTATTTTGTTTACAGTTCAATGTTTATGTTTAGTAGAATTATCAAACTCTGTTTTGTAAAAGAATTTATTTTATTTATGATCTATGTTTGATTTTGAATGATAAAGTCTGTGAATTATTGATTAGATAATCATCTTTATATTTTTTCGATGTTGTTATCTACATAGTACTCTAGTATAGAGAAGCAAATTAAATGATAGATGAGAGATAGGCAGGTTTCCATTGATTGGACAAATAATTACAATAAGTGTTCTGTTTACAATTTTGTCCTATATTTAAACATAGTAAAAATTACTGTATAGCATCGACAGTAATATAGAACTCTTTTTTTAATACATGAAAGAAAACATAGTCTAATTTCTGTATAGATTTCTTGACATTATACATACTTTATTTCTTCACTAAATTTCCTGCTTTGATTTCAAGTATCGAATATTTATTACAGTAGTATCAAAACCTAATACACTACAAACCCTAACTCTGTATACAAACATCATAATATATATCTAAAGTCTTCTATGACAAATTGTAGACATTATTTCAGAGAATGATAACTTTTATAACTTACTAAACCCTAGTCATCGCTTTCTAAAAACCATACTATCTTTATATATATCTAGCAGATAGCCGAAAGCATGATTTCATATCTAAACATTAGCTTACAATCCCTAGCATTAAAAAATACACATTATCAAGATTATCATTACTACGATTAATTCTTAGCTTACAAAGCCCAGCACAAGCCCGATAGCATTTGGAAGTTACAGGTAGGGTATCCATCGTAAAACGAAACTAGAACATGGAGGCATAACCCTTTCGAAAAACATTTTAATAGTAAAACTATTTCATCTATTTTCCAAAACAAGATTAACATTAACGAGTACGGATTATAGGCATACATTTCTTTATACAGTTATGCAAACTTAAAAAACCTAGGCCAAAAACAACCCTTGTGGTTCAGCAAAAACGCAACATATATCATTACACAACGTTCTCAACTGTATTCAAAAATATATCATTTTATTTCAAAGAAACGAACCATAGTTTACATATGCAAAAAGAAACCTCGGTTCTTGTTCTTCCATTTAAAATTTTATAACAGAGAATTACATTACGACCTTGCAAACAGTACACATAATTACCCTCGACATTTTAAACATTAATCCAAGATTGTGGAAACATGAAACTACACAGGGTTTTACACTGAACTTTACAACTCATGGTGCAAGACCAACTCGAAGTCGGTTCCAAAGCTTCAGCAAAAACACTACTGAGCCGAACATCAAATACAAGACTGAGGATCAACCTCTTACAGAATAATATCAAAACAAAACAAGCTTGAACTTCCTTTCGGCCATCACTGATACAAGTCGAGGATTTCCAACTCTCGGCACATAGAAAAACACATCAAAGGCACCTACGAGGCTTTGCAAGAACCACCGGAGCTTACCAGGAAGCAGTAGTAGCTTTCCTCTCTCAAAACCCTTTGCTTAGAAACCTTCCAGCGAAGAGGGCACCTGCCAAATGAAAAATTCGATTGGTTAAACTCCTGTTAACACAAACAAAATACAAACTTCACCATATCACATTTCTTCATTTATTTACTTACCCTTTAGAAGTTTTATTCCAAGCATTAACGATGAAACCAAAGGTTGGTTGCAACTCTTATACACGCAGAAAATCCAAAAGACGATACCATCATTTGAAAGAGCCGAAAGACAAAATGCAAAACTACTCTCAACAGCTAACAGAAAAACACATTTCATATTACTGCATCGTGGCTCTATGGCACGAAGCCAAGCCTGCAACTATTAAAAAAAAACTACCTCTCACAGGTCACAGGGTCGAAACCCTAGAAGAGAACTTCCTCCAACCCTAAATTTTGGCATCCTATCAGCCTCAACTCAGCGTAACAATGAAAGACCTAGAAATTCGCTATCACTACATACAACATGGTTAGGGTTACACAAATCAATGATCAAGATTTGGTGTGATCGACGGACAAGAAGGATGCCAACGTTGCTACATTGAAAGTCGAGCAACATTGCAATGATATCACATTAATTATAAAAACCACAAGGATTGCCAACCCTGCATTCCAAGGAACATTACCGTGTACAACGTGGAGGAGAGGCGTTATAGTAACAATGCTAATTAGAACTCCTAGATACACTATCGACCAAAGTTCACATGGATGGACTATGTGGGTTGACAACCAGGTTTTCCACTATGGAGTTCGGTCGTAACATTTATTTCATGATCGTAACCCTGTCAACCTGACAACAACAAATTTAATGCACATCAACTCATCACTCCAATAACGAGACTTTGGTGATTTCAAAACATACGTTAACAAAACTTAGGACGAGAGCATAGTCATAATATGATTCAATCTAATGGTTAGGTCATAACCTTTAAGAGGCTTTATTTGCATCGTATTCATGGGTTGCATAGGATAATGTCCTATAGTGCTAAGTATAATTAGGATTGCACCTTAATCATCGTAGGTTTGTATATTAATAAAAAAAATCTTTGCATATTATAACATATAATTGTATAGTGTAATTGAATCATGGCTTAACAAAAACCATACCATTGTAATATATAGTGCATATTTAATATAGTTCTAAGTTAAAATCTTAGGCATTGTAATATTGAAATTACTTGTCCATACATTATGAAAATACATAACAACTTTATGATATATCTATTTCATCTCTAAAGTTCTATGTAAGCATAAAAACGAAGTTTTATAATGCTAGTTCATGGCATATATATATACCATAATTACGTTAAATTTGCTATGATGCCCATGTAAGGGAAGACTATAGTGTCATCTTAAGAATCGTTTAAGCATTGACAAGATACACTCTACAGCCAAGACTTATACAAGCGCTAGTCACCATACTGTATATATATATTAACTATGTAGTGAAAATAATAATCATTATTTTCTACAAGCTTCATAAAAGCATACTTAATAAATAGTAGTATCGTTGTTTAATATTAATGACAGTAGTCTTATGACATTGAATGTAGCATCATAACAGAACTTTTGGATGACTTGGAATGATAACCTTGAAGAGCTTTATAAGACAATACATAATCTAGGATTAGAACCTTGTTTCCATACCTCCAGTATCTAGTGTCGCAAGGAAGTACTTAGCATTTTGATTTTATATTGACGATGAATTGAAAGACACAAGTACTCTTAATTTATGTTGTCTTATAGGATTTCTTACCTGTGGTCTGCACATGGAAACAAGATTCAAATGACTTAGATAAACGTAGCTAAGTAAGCTCCAGGGTTCCTCGTAGGACCCCTTCGTCAACATACAAACAAACTGTCAGCACTCCATCAAGAATATCATAATAGTACAAACTGTAACAACATGTAATAATAACCAAGAACTTAAACAAATTTGTAAACTGTACTCATATACATAATCATAAAAGATATTTCGTTAAGGAGTTTAACATCCGCTTATATCTGAAGTAGCAATTACAATTATATCTTATTTATTTGAGATTTATGACGTGTCATCGTCATTAATTATCTTAGTTAAGAATTCGAATTAATTTGTATGTTCTGCATTAAATGACTTTGATAATTATTGCTATTATAAATTTTTTTATTTTGGTATTTTCGGGATGTTACATGTGGTATCAGAGCTCATGTTCGAACTCTAGGCCTGAAAAAGATCCAAGAACATGCAGCAAAAAAATTTATTTACAGCAAAACTTTTACGAATTCAAAAAAAAATTAAACTATTGTGTTATACAGAAATTATTTTGAGTTACAAGTATGGAAGGATCAGCTGAACATTTAGAAGACAGATTTCAACCCAATAGTCATAGCACAGGAAGGCATTTCGAAGGAGAGGAATTCCATGGCGAAGTAAACGACGGTTCGTCAGAATTATTACGAGCATTTCAAGAATTAGAGGCAGAAATCATATCTGTAAAACAAGACAATGAGAAAATTTTGAAGGCACAAGAAGAATTAAATCAAGTACTGTTTGAACAATGCCCAACTGATGAATAATACAGAGAAATTGAGAATATTTCCAAGATTGAAGATTTACCTCATTCAGGTAGAAGTAAAAAGATGAAAACGGATGATGCAAATAGCATTTCAACATCATCAGAAGCTGCCCATGAAAAACGGAAAAAGAAAAGAAATTATTCAAGTGACAGCAGTGAAGGGGACTACAAACCCAAAAAGAAAAGTCACAAATAGTATGAGAAAATTTCTGGGGAGTTCAAGAAAATCAAACCCCCAACCTTCAATGGTGAAACTGAAAAAGGAGAGACAGCAGAAGCTTAGCTGTCTGGCATGAAAAAGTATTTTCAAATATATGATTATTCTGAATCTTTGAAGGCAAAGATGGCAATCTACAACTTGACTGGCAAGGCAGATATTTGGTGGCAGGACATCAAAAGAGTGAAGGGAATCAAGGACAAGGATGTAAGCTAGAGTACCTTCAAACGATATTTCAAAAAGAATTTCTTATCGGAACAATACTATGAAGAAAAATCGAAGGAGTTCTATGACTTAAAACTGGGAAGTATGAACAAGGAAATGAACAGTAAATTTCTGAATTTACTAAGATATGTACCATATCTCGTAGAAGAAAAACCGAAGATCCAAAGATACTTGAGCTGTCTACCTTTCAATAATAAGGACAGAATCGAGTATGACAACCCAAAGACCTTAGAAGAGGCCATGAGGAAAGCAACTTTTTGTTATGACACTAATCAGAAAAGAGAAGGAATGTCAAACTTGAAAAGTCATAAACCCAGTAATTTTGAGCTGAAAAAGAAAAATTTCAGGTTTAATGGGAATTCTGGTTTCCAAAAGAAAAAAATTCAAAATCAAAATTTTCAAGGAAACAACCCCAGAAACAGCCAGCAGCAAAATTTTACAGCTCCTAGAAACACTCCCAATGCTACCAGGGCTAATGATCAAAAGGAACCTATCAAATGTTTTGAGTGTCAAGGTCCCCATTATGCATCAGAATGCCCCAAGAGGAAGTGGATAGCTAACATCATTCATTCTATTCAGACTAAACCTACTGTTGGAGACTTGGCAAGAGAGATGCCCAGAATCAATGCAGCACTCGACAACAGACAAGCAGATCATCAAATCTCTATGGTAGAGATTGAAGGTATGCTACAAAATCATCCTGTTACTATTTTGGTTGATCCTGGTGCTAGCTTAAGTTATATTTCACCAGACATTGTAGAAAGTTTTAAATTGAAAACAGAAAAGTTCAATAAATCTTGGTTAGTTAGACTAGCAACAGGAACAAAGAGGAAAGTATCAGATTTTATCGAAAGTTGTGCTTTATACATGAATCAGTTAAAAACCCAAATCAAGTTGAATGTTTTACCTTTAGGATCCTATAACATTATAATCGGAATGGACTGGTTGGAAGCCCATCATGTCATTCTGAACTGTTATGAGAAAAGTTTTACGTGTTTAAATGATGAAGGAGAAACTGTAGAAGTAAAAGGTATTCCAAGAAAGGTAACCCTTAGACAGATTTCAGCCATGCAAGTAAAGAGGGAAGTTAGGAAAGGAAAGGATGTCAGTTGTTTGCAATAAATGTAGTAAATGATGAGTTTATTTGTAAAGAAGACAAACTGAAACTAGAAGACATACCTGTCCTAAAGGATTTTGAAGATGTTTTTCCTGAGGAGATTCCAGGATTACCTCCTAAAAGAGATTTAGATTTTACCATCGAGTTAATACCAGAAGCAGTGCCAAATTCTAAAGCTCCATATAGGATGAATATACTAGAATTAAATGAGTTGAAGTCACAGTTAAAGGAGCTGATTGATAAAAACTATATAAGACCCAGGGAGTGAAAGGAGCTGATTGATAAAAACTATATAAGACCCAGCGTGTCTCCCTGGGGAGCACCTGTGATATTTGTTAAGAAGAAAGATGGAACCCTAAGACTGTGCATAGATTATAGCCAGCTTAATAAGATGACAATCAAGAATCGCTATCCGTTGCCCCGCATAGATGATCTATTTGATCAGCTGCGAGGAGCAACGATATTTTCAAAGATTGATCTAAGGTCAGGATATCATCAAGTGCAGGTTAAGGATGAGGATATTTTCAAAACAGCTTTTCGAACTCGATTTTGACATTACGAGTTCGTAGTCATACCATTTGGCTTGACTAATGCCCCGGCTATATTTATGTGTTTGATGAACAATATTCTGCACAAATACTTAGATAAGTTTGTTGTTGTGTTTATAGATGACATTTTAGTGTATTCTAAAAGCATAGAAGAGCATGATGAACATCTACAGATTATCTTACAAGTTCTAAGAGATCATCAACTATACGCTAAGTTTAGTAAGTGTGACTTCCACAAGGACAAAATTCAATATTTAGGACACATAATTTCTAAAGAAGGAATCTCGGTTGACCCTGACAAGATAAAATCCATTAATGATTGGTCGGTTCCTAAGGATGTGTCAGATGTAAGATCATTTATGGGTATTACTGGATATTACAGAAAATTTATAGAGGGTTTTTCGAAGATTGCAAACCCCATAACCTCCTTGCGGAAGAAAGGGAAGAAATTTGTGTGGGATCAGAAATGTACAAACAGTTTTAAGAAGTTAAAGGAATTATTGACTATAGCACCTATTCTAAGGATAACGGATCCTAATAAGGATTTTATAGTTTGCACAGATGCTTGTAATGACGGACTCGGTGGAGTCCTGACACAAGAAGGGTATGCTGTGGCATATGAATCTAGAAAGCTAAAAATACATGAGAAGAACTACTCTACTTATGATTTAGAGTTATTAGCAGTAATTCATGCTTTAAAAATGTGGCGTCACCACCTTATTGGCATAAAATTTACCTTATTAATAGACAACATGGGTCTGAAATATTTATTAGATCAGACGAATCTGAATGCTAGACAAGCTAGATGGTTAACTTTCCTAAGTGAGTATTATTTCAAAATTCAGCATATTAAAGGGAAAGAGAACAAGGTTGCAGATGCATTGAGTCGTAAAGCAAAACTTAATTTTATTTCAGCCATCAGTACTTACTCAACATATTTAGAAAATCAGATCCTTGAAAGTAGTGAAACGGATGAAGAATACAGAAAATTAAAGGAAAATACAACAAATAACAGTTCTGAAAATTCTATGGCATATTACAGTGTGAAGGAAAATGGACTATTGTTATACAAAAATAGATTGTATATACCTAACATACCAGAAGTAAAAATTCTAATTTTAAATGAGATGCACAAAAGCCATTACTCTGGCCATCCAGGTTATCAGAAGACCATTATTATGCTAAGGAAAGAATACTAATGGCCTAGAATGAAAGATGAAGTAGCAGAGTACATAGCTAAATGTTTGGATTTTCAAAAAGTGAAAGTTGAACACCAACATCCCACCGGATTGTTGCAGCCATTTCCTATACCGAGTTGAAAATGGGAAGTGATAAGCATAGACTTTATTACTAGACTACCCAAAAATCAGAAACAAAATGACTCTATCATTGTGGTAGTAGAAAAACTTAGCAAAGCAGCACACTTTTTACCTATGAAGACTGCTCATAAGGCTCCAGACATTGCAAAAATCTTCATGAAGCAGATTTTTCGACTACATGGTATACCGAAAGTGATAATTTCAAACCGTGACTCTAAGTTTACTGGAAACTTTTGGAGGTCTTTATTTAAAAGGTTGAATACAACCTTAAATTTCAGCACAGCATTTCATCCACAAACAGATGGACAGACAGAAAGGGTGAATCAAGTTTTGGAAGACTTACTGAGGATGTATGTTAAGGATTAGCCTGGTAAGTGCGAAGACTATTTGCATTTAGCAGAATTTGCATATAATAACCATTATCATGCATCAGCCAGACTTAGCCCATTTGAAATTATTTATGGTAGGAAATGTGATACACCTGTTTCTTGGAATGACCCAGTAAACAGAGTTGTTTTAGGACCTGAATTGTTGTAAGAGTTAGAACTAATTGTGAAACAGGTACAAGGAAATTTAAAAGCTTCCCAAGATAGACAAAAGAGTCAAGAAGATCTAAAAAGGACTCATAAAGAGTTCCAGGTTGGTGAACATATGTTCCTCAAGGTAAGACCGAAAAAGAGTTCATTGAAATTAGGAAGCTGTGCCAAGTTGGCACCCAGGTATTGTGGTCCTTTCGAAATATTGTCAAGGGTTGGACCAATGGCATACCAACTGGCTTTGCCACCAAATTTAAAGATACATAATGTTTTTCATATATCATTTTTAAAGAAGTATGTGCACGATGCTACTCATGCTATAAACTTAAATGATGTACAGGTGGGACAAGACGGCTATTTTCAGGTGGAACCGGACTGTATCCTCGAAAGGAGGGAAACTCTGCTCCGGAATTGCACCATTGGGCAAGTGAAGGTGCAATGGAAGAACCTTATCCCAGAAGAGGCAACCTGGGAGTAGTATGCAGGAAGCATACCCAACTCTGTTTCAGGAACACTCAGAGAGTGATTAACCAACATCGAGGACGATGTTAAGATTTAAGGGGGGGTGTATGTCACATACCCAAATTCTGAAAATATTATTTTATTGGCAAAATACTTTATGTTAAATTTTAATTACAAAGTTTTGTAATTATGACCAAGTTTGGTCAAGGATGAATGTAATTACTGATTATTATTATTTAATAAATTAAAGTAGGAGACAAACACCCAAGGGAACTGTTAAATGAGTGCTCATTGACCCACTAGGAGGAATGGAAGCTGTTAGAAGGCATGGGACAGATGGCAGCAATTGCACTTCACCACTAGCTATTGGTTATGGGACAACTACCCCTAAAATTGTGGCATTATCCCCCAGATGGTGGGAGTGAGCAGGAAGCTCATTAAATGACCAGTAAAACCACTAAAAGGCCTAGGGAACCTACATAAGGCAAATTCGAATTAAGCAGGCAGCTCTTACAAAAATATTTTTTGCAGAAATATTCCTCAAGTGCATCAGGTGATCACTGAGAGATTCGAATAGGGAGGCTATGTGAGAATGCAACTGTAAGTCTGCAAATTATTCTGAGAAGGAGAACCAAAGGTGCTGGTGCAGGTCCCTTTGACTGCTAACTCTTTAAGACTGGATAACTATTGCTACTGCAAGTGGAGGTCCTAAGCTTCTAAGTTTCTTCCTCCTGGTGGTTCATTGAACAGGCTCGGGGGTCCTAAGGCAACAAACTTGGCTGTCTTCAGGAATTGGTTGGGTGGAACAGGCTCCTTGGGCTGTTTGTTTCCCTACAGCTAACCAGGTTTTGTTGTTCCTATTTTGTTTACAGTTCAATGTTTCTGTTTGGTAGAATTATCTAACTCTGTTTTGTAAAAGAATTTATTTTATTTCTGATCTATGTTTGATTATGAATGATAAAGTCTGTGAATTATTGATTAGATAATCATCTCTATATTTTTCCCATGTTGTTATCTGCATAGTACTCTAGTATAGAGAAGCAAATTAAATGAGAGATGGGAGATAGGCAGATTGCCATTGATTGGACAAATAATTACAGTAAGTGTTATGTTTACAATTATGTCCTATATTTAAACATAGTAAAAATTATTGTATAGCATCGACAGTAATATAGAACTCTTTTGTTAATACATGAAAGAAAACAAAGTCTAATTTATGTATAGATTTCTTGACATTATACATACTTTATTTCTTCACTAAATTTCTTGCTTTGATTTCAAGTATCGAATATTTATTACAGTAGTATCAAAACCTAATACACTACAAACCCTAACTCTGTATACAAACATCATAATATATATCTCAAGTCTTCTATGACAAACTATAGACATTATTTCAGAGAATGATAACTTCTATAACTTACTAAACCCTAGTCATCACTTTCTAAAAACCATACTATCTTTATATATGGTAAGTTTACTATCTAAAGATTTATCTAGCAGATAGCCGAAAGCATGATTTCATATCTAAACATTAGCTTACAATCCCTAGCATTAAAACATACACATTATCAAGATTATCATTACTACGATTAAGTCTTAGCTTACAAAGCCTAGCACAAGCCCGATAGCATTTGAAAGTTACAGGTAGGGTATCCATCGTAAAACGAAACTAGAACATGGTGGCATAACCCTTTCGAAAAACATTTTAACAGTAAAACTATTTCATCTATTTTCCAAAACAAGATTAGCATTAATGAGGACGGATTATAGGCATACATTTCTTTATAGAGTTATGCAAACTTAAAAACCCTAGGCCAAAAACAACCCTTGTGGTTCGGCAAAAACACAACATATATCATTACACAATATTCTCAACTGTATTAAAAAATATATCGTTTTATTTCAAAGAAACGAACCATAGTTTACATATGCAAAAAGAACCCTCGGTTCTTGTTCTTCCATTTAAAATTTTATAACAGAGAATTACATTACGACCTTACAAACAGTACACATAATTACCCTCGACATTTTAAACATTAAGCCGAGACCATGGAAACATGAAACTACACAGGGTTTTACCCTAAACTTAACAACTCACGGTGCAAGACCAACTTGAAGTCGGTTCCAAAGCTTCAGCAAAAACACTACTGAGCCGAACATCAAATACAAGACTGAGGATCAACCTCTTACAGAATAATATCAAAACAAAACAAGCTCAAACTTCCTTTCGGCCATTACTAATACAAGTCGAAGATTTCCAACTCTTGGCACACAGAAAAACACATCAATGGCACCTACGAGGCTTTGCAAGAACCACTAGAGTTTACCAGGAAGTAGTAGTAGCTTTCCTCTCTCAAAACCCTTTGCTTAGAAACCTTCCAGCGAAGAGGGCACCTGCCAAATCACAAATTCGATTGGTTAAAAGCCTGTTAACACAAACAAAATACAAAGTTTAGCATGTCACATTTCTTCATTTATTTACTTACCCTTTAGAAGTTTTATTCCAAGCATTATAGCGAAACCAGAGGTTGGTTGCAACTCTTATACACGCAGAAAATCCAGAAGATGATACCATCATTTGAAAGAGCCGAAAGACAAACTGCAAAACTATTCTCAACAGCTGACAGAAAACCACATTTCATATTACTACATCGTGGCTCTATGGCACGAAGCCAAGCCTGCAACTATTAAAAAAAACTACCTCTCGCAGGTCACAGGGTCAAAACCCTGGAAGAGAACTTCCTCCAACCCCAAATTTTGGCAGCCTGTCGGCCTCAACTCAGCGTAACAATGAAAGACCGAGAAATTCGCTATCACTACATACAACATGGTTAGGGTTACACAAATCAACGATCAAGATCTGGTGTGATCGACGAACAAGAAGGATGCCAACGTTGCTACGTTGAAATCCAAGAAACATTGCAATGATATCACATTAATTACAAAAACCACAAGGATTGCCAACCCTGCATGCCAAGGAACATTACCGTGTACAGCGTGGAGGACAGGCGTTATAGTAACCATGCCAGTTAGAACTCCTAGATACACTATCGACCAAATTTCACGTGGATGGACTACGTGGGTTGACAACCAGGTTTTCCACTATGGAGTTCGGTCGTAACATTTATTTCATGATCATAACCCTGTCAACCTATCAACAACAAATTTAATGCACATCAACTCATCACTCCAATAACGAGACTTTGGTGATTTCAAAACATACGTTAACAAAACTTAGGACGAGAGCATATTCATAATATGATTCAATCTAATGTTTAGGTCATAGCCTTTAAGAGGCTTTATTTGCATCGTATTCATGGGTTGCATAGGATAATGTCCTATAGTGCTAAGTATAATTAGGACTGCACCTTAATCATCGTAGGTTTGTATATTAATAAAAGAAATCTTTGCATATTATAACATATAATTGTATAGTGTAATTGAATCATGGCTTAACGAAAACCATACCATTGTAATATATAGTGCATATTTAATATAGTTCTAAGTTAAAAACTTAGGCATCGTAATATTGAAATTACTTGTCCATACATTATGAAAATACATAACAACTTTATGATATATCTATTTCATCTCTAAAGTTCTATGTAAGCATAAAAACGAAGTTTTATAATGCTAGTTCATAGCATATATATATACCATAATTACGTTAAATTTGCTATGATGGCCATGTAAGGCGAGACTATAGTGTCATCTTAAGAATCGTTTAAGCATTGACGAGATACACTCTACAGCCAAGACTTATACAAGCGCTAGTCACCATACTGTATATATATATTAACTATGTATTGAAAATAATAATCATTAGTTTCTACAAGCTTCATAAAAGCATACTTAATAAATAGTAGTATCGCTATTTAATATTAATGACAATAGTCTTATGACATTGAATGTAGCATCATAACAGAACTTTTGGACGACTTGGAATGATAACCTTGAAGATCTTTATAAGACAATACATAATCTAGGATTAGAACCTTGTATCCATACCTCCAGTATCTGGTGTCGCAAGGAAGTACTTAGCATTTTGATTTTACATTGACGATGAATTGAAAGACACAAGTACTCTTAATTTATGTTGTCTTATAGGATTTCTTACCTGCAGTCTGCACATGGAAACAAGATTCAAATGACTTAGCTAAACGTAGCTAAGTAAGCTCCAGGGTGCCTCGTAGGACCCCTTCGTCAACATACAAACAAATTGTCAGCACTCCATCAAGAATATCATAATAGTACAAACTGTAATAGCATGTAATAATAACCAAGAACTTAAACAAATTTGTAAACTGTACTCATATACATAATCATAAAAAATCTTTCGTTAAGGAGTTTAACATCCACTTATATCTGAAGTAGCAATTACAATTATATCTTATTTATTTGAGATTTATGACGTGTCATCGTCATTAATTATCTTAGTTAAGAATTCGAATTAATTTGTATGTTCCGCATTAAATGACTTTGATAATTATTGCTATTATAATTTTTTTTTTATTTTGGTATTTTCGGGATGTTATGTTAAATTTTGAGCATTAATTCACAATACTCTAGGATCTGTGCTGAGAGAATAACATATACAGTATATCAATGCATGACAATCACAATAAGCATGACAAGCATCACAAGAATCAAAAACATAAGAGACAAGAGACACAGAGTTTCCATGGGGAAAACCCTAAGGTGAAAAACCCCACAACTTCCTCAGAGATAGAGAGAGCAATGGCTCAACCAAAGTACAACCAAAATACACTGAGATAGTCTCCTAGTAGCAGATGATCCTCCTCCTCACTAGTGTGCCACTTTCTGAGTGAGAGTGAGATACTTTTCCGAGTGATCTAAATAGAGATCACCTGATCTCTATTTATACTAATCTGTTTGCCCAGTGACCTTATGGTGTCGACTTGTCTAGCTAGGTACATCCACGTTATAATATATATAATTCAGGGTTGACCCCACATGGTGGTCTAATAACCCATCGGCAAGTACACACACTTGCGACACTTGTCAATCCACATGACGACACTTCCTTATAGAGGAATAACACATCTCTAATAAGGGTACAATAAGTATATATGAAATACATAGATGAAATACATTCCGAAGTTACATATACATCAACACTCCCTCTTAACTAGGAATATATTTCTCGACACAGATCTACTAGACAAGTCTTCTTCTCGGGATCATCATCATCGATGCATCGTCATCGTCATCATCACTGCTGCTGCTATCTCAACCAATCTCTGACTCTACTCGTCATAGGAAGTTCTACAGAGCCATTCCTTTTTCATACTGGATATAGGCCCACTACCTGCAGGTCTTCGTCATCACTGGCCATACTGTGGAATCCTCAGGACTTATTACGTGCGTCACAAAACCTCAAAAGAGCATCCCAGGCTGTTACGAGCACACGGCTCTACCTATAGGATCTCCCAGGGCCATATTATATGTGACCTCACCACAAAACCTCGCAAGAGAATCCCCGGCTGTTACGAGCACGTAGCTCTACCTATAGGATCTCCCAGGGACAAATTATATGTGGTCACCACAAAACCTCAAAAGAGCATCTGCCAGATATCCCAGGGCACGAATTACATGCCATAGGAAAAACCTCGAAAGACTATCTGCAGATCTCCTAGGGCTAGATTATATGTGGTCATGGCAAAACCTCGCAAGAGCATCCAAGGACTTATTACGGGCACATAGCCCAACCTATCGGATCTCCCAGGGACAGATTATATGCCATAGGACAAAACCTCGAAAGAGCATCTGCCAGATATCCCAGGGCACGAATTACATGCCATAGGAAAAACCTTGAAAGACTATCTGCAAATCTCCCAGGGCCAAATTATATGTCCTCCCAAAGCAAAACCTCGAAAGAACATTTGCCAGATATCCCAGGGTACGAATTACATGCCATAGGCAAAACCTCGAAAGACTATCTGCAAATCTCCTAGGGACAAATTATATGCTCATCTGCACAACCTGATCCACGGCCATGGAGTATCAACCTGATACTCACCATACATCATCATGATGTACACATGATCATCCTGGTCATCATCACTGCAACATCCTGCTGCATGTCATCTGGAGCAACATCCTAAAGCTCATCATCCACGATCATCCTGATCATATAATGCATCTACCTGATGCATACCAAGTATCTACCTGATACATATCATCATACATGATCCACCTGATCATACAATGTATCCACCTGATACAAATACAAATACATGATACATATCACCATACATGATCCACCCGATCATACAATGTATCCACCTGATACATATACAGATACATGGTCCAAGAATCCAACATGATGCATACAAAATACATACAAATGATCCTACTGATCATATCCAGCATCCAACATGATGCGTACATACATATACATATAAATGATCCAACTGATCATATCCAGCATCCAACATGATGCGTACATACATATACATATAAATGATCCAACTGATCATATCCAGCATCCAACATGATGCATACATATAAAAATGATCCAACTGATCATACAAAGCAGAAACCAGAACATCATCCTGATGTTCATCATCCAGTGCTTACATCCACAGCCATGTGAAGGATCCTCCTTCCAACATGCTTGGAATGGCTTCAGCAAATGTGTCCATCACTTCTTCCTTGAAGTGTCCTCGATCTGAAGAACGCCAAGCCTTCTCTCTGAAGTACTCGAACTTCACCCTGACTAGTGGCTTCGTCAGCACATCTACAATCTACTCGTCCGTCGCAACATACAGGAGCTTCACAGCTCCTCTCTACACCATATCCCTGATATAGTGATATTTGATCTCTATGTGTTTTGACCTGTCATGAAACACTGGGTTCTCGGACAGCTTCACACAACTCTGGTTATCACAGAAGATACCAGTAGCATCCAACGGGAGATCAAATAACTTAGACAGTAGCTTCCGTAGCCATAATGCCTCACAACTAGTTGAACAGGCTGCAACATACTCTGCCTCAGCTGTACTCAGTGCTACGCAGGACTGCTTCCTACTAAACCAAGAGATCACACCTGATCCCATACTGAAGCAGCATCCAGATGTGCTCTTCCTATCTGCAGCACTGCCAGCCCAATCTGAATCAACATAACCCTGCAGGTTAAACTTTTGATTCACTTCATACTTGAGCCCATAATCCACTGTACCCTTTAAGTACCTCAGAACATGCTTTACAGCAACCAAGTGAACACTCCTCGGATCTATCAGGAACTGACTCAATGTGTTCACAGCAAAGCAAATGTCTGGTCTCTTGTTCGTTAGGTACATCAAGGAACCAATCATCTGACAATACATAGAGACATCAACCGGCTCAGATGAAGCATCACATATAAGCTTCAGATTCGATGCCATAGGTGTGGCCATGGCCTTGCAATCCATCATCCCAAATCTCTTCAGGATATCTATTGTGTACTTCCCTTGACCAAGGAAGATCCCACCTGCACTCTACCACACCTTCATACCTAGGAAATAGTGCATCATTCCCAAATCTTTCATATCGAATTCAGCAGCAAGATTCCTCTTAGTATCTACAATCAGTCTGTCATCTCCTGTTACAAATAAGTCATCCACATACAGGAGTAGAATCACAGGATTCCCTTCCTCAACCTTGTAAAGGTTGGAATCCACTTTACTCTTGATAAAGGTTGGAATCCACTTTACTCTTGGTAAAGTCCAAACTAGATAGGAAAGTGTCCATCCTACCATACCAAGTTCTTGGAGCTTGTTTCAAGCCATACAAGGCTTTCTTCAATCTGCATACATATCACTCCCTGTCATGTATTTCAAAACCGAGTGGCTGCTCCACATATACTTCCTCTTCAACTACACCATTCAAGAAAGCAATCTTGACATCCATCTGATATATTTTCCATTTCATTGCTGCAGCGAGGGCAAGTACTGTTCTGATGGAAGTATACCTGGCTATAGGTGCAAAAGTTTCTTCATAATCTATTCCCTCTTTCTGAGAGAAGCCACGAGCTACGAATATTGCCATGTATTTCTCTACACTGCCATCTGCAGCATGCTCGATTTTGTAGATACATTTGGAAGTCACAACAGACTTCTCTTTAGGTCTTGGGACAACATCCCAAACATCATTATTCATTATTGATTGGTATTCCTCAACCATGGCATCCTTCCATTCTTTCTTTTCTGCTGCTTCTTCATAACTGGAAGGTTCTTTGTTCATAATGTCACAGAGTAAAGCAACATAGCTAGTATGTGATCTGGTTCTCTTCTTTGCTTTGTGTTCTTCTTCTGGAATGCCAAATCTTTCTGCATCTTGAATGAGCTCTCTAGCCCATGCAGGTTTCCTCTTGTGAGAGTTATCCTCACGGGGTGGATTTATAGGTTCTTGCGGATCTTCAAACTCACGATCAACTTCTGGAACTGCTTCAATCATGGTAGTGTCTTGAAATCTAGTTTCCTTAGGTTCTTCATAAACTTCAATAGGTGCCTTCCTTGATTTGATGAATGCTGAGTTTTTATCAAATGTTACATCCTTGCTGACATCAATCTTCCTGAACCCTGGAAAGTATATTCTGTAAGCCTTTGAGCTTTCACTTTAACCCACAAAGATACGCTTCTTTCCTGAAGGATCTAGTTTAGTCCTCTTTTCCTTTGGAACATGAGTGTATACTGGACAACCAAATATTCTAAGATGACCGACTTCAGGTTTTTTACCAGAAAATACCTCTTCTGGTGTCTTGTTGTCCAATATCTTGTGGGGTGTTCTGTTCTGCACATATACAGTTGTTCTAGCTGCTTCTGCCCATAGATGCATAGGTAGATCCTGGTCATGCAGCATTGCCCTTACTGCTTCCATGATAGTTCTGTTCTTCCTTTCTGCAAATCCATTCTGTTGAGGATTATAAGGAGCAGTCAACTCCCTCTTAATCCCTGAATCACTACAAAGCTTCTTGAAGTCACCTGAGGTGAATTCTCCACCATTGTCGGATCTGAATGTTTTGATCTTCTTGTCAATTTGATTCTCTATCAAGGTTTTGAATTCCTTGAATTTATCAAACACCTCATCTTTGTTCTTCAAGAAGTATACCCAAGTCTTCCTGGAGAAGTCATCAATAAATGAGACATAGTAAACATACCCACTCAGAGAACTGGATGACATAGGACCACATACATCTGAGTGGATGATTTTCAGGATGTCTTTTTCCTTGCTTTCACTGCTTGGGAAATCCTTCTTAACGTTCTTACCTTTTGCACATCCTTTGCAAACACCTTCATGTTTGGTCTTGATTTCAGGAAGACCCTCTACAGCCTTGATTGCAATTGGAAATTCTCTATAGTGCATATGAGCAAGTCTTCTATGCCAAAGTTCACTTGGCTCCATGGATTCATGTACCATGGCATGTTCAGGTTGTCCCTTCAATTTGTACAAACCTCCCTCTTGCTCTCCAATCACTACTGCATCATCTATGTTCTTTCCCTTTGGCCACATTAGGACTTGGCCATCCACAAATGCAACCCTCATACCTTTTGCATCCAATGCAAAGATGGAGAGTAAGTTCTTCTTGAGCCCAGGTACATAAAGGACTTCTTTCATCTTCAAAGATTTTCCCAAATCTAGGTTATAGGAGGCTTCACCACTTCCTTTGATTGGGTATTGATAATCATCCCCAAGTTTCACCTTATGGGGTGATTCATGTTCAGATAGATTCACAAAAGATTCCTTAAACCCAGTCATGTGTTTGGAAGCCCCACTGTCAATAAACCAATCATTACAACCATGAGAGATAGTACCTGTGAGAGCAGAGATTAGAACATACTCTTCTTCACTTGATGAGTCAACATCACTATCATCACTTTCTGCCCTAGCCTTCTTCTTTGGAGGTCTATCATCCTCGGCAGCATGAGCATGAAACTTTCTTTTGCTGCCCTTCTTCTTCTTGTTGGAGTTGTTGTTATTATCCCTTTTGTTCTTGGGACAATCTGAAGCAAAGTGACCCTTCTCATTGCATGTGAAGCATCTTAGATCCTTCTTATTCTTTTGATAGGATCTCTTGTGGCGAGAGTGCTCCTTCTTGGGCTTGCTTCTTTTGGTGTGAGCTGCAAGAGCTTGATCTTCACCTCCCATCTTTTCCTCACGAGCTATAAGTCTAGCTTCTTCTTGAGAGCATTCTTCCCGCAATCTGTTGAAGGAGATCAACTTCTTCCTTGCACAAATTTCTTGAATAAAGGAATCCCATGACCTGGGTAGGCCATTTAGAGTGGTCGTCACCACTTCACCATTCTCCACCATTTCATCCACTGCTTCTAGTTGTTCCTTGATCTGGGAGACCCTTGAAAAATAAGATTGAATGGTTTCTCCATTCTGAAACTTTACTCCTTTCAATTGGTTCCGCAGGGTCATCTTCCGATTTATGTTCTTTCCTTCAAATAGCTTGGTCAAAGAGTCAAACATCTCCTTGGGTTTCTTAAGAGAAGACACATGGGGTATGAGATGGTCTTTGATAGAATCAGCAATGATTCTCTTTGCCTTGACCAAGTTCTTCTTATGCAATACCTTGGCCTCTTCATCCTCTGGGATAGGGATGTCTTCTTTCACATATGAGTCCAACTCATTCTCTTCCAGGATTAACCCAATCCTATACTTCCAAGCTCGGAAGTTATCAGCTCCTTCAAGCTTATTCTCGAGCTTGGTGTGGTGAGACATCTTAAAGAGTACTTCAAATGGAAATCGAAAAGATTTAGATCTTACCACTTGAAATGCTGAAAACTGGATCTGGTCCCGGATTAGGGTTTGTTGGAAAAACCCTAAAAATTCAAAATGTGAATTTCAAATTTATGAAAGGAGAGAAAGATGCGCTTTAATGAGCTAATCAGCCTGGTGCATTCAGAATTTGAGATTAGCAAAGTTTTACACTTCATATTTGATCTTTTGTCCTCCTGGGTTCACTAGGGAGAGCCCTGAATTAGGGTTTGAGTTTCCCGGAGATCTACCCAACCAAAAATCTCAATCCAAAGCTCTGAACTTTGATTTTTTCCAGGAGCTTCCAGCTGTGTCTTCAGATTCTCGAAATTCCTATTTTTGTGGAAACCCTAATTTTTAGGGCCAAATCTGAAAATGCTCGGAATTGAATTCTGATTGGACAGATAGATGCGCCTTGATGAGTAGAGTCAATATACTATACTGATTTTCCAAAATCTGTGGAGAGAAACCCAATAAACAAGAAATTCAATTTTCTGTCACTGCAAAATGTCTTCTTCTCAGGTTAGCTCTGATACCATGTTAAATTTTGAGCATTAATTCACAATACTCTAGGATCTTTGCTGAGAGAATAACATATACAGTATATCAATGCATGACAATCACAATAAGCATGACAAGCATCATAAGAATCAAAAGCATAAGAGATAAGAAACACAGAGTTTCCGTGGGGAAAACCCTAAGGTGAAAAACCTCACAACTTCCTCAGAGATAGAGAAAGCAATGGCTCAACCAAAGTACAACCAAAATACACTGAGATAGTCTCCTAGTAGCAGATGATCCTCCTCCTCACTAATGCGCCACTTTCTGAGTGAGAGTGAGATACTTTTCCGAGTGATCTAAATAGAGATCACCTGATCTCTATTTATACTAATTTGTTTGCCCAATGACCTTATGGGGCCGACTTGTCTAGCTAGGTACATCCACATTATAATATATATAATTCAGGGCCGACCCCACATGGTGGTCTAATAACCCATCGGCAAGTACACACACTTGCGACACTTGTCAATCCACATGACGACACTTCCTTATAGAGGAATAACACATCTCTAATAAGGGTACAATAAATATATATGAAATACATAGATGAAATACATTCTGAAGTTACATATACATCAACATGTTACACTGAGCCTGGCTTCGTCAGTCGCTTTCAATATCTCAAAAGAAACGACAACGGAGGGTTTGATGAGTGCATTGGGTGAGCTGTATGAAAAACCCTCGGCCTCCAACAAGGTATTACTAATGAAGCATTTATTTAATATGAAGATGTCTGAGGGTGGATCTATTACTGATCATTTAAATGAGTTTAATACGGTTACAAATCAACTAAGTTCTGTAAGTGTGAGCTTTTATGATGAGGTTAGGGCTCTTCTAATCTTGTGTTCATTACCAGAAAGCTGGAATAGCTTGGTCATGGCTGTAAGTAACTCTGTCTCTGGTTCAAACACCTTGAAATTTAATGATGTTATTGGTGTTATTCTTAGCGAAGAAATGCGAAGAAAAAGAACAAGTGAGACATCAGGTAATGCATTGACCATGGAGAGCAGGGGAAGACAAAAGGAGAGAGAAAAGAGCCAAGATAATCACAGCAACTCTAAAAAGGACAGATCCAAGTCCAAACTGGGAAAGATAGAGTGTTGGAACTGTGGAAAGAAAGGACATCTGAAGAAAGACTGTAGATCTCTAAAGAAGAAAGGAGATGCACAGAAGGAAACTACCGAGGAAGCAAATGTAGCAGGTGATGTGTTACAAGATGCTTTGATTCTTGCATTAGATAATACTAGAGATTATTGGGTAGTAGATTCAGGGGATTCATGTCATGCTACACCCCATAGGAAATACTTTCATGATTATATTCCAGGCGATTTTGGACATGTTTTATTGCGTGATGATGAGCCATGTAAAATTGTTGGAATGGGTAAGGTATGGATAAAAGTTAAGAATGGAACTGATTGGCTGTTGAAAGATGTAAGGCATATTCTTGCTATGAAAAGAAATCTGATCTCAACAGGGAAGTTGGCAGATGGAGGCTGTCTATCTACATTTGGACAAAAGTGGTGGAAGGTCACTAAAGGATCAATGGTGATAGCAAAAGGAGACAGGGTAGGTACGTTGTATTTATGTCTTCATAATACTGACCATTCTATCTCTTTAGCTTCCACAGGAATAGATACAACATTGTGGCATCATAGGCTTGGCCACATGAGTGAGAAGGGGATGCAGATTCTCCACTCAAGGAAGTTGCTGCCAGATTTGAAGCAAGTAAGTTTGGAATTCTGTGAAAACTGTGTTTATGGAAAACATAAGAGAGTCAGATTTCTCAGGGTTGGGAAACAAAAGAAGAGTGAAAAGTTAGAGCTTGTGCATACAAATGTATGGGGACCAGCTCAGGTACAATCTCTTGGTGGCTCTCATTATTATGTTACATTTATTGATGATGCAACTAGGAAAACTTGGGTTTATTGCATTAGACATAAATCTGATGTGTTTGCTACTTTTAAGAAGTGGAAAGCTTTGGTTGAGAATGAGACAGGGAAAAGGTTGAAGTGTCTCAGATATGATAATGGAGGTGAGTACTACAGCAAGGAGTTTGATAGTTACTATTCATACCATGGGATTCGTAGAGAGAAGACAGTCCCAAGAACACCACAAGAAAATGGTGTGTCTGAAAGGATGAACAGAACAATCATGGAGCGTGCAAGGTGTATGAAATTGCATGCAGAGTTGCCCTTACAGTTTTGGGTAGATGCTGTAAATACTGTTGTTTATTTAATAAACAGAGGACCTTCAAGTGCTTTGGATGGTGGTATTCCAAAGGAGGCATGGACAGATGTAATGTCCCCATTTTGACCCCCTTTGCATTTAAATCGTAAATGATGTAAATATTGTAATTTAATCATGGTGAGGAGCTCTAGGCGAAGGCCCCACCATTGATTTAGCGTTTTATGTATCGGAAATTAAAAATAGATGCCTATGGTTCTTGTGCTAGATATGCACAATGTAAATAAGACATCATGTAAATACGAATTTTAATGAAAAACCCACAACTAGCTATGCAATGCAACAAAGAGACGGGGGCATGATTCTACAAGGAATAGGGAGGGAAATTATTCAAACCCTTGAGCCAATGGTGTTAATCCATGTGTCAATGAGAAAACCCATAAACCACCAACTACCCATTTTGGGTTATGCACCCAATCATTTAATTCTTCCAAGAATTGGTTGAGGTAGTTAATGCCTTGGGAATGAAGAGGTATGGCAGCCAATTTCGTGTATGGGCAAGCCATCAACCTGGGAAATCGTATTTTGTCTCCTTGGGCAAGAAAACACCCACGAAATGGTGCCCAAAGCCATTCTAAACCCATAGTCTTTCCTCTCTCACGCAGTCTGAACTACTGGGTCTTTCCCCATCACGTTTTTCACCATTTTTCCTGCATTTTCCATGCCTCGGAGTCGTTTTTGCAATATACAGCAGCTGGGAGAGAAGGGCCACGATTTGGGGACTGTGATGGAGGTCGTTTTTGCCCAAAAATGCCCATGGACGTTTTTCTGAAAACGATCTCTGCTCTCCAGGGTTGTTCCCCAATTGCCATTTCGTTTTTGGGCTTGACCACGTTTTTATGAATTGGTAGAAACCTCCTCTTTGGGCATCCCACTGAAGAAACGTTTTAACTCATGCCCAGCCATTGTGGTTTTGCTGTTATGTGCATCCCTGTTTTGGTTTGAATCTGTGAGCAAGAAACTTGGGGTGGTAGTGGACAGAATTGGCTTGATAAACTTAGTGGGGGGAGATAACCTCTCAAGAAGATCAAGAGGGCTTTGGATACTCTTCTATGCACACCCTGGGAGCACTGGATGGGGAAGGTATGGCTTGAGGGACTGTGAAGCAGTGAAAATCATACTTCCTTGTGCTGGGTGTGTAGGTATTGTGGGTGCCAAGCTAGATAGATCTTGTAAGGTTACCCCTGGCTCTGTGCTTGAGCTCACTATCTTAGCCACTCTTCCTTTCCATTTCCTAGCAGCCTGATAAATCCAATTGTAGATTGGCTTGGCTCATCTTGGTGTATGCTTGGCTATGTGTGAGTCTGTTGTTCCCTGGTTCCTTGTAGTAATCATGCCCATCTCGGGGGTGGCAGTTGTATCAAGAGGTTGACAAGCACAACTGGCCTATGGTTGGGTGGAACGTTGCAGATGCATAGCTGGTTGCTTGGGACTACTTGTTGAGATAAGTATTCTCTGTTATCAATTCTGAAATGTCTTTATTTAATGGCTGTCACATAAATGTTGAATGTATGTTAGATATTAAACATGGTTTTTAAATTCCGTTGTGTTTCTATAACATGCACATGTATATGTCTTTTTATCAATGAGTTTTTACTTGATGGATATGGGGCTAGATGCTCGGTTTTAGCATCGCGTCCTCTCTATCATGCTGGTATGATGGGAGGGGACGTTACAACAGATAAAAAGGTAAACTACTCATTTCTGAGAACGTTTGGTTGTGAAGCATTTGTCCATATTGATAAAGAAAATAGAACAAAGCCTGAAGCGAAATCCAAGAAATGTACCTTTATTGGATATGGGGTTGATGATTTTGGTTATTGTTTATGGGATTATGAAAATCACAAAATCATTAGAAGCAGAGATGTCATATTCAATGAAAAGGTCATGTATAAAGATCAGTTGCAGGGAAAGAAACAGGAAAAGGAAAACACAGAGTACACAGTGCTTGATGAAATTCAAGAAAATGAAGTTTCAAAGGTGCCAGAAAATCAAGAACAACGGCAAGTACCTGAAACTCTTGCAACTGCAAGAAGATCTACCAGGTTAAGTAGACTCCCTGAATGATACTCTCCTTCAATGTATTATTTATTGATGACTGATGCTGGTGAACCAGAGTGTTATGAAGAAGCAATGCAGGTGGAAACTAGAAAGAAGTGGGAGCAAGGCATGAATGAGGAGATGGACTCATTGGTAGGAAACCAGACTTGGGATTTGGTTTATTTGCCTGCTGGTAAAAGAGCATTGCAGAACAAATGGATTTACAGGTTGAAGGAAGAAGAAGGAGGTAAGAAGCGGTATAAGGTGAGACTTGTTGTAAAGGGGTTTGCACAGAAGAATGGTATAGATTTTGATGAAATATTTTCTCCTGTTGTTAAAATGACTTCAATTAGGACTATTTTAAGTTTAGTGGCGGTAGAAGATTTGCATCTTGAACAGTTAGCTGTAAAAACAACTTTTCTCCATGGGGATTTGGAGGAAGAGATATATATGCAGCAGCCATAAGGGTATGAGGTCAAAGGTAAGGAGAACTTGGTATCGAGGTTGAAAAAGAGTTTGTATGGCTTGAAGCAAGCTCCAAGGCAGTGGTATTTAAAATTTGACAAGTTTATGACAGAACAAGGTTATAGTAGATGTCATTCTGACCACTGTGTTTATTTCAATAAGCTAGACAATCAAAGATATATTATCTTGTTATTGTATGTGGATGACATGCTTGTTGCAGGGTCTAACATGTAGGATATAAATGTGCTCAAAAGGAAGCTAGCTAATTCATTTGCGATGAAGGATTTGGGTGCTGTAAAGAAAATCCTTGTTATGAGAATAACGAAAGACAGGAAAAATCGCAAATTGACATTGTCTCAGAGTGAGTACATACAAAAGGTGTTGGAGAGGTTTAGAATGCAGAATGCAAAACCAGTAAGTACACTATTGGCCAGCCATTTCAGTCTAAGTAAGGAAATGTGTCCCAAGACACGGGAAGAGACAGATTACATGTCCAAGATTCCCTATCAATCAGCAGTTGGTAGCTTGATGTATTCCATGGTGTGCACAAGACCAGATATTGCACAAGCAGTGGAAGTTGTGAGCAGATATATGAACAATCTAGGTAAAGAACATTGGAAGGCAGTACAGTGGATTCTCAGGTATTTGAGAGGTACTACCACTCAGGAATTATGTTTTGGAGGTTCACACACTGCTCTACAGGGATATGTTGATGCAGATATGGGAGGTGATAAGGATAGCAGGAGAAGCACCACATGGTATTTGTTTACTGTAGGTGGAACAACAGTAAGTTGGATTTCGAGATTGCAAAAGGTTGTTGCACTTTCAACAACGGAAGCAGAGTATGTTGTTGTTACAGAGACTAGTAAAGAGATGATTTGGTTGCAGAGGTTTATGGAGGAAGTGGGTAAGAAGCAGAAGGATAACAGGTTGTATAGTGACAGCCAGAGTGCCATTCATCTTGCAAAGAACTCAACATTCCATTCCAGGACTAGACATATACAGCTCAAGTACCATTTCATACGCTCTATTCTAGAAGATGAATTGTTGAAGCTGGA
Organism: Larix kaempferi; assembly: GCA_027924585.1. Lineage (NCBI taxonomy): Eukaryota > Viridiplantae > Streptophyta > Pinopsida > Pinales > Pinaceae > Larix > Larix kaempferi. The sequence continues at coordinate 17,659,468 of BSBM01000123.1, read as the reverse complement.
AAAGATACATACTAGCTAGAATCCTGCAGACATGTTCAAAAAGGTAGTGACTAGAGAGAAACTGAGTTCCTGCTCGGTTTCAGATGGCCTTCTAGCATGAAGGTGAAAATGAGAAAGTTTCCAAGTCCAAGGTCCAGCAAGTACAGCAGCGATGGAGTTGTTGTGATCAGTCTCCAAGTGGGAGATTGTTGGTTGTGGAGCTAGATCTTCTAATCTCATAGATAATATTGTCTCAGCCGTGCACCCCAGGACTGTACACTCATGCCCCTACCTTGGGGTTCGGGGGAAACGCCCTCGAGTTACGGAGGTGCGGGGGCGTAGCCCCCGTGAACAAGGGTTCGGGGGTAGCGCCCTCGAGAAATGGGGGTTCGGGGGAAATGGCCCCGAGAAAAATTTGTGGGGTTGTTTTCACCAATATTTTTCGGGCCCATGGTTTTTGGATAACCCATGGTATTTTCCCATTGTATCTCTCTTATAAAAGAAAGACATTGTAATATGGCTAGGGTTTATGTATTAGGTTTTATGCATTGTAAATATCTTTGAGATCAGGAAGAGAGACTGTAAGACAGTGAAGAGGAAGTGCAGCGGTTGTGCTGCAAGTTGTATCCCTTCACTTTGCTGGACGGAATAATAATAAGGACTGGCAACTTCAGTGTGGATGTAGCCCAAGTTGGTTGAACCACGATATATCTGTGTCTCTCTTGTAATGTGTATGTGTGATTATATTTGGATTTCTATTTATTGGTATTGCTCTGCGATCCTGTTTTTCTTACATTTGGAAGAACGGACAGGTTAAAAGTGACTGTAAGGACCACTGATGTACTTTTTTATTCAACTTGAATAGCAAAAATATGTGTTTTTTCTTGCTGAAAAAAATTATTTATATTTATTTACAAAAATATTTTTTGAATTTAAAGAATACAATTATTTAATATAATATTTAATTAAAAAATACTTCAACATTAAGATTGAATTGCTTTATGTTTGTTATGAACATACATGTTGAAAGATAAATTTTTAAATTAACAAAAACATTTAATAATATTCAATCACTATACACAAATTTTAAGCTAATAAATGGACATCAAAAACTTTATTACATCAAACTAACAACTCGTTACATAAGTTTAATATAAGATTGGGATTACTAAATTCATATTTAATAAGCAAGGATGCCAAGCAGCAAGTCCCTACAAGAAGTGGGAGGTCGACTAGTTGTATAACTGTGCAAGAAGTGGGAGGTCGACTAGTTGTATAACTGTGCAAGAAGTGGGAGGTCAACTAGTTGTAGAACTGTGGACGAACAATTGTTGCACTACCCTTAGCTATCTACTTTGTTACACCCTTGCTTGGTTTGATAACTATGCTTTAGTTGTTGGTGGTATACAAAGGAAAGCATTGGCTTCCAAAAGTTTTGCAATCTGCCTACATTGGTTAATAGCCTCTGATTGTTGAGAAATGTTAAATGTTAAACATTGATAAATGGTATTCTTCTCATTATCTCGGTGTTGCTATCTTTTGAATGAAAGGAGCTAGATTTGTATATGACTTTACTCATACATAAACAAGCTCTGGTGCCTCTACTCCCCACCCTATATAGTAAGAAATTGTGGGAGGGAATGATGTCTCTGTCTTTTTCTTTGCCTCCAACGCCCTTGCTTGTGGTGGTGCTTCTTGATATTGAAATACTATAGGGCGGCGAGACGGGTCCTTCTTTGAATCAATAAATTAGATATTGAACTGACTAGACCATAAGTATACCACCTTGTCGTCAAACAACTGAAACATAAACATGTAACAAAATACAAGTTCTTTTCATGCCACGTTTAAGACATGCATCCAAAGTCAAGGAAACCACTGCATCCCGAATGAAGGAAACCACTAGTGCATCAAAACCATGACACATTTAAGGCATGCATCCTGAGTGAAGGAAAGGAGCACCAAGTTTAAGGCATGTAACCTCGGTCCCAAACAAAAAATTGTGATTTCACTATGAACCATACATCAGTTCAGTCCATGGTTTTTTGAGACAATTATTTGATTTCTCCACCCATTCAATTTTTGTGAGACAAAAGAAACCTAAGCAGAACAAAGTAATTGACTATTCCATTGCTTTTGCATGCTTAGATACATTGGATGGACATTTTCAAAATGCAATGCAAGAAAAAACATATATAGGCTGGTTATTAAGTGATTAAGAGAAAGACCATGAAAACTGCGAACTATCTGCTTAAAATAATAATTGTGAAAAAGAATGATCTGAACAACGGTGGCTATGGCGGTGCAGAAAATTCATATCTATTTGGTTAGCATTGGTGCATGGTATTTTATGGTCAGGAGCTCGAGCGATACTTGGACTAATGGTATTTTGCAACTCTTTGATTGGCTTGTCATGTTGTATGCAAGGTCTTCTCTTTATAATAAAATAATGTGCATATTGAGAGTGAGAGAGGTGAGGTCTTTCCCGCTTCAAATGGTAAGTGTGAACAGTCCCAATTATGTGAGCAGGAATGATAATGTGAGAAATCCTGGTAGTCTGTGCATGTCATGTAGAAGCGATCAAGTCACGAAGACCAAGTATCATATTAGTTCTGGATTTGATTTCATGGAGCCTTTCACCATTGGAATGTGGGTACTAACACTTGGGTTCTTCATTACTTGGGGCTTGGCGATCTATCTATTAGAGCACAAAAATCATCTATAGTTCTACAGTTCCAAGGGTTGAATCCTAGTAGTCTCTGTGGAAGCATATTATAGTAAGAAATTTTTTTGATGGCCATTGCCTCTCTAATCATAATTAGATGCTAGGATTGTTTCTCATATGTTGTTCTTAATGGTGTGCCATATTGAGCTAGGCTCTCTAGCCTTACTTTTGAAGATCCTATGATTTTGCTCCTTCCAGGTATCCATTGTAGGAATCTTGGGAAAAGCCTCCATAGTTGAGGGTGGGATAGGTCTATGGTTGTTCCAGAGCTTGTCATGCTTTTTCAATTCATATATTCTTCTCGAAAGTAGAGGGCCCATTTGTCCCAATTCTAATTGGTCAGGTAGCATTGGATGAACAGGTGCTCACTTGTTTCTTTGGTTTGATGGTAGGTAGCATTGGATGAACAGGTGCTCACTTGTTTCTTTGGTTTGATGGTAGGTAGCATTGGATGAACAGGTGCTCACTTGTTTCTTTGGTTTGATGGCATAAGAAGCATAGCGAGGGTCCTTTGTTAGAGACTAATAGTAATCTCATTAGTTAAGTTGTTAGTTACATTCTGTTATTGAGTTCTATGATCTGTTAGCCGGTATTGCTTTAAACCGTCAAAGCATGTAACATATATATACAACTGTGTAATATTCAATAAGTAGTTCAACCGTTTGTGCTTTGTAACTCTTTTGTTATGTCTCTGCCCATATTTTAAACATGGTGTCAGAGCTGTTGATCAATCCGTTGGTTAATCCAAGATGGATTTAGGAGCCTCTTCTTGATTGCAGGTTTTGTTGAGCCCTTGGAGGTTTTGTTGAGCCATTGGAGGTTTTTTTGAATTTGTTTGTTGAACCGATGTTGCACATAGATTGTTTGGTTGATCCAAAATTGGATTAGCTTCTGGAGAACCTCTTCAAAGATTGAAGAGAAGGTCGCGTCGAAGCAGTCACTAGCAAGAAATCTGTTTAGATAGATTTGTTTGGAGAACTATCATGTCCCAAATTTGGAATTGGGTCACAATGGCCTAATCACATTGGCCCTATTCATTAGAGTTTGTCAAATTGATGCTAAAGGTCAAATAATTGCCAAGGAGGAAAATTACTAGTTTCCTAGGTTTGGGGTGGAAGCTTTGGGATTTGGAATAATGGGGATAATAAATGATGTTTGAACATTAGAATGGAATAAATATTTAATAAAGGATCTAAATAAATATATACAATTGAAAATAAAAGTGGCATTTGATTATGAAGACACATGGAGGAAGTGGGACCCACATATGGCTAGATTTCCCCACTACACTTGGCATCATTCTCTCACCAATTCGAATTCAAGGTGAATGGTAACATACTTGGGGGAGTCCAAAAGGTATTATTCATGGCATGACTCATCCAAGGTCGAAATATAGAGGAATAGTAACTCCCATGGAAGAGGAAGAGGCAATTTGGAGCTAGTGAGACACTTGGGCTAGATTCCCTAGCTCTATGACAACAATGATGAAGATGCTATGACACCTATGACACAAATCAGACATGAAGGCTGACATATGACATATATGACATGTCAGCTAGATATATACTCCAAGAGGGTGCTCAAGGGTGTTAGGGCAGCTAAGATGCTTCCACATGTGATTTGGTGGAAGTGGGAGACTAGGAATTGTTGTACAAGTGGCATTCTTTGGAATCTCTTCCCAACTTGAGTTAGCATGAGTCTCTTGGAAGGAATTCGACCCATGGAGGACATTAGAACTTTATAAATATCAATAACAAAGAATGAAACCATCTTTTGATCATTTTTATAATTTGCAATTGCATTTGTGAAGAGGGAGAGCTAGTGGATGACTAGTTTCTTGCCTTAGCCAATTTCGAGGGTGAAAGATTCCCATCTAAGTTGGTAATTGGAAAGGCCATTCAGACCTTTAATTTTGAGCTTTAATGGATTTTTTATTTGCATGTGTAAGCTATAGGACAGCTCATGGTTTCTTCTATTGCAGCTCACTCCTTCAACCATTTCTAGTTTTGATGGCATATTCTTGATCCTTGAGGGAGGGCGTTTTTTGTGAGCTATTGTACTCTTTTGGGGAGCTTCTAATGCCCCATTTATTTTTTAATATGAATTAAATATTCTTTTCTTCATATACATAAAGTTTCAAGTCGAAATTCCAAGTAGAAATGTATAAATCTCATTTTTAATGAAGGAACGGTGCCATTTCCCCACTACCTTGTTGTGAACCAATGTAATGCTGATGATTTCGAATGGATGGATGATTCTCTGATGAATTTGTGATTAATGGACTTCCATAGATGTATTTTACAAGTTTCATGTACTGTACTTGAGCATTTGAAGTATTTTTACTCATTTTAATTGCATTGGGAGAAGAAATAGTGCCATTTCCCCAAGGGTTGAATTGATGATTTTTGCAGCTAAATGGAAGAGGGTTGGAACAGATATAATAATAAATTAATGGTGCAAATGAGACCTTAATAACATCCTTAATACATTCCCTACCTCTGTTCATAAATTTGAGTGGTTTTGGAGGCATTTGGGAAGCCATTTTCAGCACTTACCCCAGGAGGATTTGAACCCCAAATTACTAGTAAAATTGCATACTTGGTCCAAAATCTTAAGAGAGTTTTTAGAGGTCTTTTTGTAGCCATATATCATCCTTGAACATCATATTCAAGTCCTAATATCATTCATACACCTTCCTTGAATATTTGAAGGCATTTGGAGTCAATTTGAGACCTAGAGACCAATACTAGTCAAAGGGAAATTACTAGTAAAGTTCCCTACATTGGCCAGAATTGAAAGAGGATTTGCAGAAGTGTTTTAAAGGTCCAAAAGCATCCATGAAATACATATTTATGTTCTAACATCATCCATATACCTTCTCAGAATATTTGGGAGCAATTGGACCAATTTGGGGACCTAGAGCTCAAAACTAGTCAAAGGTCTAACTAGGGAAAAAAGTGAAAAATTGTCATTTTAATAAAATCCCTAACAAGGGACATTACAAGAACGTTGGTCCAGCTCGTTGAATACAGAACCCTGGATGTGACATTTTGTCTGCAAAATTTGTGTGAAGAAATAGAAGTCTGCTGCAGTCTTTAAGTGGAAGCCCGCTGCCATCGAAGAACATAAAATATGTCTTTAAGTTGTGAATATTCACCTGAAGAAAATTGTGGTTTACTGTGAGGAAGAAAAGCTCGTTGCATGTTGTTAAGTTGCTAAGCGCATTAGCGCATATGGGATCCAGTTTGAATGAATAAGGAAGTTTGATTGTATCTGACGTAAGACCCTAAGGAGGACAGTTCATTTGTGTACTAAATTCGTGTTTCGTGTTCGTGTCCATTTGAAGAAAAAGATAAAACTGAAGGAGATCTAGCCCGCGAAGAACATAAAATCTGCATGGAAAAATCCCATCCACGTGATGATAGCAATTCTTGGAATGACTAAGAGTGTAGCATATGTTTGTTATTTGACAAAAGGTTGTTTATATTATTAAAATAAGAATATTTATATAAAGAAAAGCGAGCGGCAAAGCTAACATAGTTATAAAGAAGTTTTGAAAAATTTTCTTGATATATTTATATATATATTGGTTAAGACGAATTTTTTAAGTCAAGAAATTTTTTTGAAGAAAAGGTTTTAAAAAGGACAAGTTTGAATATTTGAATATTGAAGTTTGTGTGGAAGAAACCCTAACTCTTTTGAGAAAATAAACTTTGTAATGGGTCATATGTGAAGATTAAAATAATCAAGAAGAGATTTTAAACAAATAAAGAGAACAGGAAGGCAGAAGAAGCCTATTTTGCAAAGATGTATGGTGAGATTCGAGTTGTAGTAGAAGAGCTCATAAATCAAGAAGATGATGAAGACAAGAATCAGATTACAAAGATCGGGCAGATCAATGAAGACGAAGAGCAGAATAAATCTAATGAAGATGAAGAGATAGATGAAATATTGAGAAGATCAATGCCAATTTTTCCATTTTTCTCAGGTATGGATTATGAAATTTGGGCAAATAAAATGGAAGATTTGCTTTGTTCAGTAAATTGTGGCGCTTTGTTCAAAAAGATTTTGTAGATCCCTGTGATAGAAAAATGCAATTGCAATACTTCTTATTTTATCAACAGTGGATGAAAATGTTTTTTATAGTGTTTTCTATAAACTTCATCAAGTTGTTAGTGCAAAATATTTTTGGGATGCTCTAGAGATGAGGTATAATAAAAAGAGAAGAAACATTAATACTTTGCAGCATATTGGTAAATTAGAAGAAGCTTTTGTGTCTGAAGCAAAGAAAGAAGACGAAGACAAGAAAGTTGAATAACTCCTTGATAAAGTAGAGGAGAAGATTGAAGTCGTCGTTTGTAAAGTAGAGCATGAAGAGGAAGGTGAATCCCACTGTGTAGATACACTAGTGGATGATAAAGCTGCCATTGTAGCAGCCTTTGATGATGAAGAAAATTTGGTGAATCCAACAATATCTATTGTTGATGACATTGACTTAGTGAACCGAACAAAGTTTGATGATGACAATTCGGTTGAAGATAAAACTGCCCATGTAGCAGTATTTGATGAGAAACAAAATGAAGATTTTGTAGAGTGCTTGGAGAGTCCATTCCTACACATTGAAAAGATGCTTGAAGCATCAACCGAGACCAAAGAATCTCATGTTTTTGGAACTGAAAATTTGTGTGTGTTTACAGATTATGCAGGTATTATGAGAGAAGAACAACACTTTGATGTAGTGTTAACAAACTATGACGAGGAGTTGAGAATGCTTGAAGAATGGTTAGAAAATCCAAGGATTTGTGAAGATATGAATAAGAAGATTGTAGCAGATAAAGAATCTGAGAACATTATTTTCCAAGAATTTGAAATTAGCATTGCAGAAATGCCGTAGGAAATGAATTTAAGCAACATGCACTTGCAAGGAATAGCGTTGAACATTGAGGTAAAAGAATTATGGAAGTGTTTGCGGAATATTTTTGGGTGGAGACACAATGAGAAAAAGAATATAGTCAACCACAAAGATCAATTAACTGAAGATACTATTGAAAGCAAGGTAAGAGGATGACAACAACATCATATTTGGTATCCAGGTGAACATGCTATCTTTGAAGATGAAGACGAAAGAAATAGGCCTAAGCAACCTAATCTAAACCCAATTTAGTTTTATGAAATTTTTGTTTAAGTGTTTGTAAGCTTGGCTGAGACATAGACCAACAAGCATTTGCATTTTAGCAATTTTAGAGTATCAAAATTAAGAGGGAGTGTTAGTAAGAATGTAACCGTTGAGATTAAGAGGGAGTGTTCGAAATAGTAATCTCATTAGTTGAGTTGTTAGTTACATTCTGTTATTCAGTTCTATGATCGGTTAGTCAGTATTGCTTTAAACTGTCAAAGCATGTAACATATATATACAACTGTGTAATATTAAATAAGTAGTTCAGCCGTTTGTGCTTTGTAACTCTTTTGTTATGTCTCTGCCCATATTTTAAACAAACTTGCCCCACCAAGTGAGGATTTTATCCCTCTCTAGCTACTATAGGAAGGTTGCAACCTTCTTCAGGACTGCAACTACCATATGTTATTCCAGAGCTGTGTAGTTGTGACTTCTAGTGGTGTGAGTATCACATTCTATGTTCCCGTGCAGGTTTATTTTTTCTAGTTTGTTCACAAACCAAAGTAGGTTGTTTTTTTCCATATCGCAAATTTTATGAATGTCCTTAGTTTTTTTCTAATGATGGGAATAATTACAGAGTTTTCATAGCAGTCTCATATTCATAAATATAAATTGGCATATTGCACATATTCAAGAATACTTACATAGTTTTGATTATATGAAATAGAAATAGGCATGCACAGATTCAAGAATACTTACATAGTTTTGATTATTCTTTGCAACTAGCAAGGAGTAATGAACGAGAGGAATTTTAATAGAATTTAAAGAACGTTTTTCATACTTTCTCAAGATTGCTCTTATCATGTTCTATGTGCTTGAACAGGAGGTGGAGTTCAGGTGGAGTTCTACATCTGTGTGAGAATTCCATGCCACTATCGTGAAAGAAAAGGACATCAATGGGATCACCTCCTCCTCAAGAAAGAATAGGTGGAGTTCTACAAGAAAGAATAGGTGGAGTTCTGCAACTGTATGAGAGTGCCATGGCCACTGTAGTGAAAGAATAGGACGTCAGTGGGCTCACCTCCTCTCTGAATGAACTTTGAAATTTATAGATGAATAATGGAAACAACATCGTGCATGAAGAGGATACAATGTCACCGTGCATGAAGAGGGAGGGACTTGGCCTGCTGAGCTTGTGCCAACTACAGACAAATCGTGCCAAGACCAAGGCACCTGCACTGCAAACGATGAGGTGTGAAAGGCATTGTTGTGAAGGCTAATGAGAGACTTGATCTCATAAACATGAAATGATAGCAAACTAATGCTAACATTAATCAACCCCTGATTTAGTTATAAATTATTACACAACCAAAGCATAGAAAAATAATGATCTTACCTTGGGATGAGGCCAAATAAGAGGTTGAATTTGCTCATTGGTGAAAAAATAGCATTCGCCCTCTAATTCATGAGTGAAACAGTGGAAAATGAAAACTTAAGCTTAACAGTTTCGTGTTGTGTGCCATTTAATTGAAAAGATTGCACTCTATTTACTAGAGTCCCTGAGGCATGGGCTAATAAAAGATTGAAAAGATTGCAGCCGAAGGCAGGGACTAATAAAAGAGGATAGTTACTATGTAACGTTTAAAAGAAGATATTAGAAAATAATACTTTAACAAAACATTTAATAAAATTGATAAAATTCAATCATTATATAAAAAAATTTAATCTAATAAATGGACATCGAAAACTTTATTACATCAAACTAACAACTCGTTACATAAATTTATTATAAGATTGAGATTACTAAATTCATATTAATAAAAGAGGATAGTTACTATGTAATGTTTAAAAGAAGATATTACAAAATAATGCTTCAATATAATTCTAATAAAACTATAAATGAAATTAGTTCACAGGGGGCAGAGCAATTGGTATTGAGTAAATGAGATGAGAAGTTGTAAATGGAAGGTCACAAGTTCAAATCCCCATGGGTAAATCATAACTCTATCTTAAACTCAAATTTAATGCTTAAGATGGATATATGTTGCTTTTTCCTTTTATTTTATTTTATGAGCTGACATGAATTATGGGGGAGATGCCTATTCTTATGATTTTTTGTTCAATTTCTGGAAGTATCTGGAAAACTTATTCATTCTATGATTACTAATCCCTATTATTTTATAGATTGGCTTCCAAATGAGTATAACCACACTCATTTATAAGCTTATAGCTGAAATTTACAGCCCTTCAAAATCCACAATTTTGTTTAATTATGCACTTTTTCTTGTAACTTAACTAAATCTTAGGGGCCAACTTTGGAGACCCGTAGAAGAAAATATGGAAAGGATTGAACAAAATTATGTATTGGGTGCTAATATCCCATATGATTGTGAGTAACCTAAAACCTCTTGATCCCTAATATGACGCTCCAGTCATTTTTTGTGTAAACATGAAATTGTCAATTTTGTCCATTTTGCCAACTTCTTATAGACTTGGAATTTTCGGCAAGAATTGTTATCTTACAAACTAAGCATTTCTAGAAAAACTTCCTCTAAAAAACTTTGCTCAACTTGTTGATTAGGTAACATGTCTAAATCATAAAATATTCTAGATTTGAATACTTGGGTCACTTTTGCATCCTGCAAATTTAAGAAAATCGCAAAACATGCACCCAATTAGTGGATTTTCGCTTTCTTCTACTCCTCTACTCCAAATCATTTGGAATTTGGCCAAATTACACCTAGATTATTTCCATGACTGATCAACGATTGAACCATACAAATTTCAACTCCAACAAGGCCCATGTATAGTCACTAGGTGTTGGTCTTCAAAAGCCATCATTTCCTTTTTTTCAGGAAAATTAGAGCAGAACAGGGCCATGTCCATGTCTATCGAATTTTTAGTCCTCTTCAGTATGTACAAACACTCAAAATTTCATCCAATTCTAAGTTATTCTTCTCTTATTATGGCCAAAACAATTTTTTGGCTCCAAACTACTTTTTTATATACTTTATCAAATGCTAATGTGGGAGGTTGTTGATGTGGCATGGCATGTGGATGATGATGTGGCAGTGGGTTCATACATGTCATCCCTTGGTGTGACCATGTCATCCTGCACCATCCTCTGTATCACCTTACTCTGTCCCATGGATCCCTTTTCTTCTATTTTCCTTGCACTATTCCCAATAATGATGTGACTAGTAGGGTACCACCTGTACATGTGGAAACCTTTAATTCATTTTGGGAGTGAATTCCTCCCTTAAACTTCAATCACTTTGCCTCCAAAAATGATCATCCACTGTAGATCATGGATGATCCACCACTGTCCGATATTTCAGAAGCTCAACCGAGGACTAAAACATGATTACTTTCTATTAAGAAATGATCCACAATCGTAGATCTATGTTGTCTCTCTACCATTAGATCAAATACGAGATCATCTTGGAACTTAACTAAGTGGTTTTCCATACCACTTTTGGGTTCCCAAAACCACTTATCGCCTTGCAAAACCACCTTTTGGGTTTCTCTTTCCATGGTCTCTACCGGACATGTGGTAGCTTCTGGTTCATTTCAAAAGTGAGAGCATTTGTTATCCATCAATCACTTTGCATCATGAAATGAATGTGGATCGTAGATCATGATTGATCCACCACTATTAGATATTTTAGAGGTGCAACTTACATGTAACACACAATTACTTTTTCTCTTGAAATCATTCACAGCTGTAGATTTAAGCCACTTTTCCATCCTTAGATATGATAGGAAACCATTTTAAAACTTGATTAGGTCATTTCCAATATCACTTTCTCAGCATTAAAAACCACCTAATTGTCCTAAAAAACCATCTTATGAAATTTACCATTATGTCAAAAGTTTTCCCCTTGCACATTGGCTTGACAGACATTTCCTTAGTCAATTTTCTAGCATCCTCCACCTTGGCATCATTAGAACTTTGCATTTTTATGAATTTGGGCCCTAGTAGGTGATTTTGCCTCCAATAATGGTAATTTCAACCACAAGATTGACCATGCAACCTAGTTATTACAACATTGCCTCCATTTTTCATAAGCTGAACTTCTAAATACTAAATTTACAACCAGATTCCCAATTCCATTACGTCTAAGCAATTACATTTCTTTTCCTTGACAATTTAGTCAAACAAGAACCTTTAAACTATATTTTTCCTTATATTTTCCCATTGAGTCATTTTGTCAAACATTGATCATGAAACAAAATTCCTGTGCATTTTAATTTCTGCCCAAACAGCCCCAGTGTTGTAATATGGAGCTCTGATACCACTCACTAGCATACCCAACCACCTTCATAACATTGTTACAGTGATGGGGTACTCCAATTGCCTAAAATATATTAACCTATAATGTATTATTTCAAATTGCATTCCCTTACTATGCAATTCATTAACAATGGAAGTGAATTTATAGTAATTAATCATCCAAATTACTAAATCTACAATATGTATGCATTCCTATCATGAACTCATACATATTATTACCAATAAATAGTCCATGCACATACATTTTCATTAACATCAATTAAATAAATTCATGACAACAAAATAAATCAGCAAATTCAAGCATAATTAACGCTTATCTCTATGGAAAATGGTACTCCGACTAGATCCAAGTGAAGGATTTTCCTCCTATCCATAGGCACTCTTTCAAGCATGGATTTTCTTTGATAGAGGCCACCCTTAAGATGGGGCTATCATTCCACAAGGGGTGAAGTTCCAAGATCTTTCACCAACCACACACATACAACCCTTTGGTGTTGAAACCGCCTCCACAATTGTCCCAATCCTTGGGTACTCATCGCCCATCAACCTACACAACCTAAGGATTGGGACCCCCCTTATCTACACCATGATCCCTCAGGTTGTCCCATTCCTTTTATAGTGCTTCAGTACAGGTCGTCTATGGAATATTTGTGCTCAGACTCCAAGGATATTAAGTGCATGTGAGGTTCTACTCATAAGGGAACCTAGCCCACTAGCACAAGTTTTCCTAGGGTAATTAATGTGAGATAGTATGAAGCACATTTTTCTTTCCAGTATACCACTCATAGATCATATAGCTCAAGATTGAATTAATGACAAAGTGAATGATGATGAATGAGTGAGTTTCTAACATTATATATGCATGGATATTTTTTTACATGTGGCTTCCCTAGAAGAGGCCATGTTTCCTCTCGTAATCCCATATTAAGATAAGTAACCTTTAATTAATTAAAGTGATCCTCATAACCATGGTTAAAGTACTTTAAGTTATAAAGGATAATGAAGGTGAAGAATATTTGTTAAATCCATTCTGGATCATCTCCCTTAGCCCCCTCTCACTTCCACCACTTGTGGAATCATAACCCCCCATCTCTTCTTTGTATTTCTTCACTTGTAGCTATTAAGTATTTTTATATTAAAATATAATGTACATCATTTACAATATTCATGGTCTACTAGAAAATATTTGTTTGGCATCTATCCTTTGATTCGTTACATACATAATCACATCATGGGGTAAAAAATGGGGTATTAAAGTGTAAACCTCCCCAATCCCAACTCTTGCAAAGGGAAGTGCCCACTTGTGATATATGGAATAGAAGTACCTAAAGGCAAAATGGGGTTTGAGGTGTCGATGTCCCTCTATTGAGATTCATTGTTTTCTTCTTCTCTAATTCTTCTATGGCTTTTGCCTTAGCTACCTACTTGGCTCTAGTTGTAGCTTTGGCTTCTTGCATGGCTCTAGCATCAACCTCCTCTTTAGTTCTAGTACCTTGAGATTTTACCTCAACCCATGACTTTTCTAAGGCACAGAGTTTTGCCTTTATTCTTGCTTCTTCCCCCATAATTGCTACTGCTACTACTACTCTCTAAGCTTTCTCTTTCTCTTGTTGCTCCCTCCTCATACTGGTAGATCATTTTCCTTTAGTACGAATCATGTGTGCTACCGTGTCTAGTGAAGTAACTCTTTGATAAATCTCTTCCTCTTTCCAAGACTCATTTTGAGAGGGCCACCTTGAACTTGCATGCCTAGCAATGTTGGTAGACCACATTGAGAGGGTCGTGTCATCTTAACCTCTCTTCACAGAAATGGAAAACCTCAAGATCTTCTGCTTTTTCCTTTGCATCTTTGACATTCGATATGCCATATGATCCCACAAAGAATGACAAAGGAGGCCATAATGATTTCTTTTATGTGGCTAAGACTACACCTACTTCATTTACAAAGTTATGATAAGGAATTTCTCGGAGCACTATCTTATATAGTATGAATTTGGGAAGAAGAGGTGGACCTTTTGTAGCTCCAAATATTCTAATGTAGGTTCCATTCTCTGTTACATACTAGTCTCTAGTTTCCCTAATTGCTTGCATGGCTTTATCTAACATACACTTCAGAGGTGTGTAGAATATCAGCCTATACATGGGTGCTATGAAAAACTTGCAGATCTAGTTATAATCCATTTTAAATTTGTGTTCCCAAAGCATTTGATAGTACACGTGAATAGGAGGTTTGTTTGGTTTCCAATGCCATGCTAGCTCTAGGATACTATATATTTGAAACATATTCTATGTACAATAAATATGAAGACATAAAGAGTGATGGAGGAATGCATGTGGCTATGTGTTTGGCCCTAGAGATGTGTGATCCATGGAAGCTAGTAGTATAGAAGCCCAATTTAAATTTGTTTCCATATTTGTAACTTGGTTAATCAGAGGGACTCAAAATTCTTTGAATTGTGTGGCATTCTCTTCACCATAGAGTTGACTTATTAATCTAGTAGTAATTCTATCTGGAATCCTTAAATACTTGTGGGGTATATTCATGGCTTCCTAGTACAAAAAGTATTCTAGTTCTTCAAGACATCATGATAATTTATAGTAAATTGCAATACCAATTCTTTAGTTAAATCCACCAGTGGGGGAGCTTAAACAATCACTTGAAATATTTTACAATCACTTAAAAGATATAAAATATGTTTAATTGCTTCACATATGAAGCAAAATTTCCATGTTGAAGATTTTCATATAAATAAAAAAATAATTGATTACAAAATTTTCATGTATTCTTCCTCCAAAACGTAAGAATATTCCTTTCATTTGATTGTGGTAAATATAGTGCATGATCTTCGCCGTGTCGGTGGGAATTTGTCTTCTATACACTCTCTACAAAAGCGGAATGCGCTAAAATCCAAATATTGATGCTTTCACTTTTCGGTGGAAAAGTACCCGTACCAAATCACACGCCTGCCATGTATATATTCAGTCCGCATATTCCATGTATATACTCAGTCCGCTGCCCGCATATACTCGGTCTTCAGATTCGTTGAAATTTTTTTATGTTTTAAAGAAAGGCAATGTTCTTAGCACGTGATCACAAGGAGCAGCAGGTAGCCTCCGGGCGTACATTTTGTTTTTTTAAGTTAATTAAAAAAAAAAGCGTACATTGTCATTCAATATAATAGAATTGTTTAAGTTAATTTAAAATTTGAATTTGGTATTTTGTACTTTATACATAGTTAAAATGGTCTGCACATGTTCTTTTGTGCAGAACAATATAATAGAATTGTTTAAGTTAATTTAAAATTTGAATTTGGTATTTTGTACTTTATACATAGTTAAAATGGTCTGCACATGTTCTTTTTTGCAGATTCTTTGTAGACTTTAATAGGTTTTAGGTTTTGATGCTCTTTAGATTGGATATGTCAGAAGGATTTTATGTTGTTTTGTCATTAGAAGTGTTGAACTGTAAATAATATTGGGTTATAAATAATATTTGTTTTAAAATATTATTTATATGTTTAAAATGCTTAAAGAGAAGTGTATTTAGCTGGCTATAGTTTTGTGTTTGAACAGAGATTATGTACTTGAGA
This sequence comes from Larix kaempferi, assembly GCA_027924585.1. Classification (NCBI taxonomy): domain Eukaryota; kingdom Viridiplantae; phylum Streptophyta; class Pinopsida; order Pinales; family Pinaceae; genus Larix; species Larix kaempferi. The sequence continues at coordinate 17,643,764 of BSBM01000123.1, read as the reverse complement.
TCTAATATGGGTGTAGGCAGGGCACTCTAATATAAAGTGATTTTCATCTTTAACGCTCGAGTTTTAGAGTTTTAGGCGTTGTCTACAGCCCAGTTTCACTATGAAACACTCGTTCAAATTTTGATGATCAAAATTAAGGTTAATGATCTCTTTATAATAATAATTTTCTTTTAACCTCTAAAAAATAAAAAATAAATATAAATACAATTAATGAGTGAAATATATTATTTATATAATTAAAAATATAAATATAATTTATAATATGAAATGATACAGATATAAGGAGACATTACATTCATCAATTGAACACTAATGGTATTCGGCTCAGCCTTGGCGCTGACAGGATTGTTTGGTGTGGTAATGAACATAATGGGTCTGTGACTGTGAGTACTGCATACAATTATTTGATTAGAGGCAGATGCATTTTCCCGAAGCAGTGGTGGTGCACTATACTATGGAAGTGGCCTGTACCACTCAAAATGAAATGTTTCTTTTGGCTGGCATTACTTGATAGATTGAAGTCGTGGGAAAACCTACAAGCTATGGGCTGGGCTGGTCCCAGCATGTGTTTACTGTGTCGTTGCAATTTGGAAACATCTAAGCATATATTTCTGGAGTGTTCTTTTACCATGACTCTTTGGGAACATCTCTGCAATTATCTTCATATTAATGCTAGATGGGATGGAGATTACTTAGCAAATTCTCTGTACAATTGGCGATCTGAATGTAAAGAACACCAGACATTGCCTATTTATATTTGTTGGGTTATTTGGAGAGCCAGAAACAAGGCTATTTTCGAAGATTTACAACCTCGGCTGCAGCAGGTGACTGAGTTGGTTATCAGTTATTACTCGAAAGTTCAGGGGGTATGTAAATCTCGGAGCCTTCGAAACATTGGATCTTTGAACTTCACATTTACTCGTCCTATTTGTTTCTTTGATGGTGCTTCGGACTCTGGTGAATGTGGGGCTGGTGGGCTTATATATCTTAATAGTGAGCACTATTTTACATTGCAGATGAAGTGTGGTAAAGGCTCCAACATGAAAGCTGAGATTCTGGCTTTATGGTGTGTTGTCAAGGTGGCAAATTGTTTTGGGTTAGTTAATGCACTTATTTTTGGTGATTCCAGGGTCACCATTAAATGGGCACTGGGGGAATATCAACTGAATGTTTTAAATTTGACCTATTGGTGTGACCGTGTTAAGGAGGAACTTCTGAAGCTGGGACAGGTTACTTTGGAGCACATTTTTCGGGAGCATAACGAGCAGGCAGACATACTTTCCAAATCTGCACTGACTGCTATAAAAGATTACATTTTGTGGGAGGAATACTTAGAAAACCAGTGTGTGGATAAGGGTAGCTATTGCTTATTAGACTGATCCACTGTTTTGTTTATGATTAAGTTATAGTTTTTTTTATTTGAACATGCTATATCCGTAAACAGCTATATGCTGGGCCAAGGACCTTTTGGTCTGTTTTTGGTTTTGATTGTATAAGTTATTTCTGGTACACACTCATATGAGGGTGGTAGATCCATGATACTGATCTTTGAACATTATGTACTATTTGATTCAAAGTTGAATATCAATAGTATGCTTTTTTTCTCGGAAAAAAAAGTTATAAAAAATAATGATCTAAAAGAATAATTATTTATATAAAATTAATAATATAAAATAAGAATATGTTAATATAATTAATATAATAAGATTATGTTAATATAGTTAATATAATTAAAATAATAAGATTATTATGTCCTTGACATTTAGTTTTTCATCCACTAGGATTAATCCGGTGTCTCATGAAATGTTTGAGAGACTATGGGAAAAACATTAGTAGAATGTATTTATTATTAATTTTTTTTATTAAATAAACCTTTTTTCAGCCATTTGATTGGATCAGGACGCATGACATAAGCCTCGTTATCAGCGTCCCAGGGGGTGGCGGCGCCCTGACCTCAGCAAATCTTCTTCCCGGATTCAGTCGTGCAGCACTGGACCTGCACTGGATGGGACTCGTGCAGCACTGGACCTGCACTGGATGGGACTCTATGGCACTTGTAGTTGTCATCAGGTTTGGGAATTTTCTCCGTCATGTAAAACCAACGGACGAAACCGCAATTAGTTTATATTTAGTCGCCGGTTAACTCTTTCCCGGGTGAAGGGCAGCTGCGTGAAATTCAAGTTTGATCTGTGGTAAATTCTGGCTTGCATTTTATTTCTGCGGCATATAATTATCTCTTTCGCTGTTTAGTTTCTCCGGTTGTGTTACAGGGGTCGCACGGCAGAGAAATACGAGATGGAGGACGCGTTCTGTATGGCATGCGGTGACTGTTTTTTGCATTGGTCGTTAATTGTGGTGATCTGAGCTCTGCAAGGGGATTTTCGGGGGATAAATTGTGTTTTTTTGGGCATCAGTTGGGGGTTTGTAGGGTTTAATGATGAAGCCTGTGCCAAACGAATTGCGATGCAAGAGGTCGGATGGAAAGCAGTGGAGGTGTTCCGGCCAGGCCATGGAGGGCAAGACTCTCTGCGAAAAACATATTCTACAGGCCAAGAAAAGGCTTGCTCTGGCTTCTGCTGTCAAGAACCCTAGCAATCCTAGCCCTAAGGCAGTTACCCACAATGGCCGCAAGGTTGAGAAGAAATTAAGGGGCGAAGAGACGGAAATAAAGGGGAAGCACTCTCATTTGAAGAAAAAGTCTGATGGTCCAATGAAATTAAGGGCGGAGACAGAAGCGGAGCCCTTTGACAAGGGAAGCAGCATTAATTTGAAGGATAATTTTAAGAAGACGTTAGCTGATAGCGATGGCTTGAGGAAGAAATCGAAGCCGGAAGTGGAAACGGGGGCCTCTGAAAGGGGAAACGTGTCCTATTTGAAGGGAAGAAAGGTTGGTGACAATAAGGATGAGCTGAATAAATACTCTGCGGTGGCAGAAAGGGAAGGCTTCGGCATGGGGAGGGGTAGCGATCCTAATTTGAAGGATACTACGAAGAAAAGGTCTGCTGATGATATTACTGACGAGTTGTTAATTGCCTCTGGCGCCGAGATGGCTATGGCGAAGAGGAGGAAGAAGAAGAAGAGAGACAAGACAGAAATGCCCTCGCAATTGGATGATAGGAATGGGGAGAGCCCATTTATGGATTATGAAGACAGCAAGTGTGTTGATCGTGAATCTATTCATCATGCAAAGCCTAAATCTTTCCGGCATTCTTCGAATAAGGTCAGTTCTAATTCTTCTTAATCCCAATCCTCTTTGTAGGACTCTGCATGTAAAGAACTCCAACCTAGACTGTGGGCGGCATTTCCTAAGTGAGTCAAAATTCAGTAAATAGCTCGTGTCATCAGTGTGCATCACACAACTTTAGGGCTTCGGTTCTGTTTCCACCTAAAAGACCCAGGTTGGATTCTTGCTCAGCCACATCTGCAGCTGAAATACTTGTTAGTCGTTACCTCATTTGGCAGATGTCAAAGTCAAAGACAATGGAGTATCTCGCCAAAGACCCAGATTTTATACTGCACCCGAAATGCCGTTTGTGTTATATGGGCAGTTGCCAAAGCCAATGGAAAATGAGCACCCCTCTCTTAAGGTCCCGGTCTGTTGTTTTGGGGTGGACTTGTATTCTCAAGTACAGATACTTAGGTTGAAAGTGTTCTCTATTTCTAGATTCAGTAAATCTGTATAGTATCTATTTTCTGAGAAAACTGAAAAAACAGGTCCATGCGAAAAACAAAACCACTTAAACGAAGCAGACCAAAGAACCATTTAAAAATATAACATTCATACCACATGGCATAATGGAACTGGGAAAAGAACAAAGGAAAACAAAATAAATACAAACAGATCCTACTTGTAAATAGAAGAACTGTGAAAACGCAGTCTTTGTGTTTTTTAAACCACAGTTTTTATTGCAATTATGGAATAAACCAAAAAAATAAAATGTAGTCCTCAGACTGGGTTCATTTGGCCGTGAAGTAAACATTTAATAATTCGTAGTGCAAAATTTGAAGGCCAGCGACACTCACTATTTTAACTTTATAAAAGACATCAATATTCAATAAAATAGGAGAACTGTGAAAACGCAGTCTTTGTGTTTTTTAAACCACAGTTTTTATTGCAATTATGGAATAAACCAAAAAAATAAAATGTAGTCCTCAGACTGGGTTCATTTGGCCGTGTGGTTATTCAATGTGGAGGACATTGTGTGCATGAGACATTTCTTCACGGTATCTTTTGGTAAACCACTTGACTATATTTCTGATGATTTTTCAGTGTGACAAAACAAGTTTACAACGGTAGAAGTCAGCCTTGCTGCTGATTGGTGGATGAACAACTTTGCCCTGGGCTGTGTTATGCAACTAAGCATGGGAAAAATATTTCCAATAATCATGCACTATGTAATCCCATATGGTGCACTAGCTATGAATTTAAATAAAACAGTGAGATTGTGCATTCAACTTGGCTTTAAATAAACATGCATGTAATTGAATGAAAATGTTACTCATAACTACCATGCATGGGACAGAGCCACTAAACTAGACTGTGGAGGTAATTCCAGTTTTGAGTGTATTTTTTCATGCTATTAATTTAATCAGTGTGGAGTGGCTGCTATTTTGTTTTACTCCTATGTGCTTGATTACTTCTGTTGAAAGCTTACATCACATTTTGTTCCAGGAATTGTCTGCTAAGAATGGAGATCTGTTGGGACAAAGCCGGATGTGTCATCAGTGCCAAAGGAATGATAAAGAGGGCGTAGTTTTCTGTTCTAATTGCGAACGAAAGCGCTATTGCTTCAACTGCATTAAAAGATGGTTCGTTTCTCATCAGAAAAACCCAGGGATAAGTTCATTGAAAAAAAGAAAATGCTTTTGTTCACCTGTAGGACTTTGGAGAATATATATTATCTCTGAATAATACTTATAAAATTTGAGTGTCTTCTTGATATTATGCAAAGTGTTTACTAAATTTCATAAGCCAAATAACGTTACCTAATATAAATTGCCATAAATATTCCATTTCAAAGGTTAATATTTCAGGTTTTTAAAGCACACCAAAATCGTAAAATGCTGAATGTTAGATATTAAAATCGTTGCTGCACTCAATTATGATGTTCTTTAAAGCATATAATATTAATCTGATTGTTGATTTTGGCATGGTCTTAAGCCCTATTCTTGCTTGTTTTAATCTATATGTGGGTTTGGAATGGGAAACATAGGTACCTACCCTGAACAGACTAGAAAGGACATTGAGAAGTCTTGTCCTGTTTGTCGTGGGAATTGTAATTGCAAGGCATGCTTGCGTGAAGATGGTCGCCTGAAGGTAATTGGTTTGTATTTTTTAATTGTAAATGTAATTGATGCAGACATGCAGTTAAAAACTGACTTCTTTTTTCTGTTTGGTCAGGCTATTGTGAAGGAAACAAATAACGCCGAGAAGATAATCCATTTAAGGCACCTGCTATATATGGTTTTTCCTGTGCTGAAGCAAATTCGGACTCAGCAGTGCTTGGAACAAGAGGAGGCGAAGATTCGAGGTAGATAAATTAGTGTGTTTCCTAAACAAGTGGGAGTTATTATCACCTTCTACTTCTAGAATTTAACAATCATGCTGTAATTACATTTTTATCAGGAGTAGCATCAGTAACAGAAGTTCCGAGGGCCAAACTCAATCCAGATGAGCGCCTGTATTGGTATGCAGATTTTCATTCATTAACTTGTCAAATGAAATATTAATACATACTTGTTCTAATCATGATGTGAACTTATATATTGTTCAATAAGAACTTTTTGAGAGTAGGGCCATAGCAAACAGTGGTTATCTGACATACCAGTCCAATGCGTTTGCGATTTTTTGCAGTAACAACTGTACTACATCTATTGTTGATTATCACAGAAGCTGCTTAAATTGTTCTTATGATCTCTGTCTCATTTGTTCTCGTGAACTTCGAGAAGGTTGCCAGCCTGGTGGTGATGAAGCAGAGTCTGCTCAACAGCAATCCAGTCGAGAGCTATTGCCCATGTTCGAGACAGTCATGGTGCTTTAGCAAGAAGATCTGGCTGGGAAAGCTCGTCTCATGCCTTATTTTCTGTGTGAGAGCATAGATATAATTAAATAGACAAAGACATGTACAGGCATCAGTTTTGAGCTATAACAATGTCAAGGACATTGTCACCTCGTGACTCTTGTTTTAATATGACTTATAATATAGAGAAAAAATAATATAAATAATAAAATTATTTTAATATAACTTTTTATATAGAGAAAAAAAATTAATAATATAAATAATAATTATTTGTTAAGAAAAATAAAAAGGTTTTCACTTTACTAATGGATATTAACACAAAGTAACTATGTTTGACATCCCTATTGCCTTGGAGAGGTGAAGGAAAGGCCTATATCATTCTCATTCAAAGAAGGATCACTTTACTAACTATGTTCGAAATGGCATATATGCAAAGCAAGGACATCCTTATTGCTTCCTTATTGCCTTGGAGAGGTGAAGGAAAGGCCTATATCATTCTCATTCAAACAAGGATCACTTTCTTGATGGATATTAACACAAAGTAACTATGTTTGAAATGGCATATATGTAAAGTAAGGACATCCTTATTGCTTTAGAGAGGTGAAGGAAATGTCCATATCATTATCGTTGTTCAAACAAGGATCAATCTAGGCTTGATCAAGATATAAAAACAAGGATCCGTTTCAACATTTATCATTGAGACCCTTAGAGAGGAGACCTTAAGGCAATAAAAATAGAGGTGGGGTTTTATAATAAAAAAGAGAGTCTCATATGTGCATTTGGGTGTTTCGTAGGGTCAAGGTAGGGTGAATCACTGGAAGAACATACAATTTTTTAAATACAATGTAAATAAGACAATATGAAAGGAACAATAATATCTTGCTTACTAATATTTTGAGGAGATTGCAACAGATAAAGTATATGAAGCTAGTCTTCACAGTTTCTTGATGATAGGATCAAGAGAGAATTATGTACATAGTAAACATCTGCATAGAGACCATATGCTTTGAAAATAAGGGATTATGTTACCTTCATAATAAATCTTATTAAACAAACCCCTCTTGTCCAAATTGCACAACCTATGCATCTCCTCTATGTCCATAGAGAAATACTCGGTCTTATCAAAAGACTAGTTGAACTTGAACTAAAAGGTTTTTCTTCAAAATCATGTTTGTTTCTTTGTTTACTTAGTTTTATGTTATTACTTTTCTTTTTCTCTCTTTTTTTTCTCTCTTTCCAAGAAAAGGTTCATTACCTTCTTTTTCTTGATAGAGGGTTCTTATATTGCTTCCCTCACCCTCGAATTCCTCAAGGAGGGGAAATTTACTATTTTTGGAGGGGTTTCTCTCTCCCTTGATCTTAGGGAATGGAAACTAACCATATTCTTGAAATTAACTATTTAACATTTTATTTTCTTTTTAATTTGGTGAGGTTTAAAATGAGTTAATTTTTTTTTATTCCCTTAGTGAAATCCTAGCTCCTATTTCTCGATTACATCCATAGTTCGTAAAAAAGTGCAATTTTGTTTAAGATATACATTACCTGCAACTTGCTAAATAAAATTATATCATAAGATGTTCACAAAATTTATCAATATAATTACATAGTCCAAAACTTTAGAAATAAATTGGGGGCATTGCATTACCTCTTCCTTAAAACAAGACTACCATCAATGTTTTTCTCCGAAACAGAAATGGATATTCCTTTTTCAGTGCTTTTTCATGGCATATTCTGTTTCCCAGGTGGCTTCATCTGGTCCGAAGTGCTTCCATTACGCTTTTACCTGGATGATGGCTCAATTTCGGAGCTGAATTTCCTTCTTGTCTAGAATGTACAATGGTTCGGGATACAAATCTCCCTTTGGTTCCACCTTAATCACATTCTAATTGAATACATGAAAAGGGTCATGAACATATTTTTTTAACAAAGATACATGAAATACATTCTAAATTTTGATATTAGCGGGTGAAGCAAGCTAATAGGATACTAACTAGTCCTATCCTTGCTAATATCTGGAATGGTCCACAAAACTGAGGTGCCAACTTTACACATTTTCCCAGCTTTAAGGTACTCCTTTTTGGCTTGACCTTCAGGTAAACATGAACCCCTACTTGAGATAGTTGAGCCCGTTAATCCCATTGATCCAGTAGAGCCAGTTGACATTTCCAAATATGTTGTTGTAGGCCCAAAAGGGCCTATTTGGGCGCATTAGAATCTGAAGGAGGTAGACAAGCATGCTTCTCCCCATGGTAATTTCATGGAGAGCAAGAGACCTCAGATATTCTCAAGATATGTAGATTTGATGAGCCACACCATTGACTCCGAGCCCTCCATCTATGAGGAGGCTTCCATCCAGCAGGTATGGAAGGATGCCATGATGGAATAATATCAATCCATCATGAAGAATGATGTGTGGGAAATTGTTCCAAGACCTAAGGGGAATTCATTCGTGACTTCCAAGTGGATTTACAAAATCAAACATGGAGAAGATGGAAGTGTTGAAAAGCACAAAGCTATATTTGTGGCTAGAGGATTCTCTCAGAAAGAGGGAATTGATTATGATGAGACATTTGCTCCGGTTGCTCGCTACACTTCCACCAGAATGATTATTGCTCTTGCTTCATCTATGGGATGGAAGTTGCATCAGATGGATGTAAAGACTGCCTTCCTCAATGGTGTGATCGAGGAAGACGTCTACATTGAGCAAACAGAGGGGTTTGTGATCCATGGGAAGGAGTCCCATGTGTGCAGAATGAAGAATTCCTTATATGGACTCAAGCAGGCACCATGTGCATTGTATGCAAGGATTGATGGATACCTAGTGAGCTTGGGATTCACCAAGAGTGATGCATATCCCAAACTTTAATACAAGGAAAGGTTGTGGATGGTGAGCCTTTGATCCTAGTGCTTTATGTTGATGACTTGTTTCTCACCGGAGCTGAGAAACTCATTGAGTAGGGTAAGAGGAAACTAGCCTCTGAGTTCGAGATGAAGGACCTCATTTTTATGCATGGCTTCTTGGGACTAGAAGTGTGGTAGAGACAAGTGAGATCTTCCTGAGCTAGGGGAAGTACACTATTGATATCCTTAGTAGATTTGGGATGATGGACTGTAATTCCATGGCCACACCGATGGATCTAAATCTCAAGTGTTAAAGTTACAACATCATGAGTCATTCTCCAAGTCAATCTTCTGCACCGGGATTAAGCCTCGTGTGTATATGTAGTGCCTTAGGGAGCCTGAGTTGGACTCATGAAACTTGGAGTAGATTCTTGAGTTGGACTCAAGAATGAATAAGCCTTATGTGTAAAGGTTAAGCCTCATGTGTTGAGGTAAGTGCTTTGTATGTCAAAGTGATGATGTTGTATAGTCTTGCTTGTCAAGGCTAAGGTCTTGTGTATTAAGACAGATCCTCATGTGTTGAGGTGGTGCCTCATGTGTTGAGGTAATGCTTTGCATGTCAAATCCTGAATGGTGTGTGATGTACTACAAACCATGGTTGAGTTATTAAGTCTCCTCTAAAGACTGGCCACCTCTAGATTGAATTACTTTAGCATATGACCACTTGGAACGATAGTAGAACAAGATGATCACATCATTGGAAAAATCTCCTTAGTATATTTGATATGGTAGATAAATTAATGTTAGAACATGTGAACCATGCAGATAAGACAAAAGATAAAGATAAGATGTGATAAGATAAGAGAGAACTCGATTTTCTTAGTAATGATAAAGACTTCAGTTAAATAAGAGAGAACTCAAATTGTTAAACTTCAGTGATGTTAACGAGAAAGACTTTAGTTAATTAAAGGAGAATTTGAATTGTTCACTTCAGTGATGTTATCAAGAAGGAGTTCAGTTAAAAGAGTTAACTAAGTGTTAATAAAGAAGATCTAGTTAACTAAAGTGTTTTGCATGTCAACACTTGAGTTAAACTAAAAGACGACACTTAAGTTGAACTAAAAGACAACACTTGAGTTACGACACTTGAGTTGTGACACTTGAGTTACAACACTTAAGTTATGACACTTGCATGATGATACTTGAGTTAGCCTCCTAACTAAGTGATCCCGAATCTAGATGAAGGGCGAGTTCACCCTGAAGTCAGAAGATAAAAATAGAATCCGAAGCATGAGAAGAATGATATATATATATGTTATGCAGGATTGATGAATTCAATGTGAGAGCGAATTCTCTTCTCTCTTGAAGGAAATGCACTTTCTTTGTGCAGGATATTATTTTGAGTTCTATTCTTCCATCTTCTCTCTTGCTCTGTGATTGCACCAGGGGTGCTTGGTATTTCTCTGTGATAATGCACCATGGATGCTTGATGTAATCTGCTCATTGTAAATGCATTCTCTACTATCTATCAATATTCTAAGGAATATTTTGTTGGGGTTTTCTCCCTCAAGTACTAGAGGGTTTCCCCGGGGTAAATACCATGTCTCGTGTGAATGCTTATGCTCATTGATTATTCATTTGATTTCAAGTACTACTATAATTCCGCATTAAGATAAAAAAAATAACATGAAGAAGGTAAGAGAATCGGCTTCTTATTCAAATTTGATAGATCCTACCATGTATAGATAGTTGATTGGATCATTGATGTATCTGGTTAACACTAGACCATATATTTGTTTTGCAGTGGGTTCTCTCAGCCAATTCATGAGTGAGTCGAGATAGGTACATTAGGTTGCTGCAAAACATGTGTTGAGATACTAGCATGGCACAATGGGATATCGCCCTAGATATGCTTCTAGTAGTGACAGAAGAGTGCAAGGCTATTCTGATTTTGACTAGGAAGGGAGTATTGGAGACAGGAAGAGCACCTCCGAGTGTTGCTTTAGTTTGGGATCTATCGTGATTTCTTGGTGTAGCAGGAAGTAGAACTCAGTGGCAATGAGTACAATAGAGGTTGAGTATATGGTTGTGTTTGTTGCAACAAAGGGAGCAGTGTGGCTTTAGAAACCCCTTGTCGGATTGTTTGGTCAGATGCTAGAGTCAACTTTGATTCACTATGATAACCAGAGCTGTGTAAAGCTGTCAGTGAATCCAGTATTTCATGAAAAGTGGAAGCATATTGAGATTCAGTACCATTACATTAGAGACATTGTACAGAAAGGAGAAGTTTGGCTTCAGTATATCTCTACTGATGATTATAATACCAACATTCTCACCAAGCCTCTTCCCTGGGTGAAGTTTGTGTACTTACGTAATCGGCTTGCAGTAGTGGATAATGTCTCCCTCATTGAGAGGGAGGATTGATGTTGCAGTATCAGTGAGACATTCTCCCTGAGACCGGGAGAATGGTGTGACTCTTCCTTTTAAAGGAAGAGAGAGGGAGTTGGTTGCTACATGTTGACTCCACATTGGACTGGTTTGATTTATTGGGTCCTCGATGGACTGATTTGAGTTGTTACATGATGTTGCATGTTGACTCCCCAATGGACTAGGTTGATTTGTTGACTCCTCGATGGAATTAGTTTAGTTGTTACATGTTGTTGCATGCTAACTCCCTGATGGACTAGGTTGAGTTGTTGACTCCTCGATGGACTACGTTGATTTGTTACATATTGTTTACATGTTAACTCCCGGATGGACTGGTTTGAGTTGTTGACTTGTCGATGGAATGAGTTGAGTTGTTACATATTGTTGCATGTTGAATCCCCAATGGACTGGGTTGAGTTATTGAATCATCAATGGAATGAGTTGAGTTGTTACATGTTGACTCCCCCCGATGGACTGGGTTGAGTTGTTGACTCCTTGATGGACTGAGTTGAGTTGTTTACACCTCTCAATGGGTTGAGTTATTTCGGAAGACCTTTCTTATGATGATGAGATGTTCAAGACAAGTCGTGATGCTCATATGATATCCATATGTGTTCTAGCATGATGAAACCTCCCTAGATAAGAGGGAGTGTTGTTGATAGTAGCTGTGTGAGGTATCCTCACACAAGTCCTCCCAAAAGAGAATAATAATAAATTGTAATTTATTATTCTAGAAGACAAGTTGTCCCATGCAAAATAGGCAAGTTGGACCCAATAGAAGAAAAGGTCAGCCTCAAGTCAAGTATAAATAAAGTGAAGCCTCATTCATTTTCACATCAAGCAAATTCGCTCAAGCAAAGGAGAGTTCGCTCGAGCAAGGAAAAGACAATTTTCGGGGTTTGTTTCTTTGGGGATATTCTTATATGTGATCTCTCTTGTATCATATCACTCTTATATCTGATTGTACTTGTATCTTGAACTGAAATATCTAATTAATCAAAGGGTTGTTTGGTTTTCTCCCTCGTGGTTTTCAGGATAAAATTATTGTGTTATTGTGTTCTATGCATGGTTATTCGTTCAGTGATCCTACTTTGTTTTTGCTGCAAATAAGATTAAAATTATACTTCTATCTTAAAATATAAAAAAAAGAAGAAAGCCGAAGAAGAGATAAAAGAACATGCGGAAGCTCAAAAGAAAGATGAAGAGAAAATACTACAAGAGGAAGCACAAGACAATGGCCCCCAAGACATGGACCTAGAAGTGGTTGCCACAAATTCCATTGTTCCACCCACTAGAGGGAACTTCCTGTTGAAGGAGTTGGGTATAAGATTGTATACAACTTCCAAATAGGACTATGCTTCCAAATTAAATTCTTTCATCTTCGACAAGCAAAATATACAAATTGTGCAAAGGACACATAAAAATGTCAAATTGTCCACACAACCAAGGATAGAAATTATTCTCGAGATGCTAGTAATTATAGGCACATATAAAGCTTCTACACTTGTAGCATCGAAAAACATAGGCACTACTCTAGCGAATTCAACATGCAACAATTGAGTAAAAATTTAGACAAATCCCGAAAGAAGATCTGTCTCCTAGAAGATCAAATTTTGGAAGCCAGAAGAGAAAGGGTGGTGTTGAAGCATGAATATGATGCATTGCTAGCAGAAAAAAGGAACTTTGGAAATCTTAGCGAAGGATCTACAAGACAAAAATCATGGGATCAGGCTAACATTTTTTTTCACTAGGGAGGATGTCATCTATAAAAATCAATGCTTGAATAAACCTTACTAGATAGTTGCATCCCTTTTGTGCATATTGTATGATGAACCAGATTCCTCTCATTTCAAGATAGGATGGGTGCCCCTGTTTTATCATGTCACATTGCTCATAGGTTCAACTGGGTTGCAATCCTTTCATCCAATATAGAAGATGTAGTCATAAAATCGTAAGCAGGTTAAGCCACACAACAATCTGAGTTCCACATGTCCTCATACTTACTAGATGCATCCTGTGCCTTAAACAATTTCCCAGCATGGGATGGAGGTGGAATCCTGCATAACCACATGTACATGCTTTTGTTAGGCCTTGTGGACACAGAAATACCTCAGTTGTTACAAGAAAATTTGTGAAGTGTTCGTCATGCCATTATACACGATTATACACAAGAAGACAACTAAATGCATGACCAACCAAGAAATTGAAGAAGTTACAAAGCTTGGGGATTGGTTCCGGATAGAAGGAGGAACCTATTTGTGCATTTACAGAGGATTGCAACCTCCTTACATACTATCGAAGTATGTCAAGGATCATATGATCCTGGGGGGAATAGGAAGTTAGACATTTGTGAATGGGATCGGGTTTTCCATGGCCAAGGTGTTAACAATAAAATTAACACCCTTAGTCAGGTGACAGAAGAAGCGCATTTTTACCATGCACCTGCAGCAGGAAGACATGACACAAGTTCATGTAGAGATGAATCCTCTCTGAGAAATGCATTAAAATGCATTCATTGTGCTTAAAATCATTCTAAATGGTGCAAAAAGCCTAAAAACTATGAAAAGTGGGTTTTCAAGTTAAAATAATCTAAAATGGATTATCCCACACTCAAAAGAAAAACCTAAGGCACATTTCCCAATGCTATATAAGAAAGGCTTTGGGGCATGGTAAAGACACACCAAGCAAGAGAAAAGGCATGCTGGGGAGATTCTGAAGGAAGGAGAAGAGCTCCAAGTCTTCAAAAGCAAGGATGAAGGAAGGAGAATTTATGGCAAGGGAGGAGGCACTCACACCAGGATTCCTGGTAATCATGTATCTTCTTCATTGTTTTAGCATGAATTGATTTAAGTTTCCGCCATTTAAGAGTTTTTTTATGCCTATCATGCATGGTTTTAATTCCTAAATGATTTTAGATCTTAATGAGTTTTAATGAATGAATCTAGATCTTTAGAACTTGTGATAATATGTTCATCTCTGACGTAGAGACTCACCATCTATTAGCAAAATAGTTTAATATGTGTAGACACAACCCTGCACTAATTACTGTTATCACAAGGCCAAGAAAGAATCATGGCCACCTTTTACTATAGTCATAGGGGCCTACATAATGACCAAAGTCAAGGAAGCCGAGGAACTAACAAAAGACTTAAACCTTTTCCACTCCGATAAAGAAATTTTTAGGAGAAATGGCAGCAAAAATAAAGTATCAAATCATTGTGCATCAGTAAAATTTATGTGGCCATACACTGATGATTTATTTACTGAGGATTAAATATAGAAGTGGCCCTAGACCCTTGAATATTTGGCTAAGAGGATGAAGAAAGTAAAATGCTCAACTACCGACATTATTAGCATGGAAAGAGGACAAAAGGGAAAGCAAGCACTAGAAGCAGTATAAGAAAAGATGCAACCAGAATTGAAGGAGGCCCATACATAAGTATATAAAAGTACCTAGAAGATCATCAAGGAAGAAGAAAAAATAAAATTTGAGGAAGAAACTCAACAGGAAGAAGTACAAAAAATATTCAAGGAAGAAGTCTGCATAAGGAAGGAACACAAGGAAAACTTAGGAAAAATAGGCATAATTACAATGAAAAGATGAGGAGCAAAGATAGATAGAGGAGGATCAAAATAAGAAAGGTGAAGATGAGCTAAAAGAGCAAGAGGAATCTCAAAATAAATTTGAAGAAGCACAAATAATGCAAGAGGAAGCACAAGACAATGGTCCCCATGACATGGACGTAGAAGTGACCACTACAAGTTCCACTATTCCAGTCACTGGAGGGAACTTCCTGTTGCAGGAGTTGGGTGTAGGATTGTATATGAATTCCAAAGAGTACTTTATTGCTAAATTGAAAACAAAAGAGACAAATTGTGTAGAGGACACATAAAAAGCTCAAATTGTCTACACAACCAGAGATGGAAATTACTATCGAAACACCGAAAAATAGAGGCACAAATAAATCTCTTGCACTTGCAACATCAAAAAACGTATCAATATTGCAGAGAATTTTTCTAGGATCCTAGAGGGATACCTCCTAAGAGGGAAGTGGAGCACAAGATACAACTATTTCCATATTCTCCATTTCCAAACGTTGGATTGTATAAATAGTCTACTCTAGAAGCATAAAAAGTGAAGAAGCAAATGTAGCAACTGCTGGAGCATTGACTAATCCTACCAAGCAACTCACCTTATGGGTCACCTATTGCTATAGTACCCAAGAAATGATGGGACTTAGAGGATGTGTATTTACTAAAAATATTTGAATAGGATCACCCTCGAGAATTGATACCACCTTCCTAGGATCAATAATTTGCTAGACCAATTGCAACATGCCAGCTACTTCACCAAGTTGGATCTCAAATTGGGATACTACTATGTATGAGTGAAGGAAGAAGAAACGTGGAAGACTTCCTTCAAGACTATGCAACATCTATATGAATGGTTAGTAATAGTTCTTTTGTTTTTTGTAATGAACCAGCTACATTTATGCATTTGATGAATGATGTATTGCATCCTTTTATATATTCATTTATAATAGTGTATTTATATGATATATTGGTTCATAGAGCTACTTGGGAAGAGCATATATCACATCTCAAGAAGGTGTTAGAGAACCTGAACAAACATCAATTGTTAGAAAAGCTTAAGAAATGTGTTTTTTCTCAATAGTCTTTGGTGTATTTGGGGTATGTGATTGGTGCATGAGAACTTAAGATTGATCCTACAAATTTGAAGGCCATCACCAAGCGGTAAACTCTTGCAAATGTCACTAAAGTTAGGATATTTTTAGGGGGGGGTACAACACCTTCGGAAATTTATAGCTTCCTTTTTTACTATGGTTGCACCTCTACATGTCGTAATAGGAAGCAGAAAGGGTTTCTCGTGGGGAAAGAATCAATAGAAAACATTCGAAGAGCTCAAGAGAAAGATCATACATACAATAGTTATCACATTTCCTAACTTGCAGAAGCCTTTTGAATTGGAGACAAATGCAAGTGAATATGCTATGGGAGAAGTTTTGATGCAATGAGGGAGGCCAACATGCTATCATTTTGAATTGTTCCATGGCAAAGTCTTGAACTACCCTACATATGACAAGGAAATCTATGCTTTGGTTCAAGCTATTAAGAAATGAAAGCACTATCTGATGGGAAAGGATACCATCAATCAAGCTGATCACCAACCACTACAGTATTTGCATGCCCAAAGTAAGCTACAACAAACTCAACACTACAAGTGTATGGGATTTTTGCAGTAATTCTATCTGATCATAAAACATAAGAAGGGTCATACAAACATGATGGAAGACATGCTCTCAAGGCCACCTACAACAAGCTAATATATTTGGGTACTCTTATTTATGGATCCTTTCACACATGATGAATTCAAGGATGAATAAATAGAAAATGAGGATTTCAAGGAGGTATTTTAGCAACTACAAGGCCAATTCCATGTAGAAGAAGGTGATAGCAAGGTTGATTATCATCTCTAGGATGAGTTACTCTACAAGCTGGACAAACTTTGTGTTCCTAATGGTGAGAGATTGCAACTCATTAGAGAGGTGCACACCTCCAAATTTGCAGGGCATTTTGGTATTGGGAAGACAATTTCCAACTTACAAATGTATGATTATTGGCATAGAATGCAAGAAGATGTAACTCGTTTATTAGAGGATACATACTTTGATCTACAAGAAAGCTCAATAATAGGAAGCAAGGTCTATACCATCCCTTACCTATTCTTGTGATGCCATGGGAGAGCATATACATGGATTTTGTGGGTGGTCTTCCATCCACTAGGAAGGGACATGACTATATATTTGTAAAAGTTGATATATTCAACAAGATCTTCATTCATATGCATTGTAAAAAGACCATAAAAGGACAAGCAGTAGCAAACATGTTCTTTGAGCAGGTTTGGGTGCACTTTGGGATACCAAGAAGCATCATCTCAGACGGGGATACTAGATTTCTTAGTGCCTTTTGGACTACACGTTGGGAGAAGATGGACACTAAGCTGAAGAGATCTACAACATTCCATCAACAAACATATGGGCAAACAAAAGTAGTCAACAAGACTTTGGTGCTACTTTTGAGGGGTTACAATAAAAAGCATCCAAATACTTGGGATGAAAATTTGATTTACATCCAGGACTCTTATATAACATGGTCTATACTTCCATTGGTAAGTCCCCTTTTGAAACTTGTTTTGGATATCTTCCACCTTCATGTCTAGATGTTGTTTATGGATAGCAAGAGGGGGTGAGTGAACATGCCATGGGTGAAGCATTAAAACTCGAAAATTTCATTAATAAGATCAAGAAAATCCATTTACAGGTACATGAGACATTGAATAATTCATAGGAAAAGTACAAGGCTAGACATGACCAACACAACTTTGAAAAAACATTTAAGGTGAGAGATAGAGTTTGGTTTCACTTGAATAAGGAAAGACTACAAGGTCCTTGTAAGAAGATTAAGTCATTGTGGTATGGTCCATTTGACGGGTTGGAGAAGGTAAGATGCAATTCATACAGACTTAGTCTACTCCCATATATGCACATTTACTTAGTAGTGAATGTGTAAAACCAAAAACCATTTGACATGTTGGACCAAGAACCTGTGAAGGTCTTACCTTATGTAGAGGACTTAGTGCCAAAGGCTCATCCATAGTTAGCAAAAGATACAATTTTTCAGAAGAAATTCAAAACAACCATATGAGGATAGTATGAACCTTGCTAGGTTGGTTTGAGACGACAAGTTCCAAGAAAGGAAAAACAACACTCTAGGGAGAAGGTAGAGGAAACTATTCCAGTGGAATATCCATAGTAGTTTACGAATCACCACAATAGAAGATTCATGGACATCCATAATTTTATTTTACTCTCCTTTAGGATGTTTGAGGTCAACTATGCACAAGAAGAAGATTTATGACATGTATAGAGCTAAAATAGTTTCATTAGTTGGAACTACTAGGGTATTAATTTGCTAATACTTCTAGAGTTCTTTTATCCTAACCACTATAATAATGTTTCCAACATGCTTGTCAAACATTTCTAATGATTCCATGGATTGAATTTTGATTATTGCAAAATGGGAGTTATGTTATTGATGCTAGTTAATTTAATTTAGTAAGACATTCATATCAAGGTAATTTTTCTTATTTTGTTGTTATTGAGTTTCAATGTTTGTTCATGATAGTGTTTTTCACTCAATGCATTTGTTAGAGGGAAACATGTATTATGCATTGACATGTATGTCCACATCATTTTCTAGTATATATTGCAAAAACAACAATCTTATGTTTGGAAACATCACTACACAACAAACAAGTCGATTAGGCACATAAGTGTTTGAGAGAAGGAGGTTCGGTTTTAACTTTTCAAAAATGACATTTAACTTTAATTTTTTGGGTGGTTTTGGATATTTGCCCACCTTTTTATAATCTAGCACATAGTAGATAATTTATAATTGTCAAGAGAAGTGCACCAACAATGGTTAGATAAAGCAAACAAAGAGTAGAGCTTCCATAACCAAATGAGCATGTAGAAGTTAATCTTAAGATGTACTCTCTAATTTGAACTCCTCTAAGGTGCAATTTGTCGTGAAGGCAAAGCAACATGTATTAATATCTCCATGAAAAGAACATAGAGCACATGAAAAGGTAATAGGTATATTTGGCATGGAAGGACTGACATGTTCATCTTGAGTAAGGTTCTTGTAATGCTCAAAACACTATTGATTAACCATTTTTCTATGATGGGCTACATGAAGGAGGCCAACTATTAATTCACCATTTTGCTATGATGGACTACATGAAGGAAGTCAACTGTTAATTCACTATTTTGCTATGATGGACTACATGAAGGAAGTTCACTTTATATAAGCTCAGATTTAACACAATGTATGGTATGTACCATACTATGAGTGCGTAAGCGCACTAAAGCATTCTTTATAGGGAAGAACACCTCCTTGGTCTTCTTGTATATTAGAGATAGTTGATAGTAAGCATACTACTCTTAATCTCATGAATTTTAATGTCTTCATACTTTATGCAAGCTACAAATTTTAAGAGACTTCCATTCCACCCTTGTTAGTGATTTTAGTTTTAGATATCATTATTATTTTATGGCAACTACAATAAATTTATTGGCTCAATACAAGATGCTCATCCATAGAATGCTCATCATTAGACTTTGTTTCTTAAGTAAGGTTATTCACTAGCATTGTTAGCTAATCTTATCTAGTAAGGTTATTCACTAGCATTGTTAGCTAATCTTATCTCCCATGCATGTCACAATACAAACGATGTGTTGTGCTTTGAAGGTTTTTGTGCTTCCAAATTTTACATATTTCTAAGTGGATGTACAAAAATATGAATAACTATATTCAAATATGACTAAGGTGGTTAGATGATGGAAAAATGAGGTTGGAAGATTTTCACATAAATACAAAAGATACGAGTAATTTTACATATTTCTAGGTGGATGTACAAAAATATGAATAACTATATTCAAATATGACTAAGGTGGTTAGATGATGGAAAAATGAGGTTGGAAGATTTTCACATAAATACAAAAGATATGAGTAATGAGTGTAAAGGTTTTAAAATGAAGTTGGAAGATTTTCACATAAATACAAAAGATATGAGTAATGAATGTAAAGATTTTGTTTGTTGCTGTTTAATTTAATGTATTCATAAAGCCAAATACTTTTCATAAATGATCTTCTTAAACTTACAGTTCTCTCTGACTTCAATTTTTTTTTACAAAGATCTTCTTAAACCTACAGTTCTCTCTGACTCCAATATTTTTTGACAAAGAAAACCTCAAATTCTTACTAATTTGTTGCCTCGTGAAGCTAATACATGAATTCAAATGAAGAAAAGATTCTGAAGCTATAAACAATTTCTTGTTTTTGGGTATATTCTTCATTATAAGTATTTGACATATTTACACTGTCAATATATCACAATGCTGCAACTCTACTATTTCTTAAACTTGAATGAACTCCAACTCCTATTGCTCAAAGGGCTTCTTTATCAGACGGATTGTACACTCCAAAACCTGTAACCTGTTCCACGCAAAGGAAAATGGATTCTTATAACCAGAATACCATATGGGTTCCGTTACAAGGTCATTTTTATCAGCAACAGCAACACACCCATTTTAAGGACCCGGGAAGACAAACCAGGGTCTCTAACACAGGCTCAAGTGACTACTGGGATTTACAAATTTATACAACCATGACATTTCATTTCATTGTTTGATGGAAGTCATCCACCATTCAGTGTTTCTCACTTTTGCAATCGAGCATGCCCTAAAACTTTGTTCCAACCAAATTAGCTGGGAGTGCGCAGGGCATGTGTGCTGATCCATGGATGCTCTGCAGCAAACGAGTATTTTTCATCAATATTCAATGGATCACAACCAAACTGCAATTTGTATTGAAGCTCTATTCAATATTTAAAAAAACGATATAAAAGAAAAGAGGGAATACCAAGGACTTGCTGTGCACTGAGTCTCTTGGTGACATCTCTGCAGAGCATCCGGCGTATCAAATCCTTGGCAATGTGAGATATCGAGAGCCACGGATCACTTGGGAAGCGAAGGCGCCCACAGAGGACGGCCTCAAATATCTCCTGCGGCGTCTCTCCCACAAAGGGGGGAACGCCACTCAGCATTATGTACAGGATTACCCCTGCGCTCCACACATCCAGTTTCTCACTGTAATCCTTCCCTCCCAGCACCTCCGGGGCCACGTAATACGGAGTACCCACGATTCCTTGCATTGTTCCTTGCCCTGTATACATTAATGTCAGAATTTTAACCATGGGATTCTTTGATCTATACCCAAAAAATCTATAGACTTGTATGACAGGGGAAGGGGGCAATCAAAATTTATCATACCTGGAGAGAAAGAGGAAGCCTGCCCAAAGTCTGCAAGCTTGATTTGAGCGAGGGAATTTGAATCATCGGCAAAGAGAATGTTGTCAGGTTTTATATCTCGATGAGCGATTCCCATTGAGTGACAGTAATTGATGGCCTCCATGAGCTTCTGCAGGATAGTAGCGACCTCCTCTTCGGAGAAGGGAACTGTATTCTTCCTGCTAACGATTCTATCGAACAGATCTCCGCCTGAGCATATCTCCATTACCAGATGGACATACTCATCATCCTCATAAGCATCGTAAAGGGCAACCACAGCGGGGTGACCTGAGACATACTGCATGATCTTGATTTCGTTATCAAGGCCTTCTCTGTCGATGGAATCGTGAAGATCTGATTTCCTTATGGTCTTGCAGGCGGCCTGTTGCCCACTTAGCTTGTTTAAACATCTCCTGATCACTCCGAATCTGCCTCTGCCGATCTCTTCCTCTTGCAACTGGTAGTTTTGCAGGAGGGCGTCCGTCATTTTTGCTGCTGTTGCTTCTGTGTTCTTGGCTTGCTCGTCTTCAGTATTTTCTGAATACCAAATGGATGAAATAGATACAGAAAGATGCCCGGCTTACCTAGTTACACAGTGTAGGTTATAAAAATAGTAACAGAGCAGTGAAGAGAAATATCGGGATGGTTTTCGGGAATATTCATTTCATTTGAAACGGTCAGGCGTGAAATTAAAGCATTTTGGCGTATGGGTCATTGGGCAGGCAGCAGGAGATTCCAAAATTTATGGACCGACATAGAACTTTGGAACGAGAATCGCGATTCGTGGTTCTAGATTGTCGTAAAGAGAGCGCATAATCGGAGTAATCTTCGGCGATTGGCGCGAATTCATCGACTCTTCTAGAAATTTAGCCGTACCAAACCTGGTACGTACGCTTGCACTGTAAAGGTTTTGACTCTCGAAAGGATCGATTGGTTGAGTTCGAATCAGGCGCGCCGCTGGCCGAGCTCGCTGTTGAACTATTGAATGCAGGTCCTTTGGCGAGTGGTCGACGGCGGAACAGATGGGGTTTGCTAAAGCGCGTTTGAAGCCCACTCTGAGCAGAATCCCGACGGACTTGGATGCAGCCATAGTCCAAGCATGATCGGAGGTACGATTGGCAGTAGTTGGAAGGTATTTGTTGGTATGCAATAAGTATCTCGCACTGTAGCATTAACAGTGTAGTATTAACGTTTAGGAGGTACGATTGGCAGTAGTTGGAATGTATTTGTTGGTATGCTATAAGCATCTCGACTCAATGTAGCATTAACAGTCTAGTATTAATGTTGCGATTGTTGGGATATTTAGTTTTTGGATTGAATGTTAATGTTGCGATTGTTGGGATATTTAGTTGTTGGATTGAATGTTAGATTAAATTTGATGATGAATATCTTCATAGTCGTAACATTAAATGTTGCACTGTAAAATGCTTATTGCACATTATAATCATTAAGCTGCAAATTAATTAAGTTAACAAAGAGCTAAATTGTTAACCCTTTAGTAAAGGTCATTTTGAATGACTTGTTTCATCCATTACCAAAGGATAAATATTATTCAGCCTGCTGCAAACCATTTAATGAGAGGGCAACAGGCTAGTTAGCGCTTGGATTTCAAGCAGCAACTGGCCTACTGCTATCTCATTAAATGGCCTGCAGCTAGCTAGATATTAATAACCTTACCAAATGGCTCACGTGTCCTATATACCCAATCTTGAAACGACGAAAATATTTAATTTTTTAAAAAAAATTATTACATAACTACAGATGACAATGCGAATTGTACCGTGTGGTTCCAAGTCCAAACAAGAGTTAGGTGGCAGACTTGGATAAGTTAGATTTTATTTCTAGAAACCCAAGGCAGTGTGTGCTTTTCTTAACTTGAAATCAGTGACATTTCTGCGTTCTCTATTGTTGGTTACTTTCTTTTTTGTCCAGGGGCTGGTTCTCTTATTTTTGCCATTGGTTTGGAGTTTGTATTCCTTGTCTTTTGTTATGGGTTGGCGTTTGTATTTTTTATTTTTAATTTTGGTTTGCATCTTTCGATTGTA
Source organism: Larix kaempferi (assembly GCA_027924585.1). NCBI lineage: Eukaryota > Viridiplantae > Streptophyta > Pinopsida > Pinales > Pinaceae > Larix > Larix kaempferi. The sequence continues at coordinate 17,620,499 of BSBM01000123.1, read as the reverse complement.
ATTATCATTATATATTTAATAGTAAAGTATACTATATTTAAAGTGTGAAAAAGAAAAAATATTATCATCATATATTTAATTTTTATCTTTAACTTTGATTTGCATCTTTCGATTGTAATTATCATCATATATTTAATAGTAAAGTATACTATATTTAAAGTGTGAAAAAAGAAAAAGTATTATCATCATATATTTAATAGTAAAGTATACTATATTTAACGTGTGAAAAAAGAAAAAGTATTCACATTAGACTCTCAATCTCTTGGATTGTATCACTATGTAATGTTTTAGGTAAGTTTCCTTTCTCAAAGTAGTCACATGTGAGTTATGTGGACATAGGAGTTGAACTTGTGATGTTGAGCTTATTTAATGTTATTTTTAGGATTTGCAGTTGGGTAGGTCCCCGTCCCTGTCTAACTATTCTTCGCACATTACTTGAGGATTTATATGAGGAGTGTGTTTGTATGTGGCAACAACATGAAGAAGTGTGCTTGGCTTGTGCTCGCATATGTCTAACTATTCTTAATATATACAAGTGCATTACTTAAGAAATAATATTTTCTCATAATTAAACTCTCTTATTCTATAAAAAGACATAATAATCAAGTTGTGATTGTAATTATTCTTTAAATATAGATGAATAAATTTCTAACATATTAAATGTAATATGTATATTTAGTAATTCTTATAAATTTCTAACAGATTAAATGTAATATGTATATTTAGTAATTCTTACTTCTAGTTTTTAATATTTGAAAAAGATGGATTTATCTTGATTTTTTTTTTTTGAGCTGATATGGATTTTCTTAATTACTTTTCATTTGGTTTTAACTTTTTTTATGAGCTTATATGGATTTTTTTAATTACTTTTTATTTTTGGTAACATAATGCTACCTTAGGTGACAACATCTCCCCCAAATTTGATTGTAGAGCACATTGTTTCTCTCAATGCAAAAAAATTAAGGCTGTTTATGACCATGGGCTTATATTTATTGTTCTAAAAAATGAAGTTAGTTTAGTTTTTTGGCTGGGAGAAAAAGAAAAGTAGACTATTAACCGATGGAGAGAAAACAATGATATGTAGGTGCAAACAAATATTTTTGGGGGTTTTAATAAACAACATATTTTTCAGGGTTTTAATAGATTCTGTACATATATGTACTTTTAGCATTTTCTATTTGGTCTATTTTTGGGGGGGAAAAAAGACGAGAAAGTTTTAAAAACATTGACTATTAACATATGCAACGAAAACTATGAAAGGCAACTTACTTGAGTCTTTGATTGCAGAATTGCAACCAAATTTTGTTTTGCAAAGTCATCATTAAGAACGTCGACAGATGTTGCTGAAGAAAGATGCAACATGTGGCTTCCTTTTGGACCATTTCCGACAACATTTTTTAACCGATACAATGGTACAATGTCGGATGTTATTTGTTCTTGTATTTGTAGAAAAAAATATTTATAGTGTTCATTAAACTGCATCTAGAACAGATAGAGATTTCATCAATATGATTAGCTTTATCCAATAATTTAGAGTCACTAGAGCTATTTTTATATTTGAACAACAATAAAGAACTACGAATTCTAAATGGATGAAAAGTGAAATGATTTGTATTAAGGAGAACAATATCTACAATTGCATGATCATTTGTTAGCATTGGTATCTTGTGGAAGTTTGTGATATTTGCAAACTTGCTCTATAGTTTCGACTGTAGTTTTTTCTAGCATCAAAATGCAATATTTTGCATTTCCTATGTCGTATGACACTTTTTTTAAAGCAAATTCCATGATTCTAACACTCATTCCAGGGAAAAAATGATCAATGAATGGTTAATCAAAGTGTTGTTTATGTTCATTGTTATTGTCATTTGACCATCTTTGTCCACTAACTATGCATGCACCCACTATGTTTTTGCAGGCGATTTTGGGTTTTTTCCATGCCTAGGTCGATACAATGCTAAAACATCTCCTTCAAAGATGTTGTTGTATGTCGTTGAACAAAGCTGAATTATGGAGGATGATTGCAAAGATGATAGTTTGAATTTGGAATAGTTGCAAACAGGAAAAAACCATTAAGAGAGAAAAAAAAAATTGTACTAGTTTTTTGCACTACTAGTGCTGCGAGGAACATTAAATTGTACAATAGTATTAAAAAAGTAATAAGTTTTACCTCTTTTGTCTATCAACATTGGATGTTTTCTCCATTGTATTATGCAATTGGTTGGCTGTTCCTCTATGTACAGATCTTTTAACAGTTTGCTCAAAAATTTCTTAGGTCTTATTGGAGCAGGTGTCAATAGACAAAAACAAATGCAAGGCAAGAGAAATCAATTGGAATATGTGAAAAAAGTGTGTTTAAACATCAGGTTAAGATGTTGATGCCTATGCAAAAGCTCAAATTGCTAAAGGACAATTCAACAATGCTTACCAAAAAACAATAAAAGTCATAAGATGTATGTTAATGTGTCTATTATGTTGTATCTTGTTGTAGAAGACATGAATAACTTGTTCTTTCTTTTTTGTAAGTAACCCAAGCTACTTGAAATCCAATATAGGTATGAGATGTTGCTAAGACTATGATTTGCATTACACAAGAGTTGTGAGAATAATAACCGTAAAAGGGTAATTTGACAATGGTTACCTAGTAGGTTCTTTTTATCCGGTTGTTGATGTTTTCTTTTTAAAAAAAATTAGATATAAATATCAACTGCTTCATTTTTTTGTGATAGCTTAAGTCTTTGTTGAATGCAATATAGCCATCTAACATTTTGTACAATGGAAAAACTTGAAAACATGCTATGCACTAGCACATTATGGGAAACTGTTGAAGTTAATGAGAACAAATGGCAATGAGCTATTCGTGTTCTTCATTAAGTTTTTTTCTCAATATCATGATACCCAGTTATCTCTAGAACAAATGTTTTTAGCCAATTTGCTAGAGGTGTTTTTTTGGCATTTGTTGGTATTGAATTTTGTGCATCAAGTCATGTTGAATGTTGCACTTTTCAAACACAGGGGCAATGGATTCCTTCTATACGGGTGCAAAATCCTATTTAGAATTAGATTGGAAAAGCATTAAAACTTTTTTGCCCAGTGCACTATGTTATATTTGGTAAAGGAGCATATATATTTCTAATGTTAAATGCAATGAATAGAACTATTTTATACTATTGTCAAAGAAATTAAAAGACAAGTTGCATAATGGTCAGTCCAATAGGAATCAAAGACATTGAAGCCAATATCGTTGTTTTCTAGATTTGTCCAAAAATGATCAAGCATAGAGCCAACGATGGTTGTTTAGTTGTGTGTAATTTTAAGCCATTGGTTGCCATGAACAATTCTAGTTTTTTTCGGGGGGTCTGTTATTTTGAAATATTTCAGTGTTGAAATCACCAACAATCAAGATATGGTTGTTTTTTTACTGTCTAATAGGATGGAATCCAAAAATTTAAAAAGACCATCAAGCAGGGAATGCATTCTGTTGTAAATATTCACTAGTATAAAGTCATTATTGTTGATTCTAAATTGAGTCATAATTGCTTTGTACTTTGTTGCGTGATTTTTTGAATTATTAATCACTATGTTTTTTTTAAACCTGTGACAATGCCATGTATGGAGAATTTTGCTAGACAATTGTATTGTTTTGTCAACATCGCTTCTTTAGGAACAAAATGTGCATGGGTTTATTGGAGAAAGAGAAGATCTCCTTGCATCAATTCCTTGCCATTGATGATATTTTCCATATGCAAGGGAAGGCTACGTGTTTAATGAGCATACAAGAAAATCATTATGTTTCTTTATTGAATGGAATCCATATTCAAGTTGCAAAGGAGCATGGTTTTCAAGTCTATTTATTTCAACAACGACTTGATAAATTGAAAAAAAATGGTTCTAATTTATTTATAAGATAAAGAGATTGAATGTTTTTTATACGAGAAAGGGGAGTATATACAAGTCTAGATCGAGTGGTTGAGGGATGAAGTGTTATCCTCCCCACCCAAGTTCTGTTCTTGTAAGTGACATGCTAAGTTCATCATGAGTATATTGTTGTATTAGTTTTGAGCCTTGTTGTTGACTTGGACTTGTGCCCTAAAGTATATAGGGTTTACCTTTAGTACCATCCTTAAAATAATGGGAAGCGCTCGAGGTTTTACCTTGGATAATTACCTAGAAAAAAATATGTGAGGCATTTGCAAAAGATGTAAACATATATACTAATCCAAGGATATCATGGTGAAAAGTACAACTAGTTGCAACATTATCCTAAATAAAATTTTATGTGATGAGGTTGGCATGCCTAAGCCTTTGGAAAAATTGTTTGATAAGATTACGTCAAATGGATTAATACAATAGAACTACGATCTAGAAGGTGACTACAATTAGACTGAGCTCTTGTACTTGGGTACCCGCACCAAGATGGTACCCAAAAAGGCTGCAATGGAAGCGTGCGAGTGGAAAAAAAACAAAGGCGCGCACGTGCATTCAAACACGCGTACGCGCCCCTGCTTCGACAATGTCGATCGTCCACGTTGGTTATTTGACATGGACAAAAGGTGCGTGCATGCGTTATTAACGCATACGCAAATATATGCATGCACGCATCATTAACGCGTGCAGGCGCCTGTGTTTTTTATTGGTTTACATTGCATACTTCATCTTGTTTAGTGAATATGAGTTTTTTTAGATGTGAACTTGGGAATTCTTCTTGTCAAATTCATTGTTGTCTATGCATGGATATTGTTGTAGGCATATGATAAAACACAAAGGCATGTGAGAATCTCAAATCTCGTGAATGAAAACAGTTATTTACAATTCACCATACCTATAGAAATGATCTCCACTTGCAATGGAAACTGGTAGCTTGAATGTATCCACTAGATTCCAAGACCACTGAAGATGTTTGTTATATTCCAAGAGTGATTTTGTGTCCAATAAATCAATGAGTGTCCAAAAGATAAATGAATGTGAGCCAATAAGCAACCTGGAAGAGCTTGAAAATCCTGTTTTTTGGTAGCATTCCCGGGAACATAAAACTCTGGTTTTTTTTAAACTAGTAGCAGACGCATGCATGCATGCTTGTAGCACGTACATGCCATCAACGCATATGCGTTAAAACACGTGCACGCACCCTTGCATAACGTTTACACCATTAATTGACCAATGTTTACGCCATTTAATGCAAAATGTTCAATACTTCAAAAATATTGCATCCTTGACATTTGATGCGTTATGAGTCATGAGGTTATAATGACCCATGTTTTAGTGTACGTGTATGTGTATTAGTATTGGTTACTCAAACCCTGATAGTCCTGGTTATTATGCATAACTATGTTAGACATGGAGACCTATATGGTTGCTTAGGATATTCATTAATAATGATCATTGATAATTGATTATAATGTTTATAGACTTTAACTATGATATTTATTGATTGTGTTTATTATGGTGTTGGTATTCCTTAATTATGATGATGTTCCTTCCTACTTGACAATGGTTTGTGATTTGTAATGTGGTACATGAGACTTATACTAGATGATGTTGCATATGTATTATTGGAAAAGGCTAATAAATTGCATACATTGGACTATATTTCAAAAGTGGATAAATGAATGGATAAAGAGAGGGGGGTTAAGGCATCTAGGGATTTAAGGGTTTAGGACTTAAGGCATAAGGTCTTAGGTATTTGGACCTTAAGGATTGTGGGTTAGGTTTTTTAGGAGTTAGGGTTGTGGGATTATATGTTGAATGGTTCAATGGTTTAGGGGTTAAGGGATGTAGTGCTTTAGGGGGAGAGAGAGAGAGAGAGAGAGAGAGAGAGAGAGAGAGATGGGATATGGGATATGGGAGAGATAGATAGAAAGAGATCATGGGGTTAAGGGGGGAGTAGTAGCATCCCACGTCATACCTGCAAGGGTCGCGCCCGGTGCAATGCCACACGGGATTTGAAATGTAAACATGCTTAGAGGGTGAAAGAAGAGGATTGAGACCTAAATGAACGTTTCATAACTCAGGAGCTATGATATGGGGATGAAATGATTTGGGACCTAGGCCCTAAATCATTTGGATATGAGTGTTTTTCACACCAAAGATGGCCCATAGGGCCTCAAACATGGCCGAGTAAGGAAATAATACAAAAAAAACCCTCTCGTAAGTCCAACTTTAAAAAAAAATTGTAAGGGGCCCCTGGATTTTCCCTGGGGGGGTGTTGTGATCACAACAGTGGGATACATGATCCATGAGTAGGTTTTGTAAATGGAAACAAGGGATTTAATCCCTAAATGACCCTCTCAACCTCAAGTGCCATGAACAAAACCTAAAATCCACAACGTGAGCCATATATAAGGTGTCTTTGGAATCAAAGTTGAATGCGATTGTCATTACAATGTCTTGGGAATCATGTACGAGTATTAAACAAGAGCCTTTGTCAATAATATTTTCTTCTTGGGCATATGAACACCATTAGTTGTCCAATATAGATTATCCATAACATGCTTTATGCACTGTGGATGGTTCTTGGGCCCTTAACCCTAGTCTTGGAAGAAAAACAATATTTTAAGCCCTTGGCCATTGTTTATGGAGGGAAATAACAATCTTAGACCCGAAACATATTTTGTCAAGATCAAATGCAATGAATGCATCCTCAGACTACCATGCAAGACCATGGATATGTTGCAAGGCCTTGAACAATGTCCTTGGCCATTGTTTATGGAGGGAAATAACAATCTTAGACCCGAAACATATTTTGTCAAGATCAAATGCAATGAATGCATCCTCAGACTACCATGCAAGACCATGGATATGTTGCAAGGCCTTGAACAACGTCAAAGAATGAAAACAGGTTCCTTGATATCTTATTGAAGCATAATGAGCTCAATTGAATTCCACTTGAGCCTTAATTGAAACTTCTTGACCTCAAGTGTCGTCAATAACACATAGAAGCCATGGCACTAGCCGTGACATTATCTCCACAGTCTTGGATTGAATGTTAAATCAAATTTAACATTCAATAAGTATCTGGCAATGTAGTATTAATAGTCTTGGATTGAATGTTAAATCAAAGTTGATGATGAATATCTCCACAACAGTAACATTAAATGACGCACTGTAAAATGCTTATTGCACATCATAACCATCAAGCTACAAATTAACCCTTTAGCAAAGGCCATTTTGAATGACTTATTTCATCCATTACCAAATAGCGAATATTATTCACCCTGCTGCAGGCCATTTAATGGAGCGGCAACAGGCTAGTTAGCCTTTGGATCTCAAGCAGTTTGAGATCCAACGGGCCTACTACCGCCGCATTAAATGGCCCGCAACAGGCTGAATATTGATCACCTTACCAAATGGCTCACGTGTCGTGTATACCCAATCTTGAGATGACGAAAATATTTAATTCTTAAAAAAAAATTATTACATAACTAAGCAGCGACAGATGACAATGCGAATTGTACTATGTGGTTCCAAGTCCAAACAAGAGTTAGGTGGCAGACTTGGATAAGTTAGATTTTATTTCTAGAAACCCAAGGCACTTGTGTGCTTTTCTTAACTTGAAATCAGTGAGAAATCACGGATCACTCATAACATACGGATCACTCATAACATAGGCGTCCACCTTCATTTAAGGCTATTGACATTAAAAACACTCTCAATCTCTTGGATTGTATCACTATGTAATGTTTTGGTAAAAGTAGTAAGAGTTATGTGGACATAGGAGTTGAACTTATTTAATGTTATTTTTAGGATTTTTAGTTGGGTAGGTCCATGTCCATTGTCCTTGTCTAACTATTCTTGGAACATGTGGAGCACATTACTTACGACTTATATGAGGAGTGTGATTCGTATGTGGCCACAACATGAAGAAGTGTGCTTGGCTTGTGTTGGCATGTGTCTAACTATTCTTAACATATGTAAGTTCATTACTTAATAAATAACATATTTTTAATAATTAAACTCTCTTAATTTATAAAAAGAAATTGAAGAATATTAATAAGCAAGTTGTGATTGTAATTATTCTTTAAATGCAGATGAATAAATTTCTAACTTGTTAAATTTAATATGGATATTTAGTAAATCTTACTTTGAGTCTTCAACACTTGAAATTTAAAGTTTTAATGAGTATTCTTAGTATGTATTTTTGATGGTAAAATAACCCTTACTCAATTATTTTAAAATTTAAAGGTGTATAAGAAGCAACAAGAGCCACATAGTGGCAATGTCCTTACAACTTTAGTTTTTTGGGGGGATATTTGTGGGGAGCATACATAATTTTGAGCCATGAACAACTATGCAGAAAGCATGTTATCACTTGCATGTTTCATCTGTAAAGATTCCATTATTGGTACACCCATGAGGTCGCAGATCAGTGGAAGCAAGCCTTTTTCCAATGCCTTACTAACAAATTTCACTATTATGATTATTGGAAGCCCAATTATTACCCATTTAAAGAACATAGTTGCACCAAGATGTGGGACAAAAAGCCTTGGAACATACTTACTGTTAAAATCTGAATAAAGTGTGATTGATTCCAGTTACCTATGCAAGCAAGGGGGTATCTTATCAATTGTATGAAGAGTAGTACCAAAACCTAACACATTTCCACCCCGATCATCATGCATGGTAATGCTCTTTACAAGTATCATAGACAAGGTTGAGTTAACAATATATGCTCACCACTCCTAAATCAACACCATTGAAGGCAACATGGAACTTAAAGCTTAAGGTGGGTAGCTTCAGTGTAGGATATGCAAAAAGTAGTAGGAATGCAAAGTTGGCCCAAAAGGACATGACTAGACACAACAACATATTTTGTTCAATTCTATGCTTCCAAATATATATACTATCGACAAAGCAATCAAATGGTCAAGAAATATTTTCCATACCAATTTTTGCATGAAGTAAAATGAATTGAGTCTTTCATGGACTGTAAACCAGGTAATAAGAATCATTGTTCCAAGGACAGAATTGCTAACAACATGTACTAATGAGTGCATTCCAAGGAAGATTATTCCTGGAAAATAGTGTTGTTTGGATCAACAAATGAAGCAGGATATAATTTCACAACAAAACCGAATCTATTACTCTCATTCTTTTATGTATATTTTATCCAAATTAAGCTATATAATTCTTATGTTTGTATTGAGGAAACCCAACAACTAATTCTAAAACATGTCTATTTTATTATTACCTACAACTTTCCAATACCAATTAGCAATGACAGGGTGACCAACAAAGAAATAACCACCAACTTAAAGGTAAAACCATTTGTATTGTTGATGTTGTTTTTAATATAATATAGCAAGTACCTGCATTCATACACAAAGTTATTCTTACTTTCATAGATGGATGTTACCCTAAAATTATGATTCTAGTTGAGAAACTTATTTAATCATTTCCATCATACCCAAAAGAAAAATTGTATTAAGAGTATGTGTTGACAACAACCCATATTCCAATGCATTTTCCTTTTCTTCTTTAGTTGTCGCCAGCTTTCTGACAGGTGGAGATGAAGGCCTAGGAACTGAAACTATATCCTAATATTGTGTAACAAAAGAGCAATATTTGTTTATATCCTCAGAAAACAGGGACCAATCCTCTTTAGATGATTTATTTAACTTCTAATTTCATCCTAGTAAACACTAGTTTCATCTAGAGAAGAAACTGGTTTATGTTCATTGTTATTGTCATTTGACCATCTTTGTCCACTAAATCTGCATGAACCATCTGTGTTTTTGCAGGCAATTTTGGGTTTTTGTCATGCCCGGGTCCATACAATGCTAAAAAAATCTCCTTCAAAGAGGTTGTTGTATGTCGTTGAACAAAGTTGAATTATGGAGGATGATTGCAAAGATGATTATTTGAATATGAAATTGCAAACAATAAAAAAACATTAAGAGAGCAAAATTTGGTACTAGTTTTTTGCACTACTAACTCGTTGCGAGGAACATTAAATTGTACTGGATTATTAAAAAAGTAATGATTTTTACCTCTTTTGTCTATCAACATTAGATGTTTTCTCCATTGTATTATGCAATTGCTTGGTTTTTCCTCTATGTAAAGATCTTTTGACAGTTTGATCAAAAATTTCTTAGCTCTGATTGGAGCAGGTCTCAATAGACAAAAACAAATGCAAGGCAAGAAAAATCAATTGGAATATGTGAAAAAATGTGTTGAAGCATTAGGCTAAGATGCCAATGCCTATGCGAAAGATCAAATTGCTAAAGGATAGTTCAACAATGCTTACCAAAAAACAATAAAAGTTGTAAGATGTTTGTTAATGTGTCTATTATGATGTATCTTGTTGTAGAAGACATGAATCACTTGTTTTGTCTTTTTTGTAAGTAACCCAAGCTACTTAAAATTCAATATAGGTATGAGATGTTGCTTCCAAGACTTGATTTGCAATACACAAGAGTTGTGAGCATAATAAGTGTAAAAGGGTAATTTGACAGTGGTTACCTAGCAGGTGATTTTTATCTGGTTGCTGATATTGTTTTTAAGAAAATATAGAAATATCAACTGTTGCGAATTTTTTGTGATAGCTAAAGTCTTTATTCAATGCAATATAACCATGTAACATTTTGTATAGTGGCAAGGCTCGAAGACATGCTATGCACTAGCACAATATGGGAAACAATTGAAGTTAATGAGAACAAATGGCAACGAGCTATTCTTGTTCTTTATTAACGTTTTTTCCTAATCATCATGATACCGAGTTTCATACAACCAGAGTAGCGCACAGTATGCAACTCTTGTACTTTGCAACAAGTGTTTGCAACATTTTTTAAGGTGTGCGTTGGTTGTCCTTGAGTAAAGCAGCACATATTTTGGTGAAGAATGTTGGTTTACTATGCAAAGAGTAGCGCACATGTTGTGAAATCAGTAGATAAAGTAAGATTCTCAGCTAAAGAGTGTAGTTCTAGCAGTAAGTCATCTAGGTCAACCTATCTCTTCAATCCATGGTGTCATTTTGTGTGATCAACAGAGCAATGTGATCACGGATGGAGAAGTGCAGATTTGACCTATAACAGATACCCCCTAATGTGTGAGGTTAGAGGGAAATGATGGCCGAAATACATTATAATTCCAAGTCAGAGGAGGAGCAAGAAACCGCAGAACCAAGTCACAAAAGTACCTAAAACAACGATAAAGGTTAGTGAGCAATTACAATCTTGACATCATATAGATGTGTAGTATGATACAACATGATCTCTGATACATAACTAGGAGATGTATATATAGCATGGCCACTGAAATACAAGCATGGATTCATGTCAAACGGAGAGATGATAGCCATAACAACAAACTGGATCTATGTCTCATGAAGAGCCAAAATGAGTGAGGCTTAGTCTTGCGCAGTTTGGGTGATAACATAAATATGGTGATGCTATAATAGTCCCAAGGTCTTCATCCAAACAACCCAAGGTACAAACCCTAACCATGTGAATAAATGAGCTGAGGTCGAACATGGGGGGTATCATTTGATTACCGGTCATTGATGTATACCGTTAACAAACGCGAGGACTTCCATCGATAATGATAATGGGGTCCAAGGTACCTAGTACGTTTCAATAAGTGTAAATAAGTGGACTTGAAGTCAAACACTTGAGGAACCTATCGAATAAGAGACATTGATGTATTCCCAGTATTCAACAACGAGGGAAACTGCCATTGATGACTGCAATCCCCAAGGTACTAACCGAAACTCTAAAATTCATTCCCAGAGCATAATGAGCTGAAGTCGATGGGAAGAAGTCCGCTGGAAGGGAGGCCTTAATGCATCCTCTATCATCCAACACGAGGAACACTCAAAAGGTATGAGCTGATGTGGAGTAGGACGAGTAACAAGATGAAACGAACTGACACCAGGATGGCCGACACATGAAGTCAAGGTAAATTGCAGAATGGCCGACACATGCTATATCCTTGAACAATGAGCATGACACAAAGTGACTTAGGCAGTTTTCAACATGAAAGGGAAATGATATAATCTTGCAATGTAGGAGACATTAACAGACCCTCCATATGGTTGGAAGAATAACCAACCGGGGGAGTGAAAACTCGGAGATCAGGTTCACCCTAAGGCCAAAAACTAAAACTCAACTGAAATGATAGACTTAAATACGTGATGTGTTCAAGGATATGACTGACTTAACTTCCTTTGAAACTGAAAATATGTGATATACCCTTCTTATCCCTTATTCTTTTTTGTAAGAATGTCCTTCTTGTTGTTTTAATGAGTCCAAGAAAGAAAACTCAATAAGCCCAACCATGTAAAAGTTTAACGAGCCCATGGGAGGAAGACTCAGGACCTTCTTCATTGTTTACAGAGTTCGAAGAAGAGATAGAAGAATACTCTATAGTACTAATCTATGGATTTTAATATCGAGTCGAGATCTGTTCTTGCTCGCCGGTGTTTTCAATTTTAAGGAGTCTGAAAAACTTAAACAATAACTCCATACACCTACCCATGGATTTTAATATCGAGCTCGGGTTGGTATATGCTCGCCGGTGTTTTCCTGTTTATAGAGTCTGAAAAACTTGAATAATCCTCTATATACCCTCTCGTGGATTTCACATCGAGCCTGAGTAGGTGAGTGCTTGCTTGGTGTTTTCATGTTTCGAGAGCCTCAAAAACCCTAAAGAAGGCTCCAAAAGTCCTTTTTCGTACAGTTAGACTCCTCCCCCAAAAAATTATAAGACAATGAGAGAAGAGCTCTTCTAGCCACATATGACTAGAGTATTCCTTTTTTGTAAGTAATCCACAAAAGTCCGGAAAAGGGTTAAACTTATACCTAAGCAGATGTACCTTCAATTCATTTAACGAGCTTGAAGAGAACAAGCATGCTCGACAATATTGTTTAGTTTTTAAATAGTCCAAACAAGAGCTTAAAATGAATTAAAAGACAACTTCTAGGAACGTACGTTCATGACCTGCCAAATAATAGGATCTCAACAATCGAGTTAGGAACTGTCGACAAATTTGATCAATGACATAATAATGACAATATGGTACTTATATTGATCTATCAATAAAGAAAACAAGTCATTTCCTGTTTAATACTTTGAAATTCTAGTGAAAATTTGAAATACCTGGGTTAAATTTAACTCACCAAAGTTTGTAGGTATTAGTGATTAAATAGAACTTGTTAGGGACAACTTGAAACTATACACTTTTGAAAAAAGTGGGTAAAAAGCAAAGTTCATTTTATATAAATAATTTCAAATTGAAGAAATCAAATATCACAATTGGAGTTTTTAGGGCAAAGTGGAGAAAAACCTTGATCTTCCTCCGTTCGTTGCGATCAAACCGGACCACCAAACGATCTTCTACTTCCACCAAGTAAGTAATTTTCTCCTACACTTGCAATTCCATGCATTTTTTTGTCAATTTTCATGGTTAAAATCACTTTCTAGCAATGTTCACAATGCGTTTTTGCATGTGCGCTACTGCGTCTGAGCAAAAGTAGGACATACTAGCGAAGTGCGCTGGTTTAGTTCAAGTAAATCAGCGTTCAAGCATGACTGTCTAGTGAACAGAGTAGTGCACACCCCTGAAAGTAGGGTAAAAAGTTGAAAAAACTAAAAATTGACTTGTTGCTTGGCAGAATGGTTCTTGTATGGCGTGAAAGGGAGAAGGAGGACATGGATCGAATAGAATTACAGGATCCAGTGACTCTCCATGTGCTTCGAAGATGTAGATTGTTGAAATTTTATAGAACGGTCAACATGCAGGCACACATCCGCTTGCTTGAGAGGATTGTCCAATACTGGAATGTCGAGGCATTGGTGTTTGATATCCAAGGTGAAATACTGGAACTCACCATAGACGACATCTATTTCATCACGGGTCTCTCTAGGAAGGGAGACTTTGTGAACTTGAAAGGGTCCTCACGCAATGTGGGTGCCTTGTCCGTGCAAGGGTATGTGAATGCCTACTGCCTACCGAGAACCGAGAAATCCAATAGTCAAATTGTGATCTCGACTATTGCAAGCTTCCCCCTCAAAGTCATCGTGAGTATTCTTAACGGGATGGGAGGGAGTGCTACACAACATCTTGCTTCGAGACATTATATGCACATAGGTACTGAATGTTTGCACGGTAAAGTATATGACTGGTGTTCAAGTCTTTTGGCGAACATGAAGCTTCAACTCTCAGGGTGTAAGACCGGGAGGATGAAGAATTTCGGGTACGGAAGCATACTTTGCACCTTTTTATTTGAAAGGGTTCCTGCTATCAGTTTGGGCATGTCTTTGCCCCTAGTCAACCCTCGTGAGCCAATGTTGTCTCGTTGGGGTGAGATCTTCCTCCGCCAGGGTGGTGGCGAGAGCAACTTCTGTTACCATGAGGATGATTTCTAGGGTTGGTGGGAACGATAAGTGCTAGCTCTTGAGCGGTTTCCATATGCGGGCGTAGACTTCCGCCACGATCCTGAGCTGATACTTCCTCCAGGAGCAGCCTGGGGAGATATGGGTATGTTTATGCTTTTGAAAAATTATTTAATTTTTATATTTTATATATATGATTTTTATGATGTGTTTGAGGTACTGAAACAAAGTATCATATGCAGATGTTGGACTATTACATCCCGAGGGACACCCCCGTACTTTCGTGAGACCAGTGGTAGTGGGTGCAGCTGATGCCATGTTGGGAAACATAAAGAGAAAGATGAATCGGTTGACTCATGACATTCTGACTTCTAGGATCGAGCGGATGCCGCTCGACATGTAGGAGGATGTGGTTGGTGTGCCCCCAGCCTGGATTAGGCTACTGTGGAAAGTAGCTAGGCTGGTCATGTGCTATTGAGAGGTAGCAGAGGCAGATGAGGCCCCACCTTATCCATAGGAGAAGGATATTCTATGTATATTTTTGAGGCCATCGAGCCCAATTTTGTATCTTATGACATGACTCTGTGACAGACTTATGATCCAAACTCATACTATTTTTTGATATGGATATATATATATATATATATATATATATATATATATATATATATATATATATATATATATACAGTATCGGTTAGTTACATGTGTGTTATTGTGTTTTATGCATGAATTATTATGTGTGTGAATGATGCAAATGACAATCTAAAACGTAGTTTGCAAATGAATAAGCTAATGCATTTAAGTTCCTTGGAATATGTTGATATGTGATATAATCAAACTGTCTCTCAAGCAACTTAACGCACAGAAACTGACGTAGAAAATTAGGATCTCTAACTTGATAAACACCCATTAACTGAAAACAACTAACTGTGAGTCGAGCCGTACCTCCAAATGTGAAATGCCATGGAACAGAGCATCTCGGAGTAGCTCTATGACTGCACTGTATTCAGCTACATTGTTTGTTGTGGGACCTAAACAAGCCCCTCCTGAAGATACCAGTTGGCCAGTTGGTGAGTAAATAACCCAAGAAGTTGCGGCCAACTGACAGGTGCGGCGACTAGCGCCATCAGCAAACCTTATAAAGTGTTCAGTCGACATCTGAAACACAAAGCAATAGATGCATAAGACGTAACTACAACCGTAAACAAAACTAACTCTATAAAAATGTACATCTCCAATACATGAAAAAGCACAGATGCCTAAGCGTAGTACTTCTTCAGGTAGCGTTGATGACTAGAAACTCCTCATGAGACCAGGAAAAGACGTCACGGAAATCATTAAAAAGATTGGTATACAGAATGATCTCGTCAAGAAAACAATCTACTCTAATAAAAATATTTTCCGCGACCCCAGGTTCAGTGATAATGTTGATTGGGATGGTTCTCGATATATTCGCCATATTCCCTTCGTTATAAACAGCTTGTGAAGTAGAAGGGATAGAGGACAAATCAACACTCTCACCGGGTCTCGTAGAAAACTCGCCTCTCTCTATCAAGTCTAGGACATGAATTAAATAGGACCTGGGGTGTAAATGTTCCCCAAGGGTAATTCAGGCCCATCATAGCTTCCAAAATAGCTTCGTTAAAAGGCAAAACCGTGTCTAGACAATCAGGAGAATGGGTAGAGTCCACTGACCATACAAGAGCATAGTCCATATCTGACTCAGCAGAGACCAACAGAGTCATGATATGTTCTGTTGCGGCTGGTTGTGAATCCAAGTAAGTTAATATCTCTGCAATAGATATAGGCATAACTGGTTCTGATTCGGTTGGGCGAATCCAGGGATCAGTCGTTGAACTGACCATGGAAATATCGGATGAAGAACATTCTTCAGTACTAATAAAATGAACGGGAGAAGGTAGGTCAAAAGTTCCTATTAATGACCCATAGAGACCTACTCCCAAACTCTCAGTATTTGGGAAGGACTAATCAACCAACGATATTGTTGAATTCGAAGAAGTCTGGTTTGTCTTCCGGGAAAATGAAAGTTGATCGACTGTGACAATCTTGCCTTCGTGAGGGAACATTATGACCCGAAAAACAGCTGACGGTACTGCCTGCATGGAATATGTCCAGATCCTACCCAACAACAAGTTATAATCGAGTGGAGCATCCAGAACTTCAACCTCTACCGATACTAGTTTGCCCGCAAGTTCGACATCAAATGATGGTAAACTCCGTGTGGATGGAAAGATCTTCCATCAAAGGCGGTAAGTACCATATTAGAGGGGGCTAACTCAGGTTCACCTAAATCCTTCTAGAAAGAAATGGACATTATGCACGTGGACGCATCCTCATCTACAAAAAATCGTCTAATGGTCATGGGACCATGGACGACCTCTATCTGGAGAGCAACATGGTACGACAACCGAAACTTGATATATTTCATATCAAAACGGGAAATCATGTTGGATGAATCTACACTTCCAATCGCTGCAAGGAGTGCACTGCGTTGCAATGCGAAACTTTGCAGTACCTCCAAAGTGGACATGGAACAGAGGGTTTGGGCTAAATCCTCCACTACATTGTAGTTGGAGACAGCCTGCGCGTTGGGGTTGTGCACAACCCATTTGAAGACACCTTTCATAATCTTCGGCAGCGAATCCACCGGTCTCTCGATGTGGAGAGGGGTAGATGACTCAGGAACATCCTTCTGCTGCGGGTCCGGGGTATAATTTCTAGCTTGAGTTTGCAAAAGAGCATATGAATTAACCATATTAATGAATGATTGATCAGTTGAGTTGGCACGAGTAGTGCCCCCAGCACCAGAGCTGCCAGAAGTTGAACTCTGTTCATGAGCGAAAGGGTCTTTTAAGACAATAGGTTTCTTTTCACGGATCAGCTTCTGGGCTTCTTCCATTAGAGGGCATTGGGTAAGGTGGTCGTCTTGACATAGCTTGCAAGCGAACTTGACCTTCCTTTTTTCCTTTTTACCCTCCTCGACATTTTACATGTTCTTGGGATTTTGTTGGTTTCCCTCCCCTTTCTTGCTCTTTCTTTTGTTGTTGGGATTTTGAGGGCCCTTTTGGTTTGTTTGTACCTATTGTATAGATTCAATTGTGGAAGGGGAGGATGCAACAGCAGTTGCTTCTGCAGCAGACTATTTGACTGACAAGACATGACCCTGCTTTGTTAAGGCATCAAATGCTGCAAAGTCTACTGAACCCATAATGCCATTAGCATGTGGTCCAGGTTTAGGTTTACCTAAGTCTATGTTAGACCTCGACACATCAGGAATAATCTCGTATAAGAGCCCAGACTGAGCATAAACCAAGTCAAGCTGCCGGGTTCTCAAAATGGCTTCCTCTTCGGAGGACACCCCTGAAGTTGCAACTTCCTTAGAAATATAAGGAAGGAGTGATTTAAGGTACCACTCTAGTAAAAATGCAGGAGGGATGTCAGATTTAATGAGCCTCTTTCTCCTTCGCCACTCTTGAATGTGATCAAATAGATGAGTGGCTTTGTTCTGTCGAAAGGTCGACAGAAGGTCTGTGCCGACATCGTACCGGACAGGAAGTTGAAAGTGGTTCAAGAAAACAGTGGCTAGATCCCAAAAGGTGCCATAAGCAGCTGCCGGTAGTTCAATATACCATTTGGTTGCGACACTTGTCAAGGTTATTTGAAAGAGCCTTAACCTGATGGAGTCATCATTCACCGAATTCGAGGAGCACCAAAGATGGAAAGTTGTGACATGGTCACCGGGGTTCTCACCAGTATTACCTTCAAACTTTGGGATGTCTGAGGGAAACTTAGTGGGGACAGGTGGCCATGTAGGATCATGGCGCACGAGGTCGTTTGTGATTTTCGAAAGGTCTGGAAAGGTTAAAGTTGCCAGAAACGGTAAACGCGGTCGTACCGATGGCATTTGATAGACTGGAACATGGTATTGGGTATTTCCCACTACCTGATTCGTGTATTGTTGGTTGGGGTTGCCCCCAGCCATCGGTTGTGAAATGAATGGATTAAAATTGCTCCACCCAAAAGAAAGAGGAATACTTCCCAGGGCAGTGGTCCATTGCGACTTGGTGTTAACCCTGCCGTATTGTGGATTAATAAAATGACCCCCTCCTCCAGTAAACAAAGAGAAAGGGATACTCCCTGCAGGTATATTTGATGGGTTAACATTGTAACCTGTATAGGGGTTAAAGCCAGGCATAGTAGTAACAGACGGTGCCGTCATCGTACCCATAATAGGTATAGATGCAGAAGGGATTGATCCTACAATGGAAGTGGAAGCAATAGCTTGGGTTACACCCTGGAACTGTTGTGTAACAGGAGGCTGAGTGAAATTCACTACAGGTATCTCTATCAAAGGGACATTATTTGATCCAAAATTAGGGGTAGAAATTGAGTCAGATGTCGAAGCTAATGAGCTCGGCATGCCTAGAGTACCAGCATTAAAACTAAAGGATGGAGTTGAAGCAGAAGCATCCTGCGACGAACTCGGTGTGGCAGTGTTTGTGAAAGAAGGATTAACAATCCTTGTAGCCATAGAAGTTGTGGGAGTTTGAGGAACTCCCTGCTCGTCTCCTGGGTTAGTCATAGTATAACCAAGTGTAAACAAGTACGCACTGTACTCAGGTTGTTGAAATCCTACAAGTACCAGAAGTGGATCTTTGGGTCCAGTAAGAGGAGGGTTGAAAGGAGTACTTAACTCTTTAGAAGTTAGGTCCTCAACCTTGACAGTATCAAAGACTTGTCAATCCGGGGTTCTGGGTTGTGGTTCTCCAAGAACCTCTGTTTCACCCGTAAGTTCAAAAGAACCACAGGAATCTGTCCTTCGACGTCACGGTGGCAGTGGAGGCTCCACAATGAGTGGGGGAAGGTTTTGCAACCTCCAAGACCGGCGAAGATGTTGGTCCTCCACAACTATAAAAATAAACTAAGTAAAAACCTAGTGGCCACTACAACTAAGGAGCAAACAACATACCACTAAAATATTTCCTAAGTGATCAAACCAAGCAATGCAAGGTAAATACTCTCAAAAGTAAGTCTGGATGATTAGGGCCCAGAACAGACTAATAGAGTACCGACGGTCAGTTACGTGGCTTCCAATGGAGGTCCTCTGGGTGCAAGCATTTGAATCACCAAACCACCCTCATGGGATTACTGCCAAAGGGTTACCTTCCACGTCTGTCCGAGGTGGAGTGGGAATATCCTTCCACTCTACCTGTGTAGAGCCCTAAAGGTTATGATACTAAGGCTACCACCAATACGAAATAACCTGGGGGGACAGTCATCAGCCTAGTTGAAATGCATGGGTAGGGTAGCAAAGCCCGAAATCCAAAAGCACTTTAAAAAGCACTAGTGGACCCCCGTACGCGAGTCAACTCTGGTTTATGGTTGATGGGAAAGTGAGGGGGTATCCTCAATAATTCCAATCGCCCACGGCCTCGTGCTTAACTCTGGTTTGAGTAGAGCATCCCAGGACTATTTGATAGAGATGGATTTACCTAATAGATAGTCGTACTATGATTGTTGAGTAATGAAGCCGATTTCGGGTGGTTTAAGGTGATTTAAACTTGAAATCCTAGCCTAAGCTAGTTGATGATGTGTATACCTAAAAAGAAAAATGTTGCTAGTTAATTTTATTAAGATTTCTTTTTAAGGGCTACTTTTTACTCAATAAGGGCAATGCGGTGTGTGGAATGGTTTCGACAAAAAGCAAAGTGCGTAAATAAATAATGCATTCAAATTCACGAAAGACTCTTTTTATTTTCGTTTATATTCTTTCAAACATTGAAACTAGGCAATCCTAAATCAAATTTCTTTTTGTATTTTTCTTTTAAATTTCAAAGCAAAGCAAACTATGCTTCTTCAAAACAATGATAAATCCTACTACTAAGCTACCAAATCCAATTTTTGTCTTTTATGATAATTGTAAAATAAAAATAACTTGGAAAGGAGCAAGTAAGGCCTAACGCAAAGTGTGAGCAAGACAAACAACCTGAAGGCTCAAAACAATCAAATCGAAAGACTTGAGAAGGACTCAACCTACCAAGTTGTTTCAAAAGAAAAAAACTCTAGGCTTGGAAACAAAGTGTAAAAGAAGCAAGGAAAAGAGATGCTCGTAACAGAAAGGAAACCCTAAAAGGCTACTCCTAAGCACCAAAACCTTAAAAAAAACACTAAGCCAAGCAAAGGAGTAGGTAAGCGAACCAAAAAGTGACCTTACCAACACACAGACTCAACAGAAAAGCGAATCTAGAAAGATTTAACTTGCTTGGACTGAACTGAAAAGACAATCAGAAAGTATCTAGACCAAACAACCTTTTAAAGCCACCCTAAGGACTCAAATCGGGCTCAAACCCTAAACAAAAGGACAAGACACAGTCAAAGCGTGCTAATGTTGCCACAGACAACAAACGTTAAGAACGCAGGTCTATATGAATACAACAAGCATCTAGGGCAAGAAAAAGTGCAGCTATGTCTAACAGAGAGCAGTGCACAACCTTCAAAAGGTTAAAAACAGTAAAGACACCTTAAACAAGTACTCAAGGAAGCCAAGGCAAACTAAAGGACTCCAGAGAGGCAAACAAGACTCAAAAGAGACATACAAGTCTCAAGGGTCAGTCAGGGAAGTAAAGCAAAAGGCTGGAAGTGAATCCAAACAACTAGAAATCAAACCCTAACAGAGAACTGAAAGTTATAGGAAAATGCACTATTGTGTAGTACAGAAACCAACACACACTAGGAAATATGCGCTACTGTGCAGTAGACAAAGAATCGTTCGTCAGACAAAATGTGCTACTGTATGTAGGGTAAACCAGCGCACAAGTCTCAGAAGCAAACAAAACAACTTTGCAGCAGTGGACTAAGATGAGTCTAGACAGTAAGAACAGGAAACACTGACCTATAAGACCTCTCAAAGAACAAATAGACTAGAAGAAAAACCTAACAAGGTCTCCTAGAGCAGAAAAACAACCGGTTACTCCCTAGTGGAGTCGCCAGTCTGTTGTGCAGGATTATTACCTTATAGTGAGGAGAAGACACTACCAACTTGGGTGGGGTGACAGGTAAATACATTCATTGCATTTCATTTAGTTCCTACAAATGAAAGCGATCAAGATATCGAAAGATGGACCTTTTATCGACGGTTGGTCCTAGCTTTCGCTTGGTCTTCCACTTGATCTTCCGCTATGATGAACCTACAACACAAAGGAAACCTTCCTCATCGTATCTTGACTGTAATAAATATGATGAAATTGAAAGCAATTAAACATCAACTACAATCATATATTAAACCAAATGAACATACAATCCAATAGACATTTGATTTGGGATAGGAAGGGTATTTCCACCTTTTTATTGTCAAAGAAACATGAATCAGTACAAATATACCTGATTGGTCAAGATGCTTCTGCAACCGAGTCCTGGGCTCCTGCTCTTCATAATGACTTGGGAATTCCTCTAACGTAACAACACTTAAAGCATTCCTTCTAGGTTCCTCTCTCATGGATTCTCGTATTTATGGGACAAGGTAGGCAGTTGGAATCGAGAAGTGGTTGAATTGGGAGGTTGGGGAAGTTGCAGAACCAACTTCAACTAATCCCAATTCGTAATCTTAATATATTTTTTGACTTCATCTTAAGATGTGCACAAGTTTCATACAACTAGAGTAACGCATAGTATTCAACTCTTGTACTTTGCAACAAGCGTTTGCACCTTTTTTTAAGGTGTGTGCTAGTTGTCCTTGAGTAAAGCAACGCATATTTTGGTGAAGAACGCTGGTTTACTATGCAAAGAGTAGCGCACATGTTGTGAAATCAGTAGATAAAGTAAGATTCTCAGCTGAAGAGTTTAGTTCCAGCAGTAAGTCATCTAGGTCAACCTAGCTCTTCAATCCATGGTGTCCTTTGTGTGATCAACAGAGCAATGTGATCATGGACAGAGAAGTGCGGTTTTGACCTATAACACCCGGGTCCATACAATACTAAAAAATCTCCTTCAAAGATGTTGTTGTATGTCGTTGAACAAATTTGAATTATGGAGGATGATTGCAAAGATGATTATTTGAATCTGAAATTGCAAACTGTCAAAAAACATTAAGAGAGCAAAATTTGGTACTATTTTTTTGCACTACTAACTTGTTGCGAGGAACATTAAATTGTACTGGATTATTAAAAAAGTAATGATTTTTACCTCTTTTGTCTATCAACATTAGATGTTTTCTCCATTGTATTATGAAATTGGTTGGTTTTTCCTCTATGTAAGGATCTTTTGACAGTTTGATAAAAAATTTCTTAGCTATGATTGGAGCAGGTGTCAATAGACAAAAACAAATGCAAGGCAAGAAAAATCAATTGGAATATGTGAAAAAGTGTGTTGAAGCATTAGGTTAAGATGCCAATGCCTATGTGAAAGATCAAATTGCTAAAGGATAGTTCAACAATGCTTACCAAAAAACAATAAAAGTTGTAAGATGTTTGTTAATGTGTCTATTATGATGTATCTTGTTGTAGAAGACATGAATCGCTTGTTTTGTCTTTTTTGTAAGTAACCCAAGCTACTTAAAATTCAATATAGGTATGAGATGTTGCTTCCAAGACTTGATTTGCAATACACAAGAGTTGTGAGCATAATAAATGTAAAAGGGTAATTTGACAGTGGTTACCTAGCAGGTGCTTTTTATCTGGTTGCTGATATTGCTTTTTAAGAAAATATAGAAATATCAACTGTTGCGAATTTTTTGTGATAGCTAAATTCTTTGTTCAATGCAATATAACCATGTAACATTTTGTATAGTGGCAAGGCTCGAAGACATGCTATTCACTAGAAAAATATGGGAAACAATTGAAGTTAATGAGAACAAATGGCAACGAGCTATTCTTTTTCTTTATTAAGTTTTTTTCTTAATCATCATGATACCCAGTTATCTCTAGAACAAATATTTTTTTAGCCAATTCGCTAGAGGTGTTTTTTGGCATTTGTTGGTATTGAATTTTGTGCATCAAGCCATGTTGAATGTTGCACTTTTCAAACACAGGGCAATGGATTCCTTCTATACCGGTGCAAAATCCTATTTAGAATTAGACTAGAAAAGCATTGAAACATTTTTTTCCTAGCGCACTATGCTATATCTGGTAAAGGATCATGTATAGATTCTAATGTTAAATGCAATGAATAGAACCATTTTATACTATTGTCAAAGGAATTGAAAGACAAGTTGCATAATGGTCAGTCCAATAGGAATCAAATACATTGAAGCCAATATCGTTGATTCTAGATTTGTCCAAAAATGATCAAGCATAGAGCCAGCGATGGTTGTTGTTTTAGTTGTGTGTACTTTGAAGCCATTGGTTGCCATGAACAATTCTAGTTTTTTTGGGGTGTGTTATTTTTCAAGATGTCAATGTTGAAATCACCAGGAGTCAAGATTTGGTTGTTTTATTGATTGTCTAATAGGATGGAATCCAAAAATATAAAAATACCATCAAGAGGGGAATGTGTTCTATTGTAAATATTCACTAGTCTAAAATCATTATTGTTGATTCTAAATTGAGTCATAATCACTTCAGTGTACTTTTTTGCATGATTTTTTGAATTATTAATCACTATGTTTTTTTTAGACATGTCACCAATGCCATGTATGGAGAATATTGCTAGACAATTATATTGTTTTTTCAACATAGATTCTTTTAGAACAAAATGCACATGGGTTTCTTGGAGACAGAGAATATTTGCTTGCATCAATTCCTTGTCATTTATGATATTTTCCATATGCAAGGGAAGGCTACGTGTTTAATGAACATACAAGCAAATAATTGTGTTTTCTTATTGAATGGAGTCCATATTCAAGTTGCAAACGAGCATGGTTTTCAAGTCTATTTATTTTAACAACGAATTGACAAATTGATTTTTTTTGTTGTAATTTATTTATAAGATAAAGAGATTGAAATTTTTTTATACAAGAAAGGGTAATATATACAATTCTAGCCCGAGTAGTTGAGGGATGAAGTGTTATCCTCCCCACCCAAGTTCTATTCTCGTAAGCAACAAGCTAAGTTCATCATGAGTATATTGTTGTATTAGTTTTGATCCTTGTTGTTGACTTGGACTTGTGCCCTGAAGTATATAGGGTTTACCTTGAGTATTGTTAAATTTTGAGCATTAATTCACAATACTCTAGGATCTTCACTGAGAGAATAACATGTACAGTATATCAATGCATGACAATCACAATAAGCATGACAAGCATCACAAGAATCAAAAGCATGAGAGACAAGAGACACAGAGTTTCCGTGGGGAAAATCCTAAGGTGAAAAACCCCACAACTTCCTCAGAGATAGAGAGAGCAATGGCTCAACCAAAATACACTGAGATAGTCTCCTAGTAGCAGATGATCCTCCTCCTCACTAGTGCGCCACTTTCTGAGTGAGAGAGATACACTTTTCTAAATTGATCTAAATAGAGATCACCTGATCTCTATTTATACTAATCTGTTTGCCCAGTGACCTTATGGGGCCAACTTGTCTAGCTAGGTACATCCACATTATAATATATATATTTCAGGGTCGAGCCCACACATGGTGGTCTAATAACCCATCGACAAGTACACACACTTGCGACACTTGTCAATCCACATGACGACACTTCCTTATAGAGGAATAGCACATCTCTAATAAGGGTACAATAAATATATATGAAATACATAGATGAAATACATTCCGAAGTTACATATACATCAACACTCCCTCTTAACTAGGAAGGTATTTCTCGACACGGATCTGCTAGACAAGTCTTCTTCTCGGGATCATCGTCATCATCATCGTCACTGCTGCTGCTATCTAAACCAATCTCTGACTCTACTCGTCATAGGAAGTTCTACAGAGCCAGTCATTTTTCATACTGGATGTAGGCCCACCACCTGCAGGTCTTCGTCATCACTGGCCATACTGTGGAAACCTCAGGACTTATTACGTGTGTCACAAAACTTCGAAAGAGCATCCTAGGCTGTTATGAGCACATGACTCTACCTATAGGATCTCCCAGGGCCATATTATATGTGACCTCACCGCAAAACCTCGCAAGAGCATCCCAAGCTGTTACGAGCACACAACTCTACCTATAGGATCTCCCAGGGACAAATTATATGTGGTCACCACAAAACCTCGCAAGAGCATCCCAGGCTGTTACGAGCACACAGCTCTACCTATGGGATCTCCCAGGGACAGGTTATATGTGGTCATGGCAAAACCTCGCAAGAGCATCCTAGGACTGATTACGGGCACACAACCCAACCTATCGGATCTCCCAGGGACATATTATATGCCATAGGACAAAACCTCGAAAGAGCATCTGCTAGATATCCCAAGGCCAAATTATATGCCATAAGCAAAACCTCAAAAGACTATCTGCAGATCTCCCAGGGCCAAAGTATATGTCCTCCCAGAGCAAAACCTCAAAAGAGCATTTGCCAGATATCCCAGGGCCAAATTATATGCCATAGGCAAACCTCAAAAGACTATCTGCAAATCTCCCAGGGCCAAATTATATGCTCATCTGCACAACCTGATCCACGGCCATAGAGTATCAAAATAATACTCACCATACATCATCCTGATGTACACATGATCATCCTGATCATCATCACTGCAACATCCTGCTGCATGTCATCTGGAGCAACATCCTGAAGCTCATCATCCACGATCATCTTGATCATACAATGCATCTACCTGATGCATACCAAGTATCTACCTGATACATATCATCATACATGATCCACTTGATCATACAATGTATCCACCTGATACAAATACAAATACATGATACATATCACCATACATGATCCACCTGATCATACAATGTATCCACCTGATACATATACAGATACATGGTCCAAGCATCCAACATGATGCATATACAAAATACATACAAATGATCCTACTGATCATATCCAGCATCCAACATGATCCGTACATACATATAAATGATCCAACTGATCATATCCAGCATCCAAAATGATGCATACATACATATAAATGATCCAACTGATCATATCTAGCATCCACAAAGATACCCTTCTTTCCTGAAGGATCTAGTTTAGTCCTCTTTTCCTTTGGGACATGAGTGTATACTGGACAACCAAATATTCTGAGATGGCTGACTTCAGGTTTCTTACTAGAAAATACCTCTTCTGGTGTCTTGTTGTCCAATATCTTGTGGGGTGTTTTGGTCTACACATATACAGCTGTTCTAGCTACTTCTGCCCATAGATGCATAGGTAGATCTTGGTCATGCAGCATTGCCCTTGCTGCTTCCATGATAGTTCTGTTCTTCCTTTCTGCAACTCCATTCTGTTGAGGATTATAAGGAGCAGTCAACTCCCTCTTAATCCTTGAATCACTACAAAGCTTCTTGAAGTCACCTGAGGTGAATTCTCCACCATTGTCGGATATGAATGTTTTGATCTTCTTGTCAGTTTGATTCTCCATCAAGGTTTTGAATTCCTTGAACTTATCAAACACCTCATCTTTGTTCTTCAAGAAGTATACCCAAGTCTTCCTGGAGAAGTCATCAATAAATGAGACATAGTAAACATACCCACTAAGAGAACTGGATGACATAGGACCACATACATCTAAGTGGATGATTTCCAGGATATCTTTGGCCT
Organism: Larix kaempferi; assembly: GCA_027924585.1. Classification (NCBI taxonomy): domain Eukaryota; kingdom Viridiplantae; phylum Streptophyta; class Pinopsida; order Pinales; family Pinaceae; genus Larix; species Larix kaempferi. Next base: position 17,593,495 of record BSBM01000123.1, on the reverse strand, counting down.
TGCTTTCACTGCTTGGGAAAGCCTTCTTAATGTTCTTACCTTTTGCACATCCTTTGCAAACACATTCATGTTTGGTCTTGATTTCAGGAAGACCCTCTACAGCCTTGCTTGCAATTGGAAGTGCCCTATAGTGCATATGAGCAAGTCTTCTATGCCAAAGTTCACTTGCCTCCATGGATTCATGCACCATGGCATGTTCAGGTTGTCCCTTCAATTTATACAATCCTCCCTCTTTCTCTCCAATCACTACTGCATCATCTATGGTCTTTCCCTTTGGCCACATTAGGACTTGGCCATCCACAAATGCAACCCTCATACCTTTTGCATCCAATGCAGAGATGGAGAGTAAGTTCTTCTTGAGCCCAGGTACATAAAGAACTCCTTTCATCTTCAAAGATTTTCCAGAATCTAGGTTGTAGGAGGCTTCACCACTTCCTTTGATTGGGTATTGATAATCATCCCCAAGTTTCACCTTATGGGGTGATTCATGTTCGGATAGATTCACAAAATATTCCTTAAACCCACTCATGTGTTTGGAAGCCCCACTATCAATCAACCAATCATTACAACCATGGGAGATAGTACTTGTGAGAGCATAGATTAGAACATACTTTTCTTCACTTGATGAGTCATCATCACTACTTTCTTCCCTAGCCTTTTTCTTTGGAGGTTCATCATCCTCGACAGCATGAGCATGGAACTTTCTTTTGTTGCCCTTCTTCTTCTTGCTGAAGTTGTTGTTATTATCCCTTTTGTTCTTGGGACAATCTGAAGCAAAGTGACCCTTCTCATTGCATGTGAATCATCTTAGATCCTTTTTATTCTTTTGATAGGATCTTTTGTAGCGAGAGTGCTCCTTCTTGGGCTTGCTTCTTTTGGTGTGAGTTGCAAGAGCTTGATCTTCACCTCCCATATTTTCCTCACGATCTACAAGCCTAACTTCTTCTTGAGAGCATTCCTCCCATAATTTACTGAAAGAGATCAGTTTCTTTCTTGCACATATTTCTTGAATAAAGGAGTCCCATGACCTAGGTAGGCCATTCAGAGTGGTCATAACAACTTCACCATTGTCCACTACTTCATCCACAGCTTCAAGTTGCTCATTTGTCTGAGAGACCTTGGAGAAGTAAGATTGAATGGTTTCTCCATTCAACATCTTGACCCCTTTCAATTGATTCCGCAGAATCATCTTCCGATTTATGTTCTTCCCTTCAAATAGCTTGGTTAAAGAGTCAAACATCTCCTTGGGTGTCTTTAGAGAAGACACATGGGGTATGAGATGGTCTTTGATAGAATTAGCAATGATTCTCTTTGCCTTAACCAAGTTCTTCTTATGCAATACCTTGGCCTCTTCATCCTCTAGGATAGGGATGTCTTCTTTTATATATGAGTCCAACTCATTCTCTTCCAGGATTAACCCAATCCTATACTTCCAAGATCGGAAGTTATCAGCCCCTTCAAGCTTATCCTCAAGCTTGGTGTGGTGAGACATCTTAAAGAGTACTTCAAATGGAAATAGAAAAGATTTAGGTCTTACCACTGGAAATGCTGAAAACTAGATCTGGTCTCGGATTAGGGTTTGTCGAAAAACCCTAAAACTTCAAAATGTGAATTTCAATTTTCTAAAAGGATAGAAAGATGCGCTTTGATGAGCTGATCAGCCTGGTGCATTCAGAATTTGAGATCAGCAAAGTTTTACCCTTCAGATTTGCCTTTTTGTCCTCCCGGGTTCACTAGGGAGAGCCCTGAATTAGGGTTTGAGTTTCTCGAAGATCTACCCAGCCAAAAATCTCGATCCAAAGCTCTAAACTTCGATTTTTGCAAGGAGCTTCCATCTATGTCTTCAGATTTCAGAAATTCCTATTTTTGTGGAAACCCTAATTGTTAGGGCCAAATCTGAAAATGCTCAGAATTGAATTCTGATTGGACAGATAGATGCACCTTGATGAGTAGAGTCAATCTACTATATCGCTTTTCCAAAATCTATGGAGAGAAACCCAATAAATAAGAAACTCAAGTTTCCATCACTGCAAAATGTCTTCTTCTCAGGTTAGCTCTGATACCATGCTAAATTTTGAGCATTAATTCACAATACTCTAGGATCTTCACTGAGAGAATAATATGTACAGTATATCAATGCATGACAATCACAATAAGCATGACAAGCATCATAAGAATCAAAATCATGAGAGACAAGAGACACAGAGTTTCCGTGGGGAAAACCCTAAGGTGAAAAACCCCACAACTTCCTCAGAGATAGAGAGAGAAATGGCTCAACCAAAATACACTGAGATAGTCTCCTAGTAGAAGATGATCCTCCTCCTCACTAGTGCGCCACTTTCTGAGTGAGAGAGATACACTTTTCCGAATTGATCTAAATAGAGATCACCTGATCTCTATTTATACTAATCTGTTTTCCCAGTGACCTTATGGGGCCGACTTGTCTAGCTAGGTACATCCACATTATAATATATATATTTCAGGGCTGACCCCACACATGGTGGTCTAATAACCCATCGGCAAGTACACACACTTGCGACACTTGTCAACCACATGATGACACTTCCTTATAGAGGAATAGCACATCTCTAATAAGGGTACAATAAATATATATGAAATACATAGATGAAATACATTCTGAAGTTACATATACATCAACACGTACCATCCTTGAAATAATGGGAAGTACCTGAGGTTGTACCTTGGATAATTACCTAGAAAAAAAGAGAACAATATTAGAAGATGGATAAAAGAAAAGATGGATTGGCATTACTAAGCAATGAAATAAAATGCCTTGCACTTTAGTTCTATCTGAAACAACTCATTGAACAAGATTTGTGTTTCTCAAACTGCATTATTTTTTTATCATGCCAAATGCATATGGAGGCAGATGTGAGGCATTTGCAAAAGATGTAAACATATATATTAATCCAAGGATGTCTTGGTGAAAAGTACAACTAGTTGAAACATTATCCTAAATAAAAGTTTAGGTGATGAGGTTGGCATGCCTAAGCTTTTGGTGTCACATACCCCAATTTTGCAAAAATAATGTAATTATTTTATTAATATTCCTGAGACATTATGTTAAATTTAATGCTAAGTAGGAATTGATGACTCAGCAGAGTCACTAGAAATGGAATGTAAATTCTGAATATTTTATTATTAATAAATAAATTATGGAGACAACAGCATGGGAGAGCTGTTAAAAGAGGTTACTGGTCTAACTGGTGGATGGAACTAGGTGGAAAGACAAAAGACAAGTGGCAGCATCCTCAAACACTTCCTGAGTTGCAGGTGGCAACCTCCCTATATTTTGGGGTCATGATTCCCCAAGAAAGTGGAATCTGAGCAGGTGGCTCATTAATGACAGTTAACCCAACTAAGACCTAGGAAATCTTTTAAATAGTACTCAATGAACTGAGCTGGGGGTTCAGCATTGTTCTAGAGGGAGAATACATTCAGGTGAATGCTATTCAGGAGTCCCATTGAGGAAGAGGGAAAAACAGTAAGGAAGTGTTTTGAGATAGGAAGCTGCAGTAACTTGGTTCCAGTGTAGCTGCTTTGGCTGAGGGAATTGTTGGTTGTACCCAATTCCAGCTAGTTAGACCAGAGCAAGCTCGGGGGTCCTGAGAAGTGTTGTCTGGGCACTCTCCAGGAATTGGTAGGGAGGAACAGCCTCCCACTGCTGTTATTGTCTACCATTGATACAGGTTCTCCCACTTTTCCTGCTGTTATTTGATTAAATTTAAATGTAGAATGGACTATCTCATCTGTGTTTAAACAGTATTTATTTCAGTAAAGTTAGCCTCTCTGTATTGTCATTTGATAGAATTTGCAGAACTGATATATCTTAGAATTTCCCTATTATTCACACAGATCGAGTATTTGTTTTATACATAATATGTTTGTTATTATTACAGTAATAGAATACTATGGTGATTTTACATTAATTTATTTTATTAGTTAAATAAATATATATAGATTATTTATACAGTATCTATTCCTGTAAATACACTTATTAAAAACAAATAATAGGAACAGAATCATAGAAAACTATATAGTCACAGTGAATCTCTTCCTTAAATAGTTAACAGGTTTAAACTCTATTACCCAGTTCTCAATTTTTAGAGTTGTTCGTCAGTTGAAAACCTAGCTGTTAAATCCATAAAAACGAAACCACAGAACAGCTTACAGTTCCCTATCGAGTTCCCATATAAAATCTTTCTTTTGTTCCCTTAACTACCAACAGTAACTATCTTTTAACTACTGAGTCATATTATGACTAAATTCAATTACTGTGTTTTAGGATTAGACCACAGGGTGCTCGAAATTACTGGCAAACATGTAAACATTGAAGAGTTGTACAATTAACCAGACAGGTAACTAAACCAAATTACAAATGCGTGTTCACTCAAACTACATTACCCCAAGATTTTACATAATCATAAGTCCCAGTAAAGGCAAACATAATATTTAAATACACAACGAAACTAAAACTCACAGCACAGTTGTGTTTGCTCATCATCGAGCTATCTCCTCATTACATTACGTTTGTTCCACATTTCTCCACAAATGAAAACCATAAAAATCAACAGTAAATCATCGCCGTAGTTTCTGAGAATTTGTTCTTATCTCGTCTGACTTTGTTTAATACAAAAGAAATAGCAATGAAAAGGTTACAACAGTCCATCTATGGCCGTAGCCTTAGTTTTCATCAAACAGGAACGATAAATAATTATAAATTTTTTTATAATAAATTCCATTTCAAACTCTTTTATTTTGTATGATAATCTAACCCAGGAACGATGTACCCATTAAAATAGAGTTATCATTTGAACCTAGCCATTGTGGGCTTTTAAACTCAAACCCTACTATTAACTAATAACAAGGAGACGATTGTTATTGTATGTAAACATAAAACCAAATTTTTACAACTCGTTTCCAGCCACAACAGAATTTAAACACTTTTCAGATTTTCTTATATATTTTAACCTGGGAGAGAACCCCAACTCGCCAGGGTTAACAACATATTATTTGTCTATCACAGTAAGGGATAGTGAACCCCATCACTATCATTTAACACCCAAAACCAAAGAAAACGCAGAGAACAAATACATTGCTATCACCTACAGCCAAGGTATCATTCTCTGAAGGCAACCGAGAAACTTAAAACAATCCTATAACTAAACAGTGTGTTCATTAAGAAAAACGCAGATAATACATGGCCACTTGGCAGGCCAACATTACAGTATCTATTTAACTTCTACAGGGTGGGTAAAACCCTATACATTCAGAAATACAATGATAAATAAAAGGACCCAAGGCCGTCATGACAGACCGAGCCGTAGCTTGTTTATCGAAATCATGACCGGGTGTACAAACCCTAGCTACTGCTAGCAAATCCAAAGATTACATAATACCACAATCATGTCCACAAACACGACAACAACCAGTTACAAGGGAGGTCTTTCCAGACACAACCCTAGCAAAACAAAACTATCAAAGGGAGACACAGCCATGGTATAACCAGGCTTACCCGGAGGAGCCAGCGCTAGAGATGAAGCCTCGTACACCTTCAGGAGAGGTTAAAACCTGCATATTACAAGTTGACGAAGTAGTGTCAACATTTATTTTAAATATAAACAATTCTTTTCAACTGAAATCTATGAAACCATTGATAATACTTACCAGCAACTGTCGGAGGAAGCAAACCCAGTGAACAACCTGGTAGCCACGAGTTGAGCCAGTTAGAAGAACCTCATTATATTCGTCAGAAGGGTGAGCAAGATAAACTTCAAGTTTCATCTCCATTGATAGCCGGGACGGGTAACATACTGTACAAACCCTTAAGCTATGGATGAACCAGTTTGGGGAGCATGATTAAAAACCCCATTTCATGACCACCTCATGGATAAAGACAATAGGAAAACCCTGACTCTAAATCACACGAGCAATGGTGTAAGACTGTAAGTAGCATGCGACTTAAAAACACAGTGACAGCAAACGATAACCAAGATGCCCATTGATTTGTAGAAGACGCCTGTAGCAGAGTCTACAGACTTATAAACCACACGAGGAGCTTACAGACTATAAACAATACGAGGGTTAAACTACGTGACCATAGCCATAAGAAATTTACAATTTACAGTGCCCTACTGAACAAACTCAGACATGAAGGGTTTCTCTCTTACAACCCGAGCCCGAAGGCAGAGAAAATGACCAGGTAAGGGCACGGGGGGTTCACTAGTGAGGCAATATCATATCACGTCCATTCATATTGGGGGGTTGAATACTCTTAAAAACCTCAAAAATATATTGCCCCGTATTAAGGGGTCAAGGGGTTTTTTTTATTTGACATAGTAATATAAATATTGGGGGTTATTTTATTTGGGAGTGTTGAGGAATAACCTCCAAATTGTGGGATGGATTCATACGTCCAAATCACGGGCTCAATTCATACCCACCTAAGACTTAAGGACCTTCCATTTTTATTTGATATTGCTTATGATCCTAAGTTTTGAATAAATTTGATAATAGTGTACCAATGATAATATCGATGGAAGTCTCTTTGGATTATTGTCCTTGAGCAATGTAACATCCCGATAATTTCATAAAATTTAAAAAAAAAATTATACCAGCATTAAATGTTAAATTTGTGATTGCGGAAGTAATAAATGCTTGTTAAGGCAGTATTAAATAATAAAGTCATTAATGTATATAACAATTTAACTACTATGTCCTTTTAACTAATGATGCTTTAAGACAGTGATGTGTCTTACCTCCATAAAAATGATTACGACACTAATTTGTTTGTAGTTGTAACAACTGAAATTTCAAAACAATATAATACGGAGTTCTCCTTGACAAGGTACTGATAGTTTTAATTTCGGGATGGTGATGAAAGGGTTCCTGCGAGGTGCCCCAAGACTTACTTAGCTAATTAGCTAAAGCATTTGTACCTGTCATTTTTGCAAATATTCGCAGTTAAGGATAACAATGACAAAACAATGTTTAAGAGTATTTATATTTTCCAATTAGTCGTCTTATTTGGTTAAAGAAATTATAAGTACCTCCTTGTTTCAGGTATGGAATTCTATCCAAGTTCTAAATGTATTATTTCGAAAAAAAAATACAAGTTGCAGAAGTTAATAATATTTAAACAGGGTTCAAAAGTACATTATCTTGGTAGAAATATCTATGCTTAAAAATCTTAAGATTAATTACTAGATTTGAAGAATGAATTGCTAATATGATTCTGCCAATATTTTCCAATTCATGAAACCTTTTACTACCAGGTGAAACGATTGATGGACAAATTCAATTTGAACTTTATTCCTTTATTATAACATCAAGTTTCACTTACTATTTCAATGCTTGGTATTTTATTTAAGATAACTATGGTAGCTTCTACTTTCTCCATTTATAATTTATATATATATGGATATAGTCTTGATATTTATAAAGTCAAAATCATATTTTATTTAAGAACATAATACAATATAAGTGTGGACCCTTTTTAACTATAGGGTGAACCATTCTAATGTGATATTGGTGCATTATTATAATAAACAACTTTTATATGGTTTATTGTAATAATATTACAATGTACGGATACTATTTTCTAACCTAAGTTCTAAATTTCTAAATCTTATATGCATGCGATTATTACCAATACAAACTTTTGATTTATGTAATCATGCATTCGATGGTTAATACCATAGCGATGAAGCGATATACAATGCAATCCTGACCTTACTCTATGTATTGATAATGAATGACATTACACCGAGCATTAAATGCGACACTGGTAAGGAAGTGACGGTTATTAATGTCGCTACTGCATCGATCTGACAGGTTGATGGTGTCTTGTCCAAACATTAATTGTTCTGAACCAACTCTTTAGTGGAGTGTAATGTTGTCTATCCACGTTGTCAAACCACGTGAAGCCTGGTTAAAATGTGACTCACGAAATCGAACTATGCGTAGTGAACAAGCAGCTCTCCTCCGAACTGTACATGGGATTGACTCCTTGGCATGCAGCATTGGCATTGTCGTAGCTGTTACAATAAATGAGGTATTTATGTTATGGTTGCCCGATTCTCAAAGCATCAAGCTGTCACCTTCTCGCTCATCGATCACAATAGATCTGGGTCGTTGAATGATAAACCCTAAATTCTTGTTGTAAGTAATGCTGGAGGGTTTCTCAGTCTTCACTTTCACGTTTTGGAGTTAGATTGTGAGGCCGACACACTGCTAAAACTTAGGGTTAGCAAGTTTGCTTGGAGTTTGGAACCCGCGACCTCTGCGTTATTTTAATGGTGTTTTGCAGAGCTGTAAGTGAATGCTCAGTAGTTGATACCACGACCTTGGTGTGGTTTCTATTTCAGGGTGAAAGTCTATTTTTACAGTGCTGGGGTTGGATCTTTGGCCTTTCCACTCAAGGTAATACGTCTCTATGTTCCATCATTGAAATTTGAGTTTTCATAAATCCTTTATTTTGATTCATTCTAATTTATTTAGATGTATGTTTCACTTGCAGGGTCAATCAAAGGTCTAACATCCAAGCTTGCTGGACAAATGAACGTCGAGGACTCCGTCGTCCTGGTAAGTCTCGGGTTCATCCATAACCCTGAACTCGTCGGAAGTTAAAACGTTCTGCACAATAAAAGAGTTAGGTTAATCCGTAAGCAATGATAATGTTTAGACTGAGTTTTTGTGTTGCCGAGGCTTCAAGCCTGCATTGTAAACTGAAAATATTTTACAATGGCATCTTCGCCATAGTACAGCTTGCAAGCTTCGCTTTAAAGGATTGAAAGTCATTTGACTTGGTATTATAATACTGGTTTTTAGTTACAGAAGAAAAGAAATGTTGCGTTGTTCTTTTTTTTGTATTCGATACTATTAAAGTTGTTGCATATACTGTAGTTTGACGCTCAATCTAAAGAAATGAAATTCTGTAGTTAGATTCTGGAAATACATAAGAATGGAGGTTTTGAAGATTTCGATTTGAACTGTCAGAAAAGTAATTTAATAAATAGGCCTTAAAGTTTTAGTGACAAAGTATTGTTTCCAAAGTCATAAATGAAATTACAATGTAAAAAAAAAAAAAATATTTACAGGGTTGAAACCTTGTTCCTGTGTGAGCATAACTTGAATTACTTCTTGCTCGGTTTGATATGTAGAAGATCTGGGTTTTGAAGCTCAAGTACTGCCTGTGTGTCTTCTATCAATAATGTTTAAATAGTTGTAATGAAAAGTCGAGAGTCAACCTAGGGTTTTGAAGTGAAATTGTAAGAATAATGGGATTTGAACAAGGATTCAAACTTCACCTTTGGTTTAAAAAGTGATAGAAAACAAATACTAGAAAATTTTATGAAATAAAAATAAATACTAAGATTTATATAATACTGTTCTGCAATGTCTTTGCATGTAAATACTGTAACTCTGCTTTCAGAGATTATAATGACTCTCGGAAAGGAATAGATTTATTTTTATAACTGTTGAAAAGAAAATTCAAAGATATCGAAGAAAGAAATATTATGAAAGATTCAAGATGCTAGATTGTCTAAAACAACTGTTACAATTCATAAATAATTAGTAAGGTAAGAATAATTGATAAGTATTTAAACTATAGTTTTCTGTGCGGGGATGAAGTATTTTACTTCTGTAATTTGATGAATTAATTGCTATGCTGGCATTTTAAGAGAAACTATTCTGTACTTTAAGATCAATCTTTCTTGGCTCACTGGAACCAAGAAAAGTTTGATCAATGTTTCTTGAATAATTATTTATTTCAACTTTTTGCATTCTTCTTTAATTGTTTCACATTTCCAGTTAGGAATAGTTGTTAGATTGAGTTATATTTGGCACATTCATAATTGTAATTTCAATTCTTATATGCAAGGCATCTGTTTTAATATTATATTGGAATTAACATGAACATATGTGGAAATCTAAATCCTTATTTAGATACCCTATGTGTTATCGTTACCATGAAATGGTATCATATAAGTTTCACTATTTGTGTATCTTTATAACTATTGCATGCTTGAAACCTAACAATGGATATTTTCCCCTATCTAGATATAACCCAAGAAAAGGTAACTAAATGTTGTTAATTCCCGTGATTGCAAGAATAAATGTAGAGGAAGTGGAGGCAATTCATTGGATCTTGTGAATGACCCAAATCCAAGCTATGCACATGATCATATGGTGTTATTGAAAAGTAAAAGGAATTTTTCTATGTTCATTTGGGTTCAAACATCGACAATGATGTTTTTTTTTATAGGAAGGTAGGGGCATCCTTCCACAAAAGGGTTTCAATTTTGCATTTTTATGGAGATTAATTTATTAAGCATATAGAAAACATGAGTTATCTATGGCTATATTTGTATTACATGATATAAAATTGGTAGATTGGTAGGTTGTGGTGTGAAACATTTGCAATTATCATATTTTCTAAGCATTGCACTAACAATTGGACTATCAGTCTTTTACATTCTTTGTTAATATGTTGATCCCTTGACTAGGTTTTGTTTTATGCATTTTTCCTTCCCCGGTACTTTATTTCTTTGGGTGTTCCACTCTCCAATGCTACAAATTGATCGGTCACCCCTACAATCCTAGTGGGATCATTGTTAGAATTATACTATTATTTTATTTAGCATCGTGTTTGCGTATACTAAGATGTGGCAGGGATCCTGTTTGTTACAACTTGATAATATGATATAAAGGGGGTGTTAAAAATGGGTTGATAAAAATGGATACCTACAATATCTAGTGAAACTAGGGGTTTTCTTAATTGAAAAGGCATATTGGGAGGGGGGTTCAACAATACAATTTTGGGATGCATTTTCCAATATTTAGTGAAATTAGGGGTATTCTTTAATATCACGCGAACGATCGTGCTATGCAACAAGTTCATTGAGTGAACCCCCCGTGGGTAAGGGTTTCGGACAGGCTTATATATCACCAAATACAAGGATGAGAGCCATCCACGTAGCCCTTTAAATTTTCAACTTACCATGGATCGACTTCCTATAGTCCAGCTGCAGTTCGAATTATTGCTCATCAAATTTATATCATTGCATGGATAAAAGTCTTACTCATAGTATGAATATTCCCTATGATTGGGACACAATCATCGCATAGTGTATGTCTTGAAACCAAGCTATCGTTAGTTCCTAAGGTACATATTATATATCCCCTACAATCATTTAAAAGTGATGAAGTCAACTTCAAAAGAGAGTTCCTCATAGTTATAACATTCTAAATATTACCTTGGCAATATAATTGAATACATCGTTGTTATATAAGATCTTATTACCATAATTCTTCCATCACCATTGTTAACAATCAAAGATGAGGATAATAACCTATAGTCTTGTGATGTAGTGATATAAAATCATTTATAACCCCATACTTTGAACGTAGATTAAAAACAAGGAACAAAGATTTTGGCATGAGTTAAACTTGGTGAAATCATAAAAATTACTAAGTAGACAATGGGTCATAAATTATAAAAGAATATAATAGTATATCGCTATAGTTATCACAGCTCCAACATCATGCAAATAGTAAGTGATCACGGTCGTAGTCACAGCTAATAGTTGATAGAATATCACATAAAGCTAATGCTACGTCATGCATACAATGAAAATATTACAAACAACTTGTTCCAGTGATAGTATACAGCATTAACAAAGAGTCATGATCATAACGCAATGAATATGTCTTAGAGATTGTAATTCATCGAAACGCCTACTGATACTATCCAGAATAAGAGAAATCAGGTCATGCAGACCATCAACTATATATCAAGCATAAATTTCATGAGGATTATAGGAAAAGAACTCTACCGTCTTACACGCGACAATCGGTAATAATATTTAAATCTTCTCTGATCTTTGTAGTGCAGGGAAAAGAACTTAATGCTTATAAAAAATTAATTTACAGTGATCCATACTTTACCTGTGTACCTGTGAACAAAAGAAGAATTATGCATTAGCTTGTAAGCTAAGTAAGCCAGTCAATTATGGCTAGTTCTCCCTTTGAAGTTAAGAACAAAGAAAATCAATAACTGAAATAAAAAACTCACATCAGTAATATGACAGAATCTTTTAAACAAGATCATGATCAGTTAATTAAAATAAACAGGTCCAGGAATGCAAATTAAATAACATTTATTGTTATAATAAAAATTTTAAAATTTTCAGAAATTTCGGGAAATGACATGTGGTATCAGAGCATGGTTCAGACACTAGGCCTTCTTATGGCTCCACTAATTTCCGCAAATCAGTGCAAATGACAATAAAAATTTTAAATTGTGTTATGTACTAACTTATAATTTCTGTTTCGTAAAGACAGAGCAGAAAATTTCTTTTCTGAATCCGACAGGCAAGTATGGAAAAGCTAGAAGAATATGCTGAACAGGAATCTCCAAACCTTGTAACAAGACAGATGTCAAGAGAACCTGAGACAGAAGAGGTAATTGCTCACACCACTGAGCTGATGCAGACCACAAAAGGTTTAAGGACAGAGATAGAAACAGTCAAGAAAGATAATGAAAGGATTTTGAAAACACAAGAGCAACTAAATCAATTATTATTAGAAAAATTTCAGACAGAAGGAATGAGCAAACGAACTGGATCAGAAGAAGTTAGTCATCAAAGAGGGTCAAAAAGGACGAAACCATCTAAATCTGACAGCAGTTCATCATCCGAAGAAAGAAAGGGACAACACAGTTATCACACTAGTAGTGACAGTAGTGAAGCTGAGCTGCACAACAGAAGGAGAAGGTACAGGCCTTATGAAGAGATTTCCGGGGAGTTTAAGAAGATAAAACCCCCAACTTTCAATGGAGAATCTGAAACTGGAGAAGAGGCGGAATCCTGGTTATCCGGGATGAGAAAATATTTTCAGATCTATAATTACTCAAATCAGCTGAAGGCACGAATGGCCATCTACAACCTTTCTGCAAAGGCGGACATATGGTGGCAAGATCTGAAAAGGGTCAAGGGGATTAAGGAGAAAGAAGTTAATTGGAGTACTTTTAAAAGATACTTCAAGAAGAAATTTCTGTCTGAACAGTACTATGAGGAGAGGGCCAAGGAATTTTATGAACTGAAGCTAGGATCTATGATGATGAAGGACTTAAACAGTAAGTTCTTAAGTCTGTTACGGTATGTACCGTATTTTGTTGAAGAGAAACCAAAAATACAGCGGTTTCTTAGTTGTCTGCCATATCATATCAAGGACAGAATTGAATATGACAACCCCAAGACACTGGAAGAAGCTATGCGAAAAGCTAATTTCTGTTATGAACAGAATAAAAAGAAAGAGGGGATAGCCAGCTGGAAAGCCAAAAAGAACAGCAATCAGATCGAGTACAAGAAAAAGGAGTTTGCCTCCCATAAAAGTTTCAAGAATAGCAAAAACGGAAACCACTTTAATGGTAAAGGCTTCCAGGGAAACAAAAATGGAGCTGCCAATCATTCCAACAATTTCAAAAGCAGCAAGGAGGCTCCTAACAATCATGGCAACTACACCAAAAACTTTGAGCGAAAGGAACCTGTCAAGTGCTGGGAGTGTAATGGCCCACATTATGCTTCAGTTTGCCCAAATAGAAAGAAACAAATCAGCAATATTCATACTGTTCAAGATGAAATGACTGTTGGAGACTTTGCAGGGACTATGCCCTGAATCAATGCAGCATTGGAAAACCCACGGGGGGTTCACTCAATGAACTTGTTGCATAGCACGATCGTTCGCGTGATATTAAAGAATACCCCTAATTTCACTAAATATTGGAAAATGCATCCCAAAATTGTATTGTTGAACCCCCCTCCCAATATGCCTTTTCAATTAAGAAAACCCCTAGTTTCACTAGATATTGTAGGTATCCATTTTTATCAACCCATTTTTAACACCCCCTTTATATCATATTATCAAGTTGTAACAAACAGGATCCCTGCCACATCTTAGTATACGCAAACACGATGCTAAATAAAATAATAGTATAATTCTAACAATGATCCCACTAGGATTGTAGGGGTGACCGATCAATTTGTAGCATTGGAGAGTGGAACACCCAAAGAAATAAAGTACCGGGGAAGGAAAAATGCATAAAACAAAACCTAGTCAAGGGATCAACATATTAACAAAGAATGTAAAAGACTGATAGTCCAATTGTTAGTGCAATGCTTAGAAAATATGATAATTGCAAATGTTTCACACCACAACCTACCAATCTACCAATTTTATATCATGTAATACAAATATAGCCATAGATAACTCATGTTTTCTATATGCTTAATAAATTAATCTCCATAAAAATGCAAAATTGAAACCCTTTTGTGGAAGGATGCCCCTACCTTCCTATAAAAAAAAACATCATTGTCGATGTTTGAACCCAAATGAACATAGAAAAATTCCTTTTACTTTTCAATAACACCATATGATCATGTGCATAGCTTGGATTTGGGTCATTCACAAGATCCAATGAATTGCCTCCACTTCCTCTACATTTATTCTTGCAATCACGGGAATTAACAACATTTAGTTACCTTTTCTTGGGTTATATCTAGATAGGGGAAAATATCCATTGTTAGGTTTCAAGCATGCAATAGTTATAAAGATACACAAATAGTGAAACTTATATGATACCATTTCATGGTAACGATAACACATAGGGTATCTAAATAAGGATTTAGATTTCCACATATGTTCATGTTAATTCCAATATAATATTAAAACAGATGCCTTGCATATAAGAATTGAAATTACAATTATGAATGTGCCAAATATAACTCAATCTAACAACTATTCCTAACTGGAAATGTGAAACAATTAAAGAAGAATGCAAAAAGTTGAAATAAATAATTATTCAAGAAACATTGATCAAACTTTTCTTGGTTCCAGTGAGCCAAGAAAGATTGATCTTAAAGTACAGAATAGTTTCTCTTAAAATGCCAGCATAGCAATTAATTCATCAAATTACAGAAGTAAAATACTTCATCCCCGCACAGAAAACTATAGTTTAAATACTTATCAATTATTCTTACCTTACTAATTATTTATGAATTGTAACAGTTGTTTTAGACAATCTAGCATCTTGAATCTTTCATAATATTTCTTTCTTCGATATCTTTGAATTTTCTTTTCAACAGTTATAAAAATAAATCTATTCCTTTCCGAGAGTCATTATAATCTCTGAAAGCAGAGTTACAGTATTTACATGCAAAGACATTGCAGAACAGTATTATATAAATCTTAGTATTTATTTTTATTTCATAAAATTTTCTAGTATTTGTTTTCTATCACTTTTTAAACCAAAGGTGAAGTTTGAATCCTTGTTCAAATCCCATTATTCTTACAATTTCACTTCAAAACCCTAGGTTGACTCTCGACTTTTCATTACAACTATTTAAACATTATTGATAGAAGACACACAGGCAGTACTTGAGCTTCAAAACCCAGATCTTCTACATATCAAACCGAGCAAGAAGTAATTCAAGTTATGCTCACACAGGAACAAGGTTTCAACCCTGTAAATTTTTTTTTTTTTTTTACATTGTAATTTCATTTATGACTTTGGAAACAATACTTTGTCACTAAAACTTTAAGGCCTATTTATTAAATTACTTTTCTGACAGTTCAAATCGAAATCTTCAAAACCTCCATTCTTATGTATTTCCAGAATCTAACTACAGAATTTCATTTCTTTAGATTGAGCGTCAAACTACAGTATATGCAACAACTTTAACAGTATCGAATACAAAAAAAAGAACAACGCAACATTTCTTTTCTTCTGTAACTAAAAACCAGTATTATAATACCAAGTCAAATGACTTTCAATCCTTTAAAGCGAAGCTTGCAAGCTGTACTATGGCGAAGATGCCATTGTAAAATATTTTCAGTTTACAATGCAGGCTTGAAGCCTCGGCAACACAAAAACTCAGTCTAAACATTATCATTGCTTACGGATTAACCTAACTCTTTTATTGTGCAGAACGTTTTAACTTCCGACGAGTTCAGGGTTATGGATGAACCCGAGACTTACCAGGACGACGGAGTCCTCGACGTTCATTTGTCCAGCAAGCTTGGATGTTAGACCTTTGATTGACCCTGCAAGTGAAACATACATCTAAATAAATTAGAATGAATCAAAATAAAGGATTTATGAAAACTCAAATTTCAATGATGGAACATAGAGACGTATTACCTTGAGTGGAAAGGCCAAAGATCCAACCCCAGCACTGTAAAAATAGACTTTCACCCTGAAATAGAAACCACACCAAGGTCGTGGTATCAACTACTGAGCATTCACTTACAGCTCTGCAAAACACCATTAAAATAACGCAGAGGTCGCGGGTTCCAAACTCCAAGCAAACTTGCTAACCCTAAGTTTTAGCAGTGTGTCGGCCTCACAATCTAACTCCAAAACGTGAAAGTGAAGACTGAGAAACCCTCCAGCATTACTTACAACAAGAATTTAGGGTTTATCATTCAACGACCCAGATCTATTGTGATCGATGAGCGAGAAGGTGACAGCTTGATGCTTTGAGAATCGGGCAACCATAACATAAATACCTCATTTATTGTAACAGCTACGACAATGCCAATGCTGCATGCCAAGGAGTCAATCCCATGTACAGTTCGGAGGAGAGCTGCTTGTTCACTACGCATAGTTCGATTTCGTGAGTCACATTTTAACCAGGCTTCACGTGGTTTGACAACGTGGATAGACAACATTACACTCCACTAAAGAGTTGGTTCAGAACAATTAATGTTTGGACAAGACACCATCAACCTGTCAGATCGATGCAGTAGCGACATTAATAACCGTCACTTCCTTACCAGTGTCGCATTTAATGCTCGGTGTAATGTCATTCATTATCAATACATAGAGTAAGGTCAGGATTGCATTGTATATCGCTTCATCGCTATGGTATTAACCATCGAATGCATGATTACATAAATCAAAAGTTTGTATTGGTAATAATCGCATGCATATAAGATTTAGAAATTTAGAACTTAGGTTAGAAAATAGTATCCGTACATTGTAATATTATTACAATAAACCATATAAAAGTTGTTTATTATAATAATGCACCAATATCACATTAGAATGGTTCACCCTATAGTTAAAAAGGGTCCACACTTATATTGTATTATGTTCTTAAATAAAATATGATTTTGACTTTATAAATATCAAGACTATATCCATATATATATAAATTATAAATGGAGAAAGTAGAAGCTACCATAGTTATCTTAAATAAAATACCAAGCATTGAAATAGTAAGTGAAACTTGATGTTATAATAAAGGAATAAAGTTCAAATTGAATTTGTCCATCAATCGTTTCACCTGGTAGTAAAAGGTTTCATGAATTGGAAAATATTGGCAGAATCATATTAGCAATTCATTCTTCAAATCTAGTAATTAATCTTAAGATTTTTAAGCATAGATATTTCTACCAAGATAATGTACTTTTGAACCCTGTTTAAATATTATTAACTTCTGCAACTTGTATTTTTTTTTCGAAATAATACATTTAGAACTTGGATAGAATTCCATACCTGAAACAAGGAGGTACTTATAATTTCTTTAACCAAATAAGACGACTAATTGGAAAATATAAATACTCTTAAACATTGTTTTGTCATTGTTATCCTTAACTGCGAATATTTGCAAAAATGACAGGTACAAATGCTTTAGCTAATTAGCTAAGTAAGTCTTGGGGCACCTCGCAGGAACCCTTTCATCACCATCCCGAAATTAAAACTATCAGTACCTTGTCAAGGAGAACTCCGTATTATATTGTTTTGAAATTTCAGTTGTTACAACTACAAACAAATTAGTGTCGTAATCATTTTTATGGAGGTAAGACACATCACTGTCTTAAAGCATCATTAGTTAAAAGGACATAGTAGTTAAATTGTTATATACATTAATGACTTTATTATTTAATACTGCCTTAACAAGCATTTATTACTTCCGCAATCACAAATTTAACATTTAATGCTGGTATAATTTTTTTTTAAAATTTTATGAAATTATCGGGATGTTACATTGCTCAAGGACAATAATCCAAAGAGACTTCCATCGATATTATCATTGGTACACTATTATCAAATTTATTCAAAACTTAGGATCATAAGCAATATCAAATAAAAATGGAAGGTCCTTAAGTCTTAGGTGGGTATGAATTGAGCCCGTGATTTGGACGTATGAATCCATCCCACAATTTGGAGGTTATTCCTCAACACTCCCAAATAAAATAACCCCCAATATTTATATTACTATGTCAAATAAAAAAAACCCCTTGACCCCTTAATACGGGGCAATATATTTTTGAGGTTTTTAAGAGTATTCAACCCCCCAATATGAATGGACGTGATATGATATTGCCTCACTAGTGAACCCCCCGTGTGGAAAACCGCCAGGCTGACTACCAAACTTCCATGGTGGAAGTAGGAGGTATGATTAATAAAACCCCTGTAACTATTTTAATAGATCCGGGTGCTAGTCTTAGTTATATTTCACCCCAGTTAGTAGAAAAATGTAATTTGACTATTGAAAGATTTGATAATTCTTGGTCTGTACAACTAGCTACTGGGGCAAAAAGGAAAGTAAATTGTTATGTAAAAGAATGTATCTTAAACATGAATGATTTTAGAACTACAGTTAAACTAAACGTCTTGCCACTTGGCTCTTATGACATACTTATCGGAATGGACTGGTTGGAACAACATAGGGTAGTTTTAAACTGTTTTGACAAAACTTTTAGATGTGTAAACAGTAGTGGACAGCCTGTAACTGTCAGGGGTATCCCTAGGAAAACAGTAGTTAGGCAGATTTCTGCCTTACAACTTAAAAGGGAAATCAGAAAAGGGTGCAAGACCTATGCTGTAACTATTACAGATGAGACAGATAAATCTGATAGTAGCAAGATAACAGTAGAGAACATCCCTGTAGTTAATGAATTTATTGATGTTTTTCTTGAGGAAATCCCAGAATTACCTCCCAAGAGGGAACTAGACTTTACAATTGAGCTGATACCAGGTGCTGTTCCCAGTTCAAAAGCCCCGTATCGCATGAATATTTTGGAGCTTAACGAATTGAAAACTCAGTTAAAAGAGTTAATAGACAAGAATTATATTCGACCCAGTGTATCCCCTTGGGGAGCGCCAGTAATTTTCGTTAAAAAAAAGGATGGAACTATGCGACTTTGCATAGATTACCGTCAACTGAATAAGATGACGATTAAAAACAGGTATCCGTTACCTCGTATAGATGATCTGTTTGATCAGCTACGGGGAGCTACGATGTTCTCTAAGATCGACTTGAGGTCGGGTTATCATCAGGTGAGAATTAAAGAAGAGGACATTTTCAAAACCGCTTTTAGAACAAGGTACGGACATTACGAATTTGTCGTAATGCCATTTGGGCTTACTAATGCCCCAGCTGTCTTTATGTGCTTAATGAACAACATAATGCATAAGTACTTAGATAAATTTGTTGTCGTATTCATCGATGACATTTTAGTTTATTCTAAGAATGAGGAGGAGCATAAAGAACACTTACGTATAGTCTGACAAGAACTGAGAGAGCAGCAGCTCTTTGCGAAATTCAGTAAGTGTGATTTCTTTAAAGACGAAATCCAGTACTTAGGACATATAGTCACTAAGGAAGGGATTCCAGTTGATCCTGAAAAGATTCGGGCGATTGAAGAATGGCCAGTACCAAAAGATGTAACGGACATTAGATCTTTCATGGGAATTACCGGTTACTACCGTAGATTTATTGAAGGCTTTTAAAAAATAGCCAACCCAATCACTTCTTTGCAAAAGAAAGGCAAGAAGTTTGATTGGAATGCGAAGTGTGAAGAAAGCTTCAAGAAACTTAAGACTTTATTGACAACTGCGCCTATTATCAGAATAGCGGATCCAAATAAAGATTTCGTAGTTTGCACCGACGCTTGTAATGATGGTTTAGGTGGAGTGCTGACTCAAGAGGGACATGTCATTGCTTACGAATCTAAGAAGCTGAAAATTCATGAAAAGAATTATGCCACCTATGACCTAGAATTAGCTGCTGTAATCCATGCTTTAAAGATGTGGCGACACCACTTAATAGGCAGAAAATTCACTTTACTGACTGATAATAAAGGTCTGAAATACCTTTTAGATCAGCCTAATTTAAATGCAAGACAAGCCAGGTGGTTGGCATTCTTAAGCGAATACGATTTTGAAATTCAACACATAAAAGGGAAGGAAAATAAGGTGGCTGATGCCTTGAGCAGAAATGCCAAGCTAAATTTTGTATCAGCTAGCAGCACTTACACCTCTGATTTAAATGAACAACTGGCTGAAGGGATAAAATCAGATGAAAATTATCAGCATTTACAAGCTGCATCCAAAGAACAACCCACAGAAAGTGTGATAAAAGGGTACAGCTTAAATGAAGACGATTTTTTATTGTTTAAAGACAGGCTGTACGTTCCAAATGCACCTAAAGTTAAACTGGTAATTCTAGACGAAACTCATAAAACCCCTTACTCTGGGCATCCAGGCTACCAAAAGACTGTCACCATGTTGAGAAAATAATATTTTTGGCCTAATATGAAATCTGAAACAACTGAGTATATAGCTAGATGTTTGGACTGCCAACAAGTGAAAACGGAACATCAACATCCAGCTGGATTGCTGCAACCTTTACCTATTCCTAGCTGGAAATGGGAAATAATCAACCTAGATTTCATTACGGGTTTACCTAAAAATCAACATCAGAATGATTCCATTATGGTAGTGGTGGATAAATTAAGTAAATCAGCACACTTTATTCCTGTTAAAACCACATACAAGGCTGCAAACATAGCATATATTTTTCTAAAACAGATTTTTCGGTTACACGGTATTCCAAAAATTATTATATCAGACAGGGATCCTAAATTCACAGGAAATTTTTGGAGATCTTTGTTCAAAGGATTAAACACAACCCTGAATTTCAGCACCTCTTTCCATCCTCAGACGGACGGACAAACTAAAAGAGTTAATCAGGTATTAGAAGATCTGTTAAGGATGTATGTTAAAGATCAACCAGGTAAGTGGGAGGATTATTTACACTTAGCAGAATTTGCATACAATAACAGCTATCAATCGTCAGCTAAGTTTAGTCCTTTTGAAATTCTGTATGGACGAAAATGTAACACTCCTATCTCTTGGAGTAATCCAGTAGATAGATTAGTGTTAGGACCTGATTTATTGAAAGAAATGGAACATATTGTGAAACAAGTGCAGGAAAATTTGAAGATTTCCCAGGATCGACAAAAGAGTCAAGCAGATTTGAAAAGAACTCCTAAAGAGTTCCAGGTAGGTGAACATGTGTTCATCAAGGTAAGGCCAAAGAAGAGCTCCCTAAGATTAGGAAGTTGTGCAAAATTAGCGCCACGTTACTGTGGTCCATTTGAAATTTTATCTAGGATTGGTCAAGTTGCGTATCAGCTAGCATTACCACCAAATTTAAAAGTACACAATGTTTTTCATATCTCTGTTCTGAAAAAGTATGTTCATGATGCTACTCATGTTATTGACTGGAACATTGTACAGGTAGAACCAGAAGGGGAAGTTCTGGTGGAACCGGATTGTATCCTCGGGAGGAGGGAAATTACTCTGTGGAAACGCATAATTGGACAGCTGAAGGTGCAATGGAAGCACCTTAGTCCTGAAGACGCTACCTTGGAACTGGAAAGTAAGATGCGGGAAGCATACCCACATCTATTCCAGCAGGTGGCTGAAGATGAAGAATAAGTAACATCGAGGACGATGTTACATTTTAAGGGGGTGTGTATGTCACATACCCCAATTTTGCAAAAATAATGTAATTATTTTATTAATATTCCTGAGACATTATGTTAAATTTAATGCTAAGTAGGAATTGATGACTCAGCAGAGTCACCAGAAATGGAATGTAAATTCTGAATATTTTATTATTAATAAATAAATTATGGAGACAACAGCATGGGAGAGCTGTTAAAAGAGGTTACTGGTCTAACTGGTGGATGGAACTAGGTGGAAAGACAAAAGACAAGTGGCAGCATCCTCAAACACTTCCTGAGTTGCAGGTGGCAACCTCCCTATATTTTGGGGTCATGATTCCCCAAGAAAGTGGAATCTGAGCAGGTGGCTCATTAATGACAGTTAACCCAACTAAGACCTAGGCAATCTTTTAAATAGTACTCAATGAACTGAGCTGGGGGTTCAACATTGTTCTAGAGGGAGAATACATTCAGGTGAATGCTATTCAGGAGTCCCATTGAGGAAGAGGGAAAAACAGTAAGGAAGTGTTTTGAGATAGGAAGCTGCAGTAACTTGGTTCCAGTGTAGCTGCTTTGGCTGAGGGAATTGTTGGTTGTACCCAATTCCATCCAGTTAGACCAGAGCAAGCTCGGGGGTCCTGAGAAGTGTTGTCTGGGCACTCTCCAGGAATTGGTAGGGAGGAACAGCCTCCCACTGCTGTTATTGTCTACCATTGATACAGGTTCTGCCACTTTTCCTGCTGTTATTTTATTAAATTTAAATGTAGAATGGACTATCTCATCTGTGTTTAAACAGTATTTATTTCAGTAAAGTTAGCCTCTCTGTATTGTCATTTGATAGAATTTGCAGAACTGATATATCTTAGAATTTCCCTATTATTCACACAGATCGAGTATTTGTTTTATACATAATATGTTTGTTATTATTACAGTAATAGAATACTATGGTGATTTTACATTAATTTATTTTATTAGTTAAATAAATATATATAGATTATTTATACAGTATCTATTCCTGTAAATACACTTATTAAAAACAAATAATAGGAACAGAATCATAGAAAACTATATAGTCACAGTGAATCTCTTCCTTAAATAGTTAACAGGTTTAAACTCTATTACCCAGTTCTCAATTTTTAGAGTTGTTCGTCAGTTGAAAACCTAGCTGTTAAATCCATAAAAATGAAACCACAGAACAGCTTACAGTTCCCTATCGAGTTCCCATATAAAATCTTTCTTTTGTTCCCTTAACTACCAACAGTAACTAGCTTTTAACTACTGAGTCATATTATGACTAAATTCAATTACTGTGTTTTAGGATTAGACCACAGGGTGCTCGAAATTACTGGCAAACATGTAAACATTGAAGAGTTGTACAATTAACCAGATAGGTAACTAAACCAAATTACAAATGCGTGTTCACTCAAACTACATTACCCCAAGATTTTACATAATCATAAGTCCCAGTAAAGGCAAACATAATATTTAAATACACAACGAAACTAAAACTCACAGCACAGTTGTGTTTGCTCATCATTGAGCTATCTCCTCATTACATTACGTTTGTTCCACATTTCTCCACAAATGAAAACCATAAAAATCAACAGTAAATCATCGCCGTAGTTTCTGAGAATTTGTTCTTATCTCGTCTGACTTTGTTTAATACAAAAGAAATAGCAATGAAAAGGTTACAACAGTCCATCTATGGCCGTAGCCTTAGTTTTCATCAAACAGGAATGGTAAATAATTATAAATTTTTTTATAATAAATTCCATTTCAAACTCTTTTATTTTGTATGATAATCTAACCCGGGAACGATGTACCCATTAAAATAGAGTTATCATTTGAACCCAGCCATTGTGGGCTTTTAAACTCAAACCCTACTATTAACTAATAACAAGGAGATGATTGTTATTGTATGTAAACATAAAACCAAATTTTTACAACTCGTTTCCAGCCACAACAGAATTTAAACACTTTTCAGATTTTCTTATATATTTTAACCTGGGAGAGAACCCCAACTCGCCAGGGTTAACAACATATTATTTGTCTATCACAGTAAGGGATAGTGAACCCCATCACTATCATTTAACTCCCAAAACCAAAGAAAACGCAGAGAACAAATACATTTCTATCACCTACAACCGAGGTATCATTCTCTGAAGGCAACCGAGAAACTTAAAACAATCCTATAACTAAACAGTGTGTTCATTAAGAAAAACGCAGATAATACATGGCCACTTGGCAGGCCAACATTACAGTATCTATTTAACTTCTACAGGGTGGGTAAAACCCTATACATTCAGAAATACAATGATAAATAAAAGGACCCAAGGCCGTCATGACAGACCGAGCCGTAGCTTGTTTATCGAAATCATGACCGGGTGTACAAACCCTAGCTACTGCTAGCAAATCCAAAGATTACATATTACCACAATCATGTCCACAAACACGACAACAACCAGTTACAAGGGAGGTCTTTCCAGACACAACCCTAGCAAAACAAAACTATCAAAGGGAGACACAGCCATGGTATAACCAGGCTTACCCGGAGGAGCCAGCGCTAGAGATGAAGCCTCGTACACCTTCAGGAGAGGTTAAAACCTGCATATTACAAGTTGACGAAGTAGTGTCAACATTTATTTTAAATATAAACAATTCTTTTCAACTGAAATCTACGAAACCATTGATAATACTTACCAGCAACTGTCGGAGGAAGCAAACCCAGTGAACAACCTGGTAGCCACGAGTTGAGCCAGTTAGAAGAACCTCATTATATTCGTCAGAAGGGTGAGCAAGATAAACTTCAAGTTTCATCTCCATTGATAGCCGGGACGGGTAACATACTGTACAAACCCTTAAGCTGTGAATGAACCAGTTTGGGGAGCACGATTAAAAACCCCATTTCATGACCACCTCATGGATAAAGACAATAGGAAAACCCTGACTCTAAATCACACGAGCAATGGTGTAAGACTGTAAGTAGCATGCGACTTAAAAACACAGTGACAACAAACGATAACCAAGATGCCCATTGATTTGTAGAAGACGCCTGTAGCAGAGTCTATAGACTTATAAACCACACGAGGAGCTTACAGACTATAAACAATACGAGGGTTAAACTACGTGACCATAGCCATAAGAAATTTACAATTTACAGTGCCCTACTGAACAAACTCAGACATGAAGGGTTTCTCTCTTACAACCCGAGCCCGAAGGCAGAGAAAATGACCAGGTAAGGGTTTCGGACAGGCTTATATATCACCAAATACAAGGATGAGAGCCATCCACGTAGCCCTTTAAATTTTCAACTTACCATGGGTCGACTTCCTATAGTCCAGCTGCAGTTCGAATTATTGCTCATCAAATTTATATCATTGCATGGATAAAAGTCGTACTCATAGTATGAATATTCCCTATGATTGGGACACAATCATCGCATAGTGTATGTCTTGAAACCAAGCTATCGTTAGTTCCTAAGGTACATATTATATATCCCCTACAATCATTTAAAAGTGATGAAGTCAACTTCAAAAGAGAGTTCCTCATAGTTATAACATTCTAAATATTACCTTGGCAATATAATTGAATACATCGTTGTTATATAAGATCTTATTACCATAATTCTTCCATCACCATTGTTAACAATCAAAGATGAGGATAATAACCTATAGTCTTGTGATGTAGTGATATAAAATCATTTATAACCCCATACTTTGAACGTAGATTAAAAACAAGGAACAAAGATTTTGGCATGAGTTAAACTTGGTGAAATCATAAAAATTACTAAGTAGACAATGGGTCATAAATTATAAAAGAATATAATAGTATATCGCTATAGTTATCACAGCTCCAACATCATGCAAATAGTAAGTGATCACGGCCGTAGTCACAGCTAATAGTTGATAGAATATCACATAAAGCTAACGCTACGTCATGCATACAATGAAAATATTACAAACAACTTGTTCCAGTGATAGTATACAGCATTAACAAAGAGTCATGATCATAACGCAATGAATATGTCTTAGAGATTGTAATTCATCGAAACGCCTACTGATACTATCCAGAATAAGAGAAATCAGGTCATGCAGACCATCAACTATATATCAAGCATAACTTTCATGAGGATTATAGGAAAAGAACTCTACCGTCTTACACGCGACAATCGGTAATAATATTTAAATCTTCTCTGATCTTTGTAGTGCAGGGAAAAGAACTTAATGCTTATAAAAAATTAATTTACAGTGATCCATACTTTACCTGTGTACCTGTGAACAAAAGACGAATTATGCATTAGCTTGTAAGCTAAGTAAGCCAGTCAGTTATGGCTAGTTCTCCCTTTGAAGTTAAGAACAAAGAAAATCAATAACTGAAATCAAAAACTCACATCAGTAATATGATAGAATCTTTTAAACAAGATCACGATCAGTTAATTAAAATAAACAGGTCCAGGAATGCAAATTAAATAACATTTATTGTTATAATAAAAATTTTAAAATTTTCGGAAATTTCGGGAAATGACATTTGGCCACATTGTTTGATAATATTACATCACATGGATTAATACAATAGAAATACAATCGAGAAGGTGACTACAATTAGACTAAGCTCTTGTACTTTCACTGAAAAATCCAAAAAAACTTGCACTTTCACTTGGCAATCTAAATAACGAGAATCAAATTGAGTTAAATTCACTACTACACCAAGGCTTCTGATTGCATTGATGAAGGTGGAAACCTAAAAGAATTTCGAGGGAAATCTCTATCAAGTAGATTTTTGTTTGCAATTGAAGAAAGGTTTCATAAAAGGATGGCAATCGTATGTAGTGCATGTATTGGAATTAACATAATATAAAGGTAAAAAACTTGAAGATTTTCTAGTATTGCAAGAGTTCAACGATGCATTTCCAAATGAAGTTCTAAGACTTCCATTAAATAGGGACATTGATTTCTCAATTGATCTTGTGGCTAGAATTGTGCTAGTTTCCAAGGCTACTTATGTTAAAGAAATGTAACTACGGGAGATATTCTAATTGTATTTGTCTATTGTATTATTGTATTCCTCCTTCAGGAGATGTCATTGATGTAATTGATAATGTAAGAGTCATTGAAAGTGTCAATTTAAACCCTAGGTCTTGTGTCATCCTAGAATAACCCATAAAATATTATTATATTATGTATTTGACAAGTTGGCCCAGTCAGTTAGGAGAAGTCGACCCAATTGGGAAAAATTCACCTCAACGGAAGAATATAAATAGAGGATGAGTTGCTCATTTGTATTCACTCAACTCACTCACACAAGTTCACATAGGAGAGAGAGATAAATTCGCACAAGTGGAACAAAAGTTGATTTTGTCTTGGGGTTTATCTTTGTACTTTGTGAATTCTATATTGAGGAAGTTTTTCCAGGGTTTTCTCCCTTGTGGTTTCCCCGAGAGAAATATTGTGTTTGTTGTGCTTATACTTCTTTAAGTAATAGATTGTTTAATGTTATTATGTTAAACAAGTAAAAACTAACATGGTATAAGAGAAGGAATGAAAGAAAACACTGTGCAACCTCCGCAATTGCAGAAACTAGGGCTTCTTGTTCCAAGAGATCCCTCCATAAATCAGTTGAAAAAGAGGGTGCATCTAACTCACCCCACTAGGGTGCATCTTTCTGTCGAAGTAGAATTCAATTCCGATAATTTTCATTTTTGGGTCCCCCACTACATCCCGGGAGAACTAGGGCATCAAGTTTTTGGATCATCTGCTCACATAATTGGGAGAAGGAGTACTTTCACCAACTCACCTTGAGGAGGCGAATTTTCTCATCCAATTATTTTTCCAAAATTCTGAAGTTGGAAAATTAGTATTTCTCTGTCAAACCCTAGATCAAGGAAGAATCATCTTTTTAGAAGAACAACTTTGTTGGTAAGTCCTACATCTATTCTATTCCATTTGAAGTTCTCATTATATAAAGATGACAAACAATACCAATCTTGATGAGAATCTTGAGGGAGCAGAGAACTTCAGGGCATGGAAATATAGAATCATGCTCATACTTGAAGAACATGACCTAGAAGGATTTATAAAAGAGGGACTTATAGAACCAGAGGGAGATGAGGCCAAAACAAGGCATAAGAAGAATATGATCAAGGCTAAGAGGATCATAGTGAATTATATAAAAGATCATTTGATCCCTCATGTATCCTCAAAGAAGACTCCAAAATAAATGTTTGATGCCTTGACCAACCTATTTCAAGGGAAGAACATTAATAGGAAGACGACCTTGAGAAATCAACTCAAGGGAGTGAATATCTTGAATTCTGAGTCCATGCACTCATACTTCTCCAGAGTGTCCCAAATATAAGAATAATTAGAATCTATTGGAGACATGGTGGAAGATGTTGAATTTTTGATGACCACTCTGAATGGTCTCCCCAAAGATTGGGAACCCTTTGTTCGTGGAATATGTGCTAGGAAGAAATTGATCCAGTTTAGACAACTATGGGAAGGATATCAATGATGAAATCATCATTGGATTAGAATAAGGATGAATTTATAATCTTAAGGGTCATGCAGATTCATCACTGGTGACTAGTACCATGAGCCCCTGTGAACTATGGCATAGAAGACTAGCTCATGTACACTACAAATCCTTACCAATAGTAAGTAAGGTGGTGACTAGATTACCAGAAATCCAGGTCGACCATGAAGGGGTATGCAAAGGATGTGCTCAAGGAAAGAGTACGAAGAATCCATTTCCAAGCAGTGACAACAAAGCTAAAGGTATTTTGGACATTATTCATTCCGACATTTGTGGACCTATGTCAACCACTTCATTAAGCAGGTATGTGTATTATGCTTCTTTTATTGATGATTACTCCTACAAAACATGGATTTATTTTCTAAAGAATAAGAATGAAGTTTTTGAAAAGTTTAAAGAGTTTAAGGTTCTTGTAGAAAACCTCTCCAATAAGAAGATAAAGATACTAAGGAAAGATAATGCAGTGGAATACACTTCAAGTGATTTCAAATATTTCTGTAAACAAGCAGGGATTAAGAGGGAGCTTACTATTCCCTATAATCCACAATAGAATGGTGTAGCTGAAAGAAAGAACAAAACTATCGTGGAAGCAATGAAGGCCATGATCAAGACCTACCCATGCACCTATGGGATGAAGAAGCTAGAACTGCAGTCTATTTACATAATAGTATCTCTCACAGTGCTCTTGGAAACAAGACCCCATAAGAGATGTTCACCGGTATGAAGCTTGAAGTCAATCATCTAAAGATATTTGGATGTCCAGTATTTATTTGCATTCCAAAAGAGAAGAGATCGAAGTTGGAACCTTTAGGAAAGAAGGGAGTATTTGTGGGTTACAGTGAGCAATCAAAGGCTTATTGTATCTACATCCTAGGATTCCGCCAGATTGAGCTCAGCTAGGATGTTACATTTGATGAAGACACAACTTTTAACAAGTATAAGAAGACTCATGAGGATGAAGAGGATCATGAAGCTCGCAGAGTCATAGAAACTAATAATGTACCAGAAAGAAATGTTGAAGAAGAACCTATCACTAGAATATCATGACATGATAGAACCTCAGAGACCTGAGGAGACACCTCGTGAAGAAAATCCAGGGAAGATAATACCGGCTTGGGAACGGGAATTAATACAAGATGCAGGAAGATATGGTGCCCAAGAAGGAACCAATAGAGAAATCAAGAGACCAAGGCCATTCTCCAGTTATGTAGCCTTAATGTGTAACCTTGTTGATGAGGAACCGACATGTTTTGAAAATGCGGTAAAGAATAAGGATGGGTTGGATGCCATGAATGAAGAATACCAATCCATAATTAAGAATGATGTTTGGGATATGGTACCAAGACCAAAGGATAAGTCAGTTGTATCGTCAAAATGGATCTTCAAAACAAAACACTCAGCAGAAGGAATCATTGAAAAGTACAAGGCAAAGTTCGTAGCCTGGGATTATCTTAGAAGGAAGGAATTGATTATGAGGAGAATTTTGCTCCCATTGTGAGATATACCTCAATTAGAACCATCCTTGACTTGGTAGCTAAGATGAAATGGAAGTTACATCAGATGGATGTAAAGATGGCTTTCCTAAATGGAAAGGTAGAAGAAGAAGTATACATCGAACAACCAGAAGGATTTGAAACAGAAAATAGAAAGACACATGTATGTAAACAGAAGAAAGCATTGTATGGGTTGAAGCAAGCACCCATAGCATGGTATGGAAGAATTGATAGCTTCCTGATGAGCTTGGTATTTACCAAGAGTAAATCAGATTCTAATATTTATTATAATATTATGGATGATGAACCTATGATACTACTGTTGTATGTGGATGATTTGTTCCCGACAGGAGAAGAAAAGCCCATCACTGAATGTAAGAAGAAGCTTGTTGCAGAATTTGAGATGAAAGACCTTGGTATGATGCATTATTTTCTAGGTCTTGAAGTATGGCAGTTTATAGGTGAGATTTTCTCGAGTCAAGGAAAATACACAATTGAGATCCTAAAAATATTTGGGATGTTGGATTGTAAGGCCATGACTACTCCGATGGTGACAAATTTGAATCTTTTAAATGATGCTTCATCAGAGATAGTAGATGTCACGATGTACAGACAAATTATTGGGTCATTGATGGACTTGACCAATACCAGACTAGACATATGTTTTGTTGTGAACACCTTGCGTCAGTATATAGTGGAGCCCATAAATGTTCACCTGATTGCAGCAAAACATGTGATGAGGTACCTAAAAGGTACAATAAAATTTGGACTCAGATATGCTTCCGATAGTGATTTCAAATGGTACGGATATACAGACTCAGATTGGGTTGGAAGTGCCGAAGATAGAAAAATCACTTCAGGATGTTGCTTTAGTTTGGGATCAGGTATGATCTCATGGCTCAGTAGAAAGCAACCCTGTGTTGCTCTCAACACATCAGAAGTTGAATACATAGCAGCATGTTCAGTGTGTAGCGAAGCAGTGTGGCTTTGCAAGATGTTGGCTGGATTGTTCAATGCAGAGATATATGTGATCGATATTCTCTGTGATAACCATAGTTGCATCAAGATGACAGAGAATCCAGTATTCCATGATAGATCGAAACACATTGAGGTCAAGTTTCACTATATTCGGGATATTGTGCAGAAGGTAGTTCTAAATCTCAAGTATGTTCCTACAGAGGAACAAGTTGCTGATGTGTTGACTAAGCCTTTGTCTCGCATAAAATTTGAATACTTTCAAGACAAGCTTGGTGTGGTCCGAAATGACCTCCCTCAAAAAAGGGAGTGATGATGATGATGATTCCTGTCCTTAGGGGACTGATGCCAGTCCTGAGGTGACTGAAGATTAGCACTAGCTGACTGATATGATTCCAGTCCTTAGGGACTGATGTCAGTCCTGAGGTGACTGAAGATCAATACTAGCTGACTGATAGGATTCCAGTCCTTAGGGACTAGTGTCAGTCCCGAGGTGACTGAATATTGGTACTAGCTAACTGATAGGATTCTAGCCCTTAGGGACTGATTCCAGTCCTGAGGTGACTGATAGGATTCCAATCCTTAGGGACTGATTCCAGTCCTGAGGTGACTGAAGATCAGTATTGGCTGACTGATAGATTTCCATTCCTTAAGGGACTGATGCCAATCCTGAGGTGACTGAAGATCAGTGCTGGTTGAATGATAGAGTTCTAGTCCTTAGGGGACTGATGCCAGTACTGAGGTGACTGAAGATCAGTAGTGGATGAGTGATAAAGTTCCAGTCCTTAGGTGACTGATTCCAGTCCTGAGGTGACTGATGTCAGTGCTAAGGTGACTGAATATTAGTACTTGTTGATAGATAGAGTTCCAATATTTTTGGTTATTGATGATTGATGTTGTTGTTCTAGTATATTTTTTATTGATGATGTTGCTGATGATGATGTTCCAACAGATGATGTTGTTGATGATGATGTTCCAATAGAGGATGTTGCTGATGATGATGTTCCAGCAGAGGATTTTGTTGATGATGATGTTCCAGCAGAGGATGTTGCTGATGATGATGTCCCAATAGATGATGATGTTCCATCAGAGGATGTTGCTGCTGATGATGTCCCAGCAGATGATGTTGCTGTTGATGATGTTCCATAGAGTATGTTGGTGATGATGATGTTCCAACAGATGATGTTGCTGATGATGTTCCAACAGAGGATGTTGCTGATGATGATGTTCTAGCAGATGATGTTTCTGATGATGATGTTCCAGCATATGATGTTGTTGATGATGATGTCCCAATAGATGATGTTGCTGATGATGATGTTCCAGCAGAGGATGTTGTTGATGATGTTCCAATAGAGGATGTTGTTGTTGATGATGTTCCAATAGAGGATGTTGTTGTTGCTGATGATGTTGTTGTTGTTGACGGTGATATTCTAGTAGATGATGATGATGATGTTGATGAGGATGTTCCAACAGATGATACCCCATACATATAATGATCCAAAAATTTCCTATGACATATAGAGATTCACAAGTCAGTTGTGTAGTTGTTGATGTTTCCTGTAGAATACCTTCCTAGTTAAGAGGGAGTGTTAAAGAAATGTTACTATGAAAGATATTCTAATTGTATTTGTCTATTGTATTATTGTATTCCTCCTTCAGGATATGTCATTGATGTAATTGATAATGTAAAAGTCATTGAAAGAGTCAATGTAAACCTTAGGTCTTGTGTTAGCTTAGAAGAGCCCATAAAAGATTATTATATTATGTATTTGACAAGTCGGCCTAGTCAGTTAGGAGAAGTCGGCCCAGTTGGGGAAAAGTCACCTCAACAGAAGAATATAAATAGAGGATGAGTTTCTCATTTGTATTCATTCAACTCACTCACACAAGTTCACATAGGAGAGAGAGAGAGAGAGAGAAGTTCGCACAAGTGGAAGATAAGTTGATTTTGTCTTGGGGTTTATCTTTGTACTTTGTGAATTCTATATTGAGGAAGTTTTGTCGGGGTTTTCTCCCTTGTGGTTTCCCTGAGAGAAATATTGTGTTCATTGTGTTTGTTGTGCTTGTATTTATTTCAGTGATATATTTTTTAATGTTATTATGCTAAACAAGTAAAAACTAACAACTTATAGGATGAGTACCCTATAGTTAGTAGCACTAAAAATGCATTTACAAGCAATGATGGATAAGGAATATAATCAATGAAGTGTATCTTGGTGGGAAACAACCATCTTGTTTGTGAAAAAGAAAGATAGGACTCTTACCATGTGTATTTACCACAAACAACTGAATAAAGTAATAATGAAGAAAAAGTATTGATTGCCTAAAATTGATGATTTATTTAACCAAATAAGAGGGGCAACATTATTCTAAAAAATTGATTTAAGGTTAGGATATCATTAAAGTCGGAAATAAGGACAAAGACATCCACAAAAAAAACCTTTAGAACAAGGTATAGTCATTGTGAATTTGTAGTGGTATAATTTAGTCTCGCAAATGCATTAGTTACATTGATGTGCCTCACTAATATCAAAATGACAATATGAACAATAACGTGATTTCTCCTTAAAGGAGATGGATAACTAGTAACAAGATTTATCTCTTATAAGTATATTCAAATCCTTTTTCCCGTATAGGAGTTCCATAAACTTTAGAAAAACAATTTTTTTTGGGGGGTGAATGGTGTTGTTCAAAAGGATTGAGGTGGTCACAACAATATTAATAGTGTTTACTTTAGACAATTTTACTTAACATGCCACTCATTTTAAGTATATCAATGATTTTATATCAAATGTAGTGAAGTTTTTGGAGATAAGATATGTTAAAGTTTAGAAACATCTTAATGTTCGGATTGGAGACTCCACCCATCTTTAAGGGATCCAAATGAAGCTTTTTTGAGATAAAAAAGAGTGATTCTATGGAATGAATAAATACATTCAAAGGGATTTAGCCATTAGAACAAAATACATATGTGCTTTATTAATGCATTGTAGTTGCATTGGGAATACAATAATTTAGATAGTATTTGTGTTCTATATATACATGTGAACAATTCATTAATAATTTACCTGCTTGTGTTGTGGAAAATGTAGTGATAAACATGGTAAGGCCCATTGAATTAATGGAGGGTTCCATGGTTGTTATAATAAGGGATTAATATAGCCTCCCACCACAATAGACAGATTCATGGAAATCCTCATTTTCTTTTACACTCCTTGGAAATATTTTGAGTTTTGATTAAGCATTAAAGAAGACATATGCGATATACAAAGCTAAAATAGTTTCACTAGTTGGAAACTACTATGATATTAACTTGCTAATACTAATTCTTCCACTGTAATGGTGTTTGCAACATGCTTATCAAATGTTTCCAATGATTCCATCGATCAAATCTTGCTTATTGCAAATGGGAGTTATCCTATTGCTACCACTTGAGATTCATATCAAGTTAATTTTTCTTATTTTTCTTATTAAGTTTCAATGTTTGTTCATGGCTATGTTTTTCACTTAACATATTTATCAAAAGGAAACATGTATTGTGCACTGACATGTTTTGCTACATCATGTTCTAATATGTATTGCAAAAACAACAATCTTATGTTTGGAAACATCACTACACAACAAACAGGTCACTTAGCCACAAATTAAACCTAAGTGTTTGTTGAAGGAGGAGGTTTGGTTTTAACTTTTAAAAATTGGCATGAAACTTTAATTTTTTTTTGGGTGGTTTCAGATATTTACCCACCTTTTTGTAATCTAGCACAAAATAGATCATCTCTATTTATGAGAAGAAGAAGACCAAGAATGTAGAGCTTTCATAACCAAGTGAGGCGCATGCTGAAGTTAATCTTAAGATCTACTCTCTAATTTTAACTCATGTAAGCACAATTTGTGTTGAAGGCAAAGCAACTTGCATTAATGTCTCCATGGAAAGAACAAAGCACATGAAAATGTAATAGGCATGTATGGCATGGAAGGATGGACATGTTCATCTTGAGTAAGGCTCTTGTATCACTCAAAACATTCTTGATTGACTCTGTATTCTTGAAAACCAAACAGACTTTTCATAAGTGATGCTCTTAAACCTTGACTTAACACTACTTTCCACCAACAGTTATGGCAAGTCTGTCTAGCTACACTAGGTTTGTCTACGACAGTTACTTGTACACTCTGGTGCCATCGACAGTTACTGTAATGGATTTTTTTTCCATGTCAATCTTTGTATACTCTGTTTCTTGATAAGAATATCGAGTATAGCTTTTTTTGAGTGAAAAACAAAAAAACCTGTTTAAGTGACATTCAAATTTTTTTAATGGAAATTTCAAAATTTCTGTCAATTTGTTGACTGGTGAAGCTAATCCATGAATTCGAAATAAGATTAAGAAACTATAACTGCTTTTGCTTCCTTTTCTAGCTGACACTTCAAAAAAATTAAACGGAAATCTCAAATTTCTGGAAGAAGCTAATCCATGAATTCAATAGAAGATTGAAGAACTATAACTGTTTTTGTGTTTTTTTTTAATATTTATTTTAAATATATTTAAAATATTTACATCATTCATAAATATCCTACTGATCAGCAGATCATTAGCTAAACCTAGTTCGAAAAAAAAAAATTACACTGTCCAACCCTAACTTCATCTATAGTTCTACGGACCTACTCTTAAGGTACTATGTTTTCTACATCACAACGCTGCAACTCTCCCATTTCTAAAACCAGACCGAACTCCGACTTCTATTGCTAAAAGGACTTCTATTTCAGACGTTGTGTTGTAAACTCCAAAACCTGTTACATTCGAGGGGAATAAATGGGTTCTGCAGCAAGGTAATTTTTGGTACACCCATGAGGTTGTAGATCAGTGGAAGCAAGCCATTTTCTAATGCCTTAGTAACAAATTTCACTATTATGATTATTAGAAACCCAATTATCACACATTTAAAAAAACACAGTTGCACCAAGATGTGGGCCAAAAAGCCTTAGAACATATTGTTAAACTCTGAAAAAGTGTGATTGATGCCAGACACCTATGCAAACAAGGGAGTATCTTATCAATTGTATGAAGAGTAGTACCAAAACCTAACAAATTTTCACCCAGATCATCATGCATGTTAATCATCTTTACAAGTATCCCAAACAAGGTTGAGTTAACAATATATGCTCACCACTCCTAAATCAACACCATTGAAGGCAACGTGGAACTTAAAACTGGGGTGGGTAGCTTCCTAATAGAATACGCAAAAAGCCGTAGGAATGCAAAGTTGTCCCAAACGGATGTGGCTAGACACAACAACATATTTTGTTCATTTATGTGCTTCCAAATATATATACTATCAACAAAGCAATCAAATAGTCAAAAAAATATTTTCCATACCATTTTTTTTTTTGCCTTAAGTAATAAATGAATTGAGTCTTTCATGGACTATAAACTAGATAATAAGAATCATTGTGCTAAGGACAACAGTGCGAACAACATGTAATAATGAGTGCACTCCAAAGTAGATTATTCCTGGAAAATAGTGTTATTTGGATCAATAAATGAAGCAAGATATAATTTCATAATAAAACCGAATCTATTACTCTCATTCTTTTATGTCTATTTTATCCAAATTAAGCTATAGAATTATTATGTTTGTGTTAAAGAAACCCATAAACTATCTAAAACATGTCTATTTTATTATTACCTACAACTTTTCAATACCAATTAGCAATGACAAGGTGACCCACAAATAAATAACCACCAACTTAAAGGTAAAACCAGGTGTGTTGTATATGTTTTTGATAATATAATTATATAGCAAGTACATGCATTCATACACAAAGTTATTCTTACTCTCACAGATGGATGCTACCCTAAACTTTGATTATAGTTGAGAAACTTAAATTATTTCCATCAGACCCCGAAAGAAAATTTGTATTAGGAATATGTGTTGACAACAACCCATATTTCAATGCATTTTCCTTTTCTTCTTTAGTTGTTGCCAGCTTTCTAACATGTGGAAATGAAGGCCTTGGAGCTGAAGTTATATCCTAATATTTTGTAACAAAGGATCAATATTTATTTATATCCTTAAAAAACAGACACCGATCCTCTTTAGATGATGTATTTAACTTCTAATTTCATCTGGGACACTAGTTTCATCTAGAGTAGCAACTAGCATTTCCAATAAATGGTTATAAGATAGCTTCCTACAGAGTAATTATTCATATCCACAAAATAAATACACCAATGCCTATTTTGTACAATAGTTATGTACAGGGACAATGTCCTTAGTCATGCTCATTCCTTCGCTAATAAACTACTTTCTAAAACACTGCTAACCAAATGGTATAATGGCAGATTATAAATTTATACTCGCATGTATATAGCTTAGAAATTAAACCAATATTAGAAGTGTCATATGTCTTCCTAATTCATAGTGGCCACTCTTGAACGGAAAATGAAAAAAACACTACATTATTGCCAAACATTTCAAATCCCAAAATCCCAATGTGATTTTATTAATTAAAAACAATATTAATTGTGAAAAAAATAGATAGGAGATCATACCCAAAAAAGAAGAGGAAGGAAACCCATATAGAAGGGCACAAAAACAATACACGAGAGATAATAAAATATGCATCAAAGAATGGGTGTTTCAGCCTCTGATATAGACAGAAATACAACACGACATATCATTAAAAACCACAGTGAGAAAAGTTGCACATATTTTTTAAATCAAGAAAATAAATGTCCAAAGGGTTAGACAACTGTATAGATGAAGATCAAGTAGGCCCAGTTTATAACAAAGATGTTCTAATGTCAATGGGCCCCTAATGCACACCAACCATTATAGATCAACATAGATCCATCTTAAACCTGGATCTATCAAAAACCGAGAGGGATCCAATTTCTTGAGGTGTAAATTTCTTTTTAATTTAATTATTTTACACATCCAAAAAAATCTAGAAATTTGATCCCTCTCGGTGTTTGATAGATCTGGGTTTAAGATGGATCTATGTTGGTTTCAATTTTTTTTAATGAGCCGACATAATTTTTTTAATTACTTTTCATTTGGTTTTAAATTTTTATTTTATGAACCGACATGGATTTTTTTAATTACTTTTCATTTGGTTTTAAATTTTTATTTTATGAGCCGATATGGATTTTTTTAATTACTTTTTATTTTTGGTAACATAACGCTATGTTACGTTACGTGACAACATCTCCCCCATATTGAGTTGTAGAGCACCTTGTTCCTCTTAGTGCAAAAATTTAGGGCTGATTTGTGACCATGGATTTATATTTACTGTTCTAAAAAAATGAACTTTTTTTTCTTCAAAAAATGAAGTTTCTTTACACTAGTTGCCCAAAGAATCTCGCTTCATGTTAAGCTTTACAATTAATGCACAAAAGAGTCTAAGTGCTGCTTTTTTTCTATCATATATCAGAAAAGATGTCTCGGAAAAGAAACAAAGATATAATGAAATATGCATATTTTGTTCAGATGTGATGAAATTACAATTCTGAGTCTATATTTATATTCAATCCATTAAAAGTGACCAGTCAATTGTAAAAAAAATAACAAGTTTATTTAGGGACTTTGAAAACAAAGCGTTTTAAGAACTTAAGTGACAATCCCAAACTCAATAGAGAAACGGGTATCGATGCATATACCAAAGAAACCAAATTTCTATATTTTCAAGAACCATGAGAATCCAATAAAATCAAGGAACTTTAAGCACTTATGTCAAAATCTAAGATCCAATAAAAGTGCAAACATGGACATTAGATTTAACAAA
Source organism: Larix kaempferi (assembly GCA_027924585.1). Lineage (NCBI taxonomy): Eukaryota > Viridiplantae > Streptophyta > Pinopsida > Pinales > Pinaceae > Larix > Larix kaempferi. Next base: position 17,554,894 of record BSBM01000123.1, on the reverse strand, counting down.
AAGTGAAATATAAAGGACAACTTCAATTGTTTGAATCCAATAAAATAAGGAACTTTAAGCACTTATGTCAATTTCTGAGATCCAATAAAAGTGTAAACATGGACATTAGCTTTAACAAAAAGTGAAATATGAAGGACAACTTCAATTTTTTCAAAATAAAACCTTTAGTCAACAAGACAATAGTGGCTGGATTGTAAAAAGTGTTGTAGGTTGTTTTGCAATAATCAGAATTTTTATATTTCAGCAATATTGTTATCCTTAGTTAGTGTGAATAATACTTGTTGGCATGGTCTTTGCAAATGGAACATTCCGGCTGAGATGCTTTTTGAATAGTCTTTGTACGAAATTTCAGCAATCGTAGGACAATTGTTTGAGTTGAAATTTCAGCAATCGTAGGACAATTGTTTGAGTTGTGGATTGTGCAAAGTGCATTCGATTGTGTCTTCTTCTATCTCCAAAATGTATTCCACACTATGCTCATATTTGCTTGTTGTTTGTTATTTGTAAGATGCACAACTGAATGAAATTTTGCACTATTGGTTGATTACATTTTTCACAGGTTCACTGAAATGGAGGTGTAAAGACATTTGTTTGCTTTCAACAATCCTTGTATTTGCATAGAGTATATGCATTTATTAGTTAGTTTAGTTTTTTGGCTGGGAAAAAAGAAGGGAGACTATTAACCGATGGAGAGAAAACAAAGATATGTAGGTGCAAACACATATTTTTTGGGGTTTTAATAAACACATATTTTGGGGAGTTTTAATAGATTCTGTACCTATATATGTACTTTTAGCATTTGCTATTTGGTCTAATTTTTTGGAGAAAAAAAGACAAGAAAGTTTAAAAAACAGAGACTATTAACAGATGCAAAAAAAACTATGAAAGGCAACTTACTTGAGTCTTTGATTGCAGAATTGCAAGCAAATTTTGTTTTGCAAAGTCATCATTAAGAACGTCGACAAATGTTGATGAAGAAAAACACAACATGTGGCTTCCTTTTGGACCATTTTTGACAATATTTTTTAATAGATACAATGGTGCAATGTCGGATGTTATTTGTTCTTGTATTTGTAGAAAAAAATCTTTGTACTGTTCATTAAATTACACCTAGAAGAGATAGAGATCTGATCAATATGATTAGCTTTATCCAATAATTTAGAGTCACTAGAGCTATTTGTATATTTGAACAACAACAAAAAACTAGGGATTCTAAATGGATGAAAAGTGAAATGATTTGTATTAAGAAGAACAATATTTACAGTTGCATGATCATTTGTTGTTTCTCCATCTTTGATATTCAACTCATATTTTCTATTGTTTTGCTGGAATGCAATGACAATTGTTGCAACATAACCAACATAATGGTTATTTGATGCCAAAAATTCATTGACATTGGTATCTTGTGGGAGTTTGTGATATTTGCAAACTTGCTCTATAGTTTCGATTGTAGTTTTTTCTAGCATTAATATGCAATATTTTGCATTTCCTATGTCGTCTGGCCCTTTTTTTAATGCAAATTCCATGATTCTAACACTCATTCTAGGAAAAAACTGATCAATGAAACGGTTAATCAAAGGGTTGTTTAAGTTGATTGTTATTGTCATTTGACTATCTTTGTCAACTAAATCTACATGAACCAACTGTGTTTTTGCAGGCGATTTTGGGTTTTTTCCATGCCCAGGTTGATACAATGCTAAAAAATCTCCTTCAAAAATGTTGTTGAATGTCGTTGAACAAAGCTGAATTATGGAGGATGATTGCAAAGATGATTGCTTGAATCTAAAATTTCAAACAGACAAAAAACGTTAAGAGAGAAAAAAGTGGTAGTAGTTTTTTGCACTACTAGTGTTGCGAGGAACATTAAATTGTACAGGAGTATTAAAAAACTAATAATTTTTACCTCTTTTGTCTATCAACATTTGATGTTTTTTCCATTGTATTATGCAATTGGTTGGTTGTTCCTCTATGTAAATATCTTTTGAGAGTTTGCTCAAAATTTTCTTAGCTTTGATTGGAGCAGGTGTCAATAGACAAAAACAAATGCAAGGCAAGAGAAATCAATTGGAATATGTGAAAAAGTGTGTTTAAACATTAGGTTAAGATGTTGATGCCTATGCAAAAGATCAAATTGCTAAAGGACAATTCAACAATGCTAACCAAAAAAAGGTGAAAGTCATAAGATGTTTGTTAATGTGTCTATTATGTTGTATCTTGTTTTCGAAGACATGAATAACTTGTTTTTTTTTTAAGTAACCCAATCTACTTGAAATTCAATATAGGTATGAGATGTTTCTTCCAAGAATATGATTTGTATTACACAAGAGTTGTGAGCATAATAACCGTAAAAGGGTAATTTGACAATGGTTACCTAGTAGGTGATTTTTATCTGGTTGCTGGTGTTTTCTTTTTAAAGAAATTTAGATAGAAATATCAACTGCTGCATTTTTTTGTGATAGGTTAAGTCTTTGTTGAATGCAATATAGCCATGTAACATTTTGTATAGTGGAAAAGCTTGAAAACATGTTATGCACTAGCACAATATGGGCAACTATTGAAGTTAATGAGAACAAATGGCAATGAGCTATTCATGTTCTTCATTAAGTTTTTTTCCTAATATCATGATACCCAGTTATCTCTAGAACAAATGTTTTTAGCCAATTTGCTAGAGGTGTTTTTTTGGCATTTGTTGGTGTTGAATTTTGTGCATCAAGTCATGTTGAATGTTGCAATTTTCAAACATAGGGGCAATGGATTCCTTCTATACTGGTGCAAAATCCTATTTAGAATTAGACTGGAAAAGCATTAAAACTTTTTTGCCTAGTCCACTATGTTATATTTGGTAAAGGAGCATATATAGATTCTAATGTTAAATGCAATGAATAGAATTGTTTTATACTATTGTCAAAGGAATTGAAAAGCAAGTTGCATAATGGTCAGTCCAATAGGAATCAAAGACATTGAATCCAATATCGTTATTTTCTAGGTTTGTCCAAAAATGATCAAGTGTAGAGCAAGTGATGGTTGTTGTTTTAGTTGTGTGTAATTTTAAGCGATTGGTTGCCATGCACAATTCTATTTTTTTGGGGGGGGTGTGTTATTTTGCAAGATGCCAGTGTTGAAATCACCAACAATCAAGATCTGGTTGTTTTGTTGATTGTCTAATAGGATGGAATCCAAAAATCTAAAAATACTATCAAGCATGGAATGGATTCTGTTGTAAATATTCACTAGTCTAAAATCATTATTGTTGATTCTAAATTGAGTCATAATTGCTTTAGTGTACTTTGTTGAATGATTTTTTGAATTATTAATCACTATGTTTTTTTAGACGTGTGACAATGCCATTTATGGAGAATGCTGCTAGGCAATTGTATTGTTTTGTCAATATAGCTTCTTTAGGAACAAAATGTGCATGGGTTTATTGGAGAAATAGAATATTTGCTTGCGTCAATTCCTTGCCATTGATGATATTTTTCATATGCAAGGGAAGGATACGTGTTTAATGAACATACAAGCAACTCATTATGTTTCCTTATTGAATAGAGTCCATATTCAAGTTGCAAATGAGCATGGTTTTCAAGTCTATTTATTTCAACATCGACTTGATAAATTGAAAAAAAAATGGTTCTAATTTATTTATAAGATAAAGAGATTGAATGTTTTTTATATGAGAAAGGGGAGTATATACAAGTCTAGCTCAAGTGGTTGAGGGATGAAGTGTGACATGCTAAGTTCATCACAAGTATATTGTTGTATTAGTTTTGATCCCTGTTGTTTACTTGGACTTGTACCCTAAAGTATATAGGGTTTACCTTGAGTACCATCCTTGAAATAATAGGAAGTACTTGAGGTTTTACCTTGGATAATTACCTAGAAAAAAAATATGTGAGGCATTTGCAAAAGATGTAAACATATATACTAATCCAAGGATATCATGGTGAAAAGTACAACTAGTTGCAACATTATCCTAAATAAAATTTTATGTGATGAGGTTGGCATGCCTAAGCCTTTGGAAAAACTGTTTGATAAGATTACATCACATGGATTAATACAATAGAACTGCGATCTAGGAGGTGACTACAATTAGACTGAGCTCTTGTACTTTCACTTGACAATTCAAAAAACTTGCACTTTCACTTGGCAATCTAAATAACTAGAATAAAATTGAGTTAAATTTACTAATACACCAAGGCTTCTAATTGCAGTGATGGAGGTGGAAACCTAAAAGAATTCCAAGGGAAATATCTATCAAGTAGATTTTTATTTGCATTTGAAGAATGGTTTCAATAAAGGATGGCAATTGCATGTAGTGCATGTATTAGCATTAACATAATATAAAGGTAAAAAACTTGAAGATTTTCTAGTATTGCAAGAGTTCAATGATGCATTTCCAAATGATGTTCCAAGACTTCCTTCAAAGAGGGACATTGATTTTTCAATTGATCTAGTGGCTAGAATTGCACCAATGTCCAAGGCTACGTATAGGATGAGTATCCTAGGTCTAGTAGCACTAGAAATGCATTTTAGAGCATTGATGGATAAGGGATATAATCAATGAAGTGTATCTTGGTGGGAAAAAACCATCCTTTTTGTGAAAGAGAAGGATGGGACTCTTAACATGTTTATTTACCACAAAAAATTAAATAAATTAATAATGAATAAAAAGTATTGATTGCCTAAAATTGATTATTTATTTAACCAAATAAGAGGGGAAACATTATTCTAAAAAAATTATTTAATGTTAGGATATCATCAAAGTAAAAAATAAGGAGGAAGACATCCACACAACAACATTTATAACAAGATATGGTCATCATGAATTTGAAGTGGTATAATTTGGTTTCACAAATGCATTGTTGACATTGATGTGCCTCGTTAATATCAATATGACAATATGACAATATGAACAATAATATGATTTATCCTTCAAGGAGATGGATAACTAGTAATAAGCTTTCTCTCTTATAAGTATATTCAAATCCTTTTTCCCGTATAAGAGTTCCATAAACTTTAGAAAAAAAAAATTGGGGGGGAGGATGGTGGTTTCAAAAGGATTGAGGTGGTCACAACAATATTAATAGTGATTACTTCAGACAAATTTACTTAACATGCTACTCATTTTAAGTATATCAATGATTTCATATCAAGTATAGTGAAGTTTTTGGAGATAAGATATGTTAAAGTTTAGAAACATCTCCATGTTTCAATGTTTGGAGTCGAGACCCCACCAATCATTAAGGGATCCAACTAAAGCTTTTTTTAAGATTAAAAAAGAGTGATCTTATGGAATGGATAAATACATTCGAAGGGATTTATCCATTAAAACACAATATAAATGTGCTTTATGAATACATTGCAATTGAATTGGGAATATAATAATTTAGATAGTATTTGCGTTCTATATATACATGGGAGGAATTCATTAATAATGTGCTTGCTTGTGTTGTGGAAAATGTAGTGATAAACATGGTAAGGCCCATTGAAGTAATGGCGGGGGTTAATATAGCCTCCCATCACAATAGGAAGATTCATGGACATCCTCATTTTCTTTTACTCTCTTTGAAGATATTTTAAGTTTCGATTAAGCATGAAAGAAGACATATGCGATGTACAAAGCTAAAATAGTTTCACTAGTTGGAAACTACTAAGATATTAACTTGCTAATACTAGTTCTTCCAGTGTAATAATGTTTTCAACATGCTTATTAAACATTTCTAATGATTCCATGGATAAATCTTGCTTATTGCAAATGGGAGTTATCCTATTGCTACCACTTAATTTAGTTTAGTACATTAGAGGAAATTTGGATGAAAAATGGTCCGCCCAACCCTAATTCAAATTCCATTTCATCATGTATTAGCCAATCAAAATGCTTAAAAATTCAAAAGAGGTGCATGTAAAAAAATTGGAGGGAAAAAATAAAAACTACTTTTTTGGATGTATTTTCAGCTTATCTCTTTGTAGATTTACTCAAATTTCAAACTGGAGCACTCGTTGGATGCGGAATTAAATTCTGCATCGAATGAGTACCAAACTTGCATACTTTTAACATCATCTACATCACGAAAAATTGAAAATAACTAAGAAACACGTTTTTTCTCTCAGTAGAAACACGTTTTTTTTTAATGTATTTTCAAGTTTTCATGATGTGGATGTTGTCAAAAATATGCAAGTTGGGTACTCGTTCGATGCATAATTTAATTCCACATCCAACAAGTGCTCCTGCTTGAAATTTGAGCAAACCTACAAGAAGATAAGTTGAAAATACAATCCAAAAAAGTAGTCTTTTTACTCTATCTCTACTATTATTTTATTATTTTCCTTAGGATTTCCTTAAGTAGACCATTTTTCATCCAAATTTCCTCTAATGAGAGATTCATATTAGGTTAATTTTTCTTATTAAATTTCATTTGTTTGCTCATAACTATGTTTTTCGCTTAACATATATGTCAAAGGAAAACATGTATTGTGCATTGACATGTTTGGCTACATCTTGTTCTAGTATGTATTGCAAAAACAACAATCTTATGTTTGGAAGCATCACTGCACAACAAACAAGTCACTTAGTCACAAGTTAAACATAATTGTTTGTTGAAGGAGGAGGTTTGGTTTTAACTTGGAACTCTAATATTTTGGGTGGTTTTGAATATTTACTCGTCTTTTTGTAATCTAGCATAAAGCAAATCATCTCTATTTGTGGAAAGAAAAAGACTAAGAGAGTAGAGCTTCCATAACCAAGTGAGCATGCCGAAGTTAATCTTAAGATCTACTATGTAATTTCAAAAAGGTAGAATTTGTGTTGAAGGCACAGCAACTTGCATTAATATATCCATGGAAAGAACAAAGCACATGAAAAGGTAATTGGCATATATAGCATGGAAGGATGGACATGTTCATCTTGAATATGGCTCTTGTAGCACTCAAAACACTATTGATTGACCATTTTGCTAGACAAAGGAAGCCAACTCTATATGAGCTTAGATTTAAAGCATATTCTTGCACTGAAACGGTCTTTACAAGGAAAAAAACATCCTTGGTCTTCTTGTATCTTTATTTAAAGCTATCGTTAATGGTAAGCACACTACTCTTAATCTCATGAAGTTTAATGTTTTCATGTTTTATCAAAATATAAATAAGAAACTTCCTGTCCACCTTGTTGGTCATTTTTTTACGACATTGCAAGAAATTTGTTGGCTCAATACTATATACTCATTCATAACCTTCGTGTCTTATGCGAAGTTATTAGCTGAAACTGTTGGTAATGGATAAATGTTAGGAATAATGAAAAATCAATTGATAATTGGTTGTTATTGGAATCACAATAAGTTAATTGTTGGAATAAGGTTGGAGTTGGTTCTAAAATGCATAAGCTGTTTTTAGAAATATAGATTGATCATTTTAAGATTTAGAAAGTTTGTCATTGTTTTGAGTTATAAAATCATATAGTTGAAACATTTTGATCTCAACATTGTAGGTGAATTTCTATGAACTTGTATAACTATATTAAATACATGTATTTGAAACGTGACTACAATTACACTAAAAAGCAGAATTATAAAACTGTTAAACAATTAATATTTTTTGCACTCGATTTTCATGATACAATTAAAACAATTTAATATGTATATAAAGAATAATCATTATCGACATAATCAATATGTAACATTAACTTAAAACATTTTTAATTAACAATTTCTGTAAGTTAAAATTAAGATTTTCATATACATAAAAAAAAAAATTGATATTACAAAAAATTCAAGTTAAATGAAGTTGGAAAATTTAAACATAAACATAAAAGAATTGAGTAATGAATGTAAACGTTTTGTTTGTTGCTGCTTAAAATTTGATGTGATCTCTACTAAATCTGTATTCTTAAAAACCAAACAGACTTTTCATAAGTGATGCTCTTAAACCTTGACTTAACACTACTTTCCACCAATAGTTATGGCAAGTCTGTCTAGCTACACTAGGTTTGTCTACAACAGTATAATCACAACCACTCCATTTTGATGAAGCCTCTAACAAAGAGAAAATTCATGATGTTAAGAGAGAAGCTTCAACTGGTGGAGAGCACATTCTCGAGAAAGAGGAAGTGTTAGTTTTTTTGTTTCTCTTAACATTTTAGCAACTAACCATATGTTTCCGTCCTTTCCTTTGCTAGGGATTAGTCATTAGTGATTTATTTATATATAAATAATAAGTTGAGTGCTTGGCATGTGTTCACCACATAAATGAGAGTGCTTGTCATGTGGCCACACATGGACAAGTGTGATTGGCATGTATCTACCTATTCTTGCCATATGTGGGGCTCATTACTTGAAGAACTATGCATAGATTTTTGCTTGGTGTGTGGCCACCACATAGAGTGTGCTTGGCATGGGTTGGCCTTGGTCTAATTATTATTTGCACATGTGGAGCACATTACTTGAGGATTTACATGACAAGTGTACATTTGGTATAGGGCCATATCATGGAAGAGTGTGTTTGGAGTGTGTTGGTATGTGTCTAACTATTCTTAACATGGGTAACATTTTCTCATAATTAAACTCTCTTATTCTATAAAAAGAAAATTAAAATATTGTAATAAACAAGTTGTAATTATAATTTTTTTTTCATATAATGAAAATAGCATACTAATAATTAAGTAAATAGTATCAATGGATACATCCAAAGAGAAAGTTATATACTCCTCGCCCAAAAAAAACCGACCATGTCCAACCAAGATCATCCACTGAACAACAATACCAACAAGAACCAACCCATCCGCCGATGGCGAAACAATGGGCATATAATCAATAGAACCGAAACATAACCATCCCATCCGCCTAAGGCGAAACAATGGGCATCAAGGACCAATAGAGCCAACAAAAGTATCAAGCCCATCCGCCATGGTGAAACAATGGGCAGCTCAAAACATAGTAGAAACCAGAAAAACAAACCATAGAAACATATATCCCGGAAAGACAAACAACAAAAAGATAGCAACGACCATCTGAAGAACTACAGTGAGGCTAATCCGTCGACCAACCAGAAGTTGATCGTCCAAAAGGATTTAAAAACCTACAAAGCATATATAAAGCATTATCCACAGATAAAACCAGAGCTAGAAAGTGTGGTCCAAGCTGCTCGCCGAAATCATCACATCCATAGACCAATCCTCCCAAAAAATGAGCCCCGGAGTAGAAAGGAGAGCGCGTTTGGAAAGGTCGTCCGCCAACTGATTGGAGGACCGAGGGACGTGGAGAAAAGAAACAACCTCAACCCTGTTGATAAGGGAACGGGTCTTGTTCAGCCAATGTAGGAACATAAGAACCATGATATGGCCAGATCCATTGGTCCATGAAATTATCACCTTTGAGTCACCCCAGATCCGAAGACGAAGACAATCCAAATGGACGGCAAATCAAAGCAGAATCCATAAGGCCAATAGCTCACAGTGAGTGTTGGTTCCAGGTGCCAAATGCAACCAAATTTTGCAATAGCGGTTCTTAGAGAGGTATAAAACTGCCCCAGCCCCGCACATTGCACCTCCCGATTGGGAGGCACCATCGAAAAACCCACAAGGGTATGTGAGTACTAAGGGAAAAGGAAAAACAGTAATGGGCTTTGGGTTGCATGGACAATCTGAGTTAAAGGCCCGAAACGCAACAATCACACGACCCGCCATAATATCCAGGTGAAAAACGATTCCTTGAAAGATGCCTTCGTTCCTTGCTCGCCATAGTTCCCAGAAAACAAAAAATGGGAGTGCGTCCCAATATATGAATTTACGTCCCCATCTATGGAAACTCTCCTCTGGTCTGCCCGGATCCCAACTGAACCTCATGTTACATAATCCACTTAATTTAACCCATAAAGCAAATGCCACCGAGCAAGAGCCAAAAAGATGCATCACGTTTTCATCGCAGGATCCACAAAGGTGGCAAAGACCCGGTCCACAGAAGCCTCTGCGGCACAGATTGTCCCAGGTAAGTATCTTATTACTCATGGCCAGCCAAAAGAAACATTTTAATTTCAATGGGGCCGAGAACCCCCAGATCAACTTATACCACCACCTTATCTGTACCTGACACCCCGAGGTGATATAGTCATAGGCCAATTTGGCAATCGCAGCACCTGTAGCAGTGTTCTAGGACCAAACAAGATGATTGGGCACCTCAGATAAAGATAACTTCGTGTTTATAAGTCCATCCAAATAACGGTCCCATTCATGAGCCAAGTGCCCCAACAACCCCAAGTGAGTCGCCCGAATCCAGAAAGGATTCCTACTCCCATCAGGGTGCCTATTAAAAGCATGGTTCAATGTTAAATAGCCTCTGGATCGAAGGAATCCAATAAGCACATCGGAGAGTTTGAAAACAATCGGGCCACCCAATATAGGATCCTCCTCTAGCCGGATATCCCTACCATTTCCAGGTATCCAGGACAGCCAATCATATAGGTATTGGAAGGAGCCATGTAGACCACGCCAAATATTGGAAGCACCACCTCCCCCCGGGGATCCACGCCGAAACCAATTCTCCATTGAGCAATGCTTCAAATATTTTGCCTTAATAACCATACTCCATATAGAGCCCGAGGTAAGTGCACGCCACAGACTCTTTATTTTGAGTGCTAAATCAAAGTTCCCCAAATATTTTATAGCCCAACCCCCAAAATGTTTCGGTCGGGCCAGGGGTCTCCAATTTGCCAGATGGAACCTGTGTGTCGAGCCATCCTCAGACCAAAGGAACGAAAAAATACATTTGCGAATGTTCAGGAGGATGTACTGGGGTATTTTGCTGAGGGACATCCAATAAACAGCCAGATTTTGTAGCACCGATTTGATTAATGTAAGCCTCCCTCCCAAAGTGAGCCAACGCCAGCACCAATGGCTGATGTGTTTGTCAAAACGATTTAATAACCAACGCCAATCACAGATGAGGTAGTTGGTCGGCTTCAAGTAATATCCAAGATATGTGGTGCCACCCAAAAGTTCCCGAAAATTGAAAGGGAAGAAATTACTGACCATAGATTTAACCACCAAATCCACATTATTTTCCAAGAACTAAGATTTACCTGAGCTAATAAGCATCCCAGAGGCTTTGCAGAACAGGTCCAATATATTCTTATAAGAGCGCCATTCAATAATTGAGCAGGGGCCAAAAAACATTACATCATCTACGAACATAGTGTGGGTGATGGAAATATGTTCAGACATTTTGATACCCAGAATGAGTCCATCTCGTTTAGCCTTGATGATAAGATGACTTAGACCTTCAATAGTCAGCAGAAACAGTAATGGAGATAACGGGCATCCCTGGCGAAGGCCACGAGAGCTCTTGAAGAAACCGGAGGGTAGACCATTGATAATCACCGCAAAATTAACAGAGGTGATGCAAGCCATAATCCATTTGACCACAGCCCGTGGTAGACCAATTTGAACCAGAGCCAGGCGAATGAAAGTCCAATCCACCCGATCGTATGCTTTTACCAAATCTAGTTTAAGGAAGAGGGAACTAAGCTGTTTCATCTTAACAGTATGGAATACCTCCTGAGCAACTCCAACCGCATCCAGAATCTGTTGATCCTCCAGGAAACCATACTGCTTCATAGAAATGTATTTAGATAACCCAGGCTTGATGCGGATAGCAATGATCTTAGATATGACTTTATAAATGAGATTACATAAAGATATGGTCTAGAAGTCTCCAAAATATTCAGGATGGGATTTCTTGGGAATAAGAGCAATGAAAGTAGAGTTTAATGCACCAGTGACTAATCCCTTGCAGCGAGACTCCTCAATGACCGCCCACAAATCGGGACCCATAATATCAAAGAACCCAATAAAGAGTTCAATCGTCCATCCATTCGGACCAGGGCACTTATCTTTGGCAAAACCTTTTAGTACAGCTTCGATATCCAGAAGGGAAATTTCTCTAAAAATAATGTCTCCCTCCTCATCAGAGAAAAGTTGAGGATACTCTTGGATGACCTTGAATTGCTCGATCATAGGTATGTCCTTTGGGTCATGATAAATTTCCTGAAAGTGACACCGAGCCTCAGCCTGTAAACTGCCAAGCGTGGATATGCATCTACCATTATGATCATTAATATCCCAAATAGTGTTATGGATACGACGGGCATCAGCAAACTTGTGGAAAAACTTTGTATTTTGATCCCCCGCTTTGATCCACAAAGCCCGGCTTTTTAGCCTCCAGGATTCCTCCTTAAAACGGAGAATTTTTAGCTTGCGACCTTCCAAGTCCATGAGAGAAGCCCGCTGAACATTATTGAGAAAACCTTTGGCCTTATTTTCCAAAATTATTGCCAAGTCCCCTTCAATCTGAATGAGTTCCTGATCCATTTCCACCTCTCTCGACTTAGTCCATTTAGTGATACAAAATCCTAAACTGCGTAGTTTGGCAACTAGAATATCCATTGCAAATACTTCCCCAGAGGTGTCGATGTTGGACCAATGATCTATCACCACTTGTTTGAAAGCCTGGTCCTGAAGCCATGTAGCATTAAATTTGAAGGGGTAATTATGTCGACAATGGGATGTTTCCACTTGAAGATGATGGGGAAATGATCGCTTATTTTTGCATTGTGCACCCAAGACTGGAAATTTGAGAATTTTTCCAGTAGCTTTTCCGCCACGAAAAAATGATCCAAGCATTTAGATATGAGGGCATCATCTAACCGACCATTTGACCAAGTGGGCGATAGAGGGGATGGTTCAATATCCACAAATTGCCGAGTGTCAAATAAATCCCTGAAAAAGCCACCCAAGGGGTCCAATCTGGCACGTCTCCCCCAAATCTCGGAGGCCCCCCAGGTAAAGTTGAAGTCACCAGCCAATATCACGTTCTCTAAAGACAGTAGTTGTTAAGAACAGACTGAATTCCAGAAATCCTCCCTATTCTGGTATGGGCAATAGCAATTAACCAAATTCATGGTCTCTAGGAACCCTTTCAGTCTCCCTGTTAACAAAATCCCAACAGAAACACTAAAAGTTTGTAATTCAAGAACCAGAGGGTTCCAAGCGTCCCGAAAGTCCAATGGCGTCAACCGCACACACCATCCAAAAAGGTTTGATTTTGGTGAAAAAAGTCCGCGCTGTCTCAGCACAGACCATAGTTTCTTGTAGGAAAACAATATCAGGATTAGAAATGTATAGAACTCGTTTGAGGGCTAGCATTTTAGGGAGGCCCCCCACTCCCCGGATGTTGAGGGAAAAAATGATCATCTGCGACCCCTTGCAAGGGCTTTAATGCCTCTAAGCGCCCCATAATCATGAGAAGTAGGAACCCCATAAATATCAGTGGGAGAGGAATTTACATTGTCTCCCTCCTTAGAACCACCATTCAATGCACCCTTTATTTTCCTCGCACTACGAGTCTTTAGAGGCGAAAAATCACCTACTAAACCTTCGAATCTGGCACCCTTAGTGGCCATTGAAGGGTTACCATGGGAATGTTTTCCACCGGCTTTTCAGAGACCGTGTCACCCACCACCTTGTTCTTAAAAAAGGTAGGAATAGGGTCCTTCTTGACCATATCCTCAAAGGAAGGGATTAAGAGGGTTTGGGGGTTACCAGTGGTAGTTTCTTCGGACAACTGTGCAGGGGACGGAGACGGAGGAAAGGTACAATCCTGAGGTGTTGAAGGGAGAGAAGGGTCCGAAGAAACGAGGACCGTATCAGAAAGGGAGGGTTTAGACATAGGAGATACCGGTTCCGTCGGCGCAAAGGCAGCGAGGGTGGGGCTAAGGATAGGACCCTTGGAAATATCCACAACCGGACAAACATTAAGGGAGGACTCAAGTGAAACGGACTAAGACGAAAGACCAATTCCAACATCTTTATTAACATTCAGATCTCTAATGAAATATTTTTCCATATCATTAAGGGATTGATAAAAAACAGGATCATAGTGCTCGAGCTTACCCATCGTGTCAAGCTCATCAATTCCCGGGGGAGGAAGACGACTGGAGTAGCCATCCAAATCACCCGCAGCATCAACCTCAAATTCGCTACTATGACCGGATGACCACAGTGGGTCCTCCAAAAGTCGAGTGGGTCGCACCGAGGTTTTGCAGTGACGCCAAAGATGGCCAACCTCCATGCAACGGGAGCAGCGGAACAAAATGCCCCAATAGTTAATGACCCTGAGTATAGGTCCTACCCCTCCAATCAATATGTAAAGTGTCAATGAGGCCCATAGAAATATCAACCTCCACAAGAAGATGACCCATCTGCTTGTCAATGTCGTCCAAGACCTTCGACTCAAGATGTAAAAACCTCCCAAGCCTATTCCCAATGGCCTCAAAGGCACCATGGTTCCACATGGCTAATGGGAGGCCAGGCAGAAGCACCCACAAGTGGTGAAAACGAATGGTCGCACGATCCGGATCAAAATCCGTGTGCCAACGCTGCAACATCAAGCTCCCCACACCCTTCAGCCAGAGCTTACCCAATATAAGAGTAGCATGTTCCTCCGTTTGAAACTTGAAGCCGAACCAGCCTCGTGCAAGAATGGATACCTTGGGTACATAGTTTAATTTGGGTCCCCAAGTTTCAGTGACCAATCCAACAATGTCTTTCCAATTCATGGCCAGATAGGAGAATCGGCCCACAAGAACGGTCATATTGAATGCAACGATCTCCTCCAAACCCACTTCCCTACCCATGGATAACCCGTGTTCACCGGGACGACACATATATCTCTCGAGTCGTTGCTGTGTGCGTCTACGTCCAGGATCCTCAGATGAGGAATTACCACCACTCGCCCCCGAGCGAGCTTGAGATACCTGGCCATTTCGACCACCAAACCGTCCATTAGAACCAGCCGACACCTGTCCCTTCTTTGCAATGTGTCCCGAATCAGATGGTGGTCTAACGTCGCCCGCCACATGTGGATGTTTTCCCTTCAGCATGTCCCGATATACTTCATCCGGCACCAACAACCCATTCTCCTCGAGCCAAATGTCAGTCTCAGATGGAGGTGTGACATTTTGGATCTGGCCATTTCGACCACCAAAAACGGTGTCGTCAAATTGCAAACCGCTCTATCCCAAAACCACACACCAAACCCCAACTTCTATAGAAGAGTATCGAAAACCAACCCAACCAGGGATAAACCACCACAAAGCGGCAGGAAAATAGTCACCCACAATATGACAGGAAAACAAACAAGAAACCACTTATAGTGAGGACGGAAATAGCCAACACGAGATCCTTTGTTCACGGTCTCGAAGAAACACCAAACCCCAGCATAGACCACTACAGCCCTGTAGTTGTAACGGTTGCATAAAAAGGCGGGATAATCCACCTTTACCCTCAAAAGACGCAGACCATAATCAGTTGTCGGTGGCCACAAAAACCCAAGCACCACATCATATACCACTGCAATCCATATGTGGTTCCGACATCAAAACCCCTGGGTTAAACCGACCGTTCCCAGAAGTTGTAATTTCCAAAATCAAGGACCACCGTGTTGTCGGTCAAAATGGAAACCGTGCATAGAAAGAACGCCAGAGCCAATATCTGGTAAGATCTCCAGGAGGAAAATATAAGTTACCCAAGACGCATCATGGAGCCCCCAGAGATGCCCGAATCTAGGCAAAAATAGAAAAAGCAAAGTTGTACCCCATTCCGATAGCACAAACTTTGTGTCGACTAGACTGACACTTGGGGGATACTAGAGTTAATCCACCAAAAACATATAAGTAAATATTGGGAAAAACCAGCCAAAATGTGCATCCTCGACACCTTTTTGAGAGGATACTCCGGTTAAGGTTGAAAGTCCAAATTACCAACCACGGGTAGCTACATTCAGGTATCAGACCGGAAGAGATGCATTGTATTTTGGTTCTATGCTTGAATATGCCAAACCCTAAAAACCCTAAAAAAACACTCCGCTCACCACTCGCGGCTCCAGCCCAAATCCTTTCAACTACGGTACTTCGTATTTGACTCTCAAGTTGTAATTATAATTATTCTTTATATATCCATGAATAAATTTTTATGCAGATTTAATAATTCTTATTTCTAGTCTTCTAACACTTAAAAATTTAAAATTTTAACATTTCATGTTTCCCACCATAAAATAACCCTTAACCCTTACTCAAAGGTGTACAACATTTAAAATAAAATAAGCATGTACATAATCGCGCATTAGATATGCATTTTGAGATATATGAGTTTAGGGTTGAGTCATATCCATGGTTCATAACTCATGTGATTTAAGATTTTTTAATTTTAGATTTATTGGAATCTGGTATTTATCTTTCTTAGATTTAATGTAAGATATTTATTATATTCAAGATTGATATTTTTTATACTTAAGAAAGGAGTAAGTTAAATATAGGATTTGTATTTTTTTGTGATTTCTATTAGAATTAAGTGATTTGATTTTCATTGAAATTATGATTTTCATTATTGAAATTGTAATTTTGATTGTAAAAATGGATTGAGGATTGCCTATAGGAAACCTAGATTATGCAATTCCAACAATTTAAAACTGCACTTTCAACAATTTATACCAAATGTTATGCAAATCATCAATCTTTTATATCACTTAAGTGACACCATAAACTTCTTGCTTTGCATAATCTTTATTCTATTTAAAACTTCATTAAATACACACAATTCTTGCCTTGTAAAGATGATTCAAAGTTGTAAAGATGATTCAGAGATGTAAAGCTAATGGTTCAGAGTTGGTAAAGTGAACAAAACTAAACTAAAGTCTGGTTAAACAGAAAAACTAAATAAATTACTCATAAAAATGGACAGATTGCAACCATGTAGTATTGGCATTCGTTGCATCGGGAAGACCATCATGATTCATCACACTCACACTATATAAAAATCTGTAAAGCAACATACACATGCCACATGCAAGCCAGCCCATAATTTTTTTTTGGCCAGGAATGTGCATAGAATTGAATATAACCACGAATTCAAAAGAAGAACAACAGAGAGTATATACTTATTTATTTGTATTGAGATATTTACATTTTTAGTGTATCACACACCATGCAACCGTGAGTTCACCTATTATCCAGGACCTACTCCAAACAGTATTCCATTTTTCAGTTGTACAAAGCTGTTATTCTCATTTTTAACAGGAGTATGTTTAGGATGGTGTTTTTTTTCTGAACTAGGTAAATTTTTTTTGGGTAGAATCTAAATTTGAAAGTGTCTAAATTGTGTTTTTAATTTATAATTAAATTCAACATCTTTGAATATTCCAATAACACATAAATTATACAATTTTCATAACTAATTATGCAATTTTCATAACTAATATATGTGATTTTAAAGTTTTTAAAAATTTCCAACTTAGTACACCAAAGACAAAAACTCTAAAAATTTGAAAACATAAAATATTTAATTAAATATTTAGACGACATCTTGCTCACATCCCAGGAAATTCCATCTCCTATTGCTCGATGGGTTTCTATTTCAGACGAAGCTTTCTACACCCAAAAATCCTTTACATAGGACCTGGATCATTACTATTTTTAACAGCAACGCGCTGGCTTTAAGGACTCGGGTGGACAACACACCCATGGGAGAGATAGCGCGCATCAAACCTGCGGCTCACAAGCGCGCTCAGCCAACTTCTAAGCTTCACAACAATGTACAACATGACATCTCATCGTTTCCTGGAAGTCATTCTCTGTTTCAAAAGAT
Source organism: Larix kaempferi (assembly GCA_027924585.1). Classification (NCBI taxonomy): domain Eukaryota; kingdom Viridiplantae; phylum Streptophyta; class Pinopsida; order Pinales; family Pinaceae; genus Larix; species Larix kaempferi. The sequence goes on along the minus strand of BSBM01000123.1, from coordinate 17,537,214 downwards.
TTTGTCCCAATCAAATTAACTGAGATTGAGCAGGGCATGAGTGGTGATCCATGGATGTTCTGCAGCAAAACGAATATTTTCTCATCAATATTCCATGGATTTTACAGAACCCAACAGCAATTTGTCTTGAAGCCGCAATATTCAGTATTAATGGCAGAAAAGAGAGAATGTCCATGGATTTTACAGAACCCAACAGCGATTTTGTCTCGAAGCCGCAATATTCACTGTTAATGGGTAGAAAAGAGGGAATACCTAGGACTTGCTGTGCGCTGAATCTCTTGGTGACGTCTCTAGATAGCATCCGGCGTATCAAATCCTTGGCAGAGTGAGATATTGAAAGCCATGGATCAGTTGGGAAGCGAAGGCGCTCACAGAGGACTGCCTCAAATATCTCCTGCGGGGTGTCTCCGACAAATGGGGCAACTCCACTCAGCAATATGTACAGTATCACCCCTGCGCTCCACACATCCACCTTCTCACTGTAATCCTTCCCTCCCAACACCTCCGGTGCTACGTAATAAGGCGTACCCACAATTCCTTGCATTAATCCTTGCCCTGCATGCATTACCCAAAAATTTCAAAGACTTGTATGAGAGACATAGAGGGGTCAAGCATAATTATAAGCATACCTGGAGAGAAAGAGAAGGCCTGTCCAAAGTCTGCAAGCTTGATTTGAGCGAGGGAATGAGAATTACTGGCAAAGAGAATGTTGTCAGGTTTTACATCTCGGTGGGCGATTCCCATTGAGTGGCAGTAACTGATGGCCTCCATGAGTTTCTGCAGGATGGTGGCGGCCTCCTTTTCGGAGAAGGGAATTGTATTTTTCCTGCTGACGATTTTGTCGAACAGATCTCCGCCTGAGCACATCTCCATTACTAGATGGACAAACTCATCATCCTCATAAACGTCATGAAGGGAAACCACAGCGGGGTGACCTGAGGCATACTGCATGATCTTGATTTCATTGTTGAGGCATTCTCTGTCGATGGAATCGAGTAGATCTGCTTTTCTTACGGACTTGCAGGCGGCCTGTTGCCCACTTCGCTTGTTCAAACATATCCTGATGACTCCGAATCTGCCTCTGCCGATCACTTCCTCTTGCAATTGGTAGTTACGGAGGAGGGCATCCGTCATTTTCACTGTTAGCTTGTGTATTGGTGGCTGGCTGGCTCCTATTTTGAATGCAAATGGATGGATAGATGAAGGCTAAACCTATTTACCTGCTTTGTAGCTGCTTTGTGACAGGCTAGGTTATTAAAATTAGCTATAGGTATTACCAGCTTTATTACTAGCTTTATTAGCTTTACGTTAGGTTAGCTATCATTAGCACAACCACTTAAGTGTTATTCATAAGTTAACTGACAGAGTTAGTTAATTTGTTACTTGTTCTCCATATGTAGTTGTAGTCGCGAGTTAGAATCACTGTATGCTTATCTCTCATCTTTGTGTAATCTAGGAAAAACATAAACCAGCCTAGATCCAAATCCTAGGCTCTATCTAGGCTGTATTATTATTTTTTGTTTACTTTGTATTATTTTGTTACTGAGCAAACACTCTAAAGTCTCATATTTACTCTTTAGTTTGTATTAAAAGTAAAAAGTAAAGTCTCTAGTTTAAGTATCATATTTACTTTTTACTTTGTATTATTCGACAAACACTCGACTCACCCATACTGAGGTGTAGAGGGCCTCTCGGCGCAACAACTAGCAAGCCATATTAATAATTAATATGGTTTCGGCCTATATCAACCATGGCCACACATTTAAATGTGGTTGATATATTTATGAACGCATGGGGGCATATACCTATTAGTATGTGTACTGAACTTAAGGAATTACTTAGTAAGACCAACCCATATTTGCCATCTCCACAGTGTTCTTTGATTCAACATTAGGTTTTGGCAGTAGCAGAGTGGGTTTTCGGTATGGGAGGTTTCTTTTTGTGGGTTTCAACGGCGTGGGATAAGTGGCACTCAAATTGCCCAGCTTTTTTGGTGATTTGTTCCCCAAATCTGGTTATAAAAACCGACAGAATTGTAGTTCCACCCCATTTAGTGGAGAACTATGCCATGGAACTGTGTCCCTAGGGGTTTTGGCCCATTTTAAGATCTAGATCGTCAAAATTCCAAAAAAATAAAGAAAAGGGGTGGAACTGTGCCTCGCGGGAAAATTTTCTCTACGTTTCAACAACCAGCAATATGGGTTTTCATCTCCACTCCAAAGCAAACTGGAAAGAATAATTAGTAAAAATAACTATTAAAATATATATTGATATATTATTACAAAATGATTAAAATATAATAACTTTTAATAAAATATATTTAAAAGAAATAAATATATGCATACATAATTAATAATCCAATTACTTTTTTCCTATTTTCAAATTCCATTGCTATTGACAGCCAACAACATATATAACTACAAAGTGAATTCTAATTATAACATTGTCGGCCACCTTAATTTAATTTGTAAAGTATTGACATTAAAAACACTCACGATCTCTTGGATTGTATCTAATGTTTTGGTAAGTTCCCCTTTTCAAAGTAGTCACGTGCGAGTTATGTAGACATAGGAGTTGAACTTTTTTTATATTATTTTTATAACTTTTTCTATATTATTTTTATAACTTTTTCTATTTCAATAAAGACATTCATATTTCATTTTAAAAGGATCAAAAATACATTCTTAGGGTGCTTATTAGTATTGTAATTAAAAAAAATATTTAACTATTATATTGTTTTATAATGCAATATTAACAAAAAGGTTATTTATCTATTTTTTTTATCCTTTGCTCAATTTTACTTCACTTTCAACACATTGTCACAATTGCAAAATTTATTGTTTATAGAAAAATCTTGTCTCAATGCTTTCACACAAAAAATGAACTCTAGTTTGATGTGTTTGAGCCATCCTCTCTCCGCAGGTGGACTGAATGAAGGTTCATGGAGGTAGCTCTAATCCTTACTTTGACAAGTGGTCTTCCTATGAATTTGGTTCATGTAAGATATGACAAATATTGAAACTATTGAATGCTCCATCGAATTCCTTAAGCCTAGCTCCCATATACTATAATAAAATATTGCCCAACGTTATCTTGTCTTTTATCCAATTAACCACCAGTGCTAAGTCGCCATACACTTATATCTATGACTCCTTCCTCCCAAGCCAATTTCAATAGAGTGTGCAAAGCCAACAATTCAACACTATTATTCATGCCTTTCTCAAAATTAGCTTTGAAAGTAATATATGTCTCCTCTAAGTGAAAGAGAACGTCTCCTATACCATTATTATGTGCTATCCCTTGACATGCACCATCAAAGAAACTCCAATATATGCTTTTATCTATAATCAACTCACCCACCATTCTTTTGTCTAGATCTCTTAGAAACTCCTTCAAGAACTGCATCATTGACTGAATGTACAAGAAGGTCTAAAAAGTTTGGATTGCTTGCTCTTCGAAGAGACATTGGTTTCTAACCAGCCACACAAACCATGAAACAATAAAGGGAACTACCTTCAACTATTTACACTCTATCCTATAGAACCATTCCCTCAAACATGATTAAACGTTAGCCTCATTCCAGATGTGGCTAAGGTTGATCCATCACTCAACAAATCTCCAAATCTATTGAGTAAAGTTGCAATGAGCAAGAAAGTGATCCGTTATTTCCTCTACCAACTTGCACATATAATAGATATTCGGTCGCTGCATCTGTCTTTTCCAAAAAAAGTACCAAGTTGTTAGCTTCCCCTTCAATGCTAACCACATTAAAGTTCAACATTTAAGAGGTACCTTGAACTTCCATATATTGGTCCACCACCACTGGCTATGAGGGTTCTCTTCAATCATATGTAATTTGTACCCTAACCGCACTGTGTAAAAACCGCATGATAAATTTCCAGTCCACCTTAACTTATCAGGTTCATCCTTAAGTCTAATGTGAGATCGCGTTAGGCTGCCAATGAACTAGTCTCATTCCCAAGCACAAGCTCCTTGAAATCCTAAGTTATAAGCATACTTCCATCCTTCGTTCCACAGGTCCGAAGCTGCTTCACCACCAACCTGTGAGAGGTAAGTTAATCCACATCTCAGTTTAGGATCAGATCCTCTTCGGTCAGAACTACCCTTGTTTTCTTTTACTTCTCTTTCTATCCAATCAACTATAGAACCAGGCCTTATGTATTTTATGATCAACATTTTCTACCATAGACCACTTCCAGTAATAAGCATCCAAACAGGCTTGTCCACCAATGAACAACCAAAGACAAAAATATATGTTAGTTCCCATCCACCTTCACTCTTGGGTTTGGCCAAAGATCGCCAGCTGGACCAGTGAAGACCCTTTTGTTCCTTACCCCTTTATAAATAAATGAAGCACACTCTCCTAATTTGCTCGAGCATCCCTTTCGATATGCCTACAAGAATGTGCTAGTACATCGGTATTCCCTCCGAGATTGCTTTAACTAGTATAAGCCTTCCCCCTTAGCACATCCATCGATTACACCATCGATTAATTTTTTTCCATACACATGATCAACCATCCCCAATCCTCCTGCTTATACCCATTAGGATTCAAAAAGTAGCCTAAATACTTGAGCCCCGAATGTAGATCTACATTTTTAAATCCCATAATATTTCGAAGAACCAACATCTCACCTTCTTTGATATTTGAAAAAATCAAAATTGATTTCTCCTCATTAGCCAACATGCTTGTAGCATTCTAGGAAAGAGATGAAATCCTTGATAGTGCATTTCCTTTAGAGACTGATCCATTTGTAATAGGTAAGACATCATCCACAAAAAGTAGATGAGTGACATTCAATCCCTCCCGAAGTTGATTCCTTTTATCCTCCTATGCAATTTGGCATCTATAATCATCCTGCTCAGCCCCTCTGCTGGCAACAAAGGGAATCCTTGGCACAGGCCTTGTGAAAAGCCAAAGAACTTCGATGCCAACCCATTTATTAGTACAACAAAAGGAATCAATGAGATGCATCCCATCACTCAGTTAACTATATCCTTTTAGCACCCTAATCGAAGCTTAAGCACTCGAATAAAAAGCTAGCATGTATGATCATAGGTTTTTGATAAGTCTAGTTTTATAATCATTGAAGGAAATTTTTTGTTTGAATTGTGTGAAGCACTTCTTGCGCAATCCCTATTGCATCATGTATTTGCCTCCCATCCAAGAACCCAAATTGCTTTTGGGAGATAAACTAAGAAAGTAGAGGTTTAAGTCATTCGCCTATTATCTTTGCATTTATTTTGTAGAGCATATTACATAGTGATATGGGTTGAAAGTCCCCAAACTCCTTTGGAGAGTCCACCTTCAGGAAGAGTGCTAAAAAAGTTGAGTTGACACTAGAAAGAACCCTACCTATTTGAAAAATTTCCTCTACTACCTTTAGGAGATCTTCCCTAGTAGATTAAAGAAGCCTGCAAATAATGCTATTGTCCATCTGTCTAGTCTTAGACTCTTGTCTTTTGTAAATTTAAGCATGACTCCTAACTCCAAAGTTATTGGAACAAACATTCTTATATTTCCTTTAGGATCCACCATTTTGGGGAAATATGAACATGATATGAAGAAGCCTTTATTATTTATGCAATATTGGGAGCTTTAGGTTCCTAGAATATGTTGGAAAAATGTCGAACCCCCAAATTTTCCAAGTTTTTAAATCATTTAATTGTAGTTTTGTCGCTTGCATGTAGTTCCCATATTGTATTATTACTCTTCCTTAGACTTGCAAACCTATGAAAATATCCATTGTTTTCATTTCCCAATGATAGCCACACCGCCCTACTTTTTATTCTCCAATTTTCCTTGCAATCCTGTAATAATTTAATCCTCCTTCCTTTAATCTCAACTAAGCAATGTTGCTCCTCCTCTGAGAAAATCCATCTCCTATTCTCCTCATATATTCTTCTACCCAGTCTTCAATGTCCTTTATTGTTCCATCTCTATCCCGAAACCTTTACATAGAACAATCTACCATCAACTTCTATACTTTTTTCAAAGCATTCACAAATTAACAACTTGCACAACAATCCAGGGGTGGATTAAAACAGTGCCACTCTTTCATGATTAGTTCCTTAAATTTTGTTTCACTCATCTAGTTGGGGTTAAATTTGAATGGTGATGATGGCTTGGTTTCATTCATATGGGTGAAAACACGAAGTTGGGAAACAATTTCGTGATAATTGGCTTTTTTTTGTTATAATTTCCAGTTTCTCGGTCGAGAGTTGTAATATTTCTCGAACGAGCAATTAACCACGGTTAAAATTCTCTCGTCCGAGAGTTCTTCCATAGTTAGATAATTGTTCGCCCGGGAATATTTAAATTTCTCGTCCGAGAGTATAACCATATTTTTGATATTAAACTCTCGGACAAGTTTCTCGGCCGAGAGTTTAGATTCCTTTAAACTCTCGGCCAAGAAATGTTTAACTATATAAATGCAAACCCTTCCCCCGCCAATTGTTGTAGAGTGAATGGAAAGCATGTGAAGTTGATTTGCATGAAAGGATAACAATGCATTACAACAATAGATTACATCAAATAGGATCCATTCAACGTCGGTCGTTGTCTATCGTTCAAACCTAGAGGACACTGAAACACCGAAGGGAGGGGAACGACCACGACAACGAAGGGAAGACGAAGGAAATGGCTTGGAACACGCGAAGACGAAGGGAACAACCATGCAAAGAGGACCTCCAATTCGAACCCTTTCTTTGCACAGGTGTGTAACCAACTTTGACATGGGAAAAACCCTTTCGAAGCTAGTTTTCCCTCTTAGGTTTCTAGGCTAAAATCTAGGTGTCGAATAATTTATTGGGTGTTTCTTTTCCTGCATTGACTTATATTGTTAATGGCTTCCAAATGACTAGTAGAAGTATGGAAAAGGAATCGGTCATGACAGCCATGAAATTATGCACATCCTAGGTTTTTTTTTACCATTGGAGCTTCCATCAGTTAGTGAACCATCACTGTCGGATGTCCAACCGGTCCCGGAGATTAATGGTTCATGTCTCAGAGCCGTTGCAATTAATATGGACTTGCTAATGTGGGTTTTCCTTTGCTGAACAATATTAATCTCTGCTGAGGCCTTTTTAGAGCTGTTGGGGCGAATTTATAGATGCAAGGGCATTTTGAGAGGTTTTTGGGGCGGATGTTTAAACGCCGGGGAGTTTTTCAGAACTGTTGGGATTAATTTATAGATGCTAGGGCATTTTTAAATTTGCTGGGGCGAATTTATAAATGCTGGAGCATTTTTAGGGAATTTTTTTTAGAGCTGTTGGAGTGAATTTATAAATGTCGGAGCATTTTTAGAGCTGTTAGGGCGAATTTTATTGTTTTTGGTTGAGTATTGCATGCCGAGCATTCAATATCTTTGTCAGTCACCTCATTTGTTGTCTTTGCTAGAATAATATTAAACAACAGAAAGGGAAATTGTTTTCAAGAGAGACAGTTTGCAGAGAGGAATCTTATGCAAAAGAAAAAAACATGTGCATAGCAACTATCACTCCTCAATTTGCAACCAGCATTTAAACAAAGGCATTCCATGCAGAGCTTATGCACTAGGGTCTTCAATCGCTTTATGATTCCTCTATGGAATTGATTGCATGGGCATAATGATATATCTATGTTTTTAGATGAATGGATAGGTTCCCTTATTCTTATATCCAACAGTTTTAGAATAGCTTGCATGGACAAAGATAGTGCGATTGAGTGTTGAGTTGGACTTCTGGCAAACCAAGTTCATGGTTGAGCATTCCTATGCTTCTTTGTCTAGCATAGATTATATTTAGTAGATGCAAGCAAGTGCTAGGGTGTCTATATATTTATTTGGCTTCCCTTAAGCTATGAGAGAGAAAATACTTGAGAGTTATTTCTGCAAAGGATCCGTGTTGGTGAAGCGAGTGGGATTTCAATCCCTCCATTACGGACCAGAAACCAACAAATTCTTAAGAAGGTCAAGCTAAACTCCTAAGAAGTTCAAGCTCTCCATAGCAACGACAGCACCGGGGCACCTTTGAACTCCACAAAACAGTTACAACACAGAAGTAAAAGTAATGGCTTAGATGGAACTAACAAAAAATGCAAACGGTTGAGCTCCAAGTTGTCCAAAGCTCCAAATGCAAGGGAGGTAGAAGGACAGGTTTTCAAATGACGTCGACACATATCAAGCTTCATATCTCCTACCAATGGACCTTATCAAACATATCACACCCACCACCCCCACGCTATGTTAAATGCCCCTCATCATGCCTAGTACTATGATGGACATATGGTCCCTCTAAAACCAATAATTAAATAAAAAAATCTCAAGGGAAACAAGGCTAATCATAACCAGTTCAAACTCCAAAAACCCCTCTTTCAATAGTTTGCAACCAATCCATAAGCTCCACGAGGTGGATAGGGTCATCCATTTTCTTGAAGTATGTAACCACTCAAAATAACATCAACATTCTAGGCTCACAACAAACCACAACACCATCTCATGTTAGCCCATCAAAATAGCATCGACACCATAAACTTATATAACAATCACAAGATAATAATGAGAAGTTTAGATTCTTGTGCACGCAAGACCAATGATAAAAGATACCATGCCATAAATATTAATGTATTGTTATTGTATAATAATAATGGGAATAAAATATGATATATAATTATACTATAATATATTTATATGTAATAACAATTGCAAACATTAGTGATTGTAAAACGCCTCCAAAATCTTCCCATTCTAGATTTGCAGCCGACAAAATCGTGAGAAAATAAAATAAATCCATGTTCAAGTTAGAGTCAATTAAGAGAAACAATGTTTCAAGTTTGTTCAATTAAACAACATATCAAAGTGGTTAAGTCAAACAACATTTCAAACCGCTGAACAAACCAAGCCCTGTGGGACTCGTGCCAACTTAATTGAACCAAGAAATATTAAGTAAATGACACAATATTTACGGAATTAGAAAATATAATTACATATTTTTCTTGTTGTATAGGCGTATATGAGTTCATCAACCATTCCTCTTGTGTTTTAAATGTTGATTATTTTAGGACACCACAGTTCCTATCTGGTTCATAAACCCAATCACATTTTCTGAATTATTAAAATAATGAAAAAAATTGTTTTTCAAATGATTTACATTTTAAAATTTTTAATATATTGAAATTTTTGTTTTTTTATTAGTGAAAAGTATACCTTGAATTTTTTCAATCCAAAATTATTTAATATCTTATAATTTTATTTCGTGTCTTATAATATTCGACTTCAAACTCCATAATCATGGTTCTGTGCCAACAAATGGATTTGTGAAAAGCCAAAAGTAAGGAAAAATATAAAGGGAGTTTGTTTTTTGGAATGACGTTGAAGGAAAATAGAAACAATCGAGACCATACTTGTTAGAAAATGTGTTAATCTAAGTGTGGCCGAAGCTTGTAAAATTGGAATTTAATTGGTGGGTGCAAATTTTAAGGTTGGATTATGCTTGGGATTGGAATTGGTATATATGAGTGTATGGATTAAATTTGGATAACTTTTAAAAGCACTATATCTTAGACATTATTGTGGCTAAGGTCTTGGAGAGCCCAAAGAGAAGTTTTCTGAAGCTCCTCTTCCTCCAAGAGGTTGTATCTTTGATGGCATTACATTGAATGCGAGTTTGTCATCAACTTGCACAATCATTGATACTAGAACTGCCTATCTCTAGCATACTTGTTGATCTCCCTAGTGTTCTTAACTTTTAGTGTTGTTTCTTTCTCTCTCTCCTCGTTCATTGTATGCGAAACCTTCAGATCCTGTTTCTCATATCGATCTCGTTTGTCGTTTTGTTTCTCGTTTATCACTTGTGGTAACATAGCATTTTAGCTAAAGGCTCCTACAAAGTTATAAATTATTTACTCATGCCACAAATTATGCCACAGAACATAGTAGTATAAGGAGGTCAACTAGTATGTTTTATCCCTTGAAACAGTTTCTAGGCATCAAAAAGTTTCCCTACAAAAATTTTCCCTGCCCTAAAAAAATGATCTAACAGAACTTTGGGCCTCGAAAAGTTTCCTTGCCCTACAAGAGTGATGTAATAGAGTTCTATCCTCGTAAGTTCTTATAGATACTCAACCGATGAGAATAAAGTGATTATCTGTCATTCTACACGACTGAGGTTCATGTAGAGACTCAACCGATGAAAATAAAGTGATTATTTGTCATTCTACACCACTGCAAAAGGAACCATGTCTAAATTGTTTAGAAAAAACCTATTGTATCAAAGGATTGTTGATTTCAAACGATCCATTTATCTCTTTGTAGGCAACAAACTTCTATGAAATGATATCTGAATTTGAGATTTCCAAGAATATCTTCTGCATCCTCCGGAGCACACCCCTAATTATAAACCTAGGAAACTGAATTGCAGTGGACTAATGGAGAAAAAAATATGTGATGTGGTGCGGCCAATCGTACGAACACTAGAAACAAGGTACATAAATGATTTAAGGATGTACTAAAAAAGATGTGTATTCTCGGAAGCTAATTTGGAAACAAATTTTGTAGTCTAAATCTGTGGACTTATGCAATGTGTTTATCCAAGTTTAGTGGAAATTTCTCATCTTCTTGAGCATGTCTGGTTTGGAACACCAACTTTCCAGACTATCCAAAAGCATATGAATCTGCCATTATTTCTCTTTTTTCTTTTTTTGGCATAGGTCAAGCTATGTAGGATCTGGTAAGTCTTCTTTCACTCTCCTCCATTGTAGCAACTTGTAGGGTACTATAAGCCTTCTTGCACTCCCTTCCACTGAATGATAGTCATTTGTCTCAATGGAAATATTTAGCATAGGGGTACTATTGAGAGTTCAAATGCATATCTTATCGGGAACTGTATTTTTTAAATGAGCAGTTGACATATTATTAGGAGACTTAAAATTCATAGGGCCGCATTCTTTGCCAATTAAGTATCCTTTCCAAACTTAGCCAAGGAGGGTTCACACACTAGCACAAGCCCTATCCCTAGCAATAGAGAATTTCCAGTGATCCTAGATATCTTCAATTTGATAAATTGGTTTCATAAACAAACAACAAATCCATCATTGGAAGATGAAATTTCTCCTAGGTAAAGAAGTTGGAGTCACTATTAAAAGTAGAACGACACCTTCTTTTTCTAAATGAAAGATGGCACCAACAAAGAGAGTCAATTTAACTTTATCAAGGTTCAGGTTTGCGCCAAAAATTAACAAGCTACGTTGCATTCCTAAGAAAACCATTTGTCATTCAAGGGGAGTGTAGTGTAGTGTAGTGTAGTGGTGCCTTAACTGTTAGAGTATGGAAAAGCAACATCCATCCAACAAAAGACATCTAAGATACCTACCTTTAGAGTATGGCAAAGCAACATCCATCCAACAAAAGAGATCTAAGATACCTACCTTTCCATGTGGACTGAAATATATTAATCCACCTATTTTAAGGTCGGCCTTTTACTTACATTAATTCACCTAAATTATAAACCTAGGAATTTAACTAAATTGCAATGGATTTATTGGATGGTATATCAATGTATGAACTACTGAAGATACAAACAACCAAACACACTTGAGGCTATAACAAGAGTTGTAGCAAAATGTAATTTACATGTAAAATAAGTTTTAGAATCGGTAAAATGAAAACAACATTGATACATACATTGTAATTATAACGAGAGCATCAAGTCGCCTTAAAGTTACCATCCATCATCATCCTGATTGGAACTGTAACTATTTAATTTTTTAAATCCCTAACTGTAACTAGCTGGGACTATTTAATTGTATTTACTATGCACGAACTTGCTTGACAAGGACATATCCATGAGAGCTAATGAAGGAGATCCATATTGGATAGTATATCCATGAACTGAACTGTTGTGAAGACACAATAAAGAGTTGCAACAAAATGTAATTTACATGTAAAATAAATATAACAAGATACAACCTTGAGGCTGTAGTATAACAAGAGTTGCAGCAAAATGTATAAAAGTGTTAGAATCGGTAAAATTGAAACATCATCCATACATTGTAATAACCAATGTTCATACATGATCCATACATTGTAATAACCGCCTTGAAGTTACTATCCATCATCGTCGCATTCATTAGTTAAACACATAATGCAGTTTACGGGTTTAATGAGAGATATTTTTGCTTCCAGACATATAAGAAACAACTGCTACACCCTTCAAATTGGGTAGATGCATTTCCATGGGCCCATCTAGATTTCCAATACTAATGCCTCCAATAATAATATTGGGCAATGAATTGTGCTCGAAGAATCTTTTAAGACTACTCAAGAAAATAGTTTGGTCATTTATCTTCGTATTAGTTGAATAAAAACCACTAGACCCAATATAACATACACCATGCTTCCAATCTTTTAGAGCTTTCTCTGCAATTTTGCATGATGCTCCAATGATTTCGTTGGGTCCAAGAAGCACTCGAGCTACTTAAAGTAGCATATTTAATTGTCCAAGGTGTACTCCATTTACATTGTAGGAAAGTGACACATATTAATGTGCATTTATCAACATAGGTACTCCATGTTTTAATAGTTAAACAGCCGTGGTTGTTATTGTCTCTTGAATGTGATAGATTTGTTGCAAACAATAGAGATACTACATTGTAGTTTATTTTGCTGCATTTTCTAATTCCTGGAGATATTTATAAAATGGTTGATTTCTCATTTTGTCTTAACAAGGACACATGGATCATCCAGAGACATCTACCATCAGTGCTAGACAAAGACATGTGATGCAGTCAGGTATATTCGATTGTTAATCTGAAATATATTTATCTTGTTTGACACGTTTTGACATGCTTTTAATGTGAGAATTTCTCATCATGCACAAGTGAACAATGTTAAATTTGGTAAATTTAAATTTGACATGTTTATTAATCTGTGGAAATTTTTTATCATGCACAGCTTCAGAGCTTCAGGGTGAAGCAAAATTGGCTACTATGCAACGACACTCCCTGAGGTCATCGTCAGGTAAATTCAATTGTTATTCAATTCATGCTCAAGTCTATATATACATAAATCTTCTTTTACACATCTTTCTAAGATCTTGTTGTGCACAAGTGGTGGCTCTCACCATGACAGACGTTTTTCTGAGGGGTCTACAGGTGTCGGTAGACAAACATAGAGGACACGCTTAGTGTCTTATTCTTCATATATGCCATCGCCAGTTAGAGATTGTTTACATACATTATGACTAGAATTCTTGTTTGACATGTTTTTTAATATGTGGAAAATTCTTATCATGCACAACTTCACAACTTCAGGGTGAAGTAAACTTGGTTACTATGCAGCGACACTCCCTGAGGTCTTCGCCAGTTAAATTCAATTGTTATTCAATTCACGCTCAAGTCTATATAAACATAAATCTTCTTTTACACATCTTTCTAAGATCTTGTTGTGCACAGGTGGTGGCTCTCATCATGACAGACGTCTGCCTGAGGGGTCTACAGGGGCCGGTGGAAAAGCACAGAGGATGCCATTGCCAAGTAGAGATTGTTTACATACATTCTGACTAGAATTCTTGTTTGACATGTTTTTTAATATGTGAATTTTTTTTATCATGCACAGCTTGTGATAGCTTCAGGGTGAAGCAAACTTGGCTACTATGCAACGACACTCCCTGAGGGCATCGTCAAGTAAATTCAATTGTTATTCAATTCATGCTCAAGTCTATATAAACATAAATCTTCTTTTACACATCTTTCTAAGATCTTATTGTGCACAGGTGGTGGCTCTCACCATGATAGTCATCTATCTGAGGGGTCTACAGGGGCCGGTGGACAAACACAGATGACACCCTTAGTGTCTTATTCTTCAGATACGCCATCGCCAGGTAAAGATTGTTTACATACATTCTGACTAGAATTTTTGTTTGATATGACTATTTTATTTGTGAAAAATTTACATGATTTTTCGTGTAAACTTACATGTGATTGCCAATTTTTGGTTTTCTACAGGGGCTTCTGGACATTCTAACAATAATGATGGGGCGCAAGACTTTATTTCTATTTCACACAATGTTCATGCTAATGCAGAGGTTCCATCAGGTATTTATAATGAAGACATTTTATTTAAATGTGTAATAATTTGATTGACAAATTATATATATAGATTTTAATACTTGCATGTGCATTTTACTTCTTATAGGGTTTGCTGCCCCTGATCCTAATCCACCTCCCGAGACTAGGAGAGGTCGCCCGGGGCATTAGTATGCTCGCAATGAAAGATATGATCCTCTTTACAGTCATCCTAGATATGTTCCTGAGGAGAATCCTTGGGAAGACAACATCGCTATGCTGACTGTTGAAGAGATGAAGGAGCATTCCTTGAGATTGTGGACAGAACTTGAGAGTTCAAATCTCTCTGTTGGTACTCAATAGTGTTTCCAAATTGTTTTGCACAATCTGAATAGTTTGCTCGAGACATATCTTGGGGTTGGACCATCAACCCATAATTTTCATGACATGATACGTAGGAGGCGATTGTCAGTGATGGGTCACCACAAGTTTGAAGAAATAAAAAAAATTGTCACAAAATAAATGGTCTTTTCATGTTTTGACTTGCGGCTTGGAGACAAAAAAGTCTAAATATCACAAGATTCAATGATCCACTGATTGCACCACATATTTATTCGAGGTTTTTGTGTGCATATGGGAAGTTCCCAAATAATGGTGAGGTTCCTCAGTATTTTGTTAAGATGTTGATTGCAGAGTTTCGGTTTCACATGGACCCCGACTATACAGATATAGGATCCAGTTTCTATGGTGCTGGAAAAGGTCGTACATATGAAGGACCTGATGCACGATGAGATGTTCATTATATGCGTCTGATTACTCGGTTAGTACAGCCACATCCTAGAGTCATTGCTTTTCTAGAGGAGTTGGAAATGACATCCCAAATAGCAAGAGGGGTGAGGGAAGAGATAAAAGAGCGTGTTGGGGCTACATTGGCAGGGGTGGAAATCGGCGTAAATACTATGTCATCTTCAACCAATATGGATGAAGGTCCATTTGATGATTATTCTGATGATCGCTTGAAAAGTATGAGTCGATTAGAAATTGAGCAGTATGCAGTGTACTGTAGAGACAATTATAAGTGAGTCATCGTTGGACAAAATCAAAACAGAGGCATACATAAGTATGCTATAATATATGAAATTTATTATATGAAATCTAATGTTTTTATTCTCCAAATCTAATTTCTATAAATTATATGAAATTCATGTAGTATACCAAATTCATGAATGATGACGGCTTTGATAATACAAATTTTCTTGACCTAGAAGAAACAGAGGCTAGTGGCACAAATATAGATGTTGAGGAAATTCTAGTTTCACAATTTCTGCAGAGGATGCAGGTATGGATATTTATTTTTGATAATATTTAATTACTTTTGGTATATTTTGTCCCCAAACTTGTATATATATATATATTAACTTTCATTTTGACTTTGCAGCCCACAGAAAACGAGGAGCCATTGGTGTTCCAGTCCGAAGGTTGAGATGGATCTTCTCTAGTTGTAAAAAAATACTGCTCCAGATTCCTTGTACGTACTTTTAATCTCAATCTATAAAAGAGAAGGCAGAGGTATAGGTTTATTTATTTAGTTTTCGATTGAGCAGTTAGCAGTTCATTGTTTTCTTGTAGCAGTTTTTTTTTAGAAGTAATGAAAAGCAGTCACAGGTTTATTTATATGCTGAAATAAGTGTGGAAGTTCCTTTTTGATGTGATTGAGGTAGTATTTTTGGTCGCCCTCTTCAACAGTATGATTCCAGGAGGCTTTCCTTATCCCTAGTTAGAAAATATCTAGCCCTAGTTATACTATCATTCAGTCTTAGTGCTTATATTTGTTATTGATTTTTTGTGAAAGAGTACCATAAAAAAATTCTTTGATTGAGTTTATTGATGTATCTATTAAGGTAAAATCCATTTATGGATGGGAACAAATGCAGTATGACCAGACATTAGGGGATTTCCATGTTTTTAATGATGCAATGATTAATTTGGTCGCTCGCATGGGAGAATAGCTCTTCCTCAGTCATGGAAACTTATAAATGATTTCATGTCTACTATTAGATTTATGTGCACGATGGTTGAGCAAGCACCCAATCTGCAAAGAAAGCTGACCCATCTGCAGGATAGCATCTGCAATCAAGCCAAAGAGTTTCTGAAGATGTCTACAAAGGTTGTTTCTCCTTTGGAACACATGAATGTGTTTCAGTTGTCAGGGGCGACTTTGCCTTTGGTTATGTTATTGCTTGCTCTGTTTCAAAGCAACCGTCAGTGTGCATTGGTTTGGCATTGATGCATAGGGTCCAAATCGACAATTCCCTAACTCGAACATTCTTCAAACAATTCACTGATATCTCTATCTCCTGGGAAGATACACAAGATCCAGATCATACTTGTATTCAAGTTGCAATAAAATCTTGGAAATGGATCTAGATCTTCTAGACAAGGATCTACTAGGACTCACATTTGTGATAGAGTTAAAGAACTAGGTTCCCGAAAGGTTATGGAACTTTGTCCAGGGTGTAGGGACTTGATTGTAAATAGTAAGAATTGACATCAATATGTCAAGCTAATGATTCAATGTCATTTTGTGACACCCGTTGCAGATCAAATTAAATGCTTTGCTTGGGGAATTTATGATTTGCTTGGGAATTCAACACCTCAACAATTTCTTTGAGCTTTAGAACTTGAAGATATGGATCTAATGTTGTACGGAGAGGGTATGCTGGTTTATGTGTACATGATGGGAAATACCATATGGAGTATCATGAGTACACTGAAGCTGGTGATCAAATTATTTGGTTATGGCACGTATTGGAATACCACTTTTGTTTTTGTCATGCATTTATAATGTAAGTGAAAATTCATGCTTGTCCTATGTATCTGGGAGGGAACTCAAGGGACTTTATTTTAAACCATAACTCTTGAGTCTTTTCATTAACGCACAAGAATTATAAGAAGGAATCCTATGGTTGGGGGGTTGCACAAGTTTTTCCAAAAGCCAGATCCTTAGCTAAATGGAATACTATAAAATTTGCTCCTCTGAAAAGTTGTTCCAGTGGAACATGTAAGTTGAGTCATCAACCATAAATATACTGATTGTAATTAGAATCCAATTGCACAGTTACAAGGAGGAATTTCTTACCTTGATTGACATAAATAGGGACCAAAAAATGTCTTCTCCTTTAGGAAGTTATCAAGCTAGACCTTTTTCTCAGGGATAATATACTTGGTTTACTAGTCCTTGTTTGGTCATACTGCAGTTGCTTTCCACCATTTATGAGCCTTTCCATATTAGTGGGTTTTAGTCAACGTCTCAAATAGATTTACACAGATACAACTTGTTTCTCTAATTTGTATGCCCATTTATTAAATTGGCCATGAATTGGATGTTTTCCCCATCTTTCCCTTGTCTATTAAGTTTGTGATAATGATGTCTCTTTTGCACTTATTCAACTTCATAAGATAGCTATGGTTATATGTTCATCACAGGATCTTCCAAGAGCTGTGTCTGCTGAAGATTTGGAAATAAATTTGGACTTAAAAGAGTTGAATGAAAGTCCATATATGTTTCAATCAATTTATGCATATGATGGAGTTGTCCTTTATGTCATTTGGAGGGAGAAACTGTGGAACACCTGTTACTGGGTTTCACATATACCAAACAGGTGTGGAAGGATGTCACCACTTTTCACAGGATAAGATCTGTGCTGGGAGCCAGAGGTAGAGATAACAGTTTTTGAAGGACAATCTGTGCAACTTCTGGTTGCTGCATTTTTACCTTTTGTCTTTGGATACAGTTTTACATTTTGCAGATGTTAGTTACTCCACTGATATGTGGACAGTTGTGTAACCTTCTGGATATGCATATGAATCATATTTGTAACCCTGTGTAATATTTTTACATTTGGATATGCATATGAATCATATTTGAAACCTTTATGGGTGTCGTGGTATTTTATATATAGTTGGATGTTGGTGGGATGCATTATATATATTGTCAATCACATATGGACCTCTTGGTGTTGACGTGGTCAATGGTGGGCATGATAAACCACTTCTCTTTTACAAATAAAAGGCTTTCATGTGCACCTATCTTTATGTATTTTTTCAGCTAATAATTTAATGGGTTATTATTAGGTTGTGAATTCTATAGGTGATAGGTGACTGATAGATAACGATAGATACTATGAATTATACTCTATATGGAATTTATATATTTGTCATGTTTTAAATGTAGAAAGAAATTAATTGAAATTGTAGATTTTGACAATGATAATCTAAAACTTATTAATATTGAATTCTAAATATACATAAGTATTATAGGTGATAGGTGACTGATAGATAACGATAGATACTATGAATTATACTCTATATGGAATTTATATATTTGTCATGTTTTAAATGTAGAAAGAAATTAATTGAAATTGTAGATTTTGACAATGATAATCTAAAACTTATTAATATTGAATTCTAAATATACATAAGTATTGAAAGAACTATTACCATCTAAGACCTCTTAATATTTCACTTTCAATATTCAAAGTATTGAAAGAATATTCTTATCTTGACATATATCATATGGGTTTAGTAATATAAATTATATTTCTAATTATAATGAAAATGAATTATTTTTACTTATTTAATTAGAATAGGATGTCTGGCATATTCTGCAGATGTTAGAAATGTAAAAGACATTGAAGCAAAATTTGATTGGATGCAATATGTTCAGTAGTGGCTCTTCTAGATTAAGGATTTGTATCATATTTTGTGTAAGCATAACTTAATGTTTAATTCACTATTAACATCAGTAGATACATTTTACAAAAATAACAATAAAAAAATGCCATCTCCTTCTTTTCAGTTGTTTTTCTTCTGCTTGAACAGAATGAGGCATGTTTGGATGCCTTAGAATTGATGCCTTGCAGGATCCTGCATATTTTAGCAATATGTGATTGAATATCACAATGTGGCTAGATGCAATATGTTCAGTAGATTAAACGTTTGTATCAGATTTTTGCACATGTGAGCTTAGTGTTTAATTCTCTATTAACATCGCGATATGCATTTTACCAAGAATGTTTGAACATAATCAAGAAAGGTTGGTAATTTGGATTAGAAATGAAATCCAAAACCGAAACTTCATAAAAAGATGTGCTGAAAATGCAGTAGAATTAATATGTAAAAAACATTTACTGTTTAACGATTTGCCACAACTACAAGATTCATAATCAATGTCTTAATCGTAGATGATAAAAGGCGGCATTAAATTTTTCCATCATTTACAACAAATAATTCAATTTGTTGTTTGCAGGTCTCTCGTCTCCATCAGTATGCAATATATGTAATAGTTGTTGTTTGCAGTATTTATTACCATGAGACAACTCTCTTAATATAAGTATTCATATAGCTATTCTGGTAAAAAGGTCTAGGAATTTGTGTGTTAATAGCACATATGACGAACAAAATCAGGAAAATAGCAATAAAGGTAGTCAGGCCTTAGGAAACCAAAGTCAAGGACGCTTTATTTTCTTTCAACTTTCGTCCATGCAAATGTGTAAGCACAAAAGTTCTAAGGAATTTTCAATTTGTAAATTTAAACTTGCGAATACCAAACCAATGAAGATGTTCTTCTTTACAATGTACATCTAATAGGAAGGATTATTTATTTTTTATCAATATCCCATAATGCAAATGTGTAAGCATAAAAGTGCTAACAGATTTTCTAGTTTTGTAAGCACAAAAATCAGAGGGTTGAATTACAAAAAGGAAGAGGGTTGAATTACAAAAAGTAAACAAGGAGCACAAAAGAAGAAATGAAAAAACAAAAGGAGAAACAGGTTAAATCGTAAGTTGCAACATGATACTTACTTGAATATTCTTGCAGAAACTCAAGAAGATATCCATAGTGAAGAAAGGACTCCAATCGCCAAGCTAGAATATGCAAAACCGGTGAGCAATTTAGTAACCAAGAACCTGAAGTTTGGAAAACAATTGATGGATAAAACAATCTCCACACCACCTCAAACATAATAACAGTTATAGGTTGAGGAAAATGTGCAATCCATATCGATCCCAAGATAAATAAACAAAGAGGCTCTAAATTGTCTCTGGAGTAAAAGAAAATTCAAAATTTCATGCCACAACAAATAACTACATATCACCAAAATCGTAGACTTAATTGGTATCCCATTCATCAATAGCACCTTATGCCCCCCACCTCTAGGATCTATCCCTTGCCTCCAAAGATTCTCAAATTTGATCCTCCAAGGAAATTATTTGACACCCTACAATTTTGATGAAACCTCCTAATCCAAGCATTAAAAAAATGTAGAAAAAGCTTTGCATTCCTAATAAGTAATTTTGATTGAGTGAAGGGCACATTTTTACTAAGGCCATGACAATGGAGTTAAACAATCAGCACCTCCAACATCGAGGTACATAAAGGGGTTGATGCGCCTGATTAAATGACAATCCCCTACCATCATACATGATAGAATCCCATGTAAACATTGCAATATTGAAACCCTGAACATTGTTAAGTCCGTTGAATTTTGAATGGGATCTAAAATTCTAATTTTTGCATATGAAGTCCAATGAGGTTGTAACCACTTGAAAAAATCCTAAAACAATTAATGGTAATGTTAAAGATTGAATTATAAGTATAGAAAATGAAAGATAAGGAGAATGTCTCTGGCGATTTAGGTGAGTTTGTAGCGATTTTTGCACATTTGGAGAGTTTCGATCGAGTCTAGTGAGTGGTGAGTATGCCAGGCGAGTCTCTATCGAGTACTCATTTCACAGCAGACTTGTGCTGACTCACCAAACTCAACAAGTATTTGGAAAGTTTGATAACATTTCCTAGGGTGCATGCCATTTGGAGCTGATGGACACTTCTATATAAACCCTCCACACAACCATGGATATCAATGCCAACCTAGTGCACCTGGAGAATGAAGGACTGGAGCCTTGGGTAGACAAAGAAACTAACGCCCGACTTGGGCATGAATCTGTTTACTTTAATTTCTTGAATTTCCAGTGTTTTGTCGTAGTGTCGTTTTGTTATTTTAGTTTGTAATGTAGTATAACTATCAAACTTTATGAACTCACATTATAGAATTTAGTAATATCGTCTTGGTAAATAAGAACACTGAAAAAATCATTTCATGAATTCATACTAAAGAATAATAATGCCACCTTGGCAATTAAGGCATTTAGAAAGTAGACATTCATCAATTACTATTAGTATAGAACAATAACATTGGATTAGTAAATAAGGCCACTAGAAAGCAAAATTTCCTAGACTCTTATTACAAAAGAATAATGTCAGACTGGTAGAAAAGGGGAGTAGAAACCAAAATAACTTGTATATGTTTGTGAAAAAAATATAATCCATCATATATTCATTAAGCCAATGCCTAATAATATGCTCCACTTTCTATCTTGTCACTATGCCTAGCATGAATGAATCCTATTTAGAAGGAGTCATTAATGTGATCATTTTCATATAATGGTGAAGTTAAAAGTTTAATATGAGACTTGAGTTATCATTGGATATGTTGTTAGAAAGAGCTTCTCTTAGTTTCAAGAATTATATATATTCTCTATTGGTGAGGCCAACCACGTGAAGGTGGAAGCTCATTTGTCCCCCCCCCCCACCCACCCACCCACCCTCCCTAGAATCAAAGAAAAAATTCGTCAACCTTGATGTGTTCTTGATTCATATGAAATGTGCTAGTGGCATATTTTCAAGAATGGCATTATGATCTTCTATCGACAATTTCCATTGTCGATGCTTGGAATTTTCCCTACTCTTCACTGCCTTCAACTGCAACCGGGCTGCTATGACCAAATGACTGTATTGAACACATATAACATCTGACTTGTAGTCTTGAAAAAGAATATGGTCTTTACATTTCCTTACTTCTACAAAGAAATGTCCCATTAAAACCATTGAACCCACTGCATACGTATAATTTGAAGGGTTTTTAAATTCTTGCATTAACGTGCTTTTCGACCTAGTGCATCTCAATAAATAATAATACACTTTTTTCTGGATTATTTTCCGGTGCAATGACATCAAGTACATCACCTTCTCTAACCAAATCATAAACACGATTGCAATCTTTGTCAATCACAACCACTTCATTGTCGCGCTCTACATCGCTGATATTTCCAAATGGGGGCAATGGTGTCAATTCTTGGTGTCTCCATGGTTTCACAAATTTGTTAGTTTGGTTTTGACACTCATCCAAAGACTCTACATCATCAATACATGCAAGACAGAAGCAAGAGTACTTCCATTTCTCGATTGCGTGTATATTTTCCATTTTCTTACTCCTAATGGAGTGTAAGCCCCTTGTTTTCAGGATTGCAATACAATTATGTGGCATTGATCTATCAACATCACCCATTGCAATATTCCAGAAAAACCTTCTCACATTACCCATCCTTTCATTGAATTCATGGCTCAAATTTTGTTTGCACCAATTAACAACATCGTTTGAATTTGCAAGGCGAGAAGCAGAGTGATTCATTTGATATATCCTAAGTGCACGTTTCACGCAGGCCCTAGCACCATCATGTTCTCCTTTTTCATATCCCGTTCCAAAAAAGATCCATGTTTGGTGAATATCCATGTTTCTATGAAGGTGAGACAACCATAAGAATGATCGTGCCAATTTAAACTGACCAGCACAACCATTTGACCACACCCAATGTTCTTTAAAAGTGACCCTTCTTCTTGATAATTCTTTATAAAGCATACCAAAACAATGCTGGACAAAACATGTATCATGTGTACGATCATCACTGATGTAGAAATGATACTCCTTAATCAATTCACAATTATTTTCATTGCTATCAAGACCATTGACATCAAGCTCTGCATGTCTATATGTAATATGCACAAGTATAGATACCTGATCTGAATGATAATCCTCACTCTGTATCTCCTTTTGCGGAGTGAAAGTGTAATTTTCAGCAAAATCGACAATGGATAATATTGTTCCTTTTGGAAATACATCTCATGATTGCTTGAACTGTAAGTCCTGCCATCGTGCTGAGTGAGAGTGCTTGATATGTTTATATATTTGATCCCTGAACAAATTCATAAAATCTGTCAAAGAGATCTCACTTTCAACTAAATTAAGCTTTCTTGATGTTGTCGTTGAATCTGTAACATGAGTATAATCAACATAAACATATCTCTTCCATTTCACAATGCCATTTGACAATTGAGTATCGTTTGCATCAATGGGGTAGTTAGCATTAAAAAGGGCCAAATCAGAACATTCCTCACATTTTTTACCTCCGACGCATTGTTTCTTATAGAATACTTGATCATTCTCTCGCGCACATAATATTTTAGATACAAATTCACGAACACTCGAAGGAGGGGGGTTATTTGGCCAACAATGCATGCCAAAATTTATAAATGTCTCATAATATCATTCGAATTCTACATGGTATCGACAACAACATGTGTTGCGAACAACGATGGGCCTGACATACCATGGTTTAAGCTTCACAAATGTGCTAAGGGAAATCTTCACATCAACATTACTCTCCATAAAAGTTTTGAACATTTCCACTTGAGTGATCTCTATTATGTGTTTGGCATGAGTTTCATAGTTTCCTTTCGATATACGACGTCGCACAACATCCTTTTCATTTGGTAAGACACGAGAGTTTAAATGCCAAAACTCTCTCACCCTGTCCCTCACATTATCTGGAAGTCTATCTTGATAAGGTTTCCTACAGATAAAACCCCAACATGCAACTTCATCATCCTCATCTAATTGAACCCTAAATTTTTTATGTTTCCATAAAAATTTTCTTGATGTTTTTAACGTTCTTGCAGTCATAGACAACAAACGACTGGTTATAGTGTTTTTTGCCACAACCCCTGTTAGAAATGCTTTACGAGCAACCATGAAATTATGAGATCGTTTTCTTGCAAGTGATGCAAGGACCGAGGTCAGATTTTGTGATACAATCTCATTTGATTTAGCCTCTTTGGCATTTTGAATGCCCAATAATGTAATTGCATCTCTTAGACATTTTCGCTTTAACAATCCATGTAACAATTGAGATTGTTCTATGACAGAAATATCTTCAAAATATTCTTTGACTATCTGTTTTGCTCTATAACAAGCTGTATGATCAGGAATCGGAAGTCCCATTTCTTCAATTTCCATTTCTCCAAAAACTTATCATCAATGGCGATATTGTTGTAGCTTCCAGTTAACCTCTGTAAATTGGTAAGTGTGGTAGGATGTTGTATGTTGGATGTCGACCCTGCATAAAAATAAATATAAATTTATAAGATTGTGAACTTTCAAATCAAATATATATATAGTTGTATTATAAAGTAAATTATAAACATATAAAAAAATGTTTACTCACCAATCATGGTCTCAATATCGATGCTACCCATAGTTTGCTCCACATTTGTCATTTCCTTGTCACCTCCATGTTCTTCATTTCTTTCATCAACATGTTCCTTGACAATGTTGGCAGGCGGTTTGATGAGGAAAGATCGCGGTACTGCTGACGCCGTGACACGTTGGATGAAGGCGCGAGAGGAGTATCTTGGGCCAAAGGATACCGCACTTGGTGGGTTTTGGGTCACTTGGACCACATATTTTGTAATATTGAGTCAAGTATACTGCAGTTGGCGGGTTTTTGGTCATATATTTTGTAATGTCGAGTCATTGTACCGCGGTATGTGGGTTTTTGGGTCATTAGACCAAGTTAGTTAGTAGATTGTCCATAGTGTCGGTTAGGAAAGTGGACAAGTATTGTAATCGGCAGAAGCCTATAAATAGAGGAGAATTGTAAGGGTTAGAAGAGTCGATAGTCGTGAATGGAGATAAGTGATATATGCGGAGGTTGACAGAGATACTATGGATGTTTATGTACTGCTTTTGGTTTGCCGAGTAATATAAGGATGATGATTTGGTGCAATCTATGTGTAATGTTGCCGGATGTTCATGTTGTTGCTTATTCTTAATGTCGTTATCTGTTTTCTATTGTTATAATGCGAATGTTGCGATAATATGTTATCTGTCCTTATGAACATGCTGTGATTGAAGTAATATGCAATCTCTGTTTTTGGTAATGTTAAATGCTGCGATGTGCTAGAAATTCATGATGAATGTTTGGAATTGCTGTTAGTACCATAGTGCCACAACTTTCCTCCTCCCTCGGCGGAAACATGGTTCCGTTTGCTCTTCCTGGACGCCTCGGGTGAGACCTCATCCGCTCTGCGGGTGTTGCTGGGTGGGCTCAAACCTGCCCGGGCCGGTGCCTAGGGAGACTGCGGCATGGGTCGATAGTCGATGGACCCCTGTCGATTGTGAGGTCGTGATTCGGTCAACATACAATTTGCATTCCTTCATCACCGCCATGTGCATTCACATTTTTCATTTCTTCGTCACCGCCATGTGCCTCCACGTTTCTTTCCATTTCTCTCTTTTCTCTTAACTTTCTAATGTTTTCATGGTTTCTCTCTTTCCTTGCCTCTTCATCAGTTCTGGAGCGATCATATTTTCTTTCACGTTTCCTTCGGTTTCCCATGTTGAAAGGAGAAAAAACCTAAAATCCAGTGCATGAAAAGATATGATAATTGAGAGTTATATGCTGAAAAGAAAAGAATAGTATTGACCCAACAAGAGTAATATGCTAAGTAGTCTTGTACGAAAAATTTACCAAATTGTTGAATGTGAACTTTTGGCTGAAAAAAGCATAGAAAAAGATTCTCGAATGAGAAATTTTGGAAAACTATATCGGCTGAGAGATTATATATACAACTCTTGGTCGATCAATTGTGGAATCCTGTCGGAATATCACGGGCATTTAATGTGTCGGCCCCTAAAAGATTCTCGGGGCTTTATATGAAAAAACTCTCGATCGAGACATGTTTTAAACTTTCAGATGAGAGTTTAAAACAACTTTTGACCGATGGATTTCATTAACTCTAGGTTAATTTCAGAGCGAGAATACCTCTCGTCCGAGATATTTTAAATTTCTCGACCGAGAGTTTATGGTCAACAATTCCAGCACCATTTCTGCAGTATTCATAAATGTGTCACTTTAACAAGGTGGAAACACTGCAAAACATGAGAATTACATGTCAGAGTTTATACCAGTAGATTCATCATTCAATCTACTTTCTCATAATATAAAAAATTTTGAATTTCATTTAGGATTTCTATTTTTTACTATTTTTTTTCTAAACTTTATCATTAAAAAATTTAGTGACTTAAAAATCAGTGACTTAAAAAATATAAAAACTCACAAGGATGTTCCTTGCAGTGTCCTCTTCAATGGGTTGGTTTTAGTTTGTTTGATAAGAGTCACATTTGAAAGAAAATGAGAAGACAAAAACATGTGTCAATAAGGCACCATTTTTTGTACATATGTTGTTTTGATCAATAATAAAAAATAGTTCCCAAATATTAAAAAACTCAAAATATAGTCCATGCACTGAGTGTAGTGTGTGTAGATTATGAGCCTACATTTTTTTTCCCTAAAATGAATAACCATCTATCAAAAGATTGACGTGCACACAGGTCACTCATTATCCATACCTAAAATTTTCAAGTATATGCTGTTGGTGTGTAACAAATTTGTCCCACGATATGTCCATAATTATTTTTAAAAAAAATACGAGTAGAAAGCTAATGCAATTATCTAAAACATTTGTATTTACATCAAGTTGAAATTCCTAAGGGAGATATAGGTTTGAAGAGGTCGAAGTTGAAAACATAAAATTCAGCAGTTTTGTTTGTAAAAAACAAGCCAAAATTGTTTCCCAACTTCATGTTTTCACCCATATCCAATTGTAAGAAAATAGGATTGTGATCCGAACCCCCACCCATTGAAATCCAAGTTCTTGATCTTTCCACTTTCCTCAGCAACTGTTCTGAAACCAAAAAGTGGTCCAATATTTTTTAGATTCCCTCTAATCCTGTCCTTTTGTTCTGTCATGTTGAATTTATCACCATTGGTTCCACATCCACTAGTCCTTCCTACTCAATTTTATTGATGAAGTAATATACAATGGGGTCCATTCTAGATCGTAAGCCCCAGATTTCACTCTGTCTTACAGTGAAATTTAAGTCTCCTCCTATTATCATATAGCTTTCTTTAATGACCTGCAAGTCAAAAACCCACTGCTAATATTCATGCCTCTAAGCATAAGGGCCATACACATTGACCACCACAAGTTGTAAATCCAATTCCTAGCACCCGATGACTGTACATAAACCACCATGTACAAAAAAGCAATTAATTAGTGGAATTATGTTTTCTCCACCATGACAATAAGCCCCATGATATCCCCACAACATCCACTCACTCAAAGTTCGATTGTTTAAACATAGTTTGTAACTTAGATTGAATCAAGTTCCCTTTACACATTAGCTCCTGGACCAGAAATAAGTAAGGGGACTCATTCTCCACTAACTAGTGGAGGGCCAAAATTTTATTGGGGTTGGCTAGGCCCCTAGAATTTAAGGAAAGGACCTTCATTATCCACCCCCCGTGGAGGGATTTTTTCCTCTAAGAGCCCTTACAATTGGAAACCATTTCCCAAAATTTATCTCTACCATTAATGGTCTTAGACTGAGCAAACCTAAGGAAAGACTTTCGACCAGGGACGGAGGCCCTCTCTTCAAGCCCTAGAATTACACTCGACACTCCGACACAGGTAGATTTTGCAATAGTTAGATATCCTTTTGATCTCAGTGCATAGGGAGCACTATGATCATTCTCTATAAATCTATTGGATTGGTTCATAAACCCTACAACCTTATTTAATGGAGAACTTGAAAGTCCTAGGAACCAAAAATTGGGCGAGGGAAGGTGCATCTCCCCTCTATAGTAAGAGCACTCAAAAACAGAATCCAAAAATGACCCACTGACCTTGTCACGAGCACCAAGTTGAGATATAGGCTCGTCATCAGAGATCTTATCCCCCAAAATGTCAAATAAATGAGAGTTCGTGGAAGAAATAAACTTACCATCATCCATAGTCATGACCTTCCAATTTTATAAATGTCCTCTCACCTCAATGTCATCCAACTGCATCTGAGTCTTTCCTACATCCATCTTGGTGATTGTTTCCAGTTTTTCAAGTTGATCAAGACATCTCTTCTCCAATCAAGCCGATGGTGGTATACCCAGTGGAAATTTTTCACTCCACGAGATAGCTTTTAATTCCATCCCCTTTCCTCTATCAACGTTCACAAGTAAATAACTCCTTGTTTCTATCGGAGTGACCTTTGAAGATGGTTCTTCCCAATCCCATTGTTTGGAGTGTAGAAAGTATACTTGTCAGAATATTTAGTCTACTTCCCATATTTACAAGAGATTGCATTGGGATTTTCAAGATTTCCAGTTTTTTTGCCTCTACTCCAAGTCTATCAGTACCATCCTCTCGACTAAGTTATCATTCAGGGTTGTGTTAGCTCCATAGACTTTGAATTCTTCCAATCCATAGGGACTGCATCAACCAAATGGGAGAGATCCGAATTTTAGTGGGTCCATACTTCCTTCTTAAATCATTTGTTGCAATTGTTGACAATGTTCCCATAGGAATGGCCACCGCATGCAACAAAAAAAGAATATTAATATAATCCAGCATTTGCTCATAAACCAAAACCTTGATCTCCATTTAAATGCTCTCCACCAGTCTCTCTGCAAGATCCACATTGACTAAGATTTTTTCCATTGTTCTTTCTTGATAGTATTTAAACAATGGATCCACAAACACATTTTGACCAAGAGAGTTTCCCAAAGAAGTCAAGAATTCCTCCTCCTAGACTTCCACTGGTAGCCTGGGGATATTTACCCATACCGATGCCTTTTGAGAGACTTCTCGAAACAGGTAGAAACATGCGTGCCAAAATTTTGGCAATAATAAATAGGTACTCAAAAACCATCGCCCTTGTAGATATTGACAACATCTTCTTCTATCTTAAACTTAAATCCCAACCACCCTCTCGTCATAATATAAAACACCAGATAGTAGCCTAATACAGGATCCCAAACCTTTGTCATCCATCGCTTAAGAGAAGTTTCAGATATTCGAATTAGGAAGAAACGAACAAAAAGGGTTTCCTTTGTAAATTCCATGATATTGTCCACTCTAATGTCCTCGCCTACTGTTTATTTGACATGCTTAGCCTGTTTCTTTATAACTTTTTTTCTTCTTTCTCAGCACTCTACCTTCTTCCCCAGTTCCTAACTCTAGCCCTAGACAAGCCGCCATCGTCTCTGATAATCTAGACATATAGACCCAGTCTAGTGCTCTACCCACAAAACCCACGACATTTCCTTCTGATTCATTTACCCATGTATTTGGACCGAAAACATGATTACAACTTTCATGGGTAGTATTAATTTTCTTGGCCACCCCACCATTCGCCTTATTGTCACCATAAAGACCCTCATGAAGCTTGCATTCATCACTCGCATGGAATGTAATTTCCTCAAAAAAGTGGTCCTTATTTTTCTAGATGGACATAGACTAGTCCCCTTGTCTTGACATTCGTTTAAAAACTCTAGATCATTCTCTCCATCTGTCACCTCATATTTCTTGCTTGGTACCATGAAAGGTCCCGTAGGTCCCAAAAAGGTAAAAGCATTGAAACCTTCATTTCTATATAATATGTCCTCAATTGATCTTCCATACTTTGTATTATCATTTGAATTATCAAATCATCCAAATCATGCCCGAAGTCCACCCTTTCGCCATTTACCTCATACCCACCAATGGTATCGATATATGCCCTTGGCCTTCCAACCATCAATACCTTTACCTCAATGATGTATCATACTTATCAACTTGTCTACTTAAATAATTATTTATTTTTATAACTTGTCACTTTATTATATATTTAAAAATCAAAATTATATATGTATCGAGATTGATTTATTTTAATTTTAAATTTATTAAGTATTGAAAATTATTATTTTTTAATTGTAAATATTTTTTATTGATTTAAAATTAATTTGTATTTAAATAAATAATAATAATATTTTCATTTTTCAATGGACATTAATAACTATAATTATCAATATTTTTATTTATATGTAAATTTAAATTTAAAATTTTCTTTTTGTAACGAGAATCACTAGGTGGTAATGTCTTGGGCATTAGCAATACAATGTTTAGAAATTTTAGAACTATTGAGATTTGAGTTATAGCTTTGAATCTTTTCTTTTCTTCAAATTAAGTGAAACCATAATAGTTACCTGGAAAAAGTATTGTTGGCCTAGTTGTTGCACAAATTGTTCTCCAAGCAGAGACTGTTGGACATGGTATATTGCTCAATGGTGAACTGTGTATAATTTGATAACTCACTTAGCATGGATTGGAGAGTATTCCCCAAAGGAAGGTAAATATATTCATCTATATCGAAGAAAAGCATCCAATTTTCCATGAATTTGTATATGTGTAAATAATCGTTTACAATGAGGAACTGATTATGTTAATACCATTCAAGTCGTTCTTGCTCAGTTATATCCTGCATTGTCACACGACCAACTCAAATCCATGGATCCAACACCTTTCTAACTTGAGTATGGACACCACCTACATTGTAAAAAACGAAATGTGATTTTGGCCCAATCACCTCTTCCACCATTTGAATCACAACATTAACAATGATGATTCAGCAACCCCAACAACCCACTTGAGTGACAACCACTACACGACAACTTGAATGAGAGGTTGAGATCATAGTCGAGACTGCTTGTTTAAAGGAATAATACTTGGTTGTGCAATTAAAATAGGTGGTATATCTTATGCTCATAGATGGCAAACAATGTTTGATTTATTGAGTATAATTCCTTAACACTCAAACAAAATCATGGCAGCTACAAATTCTAAGACAATAAAGAGCTTAATAAAGGCTGACAACAAGTTCACTTGATTACAAAGAAGAATACAATAGTCAATACAATAACCTGATTAACTAGATGAATGGAAAAACATCTTATCCAAATTTTAAACACAAAGAAATATCATAAATGTTTCAAACATTAATCTTTCAATACAAACTTAGTGTTTGATTTTAAACCAGAGACTAGAAATTTGTGAAGAACATCTATAGATATAAAGAGATTAAATAGAGATGGTAAAGACAAAAAGTATCCCAGCATGCAAGCATAAATCTTGTAAATGAGAGGAACGAAACAATCATGTTGGGAGTGGGATCAAAGAGGGAAGCAATACGTCGACAATACCAATTCCAAAAATCCTCGGGACTGAAACATTACTCAAGCATTTTTATATCATATATCTTTATGTATATATATTCAGAAAAAAAAAAGAAGAATGGAAAACTAATAGCAATATAAAATATGAAAACATATGTGTTTGCAAATGGAGACTCATTCTCCACTCTTAGAGGAGAGGTATGTGTTTGGGTGTTCATTGATTTGTGTGTATTTGATGTATTTATTGCTTTTAACTGTATGTTCCATCATTTGCTTGGGAACTTGTTTGCTTGTAACATGAGCACTCGACTCTTTTCTTTACCATTCATTCATTCATTTTTTCATTCTGATCAAGATAAAAAATATGGGAAAAAACCAAAACCTTAGGGGAAACAAATGAACTATTATAAGTTAGGGGCTTTGGGTCTTACAAGTGCTCTCCCCCTCTCCATGTCTACATTTTTCCTAGTAACCTAGGGTAGAGTGTAGAAGACTATCTACATAAAGTTATAGTCTTTCATTTAATCTCTGTGAAAATACATAGGGTAATGTAAGCGGATGGTTGGGTCGGGATGCGCCTTCTCGAATTCCTTAATGAATTCATTAAGGATGGATTTTTTCTCGGAACTTGACCTGAGATCCTATCCTCGATAACTAGTAGGAAGATCCTTAAAGAGAACCAATCTAGACCAACTAAGGGTGCTGGGAAACCATTTTTATACTTGGCTAAATAGTTTCTCTTTCCTAGAGATGGCTAATAGTAAATAAAGGTTACCTTTGCTAACTAATAAATCAATTATTAATGGAGGACTATAGGCTCCTGAAAAATATAGGAAAGATATGGGCCCTCACACAAAGTTGAGGGACCTTTTAGATGCAATTGAATATTTGCAAAACATGCTTCCGCTTTGCAAAATGACAACACATACACGTTTCTTAGCACTAGCACTCAGTTGACACACATGCTAGGAAAAGCGAAAGTGTGCACACTATATAGTCTCAAAATGCGTGCATGTTATGCACTGAAAAATACATGCATGCTTGATAACACATGCTATAAATGCCCAAAACAGGTCCGCGAGTGTTTATTTTACCCACAATGCAAACTTGGAGAGAATCGACTACCAAAAGGAAGAAAAACGTCATCACGAATAGCCTCAAATAGGAGATTCAACCACCAACTTTCAATCCAAGAGGTAATTCTCCAATGAATACCAATTCTTCAACTATTTCATTTGAAATCCTCCAAATAATTTGTCAATTATTTCAATTTGTTGAGGCCCACTCAAACAACCATGACAAATTTTTAATTGAGATTCCTCCTTAGGAATAAATCACCATAGACCATCTTAATAAGGAACTTGAAATTTTCCTTCATGATTTATCTATTTTTTTTCTCCCTAAACTCTATAATTTATTGACTGCATCAAGCAAAAAAAGATGTTTGTTTTGATTAGCAGTGGAAGCACACTTAGTTCTGTTTATTAGTGAGTTCTAGAGGAAAACCATTGTCTTCATGCTTCTTCAAATATTGAAGATGATCTCACACCGCGAAGTCTTCATTTGGTATGACATGGTATTTTTATCTTGTAACTTGAGCATAGAGTCCCCATCAGACTTTCAAATTCCATATAAAGGAACAACCATCCATTATAGTACATGGGTATCCAACCATTGTAACAACTAATTTTCTAGGAATGCCTTCATGTACATGATTCATTCAACTCCTTCATGAAATCCCCTTGAATATGCAACAAACTCCATTAGTAATTTCCAAGCAGTAACCTGTGCAACCAATGCACCTTCCTCTCTACAGATACATATTTCTTGAATTTTATCTAAATCTAACACACATTGTCCAACATCACTCGAATTATATAGCTATTAAATGGATTATTAAACACATTTAAGTGTTAACCGTTCTTCTTATACTACTGAACAATCTCCCCTTTAGGGAAATTAAACAATGGACATCAAAACCTCCAACTATGAGTCTAATGCCACACATGCATTCTTGGATATCGGACTATGAGTTTTATGCAACATTACTAAACTAGGGGTACACATGCATGAATACGGATTATAGCCATGTTCCCAATTACATTACACAAATTTTAAACCTTTCCCCAAATACTATACATCCATGATCCTTCCTCTATGCACTCATCCTTAGAATTATACCCTTATATTGCTCTTGGGCCAAATATTCCATTGAGAGGATTTCAAAACAAATTGATAAGCCTCCTCATCATGGAAATAGTTGGTGCCATGTAAACAAATCCCAATTTGATTGTGCGAGTTTGAACTATATTAAATGCACATGGTCATGATAGACTTATGAAAAATAGAGATAATTTAGTAATTACTTTTCCATTTTGATAGAAATCAAATTTGTGCATTACTTGTAGAGTGATTTTACTAAAATAGTATGCAATTTCCCATAGTTTGAGGTGGGGTATTAGGGGATACTTTCCCATATCAAGGTTTTTCTTTATGCAAATTGAACTACATGTAGCTTTTGCAATATGTACTTGAACCTTAGTAGTGTTTGTCATACTAGAAACTTAACAAAATTTGATGTGCTAGAACATGAAAAACTCTCATTGCCCCAACTTTTCTTTGCACTAAGATATCTAATGTTATAGTTTCACCAAGTTCCATTTTTAGTATTGCGCCAAAGCTTCTTGGTGATAAACCTCCCATGGTTAGGCCAAGTATTTTTGGCATTAGTTGGATAGTCAATAATTTGCATTGTGTTAACACCAACATGTAACCAAGAAGGACCACATAGAAGACACACTAACTAAAAGTGTACTTGGCTATCAATAATCCATTACATAAAGTGGTGGTAACTCAACCAACATAACATAGTCAAAGACAATCGAGTAGCCAAGGTGGTTTGGGACCACTTTCAATGAGATAATAATCATCTTGATCATGTATTTTATAATGTTACTTAATTGTAAGATAAATGCATTTTATAATCTCTTGGCTTACCTTCTTCACCATGTATCAATGTG
The DNA here is from genome assembly GCA_027924585.1 of Larix kaempferi. Taxonomy (NCBI): domain Eukaryota; kingdom Viridiplantae; phylum Streptophyta; class Pinopsida; order Pinales; family Pinaceae; genus Larix; species Larix kaempferi. The sequence continues at coordinate 17,502,909 of BSBM01000123.1, read as the reverse complement.
ATTAACTCAGAAGGATTTTTCCACAAAGCTACAAGCATATAAATAACTTAGGTTAGAGTCACTAGGTTTAGATTTCATACTTGAGGAACATCTTAGTTTGCAGGATTGCATTCACGACCAATTTAAGATAAATTTAATAGGGCAAGATGTAATATCCTCATTCTTAACCCTTACCATTATAAGATTGAATGCACGAGCAACAAAGCGAATGGGAAATGGTATCCACTAGGGGAAGAAGGTTCAGTTAATGACGATCAGGTGTCATCATGTTGCCTCCAATTTCCAAAAGGTAAAGCAATATGTTTGTTAAGTAAAAAACCAATAAGTAAGATTAAACCGGTGCGTGTTGCAAGGCAACACATCATTCACAAAGGTGGAAAATGAATTAATATTCACGTAGGAGACTTGGGTATTGCTGCATATGAATAATGCATGTTTTCGGAAATTATATACTTTGAGTATTTAACATAAATAAAATGCAAAATGGACCATGCATATTTGGTGCATATTTGTAGGAATGCATGTTCTCCATTATGTTTAAATTATGTTATGTTCTAGCTATCAAAGTATGCTTAATTAGTTGGAAATACATCAATGTTAGCAACTCATCATACTTATGTTGTGATTATGGAATTATGATAATCATTTGATAATGCAAGGTGTCTTACATTTGCTGTGTTAACCATTCTCCTCTCAACTTGTTAAGTAGTTATTCATGTTATATGCTTAATGAATTTAATGAATTTAAGATGAAATAATGTGTCAAAGCATTAATATTTTATTTAATGCTTTATCCCAATGTTTGTGCTAAGAAAGTTAAACCATATTAGTGGCCAACAAGATCAATATAAAACGTTTTAATTGAAAACTTTTTGATAGGTTTAAATATAAACAAAACATTGTTTTGTTTAAATATTTAATCAAATTTGTATGTTTAAGTTAAAATGTGAAAAACTTGAGGTGGATTAACAAGTATTCTTTTTAGATTGGAGGAGGATGAGATTAGTGTATTCTTCAAATTGATTTTATAAACGTCGTTTCAAATTTGAAATATATATATCAAAAATAATTTGTAGGTGATGCATGGACACACTTTGCTAGATAAATAAAAGTGACAGACCACTTGTTTGCTAGATAGACAAAAGTAACAGACCACTTGTTTGTAAAACTTAACTTCTGACCTATCGACATTCACCAATAACAAATTAAATTAATATATTAATAATATTTACAAATAATAAAGGTTTTGTTTATTTCTTTTAGTAACTTCTTTTGTACTATTTCATTCAGGTTATTTCCTTGAATGCCAGAACATGATTTTCATAAATGCCCCCCTTAACATGTAATACCATTTTCCACCTCATTAGCTTTAGCTTTGAAACGAAGTCCTAAAAGTGCTGCAATTTTGTCCAAAATCACTCATTCCTAGTAAAATTGACTTGAAGCGGATCCATGGTTCAAAGGAGATTCAGAAACTATAAACGTTGTCTGCATGTATATTCATTTACATGTAGTAGATATATATAAACTCTCAGTATATCACACACCAGGCAGCCGTGACTTCACCTATGATTCTACAGACCTACTCTCACAGTACTCATATTTTTCCACATTACAGAGTTGGAGCTCTTCCATTTCTCAAACCCGACGGAAGTCCAACTCCCTTGCTGAAAGGGTTTCTATATCAACGCCGCGGTGTACACTCAAAAACCTGTTACATACGGAAATTGACTCAAAAACCAAAACCAGAAGACCAAATGGGCTCTTCGGTAAGGCGGGCACGCCCGCTAAGGACTCGAACGGACAAACCTGAGTCTCTATAATATTATACAGCCGGCATCTCATTGTTTGCTCCAAGTTATCTCTCACTTTTTCAATCCACCATGCCCAAAAAACTTTGGTCCAATTAAATTAGCGGGGAGTGCGCAGGGTATGAGTGGTGATCCATGGATGCTCTGCAGCAAAACGAAGATTTCTCATCAATATTCAATGGATCTTACAGAACCCAACAATAATTTTTGTATTGAAATTGCAGTACTCCATATTAGAAGAAAACGGTAGAAAAGAGGGAATACCAAGGACTTGATGTGCGCCGAGTCTCCTGGTAACGTCTCTGCACAGCATCCGGCGTATCAAATCCTTGGCAGGCTGAGATGTAGAGTGCCACGGATCACTTGGGAAGCGAAGGCGTCCATAGAGGACTGCCTCAAATATCTCCTGCGGCGTGTCTCCCACAAAAGGGGCAACTCCACTCAGCATTATGTACAGTATCACCCCTGCGCTCCACACATCCACTTTTTCATTGTAATCCTTCCCTCCCAACACCTCCGGTGCTACGTAATACGGAGTACCCACAATCCCTTGCATTAATCCTTGCCCTGCATACATTAATCTGATAATTTCAGCCATGGGATTCATCGATCCATAACTAAAAATTTCATAGACTTGTATGGCAGGGATCAAAGGGAGCAAGCTTACCTGGAGAGAAAAAGGAGGCCTGGCCAAAGTCTGCAAGCTTGATTTGAGTGAGGGAATTTGAATCGTCAGCAAAGAGAATGTTGTCAGGTTTTATATCTCGATGGGCAATTCCCAGAGAGTGGCAGTAACTGATGGCCTCCATGAGCTTCTGCATGATGGTAGCGGCCTTCTCTTCTGAAAAGGGAACTGTATTCTTCCTGCTAACGATTCTGTCGAACAGATCTCCGCCTGAGCATATCTCCATTACCAGATGGACATACTCATCATCCTCATAAGCATCGTGAAGGGCAACCACAGCGGGGTGATCTGAGACATACTGCATGATCTTGATTTCATTGTTGAGGCATTCTCTGTTGATAGAATCGCGAAGAAGATCTGATTTCCTTATGGTCTTGCAGGCGGCCTGTTGCCCACTTCGCTGGTTCAAACATCTCCTGATCACTCCGAATCTGCCCCTGCCAATCACTTCCTCTTGTAATTGGTAGTTTTGAAGGAGGGCATCCATCATTTTTGCTCCTGTTGCTTGTGTGTTCTTGGCTTGCTTGTCTGGTATTTTCTGAATACAAGATGGATGGATAGATAAAGAAAGATGCCAGGCTTAGGTCTAGTTTAGGTAATGTTGGGTTATAAAAGGAGCAAGGGGCAGCGGAGAGAGAGGAATTTGGGATGGTTTACAAGAATATTCCTTTCGTTTGAAACGGTACGGCATGAAATAGATGCACTTGCACGGAAAGACGGTGCAGTCTTCGCCGTATCCTGCTTTTATTAGAAATTTAGCCGTACCTAGACCGTATTCTTGTCGTTTATAACAAGTCTTGAGAGGACCTAAAATTTTGGTCAATCTTCTTATCACAAGATCACGAGAGGAAATTGTTGGAAATTGCACCCTAAGGGTCATTTTGACTCTTGACATTTAAGGTCATTTTGAATAAGGGTATTGACTAACATGTATGGTCTTTTTGAATGGCTTGTTGTTAATATTGGAATTCTAGGAGTTGGTTGAGGTGTGGTTAGGCCTAAATTGGTCCAAGTTCTATTCTCATAAGACTAGAATATATGACACTTGGTCCAAGTTCTGTTCTCGTAAGATTATAATATATGACACTTGTTCAAGTTCGAGTCTCATAAGACTAGAATATATGATACTTGAAACTCAATGCTACATCTAAGTTTTTCTTTCCCTAGTAATTATTATTCCATATTAACATATTCAAAATATATAAGTAACAAGGTGTTTGTATTATGTATATATGATACTTAAAAGTCAATGTTATTGCTAAGTTTTTCTTTCCTTTGAATGTACTCGAATTTTTGTATTTTGTAATTTCAAAAATAGATAATTATTATTATTGTTAATATTTAAAAGATATAAGGAGGCTCGCACGAGTGTGGCTCATTGGCGATTCGCTTGATATGACGTTACATGTTGTAAACAGAGGTCACGAGATCACACCTGGGTTACTCATGTCCTATGCTTGCGGGCAGTTGCGGGGCACCTAGGGGTATAGTGGTAGCGGGATTGGAGCCATGGACCCCGTGTCACGCGAGTACCGGCCTAGTCTCCAGTTGTCGATTCCCCTAATTACAATATATATATATAAGGAGCAAGGTGGTGGTGGTGAATGTCCACTGAGACTCTTTGGCCTATCGTACCTTAAGAGAAGAGAAATGAATTACTTGGATTTCTGTAAAATTTAATTCTTATAATTGAAAAGATGAGAAAGAATCCTTCCTAGGTTCCCATAGTTTTGACAAGTTAGGAGATCATGGAGATTAGAGTTGTAGCAAAGTTTAGGAAACTGTGATCGAATGTGGGTGTACGACCACTCTAAAAGAAAGTGAGATTCGTCATTCGTCATCAATGCTCATAGACTCAGAGAGCTAGCAATTCCTTTCCTCCCATGGTGTTTTAGGAATTGTCCAGCGTCATGTTTCGCTATGAAATTCATGGGAGTTAGTTATTATCTTGGCTATATTAATCTTCTTCTTTGAACTTGTTAAGACACATAGGTACTTTTGATCTTCTAAATTAAGATTAATGACTTTCTTGTAATATCTTAACTTTCTTTCATCTTTAACTTTCTTTTACTCTCTAAATCTTTCTGGTCCCACATTCTGGCTTTGAACTTAGATTTGATAGTACATTATGTGTGTAATACGTTATTAAACTAAAATTGTGAATTCTATATATTTTAATCAATAATTTTGCATCATATTAATACAATCAAAAATATATAAAGAGTGAGGTGTTTGTATCATAGTAGAAATAATTTTATTTGACAAGTAAATTTTAAAGTAACATTTAATGAATTTAGATATAAAATTTATAAATATATTAAAGTATCCACATTATGTTGAATATTCAATAATTTTACATTTTTTTTTATTCATTTGAATGTTTAATTTGGAATTGAGATAGATCTATATATTCTGATGTTCTGAAAAAATTCCAATGACACAAGACATTATTATTAACAATTTATGATAAAAGAAAAAATAATATGTAAAAAAACATTAATAAAGTAATTTTCTTTTTCAAATAATATGAAAATTTTCCAATGATCATAAATTCCTTATATTTGACATACAAACAAAGTGCAACAATATTAACAAGGTTTGAGTCAATAATACAATGCATAAAAACTTATAAAAAATGTGAAATAAAAATAGACTCTTACAACACACAAAGGTGAAAATACCACACATGTGAGCATTACCATTCTTTTTTCAAAACAAAAAAAGTAACTTGTTATTCATATCGAATCAAAGTTACATCTTATACTAACTGAGAGACAATTTTACTGCAATCTCTCCTCAGCTATACCATCATACAAAAATTCTGCATCTAACATAAAGTCTCAATACTAAAACTAACAGTCATATTTTGCAGACTTATATAAGAAAACTAAAATTGATCAAAGGTTAAAAAAAGACCTATAGTTGGAGTAGTTGGAAGCTACCCATATCAATGGTCAAACCATCGACCAATTCCTCATAATGGATATTCCCATCAAAATCACCTACAGCTTCTTTAGATAACTTATTTGCATACTCATTAAATTCTCGATATATATGAGTGAAAAATAAAAAATAAAAATCTTGTCTAATTTCCAGAATCATGTTCTTCCAAGAAGACAAATGCAAAGCAGCCAAATCATGAACACCATTTTCCCAGTCAATAACAATTTTTTGAGACACTTGTAACATGTAGATTTTGATTTCGACGTCTTCTTACGTACCAAAGAAATCCCTAGCATGCCATCAACTCGGCTTTGTTGTTGGAACCAGGAACAACAACAATTTTTAGTCTACATTGATAACCCATTTTGATTTTAATGAAGATACTTGCACCCCCAAATCCATTTATATATGCTCCATCAAAGTAACCTACCGAAAGGTTTTCTTCAAATATAGGTCTTTTGACAAACCTATTTTTAAAAGAAGGAGAAGGCTTACAGTATTCATAAAAGTGATTGATAGCCCTATTGCACACCTGTGTAAAATGGGAGACTTTACCTTCAAATATCAACCTATTTATGCACTTCCATATTTCTCACAATATCAATATGGGAATCTCCTTAAAAGCTAGACAATTTTTTAACCAAATCTGATAACTCTCGTGTAGGTTACTTTTCTTCCATTGATAACTTATATTTAAAGTATTACTACAAAAATCCCAAACATAAGAGCTGTAAGGGTAGCTAACGAACAAATGATCTACATTCTCATTTCTAGCTCTGCAAAGAATACAAATTCTAGGCCCGATCATACCTCTTTTGACCAGATTACCCCAGGTGAGCACTCTATTTTCCAGACAAATCCAAAGAAAGCATATAATCTTTACCGGTATCCTCCATTGCCAGATCTTGGATGCATACCATTTGTGAGAAATATAAATATTTTTTGATAAAATGAAGTCATAGGATTTCTTTGCAAAAAGATTGTCGTTTGATCCAAGCCAATCCCAAACTAGTACATCCTTCTTGTTTGTTAATTTAATACCTGCAGAATATAACTTTAGCACATAATTATCCCATTCTTCACCCATTCTCCAAGATAATCCCAGATTTGAAGAGTTTACCCAAAGAGAATATGATAAGCCCAATATATCCATCCTTTTTACTTGAGCAAGAACAAGAATATTTAAAGACTTCAAATGGGCGATGAGTTCATTAGATAACATGAAATTCTCCCCCAATTCGAGAATTGGATCCATTCCAATATGTATTTGGATACCTCGATCAGGATCCCAACTGATTCTCTTTTTTATAATATGCAGAACCCAAAATAAACCTTTCAAGATGACTAAGAAATTGTTGGGAATTTTTGGATTTCGAAGCCAATCATCTAGTAGAACAAATTTAATGTATTTCTCCTTAATCACCTGACTCCACAGAGTATTTCCAAATAAACCTCTCCATAATGATTTTGCACTAAGTGCCTCACTAAACCAAAAAAATTGTTTTAAACCCCAACCACCGAAGTTCTTTGGGAGAGCCAGATTACGCCATGAGGATAAATGAAAATTTTGCACACTATAGTTGCCCGCCCAAATGTACTGATATAATATTTTTCTTATTTCCTCCAATATATCTTTCGGCACCATTGCTAATGATGCCCAATATACAGGGATACCTTGTAGAACAAAATTTTCGAGCACAAGTTTACATCCCTATGACCAATTACTTATCCGCTTTTCAACCTTTTTCACAAGCCGATTCCAATCATTTTTTAGGTATCCATTAGGTTTTAAAAAGAAACCTAGATATTTAAAACCCTCCTCAATCTTTACCATTTGGTAAGGGATCAAAGATGCAATTTGCTGGCAAAGAACCTGTTCATTTTCCTGATTAGTGCAATTATATAAAACATGGATTTTTGTGGACTTGCCGCCATACCAGAGGCACTACTATTTTTTTTTATTAATTCCAGATATTGCTTCCATTCTTGGGAAGCCCCTCTTCCAAATAAAATGACATCATCTACAAACAATAGATGAGAGATATGCAGTAAAGAGGATACCCGAATACCTTTGATTTTACCTTCTTGCTTTTCATTTTGAATAAGAAGACTTACACCTTCGATTACCAAAATAAACAACAGGGGAGATAATGGGAAACCTTGGCAAAGTCCTCTGCACCCTTTGAAAGCTGAAGTACGTTGTCCAGTAACAAGAATAGGGTAGTTTGTAGAGGTAATACATTCCATGACCTAATCAACAATTTCCAAGGGAAGTCCAATTTGAAGCAGGAACAAGTGAAGAAAGGAACAATTGACCAGGTCATATGCCTTGATTAAATCCATTTTTAGAATAAAAGCTTGATTTTTTTTTTTTTTGATACTATGCCTACACTCTTGGGCCACTCCAATCGCATCTAAAATTTGTCTATTAGAAAAAAATCCAAATTGTTCCTGAGCTGACATATTCTCCAAATAAGGTTTTAACCTGTTTGAGATAATCTTTGCAATCAGCTTATATGCCAAATTACATAAAGAGATTGACTTGAAGTCATTGAAAGAGGAGGGCTTGTATTTTTTAGGAATCAAGGCAATATGTGTAGCATTGAGACTTTCAGGAATATTTCCAGTCCTTCTTGATTCCTCAACCATCTCAACCAGATTTTCACCCATCATATCTAAAAAATATAGGAAAAACTCTATACTCCACCCATCCAGGCCTTAACTCTTTGCCTTAGCGAATTGACTGAGCATCAATTTGACTTCTTCAAGAGAAACAGGTTTACCAATGATATTACCATCTTCTATACCAAACATCCTTGGAAAGAGTTTAATAACATCAAGCTGACTGGAGAGATTTAAGGAACGATCATGCATATAAATCCCTTTGAAATAAGATACAACACCTTCTTGTAGAGCATCCCGATCATTTAAAATATTCCCATTTTGGTCTTCTAGATCCCAAATTGAATTGACAATCCTTCTTTGATTTGCAAAATTCTGAAAAAACTTGGTATTTTTATCTCCACTTTTAATCCATACTACGTGACTCTTTAATCACCAAGACTCTTCTTCCCGAGAAAGAATTTTTTGTCTAGCAGCCTGAAGATCAGAAAACCTTCATTTTCTAGAATCAAAGAACATATCAATACCTATGGAATCAAAAATACTATTAATCTCGAATTCAATTTTAACCAAGTCCGCTTCATTCTCTTATTTCATCTTTTTTTCCCAATTTATAACATCATATTTTAATTTCTTCAATTTGTAGCATTACCATTCTTATTATCATTACAAGTACAAAAGTACATCGCTCCATAATTGTGATTCTTATATATATATATATATATATATATTACTTTACATACCATAAATAAAGGTATTCACTTACAAAGCATAATAACCTAAATTTAAAACTCTCTCTATATATAATTGTTGAGATATTATACCTTTGGATATTCATCTGCAAAGCCTTAATATATATAATTTAATTTGAGTGTAATTTTTTTTCCCACGAAAATATTACATTTTATGATGTAAAAGAGAGTAAAAAACAAATGTGTCAATTGCTTGAGGCACATTACAAAATGTTAAGTGGTAACAAAGTTATACCCAACCAACATTATATGGACTACCAATTATCATGGTAATAAAAAACACCACATCCTCTACATAAGAGTTACACAACCATCCAATAGGAACAACATACGTGATCAAGTAATATAATAAAGTGACACATCCGTAAACTTTTCCTAAACTCTATTAAGGCCCCATTAGAGAATGGAGTGGGATAATTGGCACTCAAATCACTCTGCTTTTTTGGCGATTTGTTCCCTAGATCTGGTTATAAAAATTGGCGGAATCGTAGTTCCACCCCATTTACTGTGGAACTATGCCATGGAACTGTGCCCCTAGGGGTTTTGGCCCATTTTAAAACGACCTAGATCGTTGAAAATCGAAAAAAATAACCAGAAAAAGTGGAACTGTGCCTCGCTAGAAAATTTCCGTCGTCGATCATCGGAATACCGGGGCGATTTGAGTGCCAGTTATCACACACCTTAGAGAATTCCTCCAACCATAAGAAACATGTTGCAGGTTGAAGTCCTAGCTTGGATAATGTATTATTTTTCCTTAACTCTATTAAGTCTCCATTAGAGAATTCCTCCAGCCATAACAAAAATGGTTGCATATCGAAGTCCTAGCTTGATAATTTATTACTTTCCATGTTTATTTCTCTGTATACATGATTGAATGTAATAATCTCAAATGATAGAAAAATTTTCCTTGACTTGAATTACCATGTGCTATATAGCCACATTATGTATATGCAGGATATTGTTCATGGAGTCAATTACCAACATAGAGTTAATGAACACTTTTGGACAAAGGAACCAACAACAAAGATCTAAGTGCCATCAACTTAACAAAGTTGTTAGTTCCAATACCTAAACAAGCTTTGAATCTTATATAATGTCTTCCACCAAAGTATATTATTTCTTCCAAGCTTCTTTTATTCTCAAGGGGATGTTCCCCAAATTGGTACGATTATTTAATTTCATAAGTTAGAGTGCTTTAAAGTGGCAAATACTTGGGCAAATTCTTGAATTATAGGATTGCATCTATTATCAAATAGTAATGCATTTCGAGCAAGCCATATGCTCCATAATACTAAGAATGGTATAACCCTCTTCTCCTTGAGGTCTTATCTTTGAAATCAACCCTAAATGCATTCTTTAATGTTATTCCTAGCCCATATATCTTGAATACCTAATCCTAAATTGATGTCCCTCTCACGTCCCTCCAATCCTGGATAGTGAAAGAATAGAGAATAGAAACATAATTAATATATCCTCACCATTTTTGCACAAGATACGAAGATTGGGCCCTTAAGTTTGTCTCTTTTGTAATATTTCCCAAGTCATAACTCTACATTCTATAGCAAGTCACAAATGAATTATATTTTTTGGGGTACTTTGACCATCCAAATCTTGGACCACCACCACTTAGACTCTTGCTACTCCTTAGATATCATAGAATTGTAACCTAGATGTGTTGTATATCTACCACCAGTGTTGTTCTCACACCATCCTAACACGTATATTTCCTCCCTAATTTTGATCTAACCCCTCTTTAAATCCTCCAAATATATTTCACAAAGAACAACTTGTTCACCTTCCAATCCCAGAGTCCCAATTGCCATCCACCCTTGGTGCCACAAATTCATAACATCCTTGTCCACAATTTGATCTAAAGTGAAACATCCCAATCATGTAAATTGTAGTGTATCACCTCAACCAGTAGAAAAATATCCATACCACAACCCGTAATGGAATCAACACTAATTCTAACAAGTCTTATATCACCAACCCTCAATGCAAGATAATTTCCAGCTATGGGAAAAACTAAAACCAAGATTTCCATTGGTTTGAGAATTTGTTTATATTCTTTCAATGGTTTCTGATCCAATCCAATAGAGACCTAAGGGTATTATACTTTTGAGCAATAATTTTCTTTCACATGATTTCCTTAGTAATTATATTCCAAAGACTTTTGTCTACCAATGAGATGTTGAATAATTGAATGTGCTCAACACCCCACCCCTCTTCTACTTTGGGCTTGACAAGGGTATGCCACTTTGCAAGATGAAAATCAACATGATTTTATTCACATTTCGACCATAAAAATTTAAAATAGGTTCTCATCACCTTCTCAAATTACCCCTTTAGGAATATGTGCTAAATAATGCCAATATATAGGTATTTCCTCCAAAATGAACTTAACTAATGTCAATCTAACCCTATAGAAAGCTATCGATTGCATCAACAATCTATTTTTCTCCCAATCTTGCATGAGAGCCAATTCCAATCCCACTTACAATAACCATGTGTTTTCAAAATAAAAACCAAGTATTTAAGTATTAAATTTCGAATTTAGGGGTCAGACTGAACCCCAATTTTGATTAAATTTGAAATAATAAGGAAAAATATTCACCAAGAAACTGTAAATTTTGAAATAATAAGGAAAAATCTACACCAAGGTTATATTCTTCTTATCGTTTGAAGCACTCAATGGGAGGTTTGAATAGTAGATGTGCAATGTTTTGTCTTTTGATTAAATATAGTTTTGTATCTTTGTAGTACAAACTCGGTATTGTTGTTAGTTTATTTTGGGTTCAAGTGTTGATGGACTCTAATTGGGACCAGTTTTGGTTTTTTGATGGGTTTTCTTGCCAATACTTAACTTTTGTTAAGTCCATAGTGTATATGGTAGGTGCTATGAGTATGTGGACAGTCTTGGATGATATTCTTGATGTATCTACATTATGTAGACATAAAGGATGTATGCCTTCTATTTTTTTATTCTAAGGAATAGCAAGAAAATGGGTTTTTTTCTACTGAAAAAGATGAATAAATAAAGTATAGGGTATTCATTAAGGTTTTCACAGGTGTCAGTTATTGAAACTCATTATCAACATTGCATGAAATCGATTCCAAGCAAAGAAGACATGAATGCACTTTGATTCTTTGCAAATACAAACCTCCAAGACCTAACATTAGCAAATATGAAGCGGAAGCCATAAAGAGTTTATGAGAGAACAAGGAGATTATAATATTAAAGGTTGATAAAGGTAATGCATCGGTAGTACTAGACAAGGTGGATTATGAACAAAAGATGTATTAACACCTTTCCACTGCTGGCAGTTATAGGAAGCTATCAAAGGACTCTACGTCCAAAATTATGAAAAAAGTGAAACAAGCCATCCTGGATTCTAACCTAGACGAAAATACCAAAAAACGATTGATTCCCAAAAACCCTATCACACCAAGAATCTATAGTCTACCAAAAATTCATAAGGACGGTGTCCCTTTGAGACCCATTGTCAATAAAATTGGCTCATCAACGTATCAATTAGCCAAATTCCTTGCTAAAACTCTTAAACCATTAGTAGGACACACATAGTCCTACATAAAAGACTCTTCCCACTTTGTTGATGAAATAAAAAACTTATGCCCGAAAGAGAAAAACTTATTGGTGAGCTTTGTGTTGTGGCCACAACAGATCCCATGCTTCAGCTAAGCATGGGAGCCCCCCAAATTTAAAAAAAAATAAACACAAAGGTATTTGGGTAAGTGTTCTTGGTTTCTATGATCTTGCACTTGTACATTTGTTTGGCCTGATTGTCTTTCTTTTCCTCGGAAATTTCTAAGTGTTTTGGTCACATGAAGATTTAAATTTTAAGTATTTTGTCATTTGCTCTTGCCAATCCGAAACCCGACATTCCGACACTCTGACACCCTGAACACGAAAGGTGTGGGTTGCGGGAGTTAGTTTTTAGTCTTTTGGTTTTGGTCAACCCAAAACCCGCAACCCGAAAGGTGCAGGTTGTGGGAATCCCTTGTTAATAATTTTGGAAAATCGTCAACCCGAAACCTAAAAACCACAGTTGCGGCTTTCGGATTTCGGATTTTCATTTCTCCTTTTAGTTACGTTGCGTGTTCCTGAAACCCACAACCCACAAGTGCGGGTTGCGGGACGCGGGAAAATCTTTTGCGTCTTTTAATAAGTGTTTCCGTTCCGAAACCTGTAAGTTTCGGGTTGCGACTTTCAGAAACGTATTTGCGCGGTTTTTTGGGTCAAATTGCAATCCCGAGTCCCGCAACCCGCAAGTTTAGGGTTCCGGCCTTCGGAAACCATGAATAAGTTTATGAATAGCCACCTACGACCCGAACCCGCTTTCCGCATCGGCTAATCTCAGCGATCCATTCCTTTTAATCGCATGGTCACGACTTAATCTGGCAAATCGATAAATACGGGTTTTTCTTTATTTTCTTTTACCATTTTCACTGCTGGAAATTATCCTGCTGCACCGATTTTTACTACGGATTTCGTACCAGGGGGTCGTTTTTACTAGTTTTCCGTTATTCCCAGGTTGCTTTGCTGTCACTGTTGCATTTGAAGTTGATATTTTTGTTGTTTTGATTTTAGTTTTGATTTTTCTTTCTTATTTATCATATTTTCAAAGCTCCGCCCCCATGTCGAAAAACACCCGATCTAAGACAACTAACAAAGATTCCCTTACCAAAGACCCCAATTTTGTTTTTTTCTCTGATACTAGTTAAAGAGTTACAAAGACCTATCAGATGGATTGGTCCAAGATATATGCCATATTTGACAATGACGACCTTTCCCACTTTGAAAATGATCGACCTATGTATGAGAAAATTAGGGCTTATCAGATACGCGCCATCACTGCTCGTCTTGCCATTTTACCTTACATTGATGCTGTCAAATGGATAATTGAGAATGCAAACCCCAAAGACCAGTCATTCAACGATAGCACAAGGGATCAATTGACCCATTTCCTCCCTGAGGTCTTTATTCGAGCTTTCACTCTTAAACTGCATGTGCAGACCCTTAGTCCTGAGTTCATACAGTCCTCAAAAACTTGGTATAACTTCAACCAGATGTTAAAATCATGGATGGTTAAGCCTAATTCCTTTGTGCCTAAAGCCGACAACCTGTACCCCATCGTTTGGTTCAGAGAACCTTATTCTTTTTTAACAGCTATGCTTTGTAGGCTTTTCAGCCTTCCTAACTGTTCTGTCTTCAAAGCTAAATGGGCACCCATAGCACATCATGTATTAACTACCAGTGAGTCTTTTGCATGGGCTTCTATCCTGTCGTTCGAATTGAAGAATGCCATTGAAGAGTATCAGAAGGCACCTGCCCTGAAGAAACCACATTTCTACCTCTCGGCATATGTAATTGATGTTTTCTGCTCAGAGTTCCAATACCCAGACCTAGGTTGGAATTGGACCCCTTCATACCCACCTGTTCACATTTATCACTCAGTATTATGGGATGGGAACTTCATCCCTTTATTTTATGACATCTGTGATCATTTTTTGGGCACTGTTTATTTCAATATTTTCAGGAAGGAAGCACCTGCATTTTCAGCTGATGCCAAGGCTTTCATAAATGCCATTGGTGATTGGTGTGCTGGTGAATATTTCTCATACATCAGAGTTTATGGAAGTGACACAGTACACCTTCTGCCCAGGATAGTTCCTGGCAGGCTGGTTATACAAGAAGTTTCCTTTCAAACTGTAATAGATGGTATGTATAAGAAGCTTACAGTTCCTCGAAATAAATGATGGCCTAAGTTTGTTTTGAACCTTGCACCACTGGTTATCCCAACCTCGAATTGGGCTACAGTGATCGGTGATCAGTTGGATTCTCTAAGGTTGGGTCTTACTCCCAAAAGGAAGCATGCTCCCAAGAAACTTCTCGATGCACACCTCAATCAGATCCATGTTAAGATAGACTATGTCCATGAGGTAATTCCAGATGATTTTATCTACCAAGGAGTTAACACCTTTTCTGAAGTAATTGCTAGGGCCAACAATTTGGAAGAGCGGCATAACATTCTGCATTATCAGAAATAACTTAAGGCTAGGACCCTGAGCTACAGAACTATGCATCTAAACCTAATAGAGAAGGTAAGGAGAGAAAGAGAAGAGAAGGAGGCTCAGAAAGCTAAAACTCCTCTAATGCTTACTTGCTCAGATGGGGAAAAGGGTAAAGCTCCCATGGATCCTTCTCCTCAAATAAAGACTGTTGAAGAGGTCAAGGTTTTGCTCCAGACAGCTCATCAGTTCAAACAAGGGTTAGCACAAATCAACTCAGTATTGGGTACTCAGGAAATCGAACCTCCAAAGCTCACTGTGGATATCCAAGTGTCTACTGTAGCTACATAGGAAGAAGATGATCTAAATATAATCAAGGCTATCCCATCCAAGAGATAGAATATCATTGCCCCTGCAGCACAAATTCCCCCTGAGGACATTATTGACTGTGACCCTGAGGTGAAACCTCATCCTCCAGTATCAGTGACAGAAGAGGTAACTGAGGATTCACAGATAGTTGCTGATTTGTTGAACACCATTGAGATGGACCACTCTTTTCTTGATCAACAGGAGTTAGAGGTCACAACAGCTCTTGATATCACAACAATGACACTTTTTCTACCAGCTATTCAAGAAATCTCTGCTCTGTCTGCAGGGATGACTCTCCCATTTTCTTTATCACAGTTATATCACACTCTCACCACTACCACTATTCCATTTCCAGACATCCCAACTTCTTTTTCCATTCCATCATCAATTATTGCAGAGGTTTAGTCTTTAACTGCCCCTCTACAATTACCCACATCTATTTCATTATCCTCCACTACGGGTGAGACACCTTTAGTTTCCCATTCACCATCACCAGTTAATGTTGACAACCAAGTTTCAATTTCAGAAACCTTTGTCTTAGTTCCTTCTCCAACTCAGGATTTGTCACTCACCCAAGTCATCTCTACACCTTTGAGTACACCTCAAATCACTATGCCTATGCCTAGTCCTATTGTCACTCAAACACCCTCACTGATCTCAACAGTAAGCATTCCTTCTACCTCCACAGGGTTGGTGGTTGAATATGTAGATGAGGATATAGTTCCTATTGGGAACTACTTCTATAGCAAAGATGACAAGGCACTAATCAAGAGAACCAAGAAAAGAGGTAAAGATCAAGCTAGGTTAGAGGAACCTGTTCCAGACCAAGTAATATGGCTCCCCAAAACAAATAACCCTCAGATTGAAGCAGTTGATGTGAACATCCTCACAACAGATCTAAGAGATGATGTATACCTCACAAGAGTAATTATGATTAAGCAGGAAAATAGAAGAAGAGTGAACAATACAGTATAATGAGCAACAGAATAATATGGTACAGTAGAACTCACATAGAAGCAATAATACTTCACACACACTAATTAATTAATCACAGTATGGACAAATAAATAGTACAATGGTAGAGAGGATTCGAATGCCTAAGGTGGCAATTCGAATTAGCCTCTCAGAGTGATCATAAGATCAATAGAGTGTCATTGGAGCACAACTAGGTGTCATCATGATCATCGGAGCGCAACTGGAAGTCTTCATCATCATCAGTGGAGTCATCCATGCTCAAGTAACTATCAACCATCAGTCAAACTAACTCTGGTAGGTGTAACTGAGTGTAACTCAATGTAACTAAGTGTAACTCAATGTAACTAAGTGTAACTGAGTGTAACTGACTGTAATTGAGTGTGACTGAGTGTAACTAAGTGTAACTGAGTGTAACTCAATGTAACTGAGTGTAACTGACTGTAATTGAGTGTAACTAAGTGTAATTGAGTGACAACTAGACTGGTAGGTGAAGAAGGGTAAGTTGCTCCCTAAAATCAAGGAAGAAGGGCGCATTAAGCAACTAGAGGGCTAAAACTGAATAGTGAGAAGCTCCTGGGGGCTGCCTAACTGAGGGCTAGGTGTTGGACTGATGACTGGGATGCATGCAAACCCTAGAATGCATGCAAACCCTAAAGGTGCATGCATGACTGAAAATGTAAAGGATAAAAATACTGGTGGGACTAGGATGGAGTATAGGAATATCCTAACACCCCCCCTTAATCCATCTTGGGCCCTGGTAACTAAGACCAAAGGTCACACAATACAATGAATAATAACAATCAATAAACCAAGGAAGTGGGAAAATTTCATGGGAAACATACCCCCTCCTCAAAAAATAGACTGTAAGGCACACATAAAAAATAAATGCTCCAAACTCAAGCATGTGTGATGCTTGGTCATATGTTTGGAGGTATCTTCTTCTTGGGAAGAAGTGGATCATGCTCAAAAAGCATGTGCTTGTACTTGCTCTTCAGATCGAATGTGATGAGAACAAATCCAACAGTATGAGAATGATCCTTGAACCTGTGATTCGAATCAGCTGAGGTAGGATCAAATCTGTGAAAGTGTATATAGTCTTGTGTCTTCTCCTTCAAACCACCATGGGTGATATTATGCCAAAAATAACTATTACATGTTTGCTTGAAATCAAAGTTAGATTTAAGACTTAAAAAACAGTTTCTTGAGATCTCCTTTGAACCAGCAGGGGTGAGATCAAAACTATCATATGCATGAGAAATTATCCCAAGCAGTAATTGCTTAGAATGCAAATTAGATCCAAGACTTGAATCATGGTTTCTTGAGATCTCCTTTGAACCATGAGAGGTGAGATCAAAACCAGTAGATGCATGAGAAATTATCCCAAGCGAATGGCAATGGCCATAATCTTCAATAACCTTCTGAAAGCATGAATTTATGATCATATAGTAGTATAAAGGAGGACATAGCTGGAGAGGAGCGAATGGATTACCTTCAAAAGATGTTTTGACCTCTGAAATAATCATGTGATCATGATGCAAACCAACAGACTCTGGTGCACGAGAGGATTTAGGACCTTCTGCAATATCTAGAGTGTGAGCTGGCACAGAAAGAGAATAAAGTTTGAGCATGAGTGGAGAATCTGCAAGTTCTTTGTCAACAACTTCAATATGAGATGATATTGGTTCATGATCTGAGAGACCATCAAGAGGAGCGAATGCATCACTTTGCTTGCTTTTGAAGGGATTTGGACCAAATCCTTCATTCTTTCTGCCAAATTTTTCATCCAGGTGAGCCCATAGCTCTTTTGGAGTTTCAATATCAATAATGATTGGGAGCAATATGTAATCCAGCATAGTAAGCTTCATTCTTCCAATGTGCATGTCACCTTTATTCAACCAGTCAATCTTCTCATCAGAGGATTCGAACTCTCTTTCAAAATAACAATCAAAGAGATCATGGCTCTTTAAATATGCTATTATTTTTGGTTTCCATTCATCATAGTTGAATAGAGAAAGAGGAGTGATTTCTTCTAATACAGGATACATTGAAGCTGTAGAAGACCTGCAAAAACAATATAGAATAACTGCAACTGCTACTGCTGCAAAAATGCAGAAACTGCACAAACTGCTGCAACTGCTACACTTGAAATATTGGTAATAACCTGCAAAAAAATCTCAAGAATGGAGATAAACAATACTCTCAACATGCTCTAATACCATGTGAAAATCCTCACAGCAGATCTAAGAGATGATGTATACCTCACAAGAGTAATTATGATTAAGCAGGAAAATAGAAGAAGAGTGAACAATACAGTATAATGAGCAACAGAATAATATGGTACAGTAGAACTCACATAGAAGCAATAATACTTCACACACACTAATTAATTAATCACAGTATGGACAAATAAATAGTACAATGGTAGAGAGGATTCGAATGCCTAAGGTGGCAATTCGAATTAGCCTCTCAGAGTGACATAAGATCAATAGAGTGTCATCGGAGCACAACTAGGTGTCCTCATGATCATCAGAGTGCAACTGGAAGTCTTCATCATCATCAGTGGAGTCATCAATGCTCAAGTAATTGTCAACCATCAGTCAAACTAACTTTGGTAGGTGTAACTGAGTGTAACTCAATGTAACTAAGTGTAATTGAGTGTAACTGGCTGTAACTGAGTGTAATTGAGTGTAACTGACTGTAACTGACTGTAACTGAGTGTAACTAAGTGTAACTAAGTGTAACTAAGTGACAACTGGACTGGTAGGTGAAGAAGGGCAAGTTGCTCCCTAAAATCAAGGAAGAAGGGCGCATTAAGCAACTGGAGGGCTAAAACTGAATAGTGAGAAGCTCCTAGGGGCTGGCTAACTGAGGGCTAGGTGTTGGACTGATGACTGGGATGCATGCGAAATGCATGCAAACCCTAGAATGCATGCAAACCCTAAAGGTGCATGCATGACTGAAAATGTAAAGGATCAAAATAATGGTGGGACTAGGATGGAGTATAGGAATATCCTAACAGTTGAAATAACTGCAGCTTTAGGGGCCTTTGCAAGTGCAAATTTGGATTCAGACCATGTTCTCGATAGGGAAGTTGATCTGAGGGAGGAAGAGATCAAGAGGATTAAATAGGAACTAGATCAGACCAAAGAACAACATGTAGTTGAAGTTGCTGACCTTAGGAAGTTATGGGCAGACAGGTTATAGGATTTGGAGCAGAAGAATTCTACTCTCCAGAATCAGCTTTGCATAGCACAAGCTCAGAATGCCTCCACTACTGAAAGAATAGCCATTATGGAAAAGCAAGCTGAGGATGCAACTGCAAGTGCAGCCTCCTCCAATTTCTCTAAGTTTACGTCCCTTGAGTTCAATAATCTGACCCTCCAAGTTAATCAGGAACATCACAAGTTGCTTGAAAAGTTATACACTACACTGGATGAAATTAGGGAAACTTTTATCAGTTTCTATTAAATTTCTTCTCCCCTTGAAAGTCAGAAAGACAAGATACTCCAAGCAACCAAGGCAGAGGAAAATGTCTTTGAATGGCAAGGATACATAAAGGACAGACCAGAGGATATACCAGCTCTCAATAGTTTCCAGTTTAAGAAGATTAAAGCTTCACTGAACACTTGGATCTATTTAAATGAAACAACTGAGGAGATTATCAAGAAATCAAACGATATCTGCACTAGGCGTTGGTATGCAGTAGACAACATCATGAACGAACTGCAGCTCTCGCTTATGGATCCTATTCTGGATGCTTGCCCACCTAAATGTCGACTTGAGGAAATTGAGCGCATATGCGAAGAAGATAAGCAAAAGATCCGAGCCCTTGATGAAGTCAGCATTGATGATTTGGATATGCTGATTAGGAAACCGATCATTATGGAGGGTAAAATACATATTTATCTTCGCACTTGGCACGAGTTAGCCAAGCATGACATGGAAAACAACACATGTAACGCTCAGCTGGGCCTAGAATCTGCCAATTTACCTAAACATAAATGAGTTGTTAGAAATATGGGATAACTAGCAGGATTTTCTAGATCGATAGCATGATCCGATTTTGTAATCCCTATCTTTTGGGAATTTTCGATTGTACTCTATTGTAATTTCTTATTTAAGGAGGAATGCCTCTCGATGCTAAGGGTTGATAATTTTTGGGTTAGAAATCAGCAGGAGACGACTGGAGATACTCTGTCTTAGCAGAGCTTTGTAATTTTGTTTACAGACTTCTTTAATACAGTAAAGTAATCCCTTTGAATCATCTCTTGTTTATTGTTCAAATTTCTTTGACAATACTTGATTTCTTGCTTCAAACTGTCATCTACAGTGTGTGATCTTTTGCAAGAATTAATTTACATGAAGACCTGTTGTACTGATTTCTCTTTATGGCTAATCTATGTGTGAAAATGTTTAGTTGAATTTCTGTCAATTAAGATATTTTCTTTATCGATTTCTGCAAGTGATTAACATTCAATTTAATCATTGTTAATTTTTCAATTAACAAGGTGATTACAGATTTATCTTGAACAGGTTACATGCTTAAATTGTTGTCATTTAATTTTCATTAATTGATTATGATCTAAGTAAATAAGTAAATGCATCTTTTACATTTCTGTTGAAGTTGGCAAACATACTTATCCCTCTCACATCAAGATTGATCTGCACAACAACAAGCTTTTCCTTAGATTAGATCTAACTTAGAGTAGATCCTTTTCTCATACAGGTTGACTTAGAACGTATTAAGTTTTCATACCTTTGTTTTCCTCAAGTGGAGAACCGATCTTAACGATTGAAACACCAACTCATAGAGTGCCAGTGGAGGCCGAATATCCGTGGGAGATTTCCATACCAAACAGGCTGGGGATAGAATTGCCCTTGCGTAGGGTCTTTCGAAGCCTTTTAGTCTGGGTTTTCACCCTCTGTTGGGAGCCTTGGACCCATTCCAACACCTTGCAATTACCCTACACCCTCGAGGCATCAACACTTTGACGTGACTTCTCTCTATACTAAAGTGCCCGTTGATGATGTGATCAATGCCATAAGAAAAATCACCAATGACCAAACAACAAAACTTGTTGACATATGCTTAAAATCAACATATTTTAGTTTCAGAGGTGAGATATACGAACAAATATATGGCATCGCAATGGGTTCACCCCTATCACCAGTGGTAGCCAACTTGTGCATGGAATATTTTGAGAGAAAATCCTTATCTTCCTATCCTCTCAAACCCAAGAGATGGAAGAGATTCGTCGATGATACAAACATCATTTAGCCACATGGGAGAGATAAACTAGAAAAATTCTTTACACACTTAAACAACCAGTTTGATCACATAAAGTTTACAATGGAGATTGAAGAGAACAAGTGCCTTCCATTCCTTGATGTCCTACTCACTAGAAAGGATGGTGGAACCCTAGCACGACAAGTCTACTGGAAGAAAACGCACACCGATAAATATTTACAAGAAGACTCACACCATCATCCGCCACAAAAACTTGGCATCCTAAGCACTCTCACCATAAGGGCAGTTAGAATCGCGGATAAAGAAGACACCAATGAAGAATTAAAGCACCTCAAAGAAGTCCTTAAAAATAATGGCTATAAGAAAGATGAGGTTGAAAAAGCGTTAAAAAAATACCTAAACCATATTAAGGACAAAAACCTAAACCATAAGGACAAAACGCTTAGCAATGAGATCGAAAAGACGGTTGTGCTCCCTTACATCAAAGCGACAACAGATAGAATTGCAAAAATCCTTAAGAAAAGAAAGATGCGAGTAGCCTTATCCCCACCAAACTCATTAAGAAACTTATTAGAAAAAGTGAAAGACCCCATTGATCCCAAGCATAAAAAGGTGTGTACTTGGTACCCTGTTATTGCAGAAAATTATATATAGGTGAAACCAATAGATCAATAAAAACAAGGATAAAAGAACACTATGCAGATATTATACATGGACACTCCAAAACATCGGCAATATTAGAATATTCTTAGATCAGGAATCATCACATATGCATGGAAGAAGCAAGGGTAATTGCGACATAAGATCACTATAACAAAGGCACATAAGGAAAGCCATAGAAATAAAAAAACATCCACATAATATTAATAGAGATGATGGATTTCTAACTCTTGGAAACCGTTGATTCACATCCCGAGGAACAAGAAAAGTGGTTAATTATATTATTAATATAGCTATTGGCCGACATGATGTAATAATTATTTTGCCAAAAAACTATATTAATATCCATTCTTGCTCATACCTATACCTTGTGAGGTTTTGTTCTCTCCTGAAGATGGACGCAGGTAAGTTGTCCGAAACGTAAGTTGAGACTCAAAACAATCACACAGGTTTCCATTTTGCCACAAAGTATAAGGTAATTTAAAAATTATTAAAAATAATAATTACAAATATTTGTTAAGGATAATGATAGTGAAAATAGTTAAAGAATATAATTAAAGAATTAAAAAGAGTAAATAATTATTTTTATTTTTATTTTTTTTATATAATATAATGTTTAAAATATGTTAAAAAGTTAAAAAAAAATATTTATTTAGTTATTGAGAAATAAATGAGAATCATGATATAATAATAAGAGTAGAAGAAAATATTGAATGATGGGGAAAATAGTTAAAGAATATAATTAAAGAATTAAAAAGAGTAAACCATTATTAATTTTTATTTGTTTCTATATAATAATATAATGTAATGTTTAAAGGGGGTAAAAAGTCAAAAATAAAAAATAAAATTATTTAGTTATAGAGAAATAAGTGAGAATCATAATATAAGAATAAGAATACGAATAGAAGGAAATAGTTGTTTTGTAATATAATATTAAGATTAATAAAAATAATTATTTAATATGTATTATTTAATCATTTAGAAATAAGTTTTAATATAATGTTAACAAGAAAAAAAGTAGGTGAATGAGGAAAACTCAATAAATTTAATGAAAAAGAGATAATAAAAATGGAGACTTCTCAAATTTCAACCATTTGAATCCGATGACCATTTTTAGTCGGAATTTGGCGTGTTGTTGTTGTTGTAAAATCTAAATTTAGATGTCTCTCATCTAGATTTTGATGGTAGAAATGGATTTGACACCCTCAAAAACCCCTAATGCACCCAAAATTCTAGAATTTGATAGTTGTAACATGGATTTTGAAAAATTACGGTCAGATTTTTTCAAAATTGTGTCTGAAAAATTCATCTATTTCGGCTCAAATCGTAGAATTTTTAGACTACCCCAATAAAAATGGAGACATCTAAAAATTCGATCATTTGGATCAGATGATCATTTTTAGCCGCAAACTGACATTTTTTATTTATTTTGTAAAATCTAAATTTAGATGTGTTTTATCTAGATTTGGATGGTAGAAATGGATTCAACACCCTCAAAAACCCCTAGTGCACCCAAAATTCTAGAATTTGAGAATTGTAACATGGATTTTGAAAAATTATGGTCTGATTTTTTCAAAATCGTTCCTAAAAAATTCATTTATTATGGCTCAAATTGTAGAATTTTTAGATTATGCTAATAAAAATGGAGACGTCTAAAAATTCGAGCAGTTGTATCGGATGACCAATTTTAGTTGAAATATGGCGTTTATTTATTTATTTTGCACATGTAAATTTAGATGTGTTTAATCTAGATTTTGATGGTAGAAATGATTTTAGCACCCTCAAAAACCCCTAGTGCACCCAAAATTCTAGAATTTGAGAGTTGTAACATGGATTTTGAAAAATTATGGTTGGATTTTTTCAAAATCGTGCCTGGAAAATTCATCTATTCCGGCTCAAATCTTAGAATTTTTAGACTACGCCAATAAAAATTGAGACATCTAAAAATTCGACCATTTGGATTGGATGACCATTCGACCATTTTAAATAATAACCTTGTAATGTTAGGCTTGTATTGGTGGTCAATGGTGCAATGCATTTGGAGACCTCTAAAGGTTTATTTACACAGTGTGGCCTATTTTTCTTATAAACATAACCTTCCTCCTTGGATGTCAATAAAGAGTGAGCACACGATGTTGGCAATCATTATTCCATATATTTGTTTACAACAATGTTTTCAAGTACATACTGTTTATTTTATTTTTATTTTTTTCCGCGGAAAATGCCAACACCTGCTATTCCATACATACTATTTATTTGTTTAGTGGTTTGTTACATATTAATTTATTATATCTTTAAGATATTAAAAATGTGTATTTTCAAATAATTAGGTAGTTACCAAGTTGAAGATATGGGTGTATTTATTGAGCATTTTATTGATGAAATTCTAAAGTTATGGGTTGCCATCACTATGTAAGACATCTCCAAACTAATAGGGAAAAAACAATTCCATGAAATACTTACATGGGAAATACATCATGCCCTGAGGATAATACATTTTTATGCCAAGTAAAGTACTCCACTCTAATAGGATATAATTTTACCAATTATTCTTCCATTTTTTGAATAATTGCTTCATATACTAGTATTAACACAATTCCACAAAGGGTAAACAAAGGGTAAATTTTCATGTCTAGTCTATGGTCCCAAAATGATATTTTGACATTCATAAGTTTAGGAAAGGAGATATTTGATTAGTACATGAACTTCCTCCCTAAAAGCCATTGGTGTTGAATAACTTAGAAATGTATTTTTATTGGAAGGAAAGGACTAGAAATAGCCACTAAGAATGACACTTCAACTATGTAAATTGGAATATAATAAGAATTGTCAAGGTAAGGTTCCCATATCATTTGTAATGTTATACTACTTGTATCTATATTTTATTATTTTTACCATATCTAATATTTATTTGTTTTCCATTTATGTTTCAAAGAGTGCATCAATGCATTAATGAGCTTCCATATTGGAGGAAATTTGAGGTTTGAAATGGGCCTTATAAGAAAACGAGCCAACCATCATTTCTTGATGAGTTGGAATTCAAGAACCAATAGAATTTCAATAAAATGAGTCAACCATAATGGTTGACTTGAGATATTTGTCATAAAAAACTACTTTTTTTGTTCGTATTTTCAACATATCTCCCTGTGTTTTTACTCCAATTTCGAGCGGGAGCACTCGTTGGATGCATAATTTAATTCCACATCCAACGAGTACCCACAATACATAATTTTGATGGACCCCGCTTCACGCAAAAAATAAATACCTGAAAAAAACGTTATGATGATGTCATCATGACATTTTCCAGGTATTTTTTGTTTTGGGGGAAGCAGGGTCTATCAAAAGTATGCAGTGTGGATATTCGTTGGATGCGAAATTAAATTCCACATCCAACGAGTGCTCCCACTTGAGATTTGAGTAAAAACACAAAGAGATATGTTGAAAATACGAACAAAAAAAGTAGTTGTTTTCTTTCTTCCTCCAAAATTAATAAATATTATTTTAACTATTATTTTATTATTTTCTTTAGGAGACCCATTTTAGACCTCAAATTTTCTGTAATGGATGAATGGAAAGACACTCCATTCAACGCAATAGCTTTCCTTACCATGAGTACTTACAAGTAGCTCATTTGTTTGATACAATGCATATAGTGAAGACTATTATAGAAACATTATGTAGATTATTAGATGTAAGGATTAATAAAGATAAAATTGTCAATGTTTGTAATGAAATTTAGGAAGACAATCACATAATGCAAAATTTGATACTCTAGTGATAGATAACCAAAATCTATTCCATGGTTATTTACATAGTAGGAAGGAAACTTTTAGAAAATTAAATTTCCCATTGGTTTTGATTCAGGAATAAAGAATATTGTAATGAAGAAAGATGAATTTGGTGGGGTAAAAGCTCACAATTGGCATACCTTTATTAAGGTATTATGGTAAATTGTTGTATTGTTATTCTTTTTTTAGAGATTGGGTATTGTTTTGATTTCTAGAAAAAAAAAATGATTTCATTTGTGTTTTAGTATGTTCTACATCCATCTCTCCTAAACAACTTTGATAACAACATAAAACAGTTTATATATGATATGAGCAAGTTACTGAGGTAATTCACAATTTATAATCGAAAATACATGTGATTTACTTACACAAGAACACTATCTTATACAGCATGTTGAGGATATTGAAAGGTGTGGAATTATACCAACAAGATCAATGTTGGTGGTGGAGAGGAACTTGAAGGCATTGAAAGCTTTGTTTAGACAAAGATCACATCCTAAAGGCTATATGGTATATCACCTTGGTGTGTATTAGTGAGTATCTTCCTCAAGTAGCAGTGATATCAATGTGGCTTGCTTTTGGGATGTCAATTCCATAAAAGAATATGAAGGGGAGGTTTTATTGGGGGAAGGTAGAATGAAGAAAACAAAAGGTGATCAAGTAGTAAATAGATATAATACTTTATATTAATTTTTATAATATCATACTTATTTAATTTGTATTCATCCATAATTTATTAACCTTTACTAGTGCCTAATTATTCAATTGTTCTTTCTTCATATAGGTGTTTGAGAGTGGTGGGTCCTTGCACAAAGATGGGGGACCTTTTAGATGCAAAGTATGTTTTGCAAACCATGTTCTTGTTGTAGAATTCAACAATGCATACACGTTTATTAAACATAGGAATGAGAAAGCCCATGGAAGCCAAGTGGGATGCCACGAAGGCTAGGAGAACAAAACACATACGCGTTTTGGTTCTCCAAAACGCGTACATGTTTTAGAGAACCAAAATGCGCACGTGTTTTGGAGAACCAAAACACGTGCGCGTTTTAGAGAACCAAAATGCACATGTGTTTTGTAAATAATATTTTATTTCATAATTCTGGCCCCTAACACCCCCTAAGACCCCTCCCCAACCCCCTAACACCCCTTCTGTAACTAGCTAACACACCCTCCCTAACCCCTTAACACCTCTTCTCAAAATCCCTAACACCCCCTACCCCTAATCACCCACACAACACTCTCCAACTCACTAACACCCCCCAACCTCGTAACATGCCCCCGCAACACCTAACACCCCCTCTCTAACTCCCTAAAATCCCCTACCCCTAATCACCCACACCCTCCACCTACCCCCGTCTCTCCCCCCAAGCCCCTACCACCCCCCTCCCTACTCTCTCTCTCTCTCTCTAACCCCAACACCCACACTCCTCACCTATACCCCCCTTTCTCACTAATCTCCCTACTCTT
This sequence comes from Larix kaempferi, assembly GCA_027924585.1. NCBI lineage: Eukaryota > Viridiplantae > Streptophyta > Pinopsida > Pinales > Pinaceae > Larix > Larix kaempferi. The sequence goes on along the minus strand of BSBM01000123.1, from coordinate 17,475,556 downwards.
CCCCAAACCCCTACCCCCCCCCCCCTCTCTCTCTCCCCTACTCCTCTCTTTCTCTATTTCCCCCCTTCCCCCTAACCCTTACTAATATTTAGTGCCATTCTACATACCTACCCATCCAAATCTTTTTCATGTTAAATCATCACCAAGCCAAGTCTAACACACCAAGTCATATTCACTTTCTTCATGAAATATGTCCACTATATACCTAGCCATCAAAATATTTTTAATGTTCTCATTTGTTATCATCACCAAGCCAAGTCCCACACTTATCCTCCTCCTCCTCTCTCTCTCTCTCTCTCTCTATCTCTCTCTCTCCCATACTCCTCTACCTACCCATAACTCCTAACCTTCTCTAGATATCCCCCAATCCCCTAACACCCCCTTGCTCTCTCCCACTCTTACCCCTTACTCCTCACTACCTCTATCCCCCCCTCCTCCTCCTCCTCCTCTGCCTCTCTCTCTCTCTCTTTCTTGTCTTTAACTCTTACTAACCCCCTCTCTCACTCCTCCTTCTCTCTCTCTCACCTCTTCCCCCTAACCCTTACTAACCCCCTCTCCCCTCTTTCTCTCCCCTACTCCTCCACATACACTTAAACCCTACCCCTCTCTCTCTAACATTCTCACTACCCCTAACACCGTACTCTCTACCCTAACCCCCCTCCTACTATCCCCACCCATGACCACCCCCTCTGACCCTCTCTCTCTCTCTTTCTCTCTCTCCTAATCCCTCCCCCTTCTCCCTCTCCCTCTATATCCCCCATAATCCCCATCCCCATACCACTTACCACCCCCATCTCTCTCTCTCTCTCTCTCTCTCTCTCTCTCTCCCCCCTAATCCCCCTCCCGATACCACTTATCACTACCGATCTCTCTCTCTCTATAATCCCACCCTATACCCCCCCCATTCTCTTTGACATCCCTAATCCTCCCTATATCCCTACCAAGCCCCCCCCGACTGCAATATATATCTCTACCTCTCCCTCAACTCCCCTCCTCCTCCCTATCCCTAATCACCCACACCCTCCCCCCTTAACCCTCAACTCTCTCTCTCTCTCTCACACACACACCTATACTCCTCCACCTACCCCTAACCACCACATATCTCTCTCTCTCTCTCTATCTCTCTATCTCTCTCTCTCTCACACACACACCTACTCCTCCCCCTACCAATAAACCCCATTCCCCCCCCCTCTCTCCCATACTCTCCCTAACCCTTACTAACCCCCTCCCTCACTCTCTCACCCCCCTACTCCTCCTCCTACCTCTAATACCCCATATTCCTCCTCCTCCTCTCTCTATCTCTCTCTCTCTCTCTCTACCCCCCCCATATCCCCCCTAACCCTCTCTAATCTCTTCTCTTGATCTCTCTTTTCCCTACCCCTCCATGTAATGTCCCCATTCAAATAATTTCATAGTAAGACAATCCCATCAATCCTACTAGTTTCCTAGGTTGGATGGGCACATGTGGAATTGTAATAAGGAAGCTAATAAATGATGTTTAGACATTAGAAGGGTTCAAGTATTTAATAAATAGTTTGATTAAAGGAATTCAAGAGAAATTCTAGGTGGCAAGTGGTTTTGAAGACATATGGAGGATGTGGGACCCACACTAGTTTGATTTTTCAAGGACACGTGGCATCTCTCTCTTGCCAATTCGAATTCATGAGAAGGTGAAAATTCTTGGGTGATTTGGTAAGTCATACACATGGCATTGAGCATCTTAGGTTGAATTGGGATGGATTGGTAACCTCCATGGAAGAGGAAGAGTCAAATTGGAAGCTTGTGGACACTTGGGCTAGATTCCCTAGCCCCTATGACAACAATGATGGAGCATCTATGAAATCTATGAAAAATTGAAGATCTGACCTATGAAATCTGACCATTATGACATGTCAGCCCCAAAAATAGGCTCCAAGAGGGCGCTCATGGGAGTTGGAGAAGCCAAAGAGACCCCCACTCGAATTGGTGGAAGGTGGAAGGCTAGGAAAGGTGTGACACATGCCAAATCTTGAGCCCTTACCCTAATTCGAATTGGATTGAGTCTATGGATGGTTTGGGAACCTTATAAGGCTAAGTATGTTTATAAAATATAGGGACAAACCAATATAAGGGCTTTTGATCATTTGAGAAAAAATGCATTTGTGAAGAGAGAGTTAGTGGATGACTAGTTTCTTGCCTTAGGCAATTTCGAGGGTGAAAGATTCCCATCCAAGTTGGTGTTTGGAGAGGCATATTAGGTATTTCATGGAGCTTTAATGGATTTTTTATTTGCAGGTATCATCTACAGGGAATCTCGTGGTTTTGTTTAGTGTAGCACCATCTCTCAACCATTTCCAGTTTTGAAGGCATATTCATGCTCCTTGAGGGATTACGCTTTGGGTGAGATATTGTACTTCTTGGGAGAGATTATCATGATGTATTTATGATTTTAATAATATTTATATACTCTTTTCTTCATCTTTAGAAAGTTTCAGGTCGAAATACCAAGTGGTTGTATGTAAAAATGATGATTAATGAGCAAACAATGACCATTTCCCCACTACATTGATGTATGCCATTATAATGCTGATGATTTCAAATAAAAGAATGTTTCTATGATATATTTGTGATGAATGGAATTAAATTGAAGTGTATTACAATTTCCATATTCAGCACTTGAGTATTTGAAGTAATTATACTTAGTTTATTTGCATTTGGAGAAGATTTGGTGCCATTTCCCCAAGGGTCGAATTAGTGGTTTTTGCTGTTGTTTGGGAGAGGGTTGGAACAGACTTAATAACTAATTAATGGTGCATTTGGGACCTTAATAAAATCTTTGAGACATCCCCTACCTCTGTTCAAAAATTCGAGTGGGTTTGGAGGCATTTGGGAAGCCATTTTCAGTACTTACCCCAGGGGGTTTTGAACCTTAAATTGCTAGTAAAATTACATACTTGGTCCAGAATCTTAAGAGAGTTTGAAGAAGTATTTTGGTGGAAATATATCCTCCTTTAACATCATATTCAAGTCCTAATATTAGTCACATACCCTCTCAAAAGATTTGGGATCATTTGGGGCAAATTTGGGACCTAGGCATCAAAACTAGTCAAATGTCAAAATTGCGGAAAAAGTGAAAAATTGGCCATTTTTATAAAAAAATTAAAAATGGACATTAAAAGTGGTATAAGAGCATAATATTGGCACATTATGGTCTTAAACAGAAGTCAAAAGAATAGCCCACCACCCTTTGAACCAGTAGTTGAAGAGGTTTTTGTTCAAGAAGAGGTAGTAGAAGAAGAAGAGGATCTTTTTGAAACTGTGACTAATGAGGGGAAGGGACCCTATACTGATTGGGAGGAATATATTAAGCTCATGAAACATATCTTTGATGACATAACCAAGAACATGTCCCATCAAATTATGAAAGGATTCGAATTAGTGGCTATCTAATTTGGAAGCAACGGGGTAATGGGGAACAACAATAGTTTACACTCAGAAGAAAAGAGGATAATGGGTGAGCACATTTTCTCAAGCACAGGACCCCATAATAGAAAAAATTATTTTCAAGGCATACCAAGGCCTACTGCACCTAAATTTGTTATACCCAAAGAAGAGCCTGACATTCAAGTGGATCTTAGGACAATAGAAAATGAATGGAATGATTTGAGTGAAGAGTATAAGAGAAGCCTACCATTTGGGACATACCCTGATGCTGCACAAAAACTAAAAAAGAAGGAGGACAATAGGGCTCTATTCCAAAACAAAGAATTAAATTATGCTATTGGTAAAATGTCACTTCCTACTTTTTATGGTTCCTCTCAAAATTCTGCTAACACTTGGGTGCAAAAATTAGATGTGTATTTTCAGCTGAATCCTATGGTGGAAGTAGATGCACTAAAAATGGCCAGTTTGCACTTGGAAGGAGATGCCAATGAATGGTGGTTTCATGGCCTAAAATTTTTTGGTCATGATCAGGTTAACACATATGGAGAATTTGTTGACAGGTTACTAAAGAGATTTGAACACAAAGATCTAGAATTGCCTTTCAAGGAACTAGCTCAATTAAAGCAAACTGGGACCCCTACTGAGTATATGTTGGACTTTAAAAAATTATCAGTCAAGGTGGTTGATGTATTAATGGAAAGGTTGGTATTGATTTTCACTGAAGTTTTGGCTGAACCCTTAACAGGTTTGGTCAAATCCCACAAGCCAACTACATTAAAAGATGCAATGAGCTTGACTAGGGATCTCCAAAATGTGCTTCCTAGAACAAGATTTCCTCCCAAGCCTAACTTCAAATTTGAAAAGAAACCTTGGCAAAGGGATGCATATGATAAGAAACCTTGTCAAAGAGATTCATTTGAAAAGAACAAGAAAGAAGGACTAAATAGGGATGAACTTCGAAAAAAGAAATTGCGCTTCACATGCTTTCAACCATGGACACCGGGGCACAAATGTACTAAGGGAAAGGCTCAATACATAGAAGTATTTTCTGATAATGATGGGTATGAAGGGGGTATGGATGAAGATGGATATATTTCAGATCAAGAGGAGGCATATGAGACAACAGTAGAAGAGGAAATACAAGAAGAAAATCATCCTTCACCGAACAAAGCAAGAATGGCAGTACTTTCAATAGTACCTCATTATCATACTATCCGATGCAAGGGTGTGGTACTACGACAAAGAACTTCAGTTTTGGTAGATGGAGGGGCCACCCATAACTTCATTGATGCAGAGATGGTGGAGAAAAGAAATATATCTATTGAACCATTTGATGGCTTCACAGTTGTCATTCCTGGTCACAACACAATGCAGTGCAAAACATGGGTTCCAAAGCTGCAAGTCACTGTAGGTAACTATACTTTTGTTAATAGTTTTTATGTGGTTGATGTTGCTGATACTAATGTGGTTTTGGGAGTGCAATGGCTATATTTAATAGGAGAGAATATAGTAAATTATCAAATTCCTGAAATGAAATTCGAAGATTCAAAAGCAGTACTAAGGGTTGTGAGAGGGCAACACACTTATCCAAATCAAGTAGTGACTTGCAATAGTATGAGATCTATATTGAGGCACGAGGACATAGAATGGGCTACTGAATGCCATATTACATCTCCCAAGCCAAATATAAAGGTTGTTGAACACCCAAAGGAGATAGAGAGACTCTTACAAACATATGAATTTTTTTTAGAGATCTTCCACATGGTAGACCACCAGATAGGGGGGGTTGAGCACAACATTGTTTTGGAGGCGGGTGCTTCACCCATTCAGATACCACCTTATAGAAATCCTAAAAGGTTCAAATATGAGATTGAAAAATCCATCCAAGCACTCCTAGAGTTGGGATTCATTAGACCAAGCTCTAGCCCTTATGATTCTTCAGTAGTGCTAGTGAAGAAAAAAGGTGGAACATTGAGAATGTGCATAGACTTTAGAGCCTTGAACAAAAAGACTATCAAGAATAGGTATCCTATTCCTAGGATTGATGAGCTCATAGATGAGCTACATGGGGCCAAATACTTCTCCAAAATTGACCTTAGATCAGGATATCATCAAATTCGAATGAAAAATGAAGATGTGCAAATGACTGCTTTTCGATGTCATTATGGCCACTTTGAATTTCTTGTCATGCCTTTTGGGTTAACTAATGCTCCAGCCACATTTCAAGCATGCATGAATAGGATCTTTTGCAAGCAACTAAGAAGGTTTGTTTTTTTTTGTTTTATTTGATGACATTCTCATTTACAATAAAACATGGGAAGAGCATTTGTAGCAATTAGAGATTGTGTTAAAATGTTTGCAAGAAGAGTTCTTATTTGCTAAGTTATCAAAATGTGAATTTGGGATGAAAGAACTACTGTATCTTGGGCACATTATTGGGAAAGAAGGAGTGAAGGTACACATGGAAAAAATCAGGGCTATCCTAGAATGGCCATCACCAAAAAATATTTCCGAATTGAGAGGCTTCATTGGCATATGCACCTATTACAGAAAATTTGTGAAAGGATTCTCCAAGTTGACTTATCCACTCACTGATTTGACTAAGAAGGATGCTTTCAAGTGGTATGAAGAGGCTGAAAAGGCATTCCAAAAAATGAAAGAGGTAATGAGTAGTTGTCCCATACTTGCACTTACTGATTTTACTAAACCTTTTGTTGTGGAATGTGATACTTCAGGTGGAGGAATAGGGGTTGTACTAAAGCAAGGCCAACACCCCATAGCCTTTGAGAGAAGAAAGTTTCAGCCTCATGAAAAAATTTACTCCATCTATGACAAAGAAATGTTGGCCATTATGCATGCATTGGCCAAATTCATACAATACTTGGTGGGCAACAAGTTTGTGGTGAAAACTAACCACAATAGTCTAAGACACTTTCTCACCCAAAAAGATCTAAATGAAAGGAAATAAAAGTGGGTAAGCAAGATTCAAGCTTATGATTTTGATATTGAATATGTCAAAGGAAAGAATAATATAGTAGCAGATGCTTTATCTAGAATACCTTCTTTTTCTCTCATGGACATTGCCAAGGATTTGAAAAACATGCTACTAGTTGAATATGCCAAAGACAAATTTGCTTGTGATGTGTTGGATGGAATCAAAGGGGATGATAACTATAGGATTTTGAATGGGATGATATATTATAAGGGAAGAATTTATTTGGTTCAATATTCAAAACTCAAGTACAAAATTTTGTAAGAAGCACATGATTCCCCACTAGCTGGCCATCCGGGGATCTTCAAAACTTATAGGCAATTGAGACAAATAATTTCTTGGAAGGGGCTGAAGGAATATGTTCAGAAATATGCGAATGAATGTAAAGTATGTCAGCAAAACAAATCAGAGTACTCACATGCCCACCTGACCTATTGCAACCATTGCCTATTCTGGAGAAAAAATGGGATAGTATCTCAATGGAATTCATCACCGGTTTGCCCAAATATTTGGGTAAGGATTGCATATATGTGGTAGTGGATAGGTTGACAAAATTTGCTCATTTCTTTGTTGTTACATCATCTTTTAGTGTTGCACAAGTGGATGATATTTTTTTCAAAGAAATCTTTAGATTGCATGGGCTCCCCAAGAACATTGTTAGTGATAAAGATAGTAGATTCATGGGTGCTTTTTGGAAATAAATTTTTAGATTGGTGGGTACTCAATTGACCCCAAGTACCAGCTATCATCCACAAACCGATGGAAAAACAAAGAGGGTAAATCAATGGTTGGAAGGGTACCTAAGAAACTATGTGGGAGAGCAGCAAAAAACATAGGCAAAATAGCTACACTTGGGTGAGTTTTGCTACAACACCACTTATCATATGTCAATAGGGATGTCTCATTTCAAATCATTATATGGTGATGATGCAATTACATTTTTTGAAATTATCTTTGGTGATAGTAGATCCCCAAAGGCTAAATATTGGGTGGAAGAGAGCCAAGAAATTTTAAAGCTTTTGAAAGACAATTTGCAGGTTGCTCAAAATAAACAAAAACAATATGCTGATAGACATAGAGAAGAAAGGACCTTTCAGGTTAATGATTTAGTATATTTGAGGTTGCAGCCATATAAACAAACATCTCTCAAAAATAATGGAGCAGAAAAACTAAAACCAAGGTACTATGGGCCATACAAGGTAGTGCGGAAGGTTGGAGAAGTAACGTATGAATTAGAACTTCTGGAAGGGAGTAAAATCCATGAAGTATTTCATGTTTCTTGTCTCAAGAAGGATCTTGGTCAGCAAATTATCACTTCAGGAATACTTCCTCCTTTGGATGATGAAGGGAATCTCACACTTGTTCCGGAAAAGATTTTGAAGACATGGGAAAGGAGGTTAAGGAGTAGAATTATCAAAGAATATTTAGTACAATGGAAGGAATTACCAAATGAAGATGCCACATGGGAAGAGGAGAATATTTTGCAGCATCCAAATCTGAAATTGATTGAGTACAAGCAATCTTGGGTGGAGAGGACTGTAATGTCCTGATTCAAATAATTGCATGGTAAGACAATCCCATCAATCCTACTAGTTTCCTAGGTTGGATGGGCACATGTGGAATTGTAATAACGAAGCTAATAAATGATGTTTATACATTAGAATGGTTCAAGTATTTAATAAATAGATTGAATAAAGGAATTCAAGAGAAATTCTAGGTGGCAAGTGGTTTTGAAGACATATGGAGGATGTGGGACCCACACTAGCTTGATTTTTCAAGGACACATGGCATCTCTCTCTTGACAATTCGAATTCATGAGAAGGTAAACATTCTTGGGTGAGTTGGTAAGTCATACACATGGCATTGAGCATCTTAGGTCGAATTGGGATGGATTGGTAACCTCCATGGAAGAGGAAGAGTCAAATTGGAAGCTTCTGGACACTTGACCTAGATTCCCTAGCCCCTATGAGAACAATGATGGAGCATCTATGACATCTATGAAAAATTGAAGATCTAACCTTTGACATCTGACCATTATGACATGTCAGCCCCAAAAATAGGCTCCAAGAGGGCGCTCATGGGATTTGGAGAAGCCAAAGAGACCACCACTCGAATTGGTGGAAGGTGGAAGGCTAGGAAAGGTGTGACACATGGAAAATCTTGAGCCCTTACCCTAATTTGAATTGGATTGAGTCTAGGGATGGTTTGGGAACCTTATAAGGCTAAGGATGTTTATAAAATACATGAAAAACCAAGAGAAGGGATTTTGATCATTTGAGAAAAAATGCTTTTGTGAAGAGAGAGCTAGTGGATGACTAGTTTCTTGCCTTAGCCAATTTTCAGGGTGAAAGATTCCCATCCAAGTTGGTGTTTGGAGAGGCCACTCAGGTGTTTCATGGATATGTAATGGAGTTTGTATTTGCAGGTATCAGCTACAGGGCAGCTCGTGGTTTTTTTTAGTCTAGCACCATCTCTCAACCATTTCCAATTTTGAAGGCATATTCATGCCCGTTGAGGGATTGTGCTTTGGGTGAGATCTTGTAATTATTGGGAGAGATTTTAATGATGTATTTCTGATTGTAATAATATTTATATACTCTGTTCTTCATCTTCATAAAGTCTCAGGTTGAAATACCAAGTGGTTGTATGTAAAAATGATGATTAATGAGCAAACAATGACCATTTCATTGATGTATGCCATTATAATGCTGATGATTTTGAATAAAAGAATGTTTCTATAATATATTTGTGATGAATGGGCTTCCATTGATGTGTATTACAAGTTTCATATTCAGCACTTGAGCATTTGAAGTCATTATACTCAGTTTATTTGCATTTGGAGAAGATTTGGTGCCATTTCCCCAAGGGTCGAATTAGTGGTTTTTGCTGTTGTTTGGGAGAGGGTTGGAACAGACTTAATAAATAATTAATGGTGCATTTTGGACCTTAATAACATCCTTGAGACATCCCCTACCTCTGTTCAGAAATTCGAGTGGATTTGGAGGCATTTGGGAAGCCATTTTCGGTACTTACCCCAGGGGGATTTGAACCCCAAATTGCTAGTAAAATTACATACTTGGTCCAGAATCTTAAGAGAGATTGAAGAATTATTTTGGTTGCCAAATATCATCCCTGAACATCATATTCAATTCCTAATATCATTCACATACCTTCTCAGAAGATTTGGGATCATTTGGGGCAAATTTGGGACCTAGGCATCAAAACTAGTCAAAGGTCGAAATTGGGGAAAAAGTGAAAAATTGGGAATTTTTATAATTTTTTTAAAAATGGACATTACACTCCACCTACACCTAACCCCCAATCCTCTCTCTCCCCCCCAACCCCCTAACACTCCCTCCCTCTCTCTCTCTCTCTCACACACACACACACACACACACACACACACACACAATACTCCTCCCCCTACCACTAAACCCCTCTTCTCTCTCTCTCTCACACACACAAACACACCCTTACTAACCCCCTCTCTCACTCTTTCTCACCCCTACTCTTACCTATAATCCCCCCCCTCTATCTCTCTCTCCTCTTCCCCCTAACCCTCACTAATCCCCTCTATCGATGTTAATCTCCACTACTCCTCCACCTACACCTAACCCCCACCTCTCTCTCTCCCCGCAAACCCATAACAACCTCCCCACCAATCTCTCTCACACTCTCACATTCTCACAACCCATAACCCCCCTCCTACTCTCCCTACCCATAACCACCCCCTCCTTTCTCTCTCTCTACCCCTAAACCCCTCTCTCTTTGTCTCTCCTAATCCTGCTCCCCATACCACTTACTACACCCCACCTCCTGATCTCTCTCTCTCTTTCTCTCTCTCTCTTCCCCCACCCTATACCTCCCTTCTCTCTAACTTCCCTAATCCTCCCTCAACCCCTATCCCTCTCCCACCCCGATCTCTATCTCTTTCTCTCCCCCAACACCACTCCTCCCTCTACACCTCCACCCACCACGATCTCTATCTCTTTCTCTCTCCAACCCCCCTCCTCCCCCTACCCCTAATCAACCACACCCTACACCCCTCCACCCGTGGCCTCTCTCTTTATATACTCCTCCACCTACTTGCATCCCCTACCCATATCTCTCAACCCCAATCCCTTAACACCCCCCCTCTCTCTCTCGTGCAACGAACCTCTCTCTCTCTCTCACACACACACACACATCTCCATAACCCTTACTAACTCTCTTTCTAATTCTCTCACCCTCCTACTCCTCCCCTACCTTTAACCCCCATCCTCATCTCTGTCTCTCTGCCCCTCTCCCTGCTAACCCTTACTAAACCCATCTCTCATTATTTCTCTCCCTTACTCCTACACTTACACCCTACCCCTACCCCTCTCTCTCTCGCCCAACACCCTCACCTCTCTCTCTCTCGCCCAACACCCTCACCTCTCTCTCTCTCTCTCTCTCTCTCTCTCTCTCTCTCTCTCTCATTACCCCTAACCCTCCCTCTCTCTCCCTACTACCCCTCCTACTCTCCCTACCCATAACCACACCCTCCATTAACCCTCTATTTCTCTCTCCTACTTCCCCTAACCCTACCCCTCTCTCTTTATCTCTCCTACTCCCCCTACCCCTACCCCTCTCATTCTTTGTCTCTCATAATTTCCCTCTCCCTATCACTTACCACCTCCCCCTATATCTCTCTACCCCAATCCCATACACCTTCTTCCCTATAACTACCCTAATCCTCCCTAAACCCATACCCCCCGAACCCCCCTCCTCTCCCTTACCCCTAAGGTAAATTTGATTTTTACCAAAATGTGCACGCGTTTTGTTTTTCATGGCACCCAGATAGACGGGAAATGAAAAATTTAATTTAAAATAAACGCGCTTGCGTTTCTTAGCACTAAGACCAAGCCTTGTCACCTATCCGGGTATCATCACTCTTCCTATGTGTTTGCTTCAGAATTAGCTTCAGGTTAACCAAGCCTGTAGTATGGAATATGGTAAACCATAGCTAATTAGACATCTCACCATATTTCTCAATATGCCCATGTTTAGCCATTGGTTACAATATGCTGCACACCATCATTTTTTATGAAATTTTAGACACAGGTAGTATTTTTTCTACAGATTCCAAATGCATAATTTTAAAAAAGAATATATATATTTTTCTAGTTTTTTCTTATTTTTCTTGTTCCATGACTCCTTAACTAACAAAACACACTGTTAGTGTTTCGTCCATAACTCTTTTGTTTTCAACCATTTTGAAAACAAATTCTATGGTGCACTAAAGGACACCGACCTATACATGCTATAAAAAAAACCGTTTCGAAATAATTACATTAAGACCTTCAAGGGCTGCACCCACTCTTGGCGTACTGTTTTCGAGATTCGATCACTTAGATAATTATTATTATTATTTTTTTGGAAAAATAGTGGTTAAGTAGTACTAGATGTTATCTATATGTCTACCAGTTTTTGTAACTTGATTCCATCATTTAGGCACTCAAAAGATGCACCCACAAAAACATATACCTTATAATTTGTCCAAAAAATAAAAAAAGTGTCTGTTAAAAATGATCAAACTTTAAAAAGTTAAGAATATTTTCAATAGAAAAAATTTATATATTCGGAGTCGCCGTTCAATTTTCCATGTTTCATCTTTTTTACTTATCGCAAGCTTCATTGTGCATGTGTCTCAAAATATCGATGTAAGTTGATGGCTTCATTGTGTGTGTGTCTCAAAATATCGATGTAAGTTGATGGATGATTTTTTTATTTTTTATTTTTATTTTTTTTGTTCTATTGCATCTAACGTGTCAAAAGAGACCCTCATTAGCTTGCACACACCCCGGGATGCACTACATTTACACATTACAAATAATATCAACTAGAGGAAGATATGGATAGAATGATGTACAATATTTTATAGTAAGTTATCATGGGATTGGGTGGCATAGTTGATTAGAAGAGCTCATTAATATCAAGATAGTGATATTATGCAAAATGAAATTGATTTAACATATGGTGCAAAAGATAGATAGGTAAGCATTACCCATAATTTTTTAGTTTTTCCCACTATTTTATGTGTTGTTCTTTTGTCATCAAAATATTAACTAGGTCTAAATATGTTTATCAATTCAAAATGCATTTTAAACATATCACATGTATTAGCACAAGTGAAACACCACAAGACTATGTGATGCAATGGTGGTAACTTCACATCAAACAATAGGATTATAAGAAGAAAACCTCTAATTGTGGGATAAATATGTTTTCTCTAATTGTGGTATAAATATGTTTTCTAGGTTATTGGTGTTTACTATAATAGTGTCAATCATCCAAAGTAATAGAAAATAGATACCATGGCTACTTGGAATCTCTTGGAAGATATACTTAATTTACACTTGAAATCATTTAAATTAGTTCTATTCAAGATATGTTAGTACAAATAATATATGAATGAATGTAATCTTGATAGAAATATTTTTGAGCATGATAATGGATTTACCGTGATTAATAATATCTTATTTGAACTACATACAAATCCTTATGTCCTTCCAAGTTAACATGAGCAAGTTTTCTACGGTTAGTCATATGTTGTTAAACATGAGCCAAGAGGAACGCTTATAAAGTATATTATACCAAAATAAGATGATATTGAAGAATGCCAACAAGATGATGTGGATGAGCATCTAGATGTGCAAGACAAAAATTTGAAGGTAATGTAGATCACGAGTAGGTAGACATGTCAAATGAGGAAGTTGAAGAAGTTGATGATGATATTGTTATGGTAAGTCCTTTCAGTCCTTTCAATGATTTAGATCGTGATGATTCAAATATTCATTTGGACGAAGAACACGAATATTAATGAATATATTGAATTGTTGAAACATAAGAGTGATTGTGTTATTTTGCTATGTTTTATTCCTTATTTTTATTTACTATGATTAAAATGTTTGATATGTTTATGCTATTTTCTATGTTGTATGATATTTTGTTAATTTCATTTATTTTCCACATATAGGGAATTCAAAGTGATGCGGGGGGGTTTCGACTAACACATGATATTTACAAAAGATCAAACACCTCCATAAACTACTGACACAAGCAGATCACAAATCAACACACAAATGTTTTAGATAGTTAAAAACTATCAAAGAGGGAACAATCCACAATCCCATCCAAATAGCTACTTGAGGAAATATATTATGCAAAAGAAAATAAATGTTACAATGAGTTTCTCGCTATCAATCATAGAGAAAATGACCCTCCATGCTCTTTAAATAGAGATCATGGACCAATCGGGTGTCAAGCCATGGATCAATAGCCATTAATATCGAGGATAAGATGAACAGTCAAATTACTCTATGTCTAGAACATATCATGACCGTGAGATTACCTATTTACAAATGCATACTAATGCATACTAAAGAAACACAGTTTACTTAATGATACATTATGCCAACTTGATTTCAACTAACTCCTAAGTGTCTAAATATTCTACATCCCCCCTTAAGAACAACTTAAGATAGGATTGAAGGATTTACAAAAGTGACAATATAGGAGAAGGAATGAAGCATTAGAGCCTACCCCCTTCAATGAAAAATTCCTGAACTCTTAAAACATAGATTGAAGTTTAGAAAATTTTGTTTTTGTAAGAGACTTTTTGAAGATGTCTACAACTTGATTATCTATAGTGCAATACAACTTACTAAAACTTTATACTCAAAACTAGAACTCTAGCCATAAAAACTCATATTGTTTTTATTTTTATTTTTATTAAAATTTAAAATATTGTTCTTAATTTTTAATTTTTTTTTTCAATTTTTTTTTAAAATCTTTAAAAAATTTAGTTCTACACATAAAATCACTAAATATATATATTCAATCTAACTAGGTTGTAAAAGTTAAAACAATTGGAAAATGTATATATTTTTCATCATAACTAGCTACTAAATATTTATTTTTTGTAAAATCTGAAAAAACGTATTTGTAAATAAAAATTACATCTTTTTTTATGACAAAAATGTTTCAAAATTGCAAAATAAATGGCTCAAAATGATAAATGGTACTAAAGTATACACTTTCTAACAATGAGGTAAAAACAATTACTAAAATTGACCCCCCAAAAAATGAAAACAATGTCGGATTATCATTAAGTTGTATAATATATTTGAACATTATGATGAAATGCATATGTAACTCAATGCATTTGTTATAATATTGAATTGGATGTTGCAATCGTAAACAAGCTTTATATATCTTAGTGTATAATATTGATATTACATAATCCATAATGATAAATTGTTTTTTATATATCTTAGTGTATAACATTGATATTTCATAATCCATTACATTGCAAAACTAAAAAATGCTAAGTGGCTTCCATGGGACAATAAGTCATGGTGTACAATGTTTTTAAAAACTCCATTTGAAAAAACCACCTTAATGTCCTAAGAAGTCCATTTGAAAAACCACTTTAATCATTTTTTTCAAACATCTTATTTTATTAATTATCATTTAGTGTCATAGTTAAGATTTTGAAGATATATGTATATGGATTTGAAAGAAATATATACTTATCACCAAAAACCAAATATATGGATCTTTAAACCAAAAAACCCGAATGGTTTCAAGTTATTATGTTCAATAAAAGTACATACCCATGCCACTGTAGTGACTCGGGCTGACAACCGAGACCTAAAGTAAATAGCGAGAATCAAACCTGGGTCTCTGCCCCAACTACTCATATTTACAGCATTATACAACACAGCATCTCATTGTTGTTTTCTGGAAGTCATTCAGTATTTTCTCACTTAAAATAGAAAACCTTGCTGCTAATCAAATTAGCTGGGATTACGCAGCGCATGAGTCGTGATCCATGGATGCTCTGCAGTAAATCGAATAATTTCTTATCAATATTCCTTGAATCTTACAGAACCCACCAATATTCCTTGAATCTTACAGAGCCCACCAGGAATCTGTATTGAAATATATACTATTAAAACAACATGGTAAAAATGAAAAGAAGGAATACCTAGGATTTGATGTGCGCTGGGTCTCCTGGTGACGTCTCTGCAGAGCATCCGGCGTATCAAGTTCTTGGCAGGCTGAGATATCGAGAGCCACGGATCACTTGGAAAGCGAAGGCGTCCATAGAGGACTGCCTCAAATATCTCCTGTGGCGTGTCTCCCACAAAAGGGGCAACTCCACTCAGCATTATGTACAGTATCACCCCTGCGCTCCACACATCCACTTTTTCACTGTAATCCTTCCCTCCCAACACCTCCGGTGCTACGTAATACGGAGTACCCACAATTCCTTGCATTAATCTTTGCCCTGCATTCATTAATGTGAGAATTTCAACCATGGCATTCATCTATCCATACCCAAAAATTTCAGACTTGTATGAGAGACGAAGGGGGCAAGCATAATTTATCATACCAGGAGAGAAAAAGGAGGCGTGCCCAAAGTCTGCAAGCTTGATTTGAGAAAGGGAATTGGAGTTATTAGCAAAGAGAATGTTTTCAGGTTTTATATCTCGGTGAGCGATTCCCATAGAATGGCAGTAACTGATGGCCTCCATGAGCTTTTGCAGGATGGTGGCGGCCTCTTCTTCGGAGAAGGGAACTGTATTCTTCCTGCTGACGATTCTGTCGAAGAGATCTCCGGCTGAGCACATCTCCATTACGAGATGGACAAAGTCATCATCCTCATAAGCCTCATGAAGGGCAACCACAGAGGGGTGACCTGCGATATATTGCATCATCTTGATTTCGTTGTCGAGGCATTCTCTGTCGATGGAATCATGCAGGAGATCTGCCTTTCTTATCGTCTTGCAGGCGGCCTGTTGCCCACTTTGCCTCTTGAAACATTTTCTGATAACTCCGAATGTGCCTCTGGCGATCACTTCCTCTTGCAATTGATAGTTTTGAAGGAGGGCATCCGTCATTTTTGCTGCTGTGGATTGTGTGCTCTTGGCTTGCTCGATGGATGGAAAGATAAAGAGGCTAGAGTTGCCTGGCTTAGCTAATTACCTAGCTATTTTAGGTGAGGTTAGGTTATAAAAAAACTTAACAGCGCAGTGAATAATCGTCTCATTTCAAACGGTACGTACCACGGACTGAGATTGATGCAATTGCCGTACAAGTAGGCGCAGAAGATTCTAAGTTGGTAGACCAAAGATTTGGAAATTTGGGACGTGGACGGTGAACTGTGGTTCTAACTTCTGTTTGTGGGAAGAAATATGGTGCAGAGTCTTCGCCGTACTGCTTGTGGGGAAGAAATATAATATATTAATATGGACACTCTCTCGAAGATGCCATTCCGTTTCAAAGCAAGCTCTCTCGAAAGTGATGCCAAATTGCCATTATTTTATTATGGGTACCAAATCGGAAAATTGCCGTGTACAACAAGTCTGGAGAACACCGAATTTTTTTTTAATAAAAATTGGCTTTTGTTTTTTCTCTTCACAACGTTCATTGAATTGTAGTCTTCAGTCTTGACTCTTGGTTTTTGAATGTTAGGTCATCCAGATTCTAGAATATTGGAAAGTGTTGGGAGATTGAATTGTAGTTCTTGACTCTTAAATTTTGAATGTTAGTTCAGTTAGAATACTGGAAAACTCCAAATCGAGAGAAGAGTTAAGTGACGTATGGACTTTGAACATATGACATTATTGAAATTGTGAAATTGAGTGACACTTTCGGTTTTCTAGCACCCAATTTTTGTATTTTTAAGTAAAAATTGACTTTCTTTTCTCGTGTAATCATAACCTGTGGAAACTGCTGGTAAATTGAATTGTAGTCCTGACTCTTGATTTTTTAATGTTAGTTGATCTGGAATATGGGAAGGTTCCAAGCAGGGTAGGAATTTGGGAAAAATCTTATTAGTCAAAAATGATGGTTTCTAGACTAAATATAAAGGTTTTATTGTTTTTTTTTCGTTTTTTCTAACTATTAATATGAAATATAGATCATATTTGACGGACATGGACCATTTTACCTGTCAAATTCCAGCCCTGGTTCCAAGTTCAACGAAGAGACATATGGACTTTGAATATATGACACTTTGGAAACCCAGTGGCACGCTTTCTGTTTTTCTTGAGATACGCTTGAAATCAGAGACGAGATCACGGTTCACACCCATATTAACATACACCTGCACCTTAACTTGTACTGGACATTCGTTAAAACATTTACAATCTCGACGCCGAGGTAAGCTAAGTCCTTGGTGCCCTGGTTTGTTGCTAATTGTTAATTAAGTGTTGTGTCCTGAGAGACAGTTTTAAATATCCCACAATGTGTCACATAAAGAATTTTATCTTGAGATGACATTGTTTAAGAAATATTCTCATCCCAAACATTGTATCTATCTATATATGTACATGCATGTACGTGAGGAACAAAGAACACTGCAACAATTTTGGATCAACCGAGAAGGGAAGAACAGCACATGCTATTATCTGAATATGCCCAACTTAGATGGAAAGACATATCCCAACCTATTTGATATTCATAATTGGTTTTTCTTCAACAAGATGCACTAAGCATATATGCAGTGAACTTGTATTTTTTTTTAATGACAACAATTAATCTTGACATTGAAATTCCCATGTTGTTATGCTAATTGTTAAGTAGTAAACAATGAGTGTAATATTATAAGAGTGAATTTTTCTTAGTGGTCATTCATTGATATAAAAATTGTTCCATATTATGAATTTGAATTTGCAGCAGAACACCAATTACTTGCATAATAAGTTACATCTATAATTTTGTATGACCATTAGAGTGTTTGAGAAGTCACCCAAACAACTTAGCTCTTAATTTTGTGACCTATAAAGAACAAACAATGTTGCGAGGTTTAATGTAGCAAAATATTTTTTTCATGGAATTGCAGGCCTTGAGACTTCGTGGAGATCACTTTAGAAAGATGATGTTATTGAAGTTGTCATTCATTAAAGAGGACCTTGGGGAGAGCTATCTTAAAGGACTTGAGATTCACTAATAATGGGCATGACAATAACAATGAGAATATTTAAACATTTTTAATTAATGGGGAATTTAATAAGTAGTGGAATAGAAAGGAAAGCCAATTTAATGATAACTTTAAAGCTCTTTGGCCATTAGATTTTGGCATCAATTCTTAGCTCTTATAGTGTGGTAAAAAAAGAGAAACAAAATTGATCGGTATTCAAATAACCCTATAACTTATTTAAATAGTAATGTTAAACTCAACTTAGCTCTTATAGTGTGTGTAAATTACGTAAAAATGCTCGTTACAACAATTATGATGATGAAGACAAACAAAATTGATTGATATTCATAGAATCCTATAACTGATTTAAATAGTAATGTTAAACTCAACTATTGCATATGATCACGACAACTTTTCCTTTGAAATGGGAAGTGAGAAAGTAGATTATTAATATCACATTGTAGAATTGAAGTTGTATAGCAAAATTTGTTTTAGGCGAAAGGAGTTTTTATTGTAAAATAAATATGAATTTTAATATTATTTTTTCAATATGAATTTTTTATTATTATTGATCTTCCCTTCTTTTCTTTTTATCTTGAGAGGATTATTGTGTTAAAGACCCTCACAAGATTGCAATTCTCTATTCTCTTGGAGTCTTTTAAAGCTTAAAGGGTGTTTCAACAATTTTACTTTTCTTTATACATTAACGATATGCATAGCTTTTTAATAGTAATGTGGATAACTGATTGAATGTGAAGAACATGATTACATATACAGTCTTGAGATTGATGTGTGAACTTCAGGTGGAACATAGATGCGTCCCATAGCATGCTATTACCCCTAGAATCCCCATGAGAGCTTACTGTTATACATTCATTTATTTCCCAAATATATTTCTTGAGTTGTAGCATTTAGGTTGCCTCCAATTTAAACTCTTGGATGAGGAGTAAGTAGGGCTCGATTTTTTATTCCAATCAAGTCTCTTACTACAACTTCTTTAAGCTTACTAGCTAGACCTCAATAGTTCCAAGAGACTAGATTCATTATTTAACTATTGGAGTTTTGGGACCCCTCTTCATGTGAGGGTTTGATTTCCTATGGATTTTTTATGATGAGCCTTACTTCCTTGTGCCTAGGAATTTTTATACTATAGTTTGAAGCCCAAGGATCGTGTCTTTATTGGTTGCTTCATCTCTCTTTTCTTTGGCTGGATTTGATCCTATCTTTTTGAGGTTGTCGTTCCTCTTCAGTCTCATCTCCCTTTTTTCCCCCTTCACTTTCTTCTTGCACTCTAGTCTAGTTAAGTATTCTGAGGGGAATTGAAGGCCTATCTGAAACTGGATCAATTTCTTCAAGATGGTATGAATATTTCCTTTGGGTGAGTGGAGGGCCGAGAAAAAAGGGAAACCTCGATGGGGGGGATACAAAGGGGGTTACTTAACCATGCATGCAACTGCATCAATGAATTGAATGGGCTCTTCTTGAGATAGCATGTCTAAACAATTACTAGTTAGGGTTGATTTAGAGGATTTGGAACTAGATCGCTGAGAGGGATTGCCATGATGGGAAATGGAAGGATCTTGGTGGGACAAATGAGGAGATAAGGCTTGACCACTGAACTTTGATCCCAATTTTTTCTTGAATATTTTCCATTGGTCCCCTTTGTTGGCCTCTTAGTAACCCTAGTATTTTTATTTTTTTTAGTCTTTGGCAAAGTGGCCATATTCATGGCTGGATTTTCACTTGAAGGGCAGTTATTCATAGTCAAATTTTCAGTAATGTCACCATTCGTCCAAGGTGGATAGAATGGCTTGCAACAACCCTTTTTCCAAATCCACTTCCATGTAGATGTAGGCACATGCAAACATTCTTCCTTTGGCTTCGATTTATCTATGTAAGTCCCAAGGATGTTCCCAATTCTTCTCAAAGAATCATCATTCCAATAGTCAAGGGGAAGATGCAACAATATTACCTAGACTGGGACAACCTTGGGAACATCTACCTCCAAATCAAAATTTGGCATCCATCATTTCAAGTACATCCTATATGGACCGAAGAAGTAAGGCCCATTCCTAAATATGAGATCTTGATCTTCCTTGGTTTCAATAAAAAGGCATAAAACCCTTTCCCATAGGAGTGAGTGAGTTTGATCTTGATGAAGACTTGCCAATTCTTCTAAATCTAGATTTCTATGGAGCATAGAAATGGTCATATGCCTGTAAATGATCCAATCAGACCTTGATCCATGAGGGTAAGCTCCATTTTCCATGATGAGGAATTCATAAGAGGAAATTCCAAGATATTTTTGAGCTTCTTGACAAAATTTGAAACAAGATCACAAGCAATAAAAATATATTTTCCCATAGAAGAACTTAAATTATGAAAAGAAATGGCCTCGACATCTAGAGGGGGTTGATGCTCCCCCAATGGTATATATCCATCATGTAGGAAATAAGTGTCTCAGAAGTTAGGGTGTGACTTCAGAGAGTGAAAAAAACTCCAAAAAATCAAGAGGTGGCAACATTCTTACTACACCTGGATAGATTGTTCAAGTATCTTAATGATTAATAGAGATCTTGTTAGAAAAAATATAAAAATTAGAACCAAACAACAATAAAAATAGAACAAAAAATATATGTGGAATCCCTATCATGCATAGTTAAAACCACCGGGCAATGACAACTTCAATATTTTATTATTACTAGACAAAAAACTTACTGCTTTCTTCTCTTTTTTACAATGCCAGGGATCACTTCCCTTTTATACAATGCATATATGAGGGTTCCAGAAGGAATTGAAATATACTAGAAGGGTATAGAAATTTTCTCCTTGGGGGATCCGCAGCCCCCTCTGACTCCCCTGCATGCCTGGTGCATACAAATTGCCAGTGCCTAGGCATGAACGAGCTACATGAAGAATATTGGATATTTGGATATTAATTTCATCTCTTAACATTCTCCCACTTGAAGTCAATATATGAGAAGTTCCTTGTTGATATTTTCCACCTGTGTTCCATTACCCAATGCCACCTTCATTACATTTTCAACAAGCCCAAAGAAGTTTTGCACCATTCAAACTTATATGTTTTCACCATGTTTGCAAGCATATGTACAGTATTATCATCACTATCAATTTTCTTCAACGTGATCCTACCTTCTTCCACCACTTTTCTTATAATGGTACTTAACATTAGTGTGCTTCGTGTAATAATGAAATGATGGATTCTTCGCTACATGAATAACAATTTGACTGTCACAATGCAAAGTAATCTCCCCTTGCATTATCTTGAAGTCATCCATCAATTGTTCCAGCCGTATTGTCTCTTTACTAGCCTCAATTGCTACAACATATTATTCTTTAGTGGTTGATAAATCCACCACTAGGTGCAACTTGGATGTCCAGCTTATAGCTCCATCGACAAGAGTGAAAGTATATCATGTAGAAGGCGTTCGTCCATCTCTATCTCCACCAAAATCAAAATCTACAAAACCTTTAATTTGTAAATCTATCAATATGTACAAAATATCAAGATATGAAGTGCTCCTTGAATATCTCAATATCCACTTCACAGCATTCCAATGCTCCTTACTAGGATTTTCCATGAACAAGCTAATAACCATGGAGAACATGAAGCTCCTTATAAATGTTGAATACAATATACAAGACATGCATGTGTTCTCTTCTAATAATGCGATGCTAGGACGCTATTCAAAAGGTAACTTGAAGTGTTTGGGAAGTGGTGTGCTAACTGGTTTTTCATTTTGCATATTGAAGTGCTGCAAAATATTTTCTATATATGAATTTAGCTAATCTAGATATTCCTACATGTTATATCCCTTTGTATCTTTATCCCTAGAATTTGATTTGTTGCTCCTAAACCCTTCATTTCAAATGTCGTAGACAATTGAGCCTTAAGATCAATGATTTTATTCATGCTAAGACTTGCAACCAATATATCATTAGCATACAACCAAAAGCTAATAAAACTACCATCATCAAACATATTATATGCACAATGGTCATCTTCACTTCTACTAAAACCTTGGCTCTTCATTAAGGTGTCAAATTTTATGTCCCACGTTCTTGGTGTATGTTTCAATACATACATAGATTTCTTGAGTCTACAAACTAAATGTTCTTCGCTTCTTTTTTATAGCCATAATGTTGATCCATTTAAATTTATTCCTCAAGATCACCATGCAGGAAAGAAATTTTTACGTCAAGTTGCTCCAACTCTAAATTGCTATGATGCTACAAGTGCAAGTAAATTCCTTGCAGTAGTAAGCTTCACAATTGGAGATAATATTTCATTAAAATATATACCTAACTTCTACATATATCCTTTTTCCACCAAGCGAACTTTATAATGTTCCAACAACGCATCATTATTCTTCTTTACTCTGCACACCCACTTGTTTCCAACAAACTTTCATCCAAGTGGGAGATCCACAGGTTCCCAAGTTTCATGCTTTTGTAGTGCTTTAATTTATTCATCAGTGGCTTTCCTCCATTTATCTACATTCTTATATTCTCTAGCTTCCTGAAATGAGATATGTTCGCCATCTTTAGTTAACCAAGAAAAAGAAGACTAAAAATTAAGAGATCACCTTTCTGGACATCCCTTGAAAGGTGTAAATCTTTTGAGTTGTGGCAATTGAACTTGATATTCTTCATGTTGATCAAAAGCTTCATTTCAATATTCACTTATTTGTATGTCATTGGTTACAATCTTAGGTGTCTGTTGTACCTCCTTCCTTTGCATGGATTTTTCATTAGAAATAACATCTTAGAGAACAATTACCTTATGGTCATTAGGATCCTACTGTCTATACCCCTTTAATGTACTCTCATAAACCAAGCAAAACACATTTCCTTGAATTTGGGTCAAGCTTAGAGCTCTTTTCTTTAGGCACATGGGAAAATGTATCATAACCAAAAATACACAAATGAGGATAAACAATTGGATTACCACACCAAATATCCTCTAAAATCTTAGCATCCAGTGTAGTTGTAGGTGATCTATTAATCAAACATGCAATTGTATTAACAACCTCTACCCATAAGCCAATCCAACCCAAATGTACTAAGCATGCTTCTTGCATGTTCCACAATTGTGCAATTCATCCTCTTAGCCACACCATTTTGCAATGGAGTATATGGAGTAGTTTTCTGGGGATGAATTCATTCCCACATACAAAATTTATCAAATTCCTTGGGGAAATATTCTCGTCCATTATCAATTCTCAAACATAAAATAAACTTACCCAAAATTTTCTCTACTCATGCCTTGAACTCTTTAAATTTCTCAAAGGATTTCGAATTATTTTTCAAACAATACACCCACACTCTTCTAGAATAATCATCTTTAAAAACCAGAAAATATCTAGCACCATTTATAGACATAATGGGGAGTGGTCCAAATATATCAAAATGAATAAGTTGCAAAAGATAAGAACTTTTACTAGATCTTGTAATAAACAAAACTTTCTTATGTTTACCAAAAATATTTTGCTCACATAGGTCTAAATAGAGATTTTTAATCCTAGAAGGCATACCTCAGTCAAACCATTTTCACTCATATGTCCAAGTCATTGATGTCACAACATCACTACATCCAAAACATTCCTTGAGTTTGCTTCTACTGCATGAATTGTCACTGTATCACCACATAACCAATATAGATTCCCATAATATTCTTATTTTTCTACCACAAGGTCTCCTTTTGTAATTTTGCAATGATTTTCACCATAAGTAGTGGAATACCCCAACTTACCCATCAACCTGATTGAGAGAAAAAAAATTCATATATATGGTACATGTTGTACATCACACAACTTCCTTTCTCCGCCATTGTCTAGCTTGATCTTAATGTCCCCTCTCCCCATAGTTTCCAAGGGATGATCATCACCCAAGTAGACCATTCCACTATAGGGTTGATATTTGAAAAACTAGTCTCTATGTGGAGACATGTGGAAAGATGCACCTGAGTCCAAGACCCAAGCATACAAATCTATATTTTTTGTTATTGAGATATAAATCCTCACATGTTTCCATATATTCTAAATAGATTGTACTAGCTCCAACTAATGGTTGATATGGTTTTTCATCCTTCTTTTCCTTCTTCAAATGCCAACATTCCTTCCTTGAATGCCCTGGTTTCTCACAATTCCAACACTTTTCTTTCAACTTGCATCATTTGGACTTGGATCTAGACTGTGATATCCCTTGTTGATCCCTTTCACTAGATCACCCTCTCAGAGATAGGGATTCACTAGTAGAGGGATCTAGAGATGAATTTATCCTCAACTCTTCTTGTAATACCTTGTTAATTTCTAAATTTCCCACACATGTGACATTTTGGATAATCTTGAGTAAGGCATCATCAACATATAGCATGCAGCCTACTGAAGACATCATCATCAGATCCAGGAAGTAGCATAAGTCCAAGAATTCCCAAAGACAATAAAAATAGAAGCAATGCATTTACACATGTGATAGATCGCGCTACAGTGTGTATTATCAGCTTTGT
Organism: Larix kaempferi; assembly: GCA_027924585.1. NCBI lineage: Eukaryota > Viridiplantae > Streptophyta > Pinopsida > Pinales > Pinaceae > Larix > Larix kaempferi. Next base: position 17,450,662 of record BSBM01000123.1, on the reverse strand, counting down.
CTCTATGCTACACCAGCGCGGATTTTCCTTCAAAATCCATGCAAAAAATGGTGGGACCATAAACACTTGCGGCACATTGAAGGCTCATCAAGGATCCATCACCTCCAAGAGTTTGAATTTGGTCTCCCTATGTATTTGGGTTCATTGAATTCCCTCCCTTTGTGTACTTTGGAGCCAAATCATGGAGTTAATGAGTCCACATTTGGATCTAGTTCTTTCTTGTCCATTTCTTAGCCTATAAAAGGAGTCCATGGGCATGCATATTGTAAGGAGAAATTAGAGCAAGGTTATATTGTTGGAATTGTGTTGGAACTTCTTCCACCTTTTCCCATACCTCCAATCATTCTTCAAGCTCCCTCACCACCTTCCTCCAAGGGGCAAGTGTTTCTCCCATTGCTCCCTCTCAAGTTATTTAATATTTAGTGTGGAAAAAAAGGACCTCCCTAAGGGAGATTGTTGGCTTCCCTTTGAAGCCCACACCTCCTAGGTGACATTTCTTGTAACAAGATTGACCATTGGGAAATCTAAATTGGTTCTTGCATTTGCTCTTTGTTGTGGTTTGCATCCTCTCACCCCTCTTTATTTTATTTCAAGTTTTTGTTTTTATTTTTCTTTGGATTGCTAACAAGGGCTTGTAGGATCAATTTGGGGTCAATCACATTTTATTTTTGTACTACAATACTAGGTCTCGTTTACAAACTCATAGGATTTACCTCCAAGTGAGAAGGGATGCACACCTTTGTGCATATTTTCCCACAACAGTGTTTATGGTGACTCCACTCTATTTTTATTCATTTCTCTTAAACTAGGTTTTTATTCACTAGATAGATAATTCTAGGTGCTTGTTGTGTGCAGGTGAAGAGATCCATAACCTTCCTTCTCGGATTTTGGCCTCCTTTGGGCGGTAATTGTCATTTACACAGTCGCACATATCTCGACGCCCCGAGCATTCTACCCGCACAAATTTTCCTTCGACAGTTCCGTAGTCCGCACATATTAATTGAATATCGCCCACAGGGTAATCTACTATTTGTATACGCAACCTTGCTATGTTGTAATTGCTCTACTGCACACTAGTGACTGTATTTTCTGTGCTACTGCTTGTCTATTTTTTCTTTTTTTGCACTAGTATCATTTTATTTTCTTTTTATCAATTCTGCATACAATCTTTCAATCCCAATGGAAGCTCAGTAATGAACCAAATTACAATTAACTTGCAATACTTATTTTTTCTTTAGTAAGTAGCCCAATTAGACCAATATTAGGGAGTAAAGAGTCCTTCTCTCGTGAAATCTACTTAGGTAACCAACCTTGAGGCTTTCAACGAGCCTCATTGTTGTCACTAACATTCAATGCATCTCATGCTCTTTGTTTACTTTTCATGTTTTTAGGCTAAGTAGTGTAAATCCACTTTTGCACACAAGCAAGGACCTAAAGACTCTTCTTTCCCCAAGTATGCTCTTCACCTCGCACTTCTTTTGAGCTTGGTGAATAAGAAAAGGGTGAGAAGTGTGAAATACCTCCATTGCACACTTTTATTTTCATTAGCATTTTGTTAGCAAGCACCATTAGCATATTTAGAGTGGAAGTTAAATATCCATTTACATTTGTTTATAATCTCTTTAGTTAATTGCAACAATCAATTTGCTTATATTACATGTGTTTTCATCACTAGCACACACTAAGGGACCTAAAAAATCTTCCACTCAAAGTATGCTCTTCACCTCGCACTTCTTGTGAGCTTGGTGAATCAGAAAGGAAGGGAATTGTGAAATACCTCCCTTACACTCCTTAAGTGAATTTGGACCCTTTAAATCAACATTTATAAATTCCAACCAACTAAAATCCTCCACAGGAGGTCACAAAATAACATTTTATTTAGGTAGGATTGATTAGACTAGGCATCCATTAATGCCCACCAATCTAGTTTCATTAAGTTTTTGAAACATAGCATTGTTGACTTATAGGGTACTATTAAATCCTGTTATCAGCATGTGTTAAAAGAAAACATGGATAATAAGTTCCATGTGCCCAAGAAGGTCAAATACGAGGTATAGTTTCCCCACCCTCTCGAAAGATCCACTCATCTTTTTATTGAGGCAACAGTATGTAACATCTCGAAAATACCAAAAAAAATAAAAATTATAATAGCAATAATTATCAGAATTATTTAATGCGGAACATATAAACTAAATCGAAATCTTAATTAAGATAAATTAATGACGATGACACGTCATCATCCTCGAATAAATATAGTTGTAATTTCTACTTCAGGTATAAACGGATGTTAACCTCTTTAATGAATGATCTTTGTATGCTTATGCAAACAAGTACAGTTTACAATTTTGTTTAAGTTCTTGGTTAATATTACATGCTGATACAGTTTGTACTAGTTTAATATTCTTGATGGATTGCTGACAGTTTGTTTGTTTTTTAATAAAGGGGTCCTATGAGGCACCCTGGAGCTTACTTAGCTACGTTTAGCTAAGGTAATTGAAACTTGTTTCCATGTGCAGACCTCAAGTAAGAAATCTACAAGATAGCATAATATTTAGAGTACTTGTGTTTTTCAATTCATCGTCAATGTAAAATGTTAAGTGCTTCCTTGCGACATTAAAAACTGAAGGTATGGATACAAGTATTCTAATCCTAGCTTAAGTATTGTTTTACAAAGCTCCTTAATGTTATCAATCCATGTCATTCAAGCTTTCTGTTATGATGTTACATTTATCGTCATGAGACTACTGTCAGTGATATTAATACAACAATACTATTATCTATTTAAGTGTGCAATTACAAGATTTGTAGGAATTTACACCTTTGAACTATCATTATAGTTGGCATCTTGCAAAATCTTAGACTATTCTATGTCTTGTATTTAGCATTTCAGTACACATACAACGTATAGAGATGAAGTAGCTATGTATGTTATAGCTACCATTTATTTACATAATGCATGGCATAATACTCGATTATTTCGATACCAACTTAAAATTTGGGATTATATAAAACATGCACTACATATTACTATATAATATGATCTGGTTTTTACTATACCAAGCTATGAAAAACAAAAGCAATATTGTGCTTTACTAAATGAAATCCTAACTATACCCTTAGCACCATAGGATATTATCCTATACCAACCACAAATACGATCATAACAACTTTATTAAGATCGTGGCTTAAGTGGTAGTTTGAACTATGCTGTAAGTATGAGCTCGTTCCCTAAGTGTTAATGTTAAAAGTAAATGTATTTTCCCAAGTCTCGACGTTAATGTGATGAAATGACGGGTATTAACTTCTGTTTGTAGGTTGACAGAGTTACGGTTTGTGAATTAAATGCACTCCATAGTGGAATGGGTGGCTATATTCCCACGTAGTCTAACCTTGTGAACTTTGATTGATATTGTAGTTGGGAGTTCTAGCTGGCAATGATGCCCCGTCGCCTCTCCTCCACGTTGTACACTGTATCGTTCCTTGACATGCAGGGTTGGAAACTCTAATGGTTGTTGGAATTTAATGAGATATTAATGTGAGGTTGATCGTCTTTCAACGTAGCACTGTTGGCTCTTTTCTATCTGTTGATCGCTCCAGATCTTGGTCGTTGGTTTGTGTAACCCTAATCCGTGTTGTTTGTATTGATGGAAAGTTTCTCGGCCCTTCATTGTTTTGTTGTAATGAGGTCGATAGGTAGCCAAATTTTTAGGGTTAGAGGAGGTTTTCTTCCAGGGTTTCGACCCTGTGACTTATGAGAGCAAAAGTTTAAGTGTTGCAGGCTTGGCTTCATTCCATAGAGCCGTGATGTCGTAGTATGAAGGGTAGATAATCATCAGCTGTTGAGAGTAGTTGGTAGTTTTCCCTTTGGCTCTTTCAAATGGTGGTAATGCCTTCTGGTTTTTCCTGCGTGTATGAAAGATTACAATCGACCTTTGGTTTCACCATTGATATTTGGAATAACACTGTACAAGGTAAGTAAGTAAGAAATTGCACGAATGTTGATAACGTAGATTTTGCATTCTGAAATGTGTTATCAGTTTTTAACCACTCGCATTGTGCTTTGGCAGGTGCTCGCTTCGTTAGAGGGTTTCTATGCCACAATTTTGGAAAGGAAAGCTACTATGACTTCCTGGTAAGCTCCGGTGGTTCTTACATGCCTCGTAGGTACCTTGATGTGTTTTCTGTGTGCCGAGAAATGGAAATCTTCAACTTGTAACAATGATGGCCACAAGCAAGGCTTTAAGCTTGTCTTGTTTTGTTTTATTTTGTACAGAGGGTAATCTCTCAGTAATTTAAGTTACCTATTGGTTATTTGATGCCTGGTTATGTTATCGATAGAGACTCCGAACCTTCGTTTGTTCTGCTAGATGTGTTAAGGGAAAAAACCCTGTACAGTCTTCGTTATTTCACGATTCTATATTATGTTTTTAGTTGATGAGGGCAAGTCCCATGTACTGTGAAACCTTGACAGGTTCAAAGTGTAATTTGCGTTTATAGTTTTAAATGGAAGTCAAGAACCAAGGGTTCTCTTTATACTTATAAACTATGGTTCATTTTTCTTGAAATAAAACATTATAATTTTTGAAAAATGTTGTTGAGAACACTGTGTAAATAAATGTTAAGTTTTGCCGAGCCACAATGGTTGTCTTCTGGCCGAGGGTTTATAGTTTCAAATCTGTATGCATGTACTTCATTCTCGTTGTTGGTAAAAATGTTTGGAAAACCGCTGTAGTAGTTTGATTGTTAAAAGTGTTGAGATGGTTTTGCCTCCGTGTTCTAGTTTCGTTGATGGACACTCTACCTGTAATATCCAATTGCTATCGGGTTTGTGCTAGGGTTTGTATCCAAGACTTAATCGTTGTGATGAAAATCTCGATAATGTATTTGTTTAAATGTTAGGATGTGAGCTAATGTTTAAACATGAATATGTAAACATGCCTTCGACTAACTGTTAGATAATTCTTAGATAGTAAAATTACCATAAATAAAAGATAGTATGGTTCTGGAAGGTAATGTCTAGGGTTTAATAAGTCATAAAAGTTATCATTCCTTGAACAATGTCTACAGTTTGTCTTTGAGATAGAAATATAATGTATGAATACAGAACTAGGGTTTGCAATGTATTAGGTTTTTATACTACTGAAATAAATAATTGATATACGAAATCAAACAGGAACCAGTGAAGAAATAAAGTATGTATAAAGATAAGAAAACTATATATTGATTAATTCTTGCAGCTATTAAAATCCTTGGAAATACTATTACTTGGAAAACATGATATGTATGATTTTTAATTGCATTTGTTTGCTATTTTAAATGAATAGAGATACAGAAGTTAGACTATATTTTTCTTTTATGAAGTAACAACAGAATCTTATATTACCGTCGATACTATACAATAAATTTTTACTATGTTAGATATAGGACATAATTGTGAATATAGCGCTTACTGTAATTATTTGTCCAATCAATGGAAATCTGCCTATCTCTCATCTATCATTTAATTTGCTTCTCTATACTAGAGTACGATGCAAATAACAACATGTGGAAAAATATAGAGATGATTATCTAATCAGATCTTTAACAAGCTTTATCATTCAGACTTAAACATAAATCAGAAAATAAATTCATTACAAAACAGAGTCTTATAATTTTACTAAACAAAAACATTAAACTGCAAACAAAATAGGAACATCAAAACTTGGTTAATCTGTAGGGAAACAAACAACCCAAGGAGCCTATTCCACCCAACCAATTCCTGAAGACAGCCAAGTTACTTGCCTTAGGACCCCCGAGCCTATTCATTGAACCACCAGGAGGAAGAAACTTAGAATCTTAGGAGATCAACTTGCAGTAGCAATAGTTATCCAGTCTTTAAGACTTAGCAGTCGAAGGGACCTGCACCAGAACCTCTGGTTCTCCTTCTCAGAATAATTTGCATACTTATAGTTGCACTCTCACATAGCCTCCCTATTCGAATCTCTCAGTGATCACCTGATGCACATGAGGAATATTTCTGCAGAATATATTGTGTAAGAGCTGCCTGCTCACTCCCTCCACCTGGGGGATAATGCCACATTTGTAGGGGTTGTTGTCCCATAACCAATAGCTAGTGGTGAAGTGCAACTGCTACCATCTGTCCCATGCCTTCTAACAGCTTCCATTCCTCCTAGTGGGTCAATGAACACTCATTTAACAATTCCCTTGGGTGTTTGTCTCCTACTTTAATTTATTAAATAATAATAATCAGTAATTACATTCATCCTTGACCAAACTTGGTCATAATTACAAAACTTTGTAATTAAAATTCAACATAAAGTATTTTTGTCAATAAAATAATATTTTCAGAATTTGGGTAGGTGACACAGTATACCACCCAGGTCGAACTACTTATCCACACTTGATGCAGGTGTCTTAGTGACCAAATTTATGATATCACCAAGGATCAGTTATGAGTGCAAGTGAATCCAGAAGTCATATATTTCCATTGGGAAGTGTTTCCAGTTCTTTATGAACATATCCCCATCGTCGATATAATTGACTCTTTGTTACCTTCACTAGTCAATTGGTGGGTGGGTCTCATCGTCACCATCAATTGTGTTTTTGGACCATCAATTGTGCTTTTGGAAGGCCCAGTTACATTTGAGAGGAAGGATGTTAGGTCTTTAGGAAATTTACACTAATTTTTCTTTTTAAAATACAAGTTCACTAACTTGTAATTAAAAAGAACCTACATGTGGGAACTCTTGCACTAAACCAACATCGCACATATCCCTCACTTTGCACAATTTCACATCTTTTGTGGTTGGCATATTTTTGCATTTGTTCAAATTGTGTTTATTTCCATCATCACTCTCACTTGTCACTAAGATTTTACCATTGAGGAAAAAAACCCCCTAGGGCAGTCCCCTAGATTGCAAGGCTTATCCCCTCTCTCGAGGGGTGTTTTCCCACTTTCTCCCCACGGTTCACGCGGAAGATACTCTAGACAGGGTTGCTCCTAGGCCACATTGATAGGATCATCCGAGTGAGGCCACTCCTTACTTGAATCATTCTATCCCCTTGGATAAGGTGTAGATCATTTTGCTTCATCCTCTCGTGGACAAGGAAACCCTTCCTTTTCTCCCCTAGGAGATACTTTGGGTACCTTTGGTTCTCCTACTCACAGAAGAGGCCACACTCTATTTTCACCTCTCGGTGGAAATACACCTACTTCTTCTCCCCCTCCAGGGGGATGGCATACAACATCCTCATCTTCCCATCAAAGACAGAGATCACCACCACATATACCTCAGTCTCCACCTCACAGAAACCACACATAGCATACAATGGAAGGACCTACTCCCAATATTCCTTTCATGGATAGTCTAAATCTCCCTGATTTGGCAAAATTTATCATTGACCCTATAACACATGATCAAGCATGGACAACTATGCTGGATAAAATTCCCTCCAATATCCCTAAGTTTGAAGGGAAACAAGGATATGATCCAACCAACCACGTCATGTCATTCCACTTATGGTGTTCCTTCAACAACATAGTGGAAGACTCTGTGAGGCTTTGCCTCTTTCAGCGAACCCTTACTACAACGACATCCAAATGGTGTGTGAACTTAACTCGAACAACCTATGCCACCTTTGTGACATTGGCCAATGCATTTCTCACATACTTTCAGCTTCATGTTCGCCATGACCTTGGTCTCAAGACTCTCACATAAGTTTGAAAAAACACATCTACACACATAGTGGATCATATCCATGAGTGGCATAGATGCTGCATATTATGTCAGATCAAGATACAACCTCAGTTCCTATTGGATTGGTTCATCAAATCATGCCAACCAACTATTTCCAAAGATGTGGCAACCTCCATGTCACAATCTGAATAAGAGACCATCATGAAGGCCAAGCATTTCGATCTTATCTATGAACAATATGGATACTTGTACACCATCCTACCTGATGCCCCTCGGCGTTGGTCATTGGATCCCACACTTGTGGGTTCGTTGCATTTGGCGAATGGGCTTATTGGTTCCATTTCCCAACAAGGAAAGGTTCCTCCTCCTACTACTCCTGCACCATTTAACATGGCACCGCAGTACCCACTCATCCCTCCCATGTTAGCACCCCTGCTCTTGCACCAAATTCTACATTTGTTCATTTACAGTATGGACCTTAAAATCCTACTTATCCTAATGCAATCCAAGCATCAATGGTACATCCACCATAGATGGCCTAATCCCACTCCTACGTCCACATCCTATGGAGTGTAAACCAAATTTATCCCTCCACCAAGGTATAACGCTTATTACCCGTTTCCATGTCCTCTTGTTTTTGTCCCCATGATGCATTTGAGGGTTAATTTAATCCAACCTTCTTTCACTCAACAATCCTAACAGTTTGATTCGCTGAACACCACAAACCTCCATAATACTCAAAATCATGGGAATAAGAAGGAAAAAAAATAGAACCAACAATAGGGGAAAGGGGGAAACCCCCCTCCCCAACAGAACAAGAATATGGGTAACCAGAATGCAGGGGGAAATAACCCCCCCAAGCAAGGGAAGAATGCTAACCTGAGGACCAACTAATCTTGCTCCATTTCCTGATAATATGGTCACTACACTCACCAGTGTACGCTTCTCCCTGACTGCCAACAGTTGGTGGAAGCCAAGAAGAATACAGTACTAAACACCCCTCAGGCCCCTAACCCTACAAAACCACAAACTGATGCCTTGTAACAACCCTTTTCTAATCAAGGTTTCATTACTCCGCAATAGGAGTGCCACCCCTCTGGTGGTGGCTCCTTCCAAAATATCTACATGAACACGATAGACATTAACCTTAAAAATTTAGCCAAAGGTTATGGTGGTCCTAACCCCCCCCCAAGTGGAAGTTGTACTTACCCCTTCTGGGTTCCCTTTACAAATACCATTCCCAAGTGGTGAGAAGGTCCCACAAATTCCCAAGGTACCATTTTGGTGCACCCCCCATATGAAATTCGCCCATAATTACAGTATTTTGGATGACTTGGCTCAGTCACCAGCTTCCCTGTCCATGTTAAAGGTGCTTCAGTCTTTCCCGACCCAAAGAAAATCGTTACTAAATGCACTTGGTGCAGTCAAGCCTTTCGAAACACACTTTATGACCTTTGATCTCAATAAAGGTGAACTGTGGCTACCCTCATCAGTCACATTTCAAGTCCCCGTTATGGTGAAAAACATTATGATTCATTAATGTATCATTGATGAAGGCACATCCACGTGTGTCATGTTCTCTAATGTTTGGAAACAATTGGGATCTCCTAAGTTATTCCCTTGGTCTATTTCTTTTCACGCATATGACGAGCAACCATCACAACCTAGGGGATTGTACCAAAATTTTCCCATCAAGCTGGGGGGGAATGGTCATGATCGATATCGAAGTAGTTGATGCACAACTTGCCTACAATATCCTCCTGGGTTGTATCTACATACTCCATGAAGGTGGTCACCTCCTCAGTCTTCTGCATCATGATGTTTCCCTTTAATGGGAAAATATTACCCTCGACCAACTCAACTACTATGCACCTAATACCAATTCCAACCTCGACAATGTCCTCCCCATGGTTGTCGGTACGAATCAAACTCCTTACGTTGATATTGGATCGAGAGTGTACAAGGAGTCTAACTTGGTAGGGATATATTTAGGTTTTCCACTTGAAATTGCTACATCGAATGATGGCCTTATGTGTACCATTTGCACCTCCAAAAATGTTCCCACCTCCCCCTCGGCATCATCATCAACACCTCCTATAAGCCATGAAATTGAATAGACGTTGATTCCATCAGTGCCTCCAATATTCCAAATACCATTCTTGTACCCCCCCACAGGAGTGCAAGGAACACCGATCATCTCTCAGCTGACTCTACTAGGCCTCACTTTGGGTATACCAGTGTGGTCACTTATGCCACCCTACTACCTTACGCCACCCTACCCAGAGATGGATTCTAAACTAGTATCCCACTATGATTTCATACACGTTTTGGCCATTATTCCATCTAGGCCAATTACACCATCGGAATCGAGCGCCGAGCATAGGGAACCTGTGACTCAGCCACCACCGATGGTCACTTTATCCAAAAATGGGGTCATGAGACAACCTAAGTTGAAATCCCCCCTCATATCCAACCTTGCTCCTGAATCATCATTAGGGGTCACCGATCCTAGAGCAGGGGGGATAACCCAACAACAGTTAAAAACCTCAGTAATGACCACCACTAATTATGTGACAAGGTTCACTCCATCGTGTGCCCTATGTGAGCAACAAGGCCATGCGACCAACCTATGCTCCACCTTACCGGAACTCAAGAATATTCTTAACACCCCTGAGTGTGACACATGCTCCACCTATGGTATTAGGGGTCACCTTTTCTTCGCACAACTTGACCCCTAAGTACAAATCATTGCGCACTAATCATGCATGTTCGATTTGTTCCCATTTTGGGAATTACATGCACCATTGTCCCGACCTCCCTCGATTTCAAGATTCTTTGGTGACCATTCACTTCACCCAACCTTTGGATGAGGGTCCTTCAAGTGAACCACTGGAAACAACTTCTATAAATATGATTACCATAATTCCCCCCATTCCTATAGTGAGAACCTCCGTGACAACTCAATTGGAAGATTCACTACCTGACCAACAGTTACCTCTTTGGTGATCTCAAATCCCAACCATTGTTCTCAATCATGCCTATGCTACTCTCCCATGTTGGTCATGCATATTGATGACTCATCACTCCTTCCAATGTCCTCTCTTTATTTCATTACGCACCATTCTTGGTACACTAAAGAGACTATAAGTTAACCTTACCCATTTAGGAACCACCCTCCCCACAGTGATTGAAGAATAATACAATTCTACTGAAGACAATAAAGATCCAAGCACACCAGTGGTTTCTCCTCACCTTGGTTGTGATGACCCCCCATCACTAGTCACTTAGAATGACTTCAAAACTCTGATCTTCCCACAAGAGGAGATCCCCCCTCCTCCTGCCATCCCCCCTCACTATGTGGAAATATACCATATTGGTTCAATACCCCTTCCACCAAATAACCAAACCGCCTAGCTTGATTTTATCCAACCAAACAGTCACATCACTGGTCAACCCACTTATTCCAACTATGGCGATTCCTTTTCTTTTGATGAAGATCTGTTAGAGGAATATTTCTTCTTTACATATGAATAAATAATGGAATCCATGCATTTAGATGAACCCCTATGGGATGACCTCCATTATAGGTCATCGTTTGTCCGCATTAAAGACCCATTGATCACTTCGGTAGACTAGCAATACACAATTGAATCAAAATATTTTCTACCTCCTAGTCATATAGATTGGTTCAAAAACCCATCTCGGCCCCTGATGCCTTCGAATACGACAATCTAGCCCATATTTCTCCTATGATTCAAGTTGATATTTTTGTCACACCACGATTAATCGAGAACATCTTGATTGGTGTATCATGTTCACTGCAATAAATCATTAACTTCACCGCTCTCTTCAAAGAATTTCGAGATGTCTTCGCATGGTCATATGAAGAAATTTTGGGCTTAGAACCTTCAATTGTCAAACACCATATCAACACTTGGCCTAATGCCACCCTAGCTAGACAGAAACAATGACCTATCCACCCCTTCAAGGGCTCCGCTATCAAGGATGAGATTGAAAAACTCCTTGATTTTGGGTTCATTTTCCCCATTTCTTATACATCTTGGGTCTCCAACCCTGTCCCTATAAACAAGAAGCAAGGTACCATTCGATTCTATACTGATTTCCATGATCTCAAATTGGCCTACCCTAAAGACAATTACCCCACCCCATTCATTGAACAAATCGTTGATTCATGCGCGGGTAGTGAAATGGTGTCCTTTATGGATGGGTTTTCTGGTTATAATCAAATATATATTTTCCCTCAGGATCAGTACAAAACGGTGTTTACAACAACTTGGGGCACCTTTGCTTACAAGGTTATGCCGTTCGGGCTAAAGAGTGCTAGAGCCACCTTTCAAAGGGGCAATGGAATATGTTTTCAATGACTTGACCCATATCATCCTAGCCTTCCTAGATTACCTTTGTCATGTTCTTTATTATACTTGGGTATTCGCGTTGTGTGTGAAAGATAATGATCGAGAGATGACTACCTCTTATTTTTCCATTATAAGAACAAGACTCCACCCCTCAACAACGACACCATACTTATCTCACAAGTATCATCTCTACACTGGCATATAGGAAACTCCTTCCCTCTCTTTGCCTTGCATTTACTAGATCTCCCCGCTAATAACCATAGGGTCCTCATCCTCGGAAATGATGTGCCATCAATATCACTACTGAGGGTAGCATATTTCCCCCATGGGTGTGTGCACCATTTCATCCCAGTCATAACTTGAAACCCATGATGTCACCCCTCCAAAAGTCTGGGGAATTTAATACACCTTGAAATGATCAACCTATAGTTTATCATTTTACAGTTGTGCATTTACTCCCCCACCTTCAGCGATCAATGCCATCGAACTCCTCGACACATGTTATGATCAAGAACCACAGTTGACCAATCATACCTCCATGATAAATCTACCATATGCAATCTTCTTCGTAGAATTACCCTTGCAAAGACCACAATGGGCCCCCCACCCTCTACAGAAACCAATTCTATTCAGTTATTACTGCAGGAACAACCTGCATGGCATTGATTCCTGGGGCACCCATCTTCGCCTTTGTAAAAAAAATCTCACCTCATCATGGAAAAGGTTCCCCGACTCACTCAAAACCGTGGGAATCCCATCTATCATCAAATCGGTATCCTAACACCCTAAAAACCTTGGGGACACCACCAATTATTCTTTATGTACAAACGACTTCCCCATCCACTCACAATGAAAGGAACACCACTATTATTTTTGGAAGCAACCTATGGTCACCTCTAATCGATGTCATTGATTCTCACTAGTATGGTCAAAGTAGATCCACATTGAATACTGGATGCAGACCTAGGAATGAAGGAATGTCGAGATGGGAAGCATTTTCTCCAATCCGTCGAAAAATATTGTATGGACCATATCGCAAAGGTTTGAGATTTCTATATGGACCGGTGAAGCACTCCTTCTTGATAGGTAACCATACCTTATCCCCAATTTGGAATGAATGAGGAATATGATGCTTGTTGTGTCGGGCCTTATATTTCATGTTTGCTTGTTGCAACATTTCCTGTTCTTACTTATGGATGTCGCAGATTTGATCTCAAAACTTCAAGGATTTTTCAACTTTCTCTAGTTGTAGTCAGCGTCAGAGTTCGACTGTGTCGATGAGTTGATCAAATCGATAGGCGCTGAGGGTTAATATCCGTAACAGATCTCAAATGGAATCTTTCCTATAGAGTTGTGTTGAGCATGATTGTAACTATGTTGTATGTATGGAAGACTTTCATCCCATGTGCGTCGATGCTTGTGCTTGTACATGTGAAGTAGTTGTACTACCAAGCGATTCACAACTTCCGTCTATTCGTCGGTCTGAGGATGGAAAGCTGTCGACAATGAGAGTCGTGTGTCCAGCTGTTGCTAGAGAGTCTTCCAAAATATGCTGACAAATTTGGAATCTCGGTCGGAAGTAATGGTTGTCAGTAAACCAAAATGTTTCCAAACATGTGTGAAGAAGAGCTGAGCAGTCTGCTGCACTGTCATGGTCTTCTTGCATGGAATGAGAATGGCCATCTTGGGAAAATCTGACAACTACTACTAAGATCGTGTCATGCTGATTTTTGGTAGCAAGATATCCCGTCAAGTAGTCCATAGAAATAGATTCCCATGGTCAACTAGGAATTGGTAAAGGTGTGTACAATCCCTGTCATCGATTAGGCGGTTTAGCAATGGCACAAACCACACATGATTGAATGTACTTGTTGATGTCGGCTTTAAGTGTAGACCAAAATAAATACTTCTGGAGAATAGCAAGTGTCTTTGTTACTCCGAAGTGTCATGCAGTCTTATTGTAGTGTGTGTCCCAAATGAGCTGTTGTCGATGATCACTGGTCGGTACACAAAGTTTTCCAAGCTTGTATAGCAAGGTGTCTTTCAGGAAAAATTTGAAGGTCGACGACTTGTCAATCTAAAGCTTTCGGTAAACTAGTGAAAATTTGATGTCGTCCTAATAAAATTGAGGCCAAGTGGTCATGTCGTATCCCTTCATACTCATCACTATGAAAAGGAGAGTAATGGGTGGTTGACTTAGACAATTGGCAAAGGCATTAGCTTTACATTTTCGATGCTTAATAACCAACTGGAATTGTTGTAGGTAATCAATCCACTTGAGTTGTCTGGTTTTCTGTAGTTTCTACTGCGTTGGAGTGAACTGTAGAGTCTATGGTCAGTGAGGATGAATGTTTTCTTGCCAAGGATGTAATGCCTCCATTTCTTGAGATCTTGCACAATGGCGTACAGTTCTTTTTCGTACGTCGAATATCTTATAACTGTGTCGTTAAAAGTTTCGGAATGAAAAGTGTTTGGGTGACCAGATTGAGTGATCACTGTGCCTAAGGCACAGTCCAATGCGTCTGTCTCAATCTCAAAGGGATAATGCAAATAAGGTAACACAAGTACTGGTACAGTGCAGAGCTTTTGCTCGATATGTTCAAAAGCTTCTCGTAGTATCAATGTCCATTTCAAGACAATTTTTCCATTTCCCTTCATCAACTGATTCAAGGGCCAGGCTATGCAACTGAAGCCATGTATGAATTGTCGATAGAAATTCTCCAAACCAAGAAAACTTCTTAGTTCTTGAATGCTTTGAGGAATGGACCAATCTTTGAGGATTTGTACTTTGTTTGAATCGACGTGCATGCCTGCAGAGTCAATTACATACCCCAAATATTTGATGTTGTTCATCGCAAAGGTACACTTGTCCATGTTAAAGTAAAGTCGATGTTGTTGGAGAGTGTCGAGGACTCGTCGAAGCTGTCTGACATGTTCTTCCCATGATCGACTGAAAATCAATATGTCGTCAAGGTAGACAATGACCCATTTTCCAATGAAAGGTCGAAGAATGTTATCCATGTATCACATGAAGGTCGCATCTGCATTGGTTAAGTCGAAAGGCATGAATAACCATTAATCAAACAATCCTTCCTTGGTTTTGAAAGCAGTTTCCCACACATATGAGGGCTCGATTGGAATTTGATGATATCCCGACTTGAGGTTGAGCTTAGTAAATAATTTAGCACCTTTCAGATAGTCGATGAGCTAGGCTATCCGCAACAGAGGCTAGCGATTCTTTACCGAAATTTTGTCGAGTGCCATTTATTCGATGCACATGCGCCAAGTACCATCTTTCTTTGGAACAAGGACGACTGGACTTCCACAAGGAGAGGATCTGGGTTGGATATGACCTTTGTCGATCAAATCTTGGATTTTTCTATGAATCTCTTCATTTTAGAGAATGGATCTTCTGTAAACATATGTGTTAGGAAAAGAAGAACCAGGAGCAAGTTCAATGGAGTTTTTTACCTGTCAGTGTCGAGGTACTCCATCTGGATCTTGGAATAAACTCCAATACTCGTCGATAACGTTGTCGATCAACTGCTTCTGTCAGGAGCTGCACTAGTCGGTGAGTCGAATCGTCCCTGCAGTCTTCCTAGAATGTTGCGGTTTCATCATGATTAACCTGAATTTATGAGGATGGTTAATGAGCTTCTTTGTCTCTTTAACGGATATCATTGATAGCATTGGTGTAGGTCGTCTCTCTGGTATGTCGTACCATCAATTCTGAATTATGACAATCACCTTCTGCGGTCATGATTGGTAACTTCCATGGCGATCCCATAGGTAAGGCTTCCCAAACAGGGCGTCGGCTACGAAGAGTGGTGCCACGTCGTAGAGTACTTCATCTTCAAAATGCTTTATGAAGTAGGCGAGCTTGCATTGTCGGGTGATCCGTAGTTCCTATCCATCCTTCATCCAAACGATGTTGTAAGGCTGAGGATGCAGAGTGGTGACAACACCTAGTTTCTTCACGAGATCTTTAGAAATGAATTTCTTCTGGCTACTGTTATCCACAATCAGATGTAATGGATTGTGTTGAACCCATATCCATATATGGAACAAGCACTCTTCTTTCTCCTCGTCGACGATAGTTGAGGCTGCTAGAGTGGTGGATGTCGATGTCAAAAGGGTCGTTGCATCTAGATCATATTCTTCCACCGTATTGTCGAACGTGTCGTATATTGACACTTTTTCCAAAAATGTCTTCCAATATTTGCATTCAAATGTATCATGCCAAGCTGAGTGGTGGTAATCGCACCATATCCCAGTTAGGGGTTGTTTTCTACATTCCCTTTTTTGAAAAGGATTTTTGTCGTGATATGGCTTTGGCGGGGTCGACTAAGAATATTTCGACTTGTCGAAGTCGGCTGGTGTCTTCTTGTTGGGTGGTCGTCTAGATGTCAGCTTTTTCGTGAAGCATGCTTTCCCTTTCTGCTTGGTTTCAAGTTTGTTGGCATAGTGCAATGCATCCACGAGCGTATTGATAGTCAGAAATTCCATCTCCTACTGAATGTAATGGGATAATCCGTTGATGTACTCCAGAACAAGCAATTTCTCTTCTTCTTAGACGCCAAGTCTATCCATGAGTCGATAGAACTCATTGGTGTAACTCTGTACTGATTGGTCTTTCCATTTCCTTAGCTGCTAGCACTTCTTATACTGTTGTTCAAGGTATTTGGGTGGGTAAAAATCCTTCCGGATGTATTTGAAAATTTTATCCCATGTGTCAATGGGGTCTCTGCTTTTCTCCATCTTTGTCGAGAGGTTCTCCCACCAGCAGTGCACATATGTTGACATCTTTAAGGCTGCAATGGTGTTCTTGTCGGCTTTCGAGATTTGATTCATAGAGTAATAGGATTCCAATTGTTGTACCCAATTGTTGATGGATTCCACATCAATCTTACCTTCTAGATTCGGTATGTCCAAATTCATTTGCACTTTGAAGGGGCTGAATTTGTCGGAGCTAGTTCTCATCGAAAATACTTCAGATGTCGAAGGGAATTGTGTGAGAATTTCATTGAACTGGGAAAACATTTCAGTCCATTTTCGAGCCAGCGCTTTCTCAATAAGTTGTGATGTCTCGTTGGCTGCATGTCTATTATATGTTTCTCTTGCCATTTCTGGAGGTAATGTCTGCTTGGATTGTTGAGATTGCGAGCGTGTTTGAACAGGCATAAGTCTGTAACTTCACTGGAAGTGTCTACGCAAACTTAGGCACGAACAAAGCTGAGAGCTCTAATAGAGTATGCTTTGATACCAATTATCTACACGTGACCAAGAAGCACGAGGGGGACAATAGTTCAACTGAATGAGTCGGATCTGTTATGGTAGAAGAAAAATAATAATAAGCAAAGCAAGAATACACTACACATACAAAACACAAATACAAACAGATAATATGCAGGAATGCGAACTGATTTCTCTATTACTGGATATGAGATCATCGATTGATGTATGTTACAATATTATGCATGCTTATATAGAATGATGAGACGCTTGGGTTCCTTCCTATTACATTCAGTTACAAAATAAGTTAGAAGGGTTCGGAAGTTCAACCGTTACAGTCGACTGTAAGACAGAGAGACATTCTCTCGTAGTTCGATAGTCGTAAGTCGCAGGTTGATGCTGCATGTCGACGTCGCAAAACTGTTGAGCTCACTGAACTTGTCGAAGCTGCTGAGTTTGTCAAATTCATGTCGAATTTGGCACTTATAGAAGTTGTTTCAAAGTTGAAGATGTGTTGAATTTAGCATCCGACAATAATGCCAACTGTGATGTGGATAAAAAACTAGGCAAAATTGACAATTTTGAAAGGTTGTAACTTTTTCCCATAAACTAGAAATGGGCATAGTTATAGTCATTGGAAATATTATTCATATGGGAACAAATGTAAATAATCTGATTTTGAAAGGGTGGTTCATATATTTCTAAAAATTGAATAGAAAAGTACATGTAGCCATAACTTGACAAAAAATGTCAAAATGGGTAGTTCCCAGAATGCATGAAGAATAATTTTATGAACTTATAAGAATGTAATGAAGCTAACAAGTGTGTTTATATGAAAACCTTTGCAGATACAATATCATATTAGGGACAATTAAGGTTCAACATTCAATATAGTGCAATTTGGAAATCCTTGGTCTTGGTTGGGCCAAGAAAACCATCATCATGGATGATGCAGAAGATCCTTACACAACTGAAAAATATTCCCTGGGAGAAAATTTATATGTTGAGAATGTAGAGAAAAAATTTAATGGCCGAATAAATTAAGTAACTCCCCTAGATATTGCAGAAACCATGCAAAGTCTAAAAGTGGAATTACAAAGTTGCAAAACAAATAATGAAAGGTTGAACATAGCTCAGGAAGAACAAAACTAGATGAATGAATCCATGCTCCAAAGCTTAACATACATTCATAGAAAAATATTCACCATGGGAAACACTCATGAAATGAGGAAAAGAGTGGGATTATCTCAAGGAATCATTCTCACAAGAGGTCTCATAACTCAAGAAGGGTTTCTAGAGATATGACATATATGCCAAAATTCTCTTCTAGTGAGTCATCTACCTCTAAAGAATCCACTGAATATTCAAGCTCTCCATCTCATAGGAATATTAAGAGGAGGAATCCTTTAAAGAACAGGTCACATGGGGAATTTCGGAGGGCCAAACCTTCCACTTTTGATTGTGAAGTAAAATCTGGTCAAGAAGTTGAGGCTTAGCATCTTGGTATGAGGAAGTATTTCCAAGTCCATGACTACTCCAGGAACATGAAGGCAAGCGTGGCTATATTCAATTTGAATGGAAGAGCATCTATATGATGGGATTTCTTGAGAAAAGTCAAGTTGATCAAAGAAAGTAATATTTTGTGAAAGAAATTCAAGAAGTACTTCAAACAAAAGTAGCTCTCTGATAGGTACTATGATGACAATCAAAGAGTTTTGTGAGTTGAAATTGGGACAAATGACCATTGATGAGTATGCCCATAAATTCTTGGAGATATTGAGGTATGTTAAGTATATCAGAGATTATAAGGTCAAAATTCAACATTTTCTAAGTGGATTACCTCATTCATACAAGGACATAATTGAGTTTGATGAATCTCAATCTCTAGATGAAACCATACAGAATGCCAACTAAATTCCATAAGGCATGGAAGGTCAAGAAAATTGAGAAGTTTAACGAAATAAAGAGGAGATTCAATCCTCCTCATTTCATAAATCAAAATAGGAAACTACCTTAGGATGTGACTAATCTAGCTAAGATGATGGGAGATAAGCCAATAGATCCACTTCAATGTTGGGGATGTGGATAGGACTATTTACTTAGAAATTTTCCACATCAGAGTGGGAGTACCAATCATGCTCACAACATTCAAGAGGTTGAAAGTGTAGGTGAGGTGGCAAGGATCGTCTCTAGAATCTATGTTGCACTAGAGAACTTCCAATCAAATCATCAATAAGCTATGGTTGAGGTTGAAGGTAAGATTGGTAAGCAATCTATTTATATTTTACTTGATTCTGGATCTACTCATAATTATATCACTCCTAAAATTGTTGAGACTTTTTATTTTAAGAAAACAAATCATACTAAGTAGTGGTTGGTCCAACTAGCCACTAGAACCAAGAGGAAAGTTAGTGAAGTGGTGGAGAAATGTTCATTAGAAATGGGTGGACTCGTCACATGGGAAAATATAAATATTTTTCTACTTAGTTCCTATTACGTCCTCATTGGAATGGATTGGTTGGAAGCACATAAAATTAAACTTGATTCCTAAAACAGGACGTTTGAATGCATTGGTGAAGAAGGAATCCTAAAGATAGTAAAGGGCGTTCCCAAGGTGGTTTCTATTAGGAAATTTTTAGCCTTGTAGCCAAAGAAGTATTTTTGAAAATGTTGCCAATTTTATGTAGCCCATGTATTGGATATAACAGAAAATGAAATTCCCAAGTTAGAAGACTATCATGTGTTGTAAGAATTCAAGGATGTATTTCTCAATAAAGTGATAGGACTTTCTCCAAAGAGGGAGATTGATTTCACAATTGATCTTGTGCCAGGATTTGAACCAGTGTCCAATACACCTTATAGTATGAGTACCCTAGAATTGCTAGAGTTGAAGATGCAATTGCAATAGTTATTGGAAAAGAAATACATTCGACCGAGTGTGTCTCCATGGGGACCACCCATGCTATTTGTGAAAAGAGAGATGAAAATCTTATGTTATGTATTGCTTACATGTAGTTGAATGGATTTATAGTGAAGAACAAGTACCCATTACCTTTAATTAATGATCTCTTTGATCAAATGAGAGGAGAAAAGGTATTTCAAAGATTGATTTGAGGTATGGTTACCATAAAGTTAGAATAGAGGAATAATGAATCCACAAGACAACTTTAGAAAAAGGTACAAACACTATTAGCTCGTGGTGGTTCCATTTGGTCTCACTAATGCACCAGGTATATTCGCGTGTCTCATGAGTAGTGTTTTTAGCAAGTATTTGGACAAGTTTGTTCTTGTTTTTCTAGAATGATGAGGAGCATGAAGAACATTTGAGAGTGATATTGCAAGTACTCAGTGAGCATAAGTAGTATGCAAATCTAAGAAAATGTGATTTCTATCCAAATAAAATTTATTATTTGGGTCACATTATTTCAAAGGAAGGAACAACAGTGGATCTAGAAAAGATTGAGGCCATTATGAATTGGCCAACTCCAAAGAAAGTGATAAAGGTGAGTTCTTTTATGGATCTTGTTTATTATTATAGAAAGTTCATTAAATCATTCTCTAAGGTTGCACTCCCTATCAATTCTTTGCAAAAGAAGGGAATAACATTCGAGTGGATACAAAAATGTGAAGAAAGCTTCTATTTTTTTAAGAAGCTTCTTACAAGTACTCCATTAATTTTGAAAATTGCAAATCTAGAAAAGGATTTTGTGGTGTGTATCAATGCATGTAAACAAGGAATTGGAGGAGTTCTTATGCAAGAAAATCATGTCGTATTATAAGTCAAGAAAGCTAACAAAACATAAAAATAATTATGTTATCCATGATTTAGAGCTTGTTGCCATAATGCACACTTTGAAAATGTAGGCATTATTTGATGGGAATGAAATTTGATCCTAGGATAGCTCACTTTGGTCTAAAATATTTGTTTGAGCAGTCAACATTAAATGAAAGGAAAGCTAGATGGGTGGAAATTTTATGTGAGTTTGATTTTGAGATCAAACACATAAAGGGGAAATAAAATAAAGTGGATGATGCAATTAACAAAAAAATGCATGAAATGCATGTGGAATCCATGTTGGAATCTATTTAATACTGAGAGGGTGGGGTGAATCAGTATAATCACAGTTATTAGCATATTTTACCTTCTTTAAATAGATTAGTCCTTACTTAATATTTATCTTCTATTATGCATCAATAAATAAACATTCACACATATAAGCACCACATCATCAACACATAAGACAAGAATTTTACGTGGAAACCTAAATGGGAGAAAACCACAAAATTCTTCTTTATAGTGAGAAAGAATATATTCAAGGAAGCACCAGCTTCCTATTTTTACCAGCACCAACTGGAAGGAGGCACCAACCCCTATTGCTTTGTTTTACAGGAACCAACCTGAAGGAATCTCCAACTCCCTGTCTCCTTGCCCCATCTGACCGCCCTGATTTCCAATATATTTTACTATTTTGTTGATCTTCAACTCTGCGCACTTCTTCAGTTCTTCTGATGATGATTTTGTTGTGCGCTACCTTCGTATGAAGACTGTACTCTGTCAGGTCTTCTGATGATGATTTTGTTGTGTGCTACCTTCATATGATTTTGATGTGCTTACATCACTTGACTTCTCATTCTTCTCAACTCACACTTATGTTGATGACTTAATTATTGTATTATGTGCTCTGTTGAATATGTAGTCTGCACTTCTGATTTGCGTTCTCTTCTACATGACTGCAAAGATCAATCGATAATGTGCTTTCTATTGATAGTTTGTTGATCAAAGTGAAGCACCGATAATAGATGGAATTGCACACATTCTTATGTGTTTGTTCTGATAAAGTGTTGCAGTTACTCAGATAATATTTGATGTCTTGTACATCAAATAGTTGGTCCATTCAATTTTACGCACTTGTCTCGTATCATCTGCATCATGATGCACCTATCAAGTTTAGCTGCTATTCTATTGTTGCGCATCAGATGAAATCTTCAACTTCACACTTTCGCTTATGTTCTTATACATCAGCTAGACACTGTACAATATATGATCAAAATCAGTTTTGTCTCTACGCTTTTGTCTTTACAACATTTGTGACTATCAACATGTTGATTGCATAATTGTCCTTTGAGATATCTAGCACTTGTGCATTATTTAGTATGTCTTCCTTTCGTTGTTTGCGCAATTGTGACAAATATACAACATCATTCTATGCACCATCAAAAATTCATTCTGGTGCATGTGCGAATTCGGCTCTTCGCTGTATCATCTATTATGTCCACGAGCCCCTTGATGCCCCGGAAAAAAATTTGAAACTTTTACGCAAAAACCCTTGTGTTCTTGCTTCCAAGCTTACATCAAATCTTCAACTTGCATCTCTATTTATACAAGTCCTGCATGGATTGTATGTTCGCAAGTTGGTCGTGGCATCCCTTCTTCCATATTTCACGGATTGTGCATATTCCATGTGTCATCATTTACACTATTGATGTTTTATCTTAGATGTATCAAACGCCCTCAAGGTCCGTCATTGCACTCTTGATGTACCATTGCATTATGGTGTGTGCGCAATATTCTACTTCGTCTTAGTGTGATCATGACTTGTTCTATACCAACCCTTGTGGGTAATGCGCCCTTGTGATATCAATACTTTGTGTATTCTGCGCATTCTCCAGCTTCTGCTTAGTGAGATTATTACTTGTGCTTTATCATTGCATTTTGGTGATATACCTTTGGTGTATAGATACTTTACAAAACCTGTGCATACTCCAACTTCTATTTGGTAGGACTTTGACTTATCCCTTGTCATCACTTGTGGGACTTGCGCACTTGTTGTTCGTTGGTTGTGGAATTTGGGCATATATTAACTTTGACCATTGTACCATTCTAGGAGTTTGTGCGCATTCCACTTACTCAAAGTATTGGCTATGCTTGCACACTTTCAGGATTGTCCAAGCATCTATTGTTCCTTTCTTCCTACGCACTCCCAACCATCAACCAAGAAAAGGATTAGGCTTGCTTACATACTTGCACCATTTGTTCAACCAACTTCTTGGCAGTTTGAGTAAATGTACCATGGTCCAACCAACTCCTTCAATTTGGTGGCATGAGAGAGTATGACTTGGTGGACTTGATTTCTATGCAAGGGACACATGATGTAAGATCCATTACTTGTGTTTCTTCTTGAACTGGAGCTTCATGAAGTATCTTATGTATCTGCATGATGTGTCATTTTATGTACTTCAAATTTGACCTGCAATATGTATCCTTGATGCACTCTTAGATATACTCCAAAGTTGCTTGAGTGTTGTATTATCAATATACATCTTCAAACATAATGCACTTTTAGATATACTCAAAATTTGCATACATATCTGTCACCTTCATCAATTGTGCATATACTTATGGTGTTCATGTTTTCTTTATCATGCACATAGACTACCTCAAATTGGCTTCTTCATACTTTTGCTGGAATGTTGTATCCACTTTGACTTAGGCTGACATCAATGACTCATACTAAATCAGTTGACATCCTCTTTGACATTGGATGGCATACAAACACTTGACATCTTATTTAGTTTAAATTAATGACAACCAATGCTCAACAATATCCTCACATTGAATGAAATTCAAACACTAGATATCAATGACAACCAATGCTCCACAATCCATTAGCAAATAAAAGATAAATTACAACAACATAATTTGGAAAAGAGGTATGAAGGTTATCATTTAGAGAATGATGGACTTCTTAGTTATAAAAATAGAATGTATATTCCTAATGTAGCATATTTGAGGATAATTATTATGGCTGAAATCAATAAAATGTCATCTTCATGTCACCAAGGATACCAGAAAACAATTGCTACAACAAGGAAACAACATTTTTGGAAGGTTTTGCATATAGTGTTTTCTCCTTTAATAGTTGTAGCACCATGTCAACATGTTGAACATGTTCTTCCCGAGAATTTCTATAGATTAGTATATCATCAAAAAATACTAACACAAATTTTCTAAGGGCTTGGAAATGGAATTCATCAAACCTTGAAATGTGGAAGGTGCATGTAAGTCCAAAAGGCATGACCATAAATTCATAAATACCTTCATGAGTTCTAAATGTTGTTTTTAAGATTTCTTCTTCCCTCATTCTAATATGATGATACCTTGAATGAAGATCCAACTTTGTGAAGTAAACTGCTCCATGTAGTTCATCTAACAATTCATCAATGACAGGAATGGAAAACTTATATTTAATGGTGAGCTTGTTGATCTCTCTATAATTTGGACACATAAACCATGAGCCCTCCTTCCTGATTACCACTACCACTAGTGCAGGGTAAGAACTTTGACTAGGCCTAATTATGATAGCCTCTAACATTTCTTCAACCATACAATCAATTTCACTCTTTTGGCCATATGGGTATTTGTAAGGTCTAATGTTAGGAGGAAAAATTCATGGAAACAAGTGAATAGCATGATCATGATCTCTAGTAGGTGCAATGCCTTTTGGAATATATTCAAATACCTTGGAATGATTATCAATGCCCTTTGGAGATTTAGGGGAATAAGAGGCTTAAATGTTTGAACTTCTCGTGAGCATAATTGCATAATTACACCTTGATGTCCATTTTTCAACATTTTTTTATTCCACTAGAGCTTATAACCTTGCTTGGTTTCCTTGTGATACCCCTTAACTCAATTTTTTTTCCTTCCCAGGAAAAGTTCATGAAAAGTTATTGAAAATTAAAATCCATTGTTCCCAATGATTGTAACCATTGGACTCCTAAGACTACATCAAGACCACTCATTGTACTATTCAATAGATATCCCCCCATAGTAAGAGTGGTTGTATGGAATTCCCCTGAGCAATTGATAGTTCCTCCATATAAAATCATTACTTGAAATTCTGATGTTGGATATATAAATCAAATTAGAGATTTGGTTAATTTACAGTGAATGAAATTATGAGTGTTACCAGAATCAATCAACATTGTTACCCTTTTCTTTTTTATATATCCTTTTATCTTGAGAGTTTAAGGAGTGATAATTATATCCAATGCATGACAAGATATGGTGGGGGTAATCTCGTCAGGAGTAATCTCTTATTTTTCTTAATCTTGAGATGGTTCATGTTCTTTTGCTTCTTCTTCTTTATAATCTATGCAAAATCATTTATTCTCACCACACTTGTGTCCATTGCTATATGTGTTGTCACAATTAAAGCATAGACCTTTTTCTCTTCTTTCATCCATTTGTTGAGTTGTCAACCTTGTAGGTTGAGGTGGGTTAGAAGAAGGAACATTAATCTCTCTATAGGTGTTAGAGGTGGTCCTTTTAGTAGCCATCACCATGTTTTTACTTTCAACCCTCCTTTACAACATGAAAGCCTTCTCTAAGGATGTTGGTTTGAAGAGATGCACCTCGTGTTAAATGTTCTCCTTCAAGGTTTCAATAAAGAGATACAACAATTTATCATCTGGTATGCCTTCCATTTTGAGAATCAACTATTGAAATTGTTGAATGTGCTTGATTGTTGGACCTCTTTTCCTTAGATTTATCAAGTGGTTAAAGAAGGAATTGCTCTTAACATAATCATGATATGATATAAATTATTATGTAAAAATGGACCAAGATATAATGGAGTTCTTTTTCATTCATAAAGCCATTGGTACCAGACAAACTGCTCAGGTTCTAAATATAAAGATGCAATGGTTACCTTTTGTAGATTAGGAACTTGGTGTATATCAAATAATTGCTCCATCTGGAATATCCATGTTATGGGTCCTTTCCATCAAACATCCCCATGTCAATATTGGGGATTTGAATACCCATTGGGTACCATCCCCAATTACTTCCATTATTAGAATTAAATCCTCTTGGATTATGCTTATTAATGGAAGGTTTCTCAACATGGACATTATATTTATCTTCTTGAGTACCCTAGGACACATCATCACCTTTAGGGAGATTTTCCTTTGCATTTTTTATGAGCTTAGAAATCCTTTCCATATTTACTCTATATTATTCATCTTATTCTATAAATTAATTAAGTCAACCATTCTCATATTCCCTTTAATAATATCTTCCAACTTGGACACCTGAAAAGATAGGTCTTCACTTTCATCATAGGTTAGGGATGAATCCTCTAGAGGTTTGATTGGAGTGTGAATTTTTCCAGCACCTTTTGGTGCCATGTGAAATAATAAAAGTATACATCTACAACCTTCATCACGCCTTTTATATCACTCAATATAGATTTTTCTACTAAAATTTATTCAAATTTAAAATAACATAACTTTTTCAAACCCTGATTTGGAGACTGATTTGTTAGTCGACCTTCCAACTAAGGTAAATATGAACTTTAGGCCCCCTAAGTCTGATTTTTTTTGTAGTATCCTCATATGTCTTCTCTTCAATACCATAGGTGTGAACTAATTCTGATTTTCCAATAAAAAGTTGTGGCATTTTTCCCAACACTTGTTATTTTTGGCCCTTTCAGAATAGGGAATGTGTACGGTTTGTCACGTGTTTAATTTTTTGGATCTGATTATGAAATTTATACCATAGATACTGTGGTCTGTTTTTTTTCTAATGCAATAGGTATTACTCAATTTGGATCTTGCATTCTCTAGATATAACATTTTTTCCCAAAAACATGTTTGAGACTAGTTTTTGGACTAGTCAGAAACCCTAACTTCCATTGGGTATAACTCTAAACTTGTAATGACTTAGGATTTGAAAATTATACCATAGATATCATGTTATGTACTCTGCGTCCCATCCAATTATCACTGTCTAAAACTTCGTATAAAATCAAGTTATAGCGAAAATTCCAAGGTGACTATTTTTGGAAGCATCCAAGCTCTGATACCAAATATTATGAAACAAATTCCCCAAAAGAACATAAAGAGTAGTCATTCCTTAAAATGAAGAAAATATATGAATAGAAATCATATGAAAGTGGGAAACCTCCTTATACAATGTACCAAATACACAATACAAGACAAGCCAAGATTATTCAAATGAAAATGTCTCCTTTATATAAATAGGAGACAACAAGGTATAATTACCACTAATGGACTCAAGTCACGTCAATAATATAACAATACTAATATAAAGTTCCCAATTTAGTGGGGAATGGGACACAATTTAGAGCTTAACAATGTATAATCCTAGAAGGGCATGGTTTGGGTTGTCCATTTATCTTCTTGCATACCTAATATGGTATCACATTGAAGGAAGCTCCATAATCGACCAAATAGTTATGAACATTATAATTATAAATTTTGAATGTTAGAAAAAACGGTTGTGTCTAGGATTGATATTTACCCCAAATGATAGATTCATTAATTTCCTTATATTTCCTAGAATTAGGTTTTTTCCCTTCCTTTTCTTTAGTTGAGGTGGGTTGTGATTGCATAGTGAGGACAAAAGCTTCCATCATGCATTTCCTTTGTTGAGGCATGTTGCACATTTCAAATAGCGAGATATTTTCCTTGTTTTTCTTGATATCCTCCATGTTGTCATATCCTATGTTATAGCCACTATCTATACTACCTGATGTTTTGGCCCCCCCTTGCGAATTACTTGAACCCTTGGTGTTCACAAGGAGAACAAATTTATGTGACTTAACATGACTACTGGTTTTCTGAGTTGTAGCAATCCCTGGTGTTTTTTAGGTTGTTTATCAACAACGTTAATTTTGGTAGGGAATTTTTTGATTTGCACCTTCTTAGTTGGGTTTATCTTCTTACTGCTTTCAGTTGTCTTAGGAGTTGTGCTGATAGTCCCTTTACTTGTCATTTCATTGTTTGCGGGGGGGTTTTGCACATTCTACCTATGAATTATTCGTCTGGATTCTGCCTCGAATACCATTCACTGCTTTTGGGGTTTACCGGTTGCGTCCCAATCCACATTTTAGGTTTTATTTTAAGGGGATAAGATGCAATATTCTCTGACCTACAATATATTCCTATAATATCTTAATCTATCCTAGCTAGGAGTGATTTTAAAGGCACGAGTAGTAAATAGTATTGAGATACATATTCTGAAACAATTAAATACATACTAAAAATATATGACAACTACAGAATGAGATGTGCATATTAGAGTAATCACAACATTAAAACATTTTGCATTTACAACTCATAGAAAGCAAAGGTAACATGAAAATACATATACAACATAACATAGAAAACTGTAAGAATAATCCAACATAAATCAAAATAATCTTACTGCATATGGGTGAAAGATCAAGCAAGAAGCAATTCCATGAAATCCATCCACACCAAAATCATAGTTCCATGCCCAAAACTTGAGGCCAATAGCTTTTGCATTCATTCACAGAAATAATTCTTACAACAAATGAGCAGCAAAAGATATCCAGCCAAAAGTTCATTTTCCTCCCTTTCATCTTTCTTTTATTAAAAAAAAAATCGAAGTAACTCCCAACTAACTTTTTATATTCCCAAAGTTAGTTACAACCCTTGAGTTCCTTGGGCACTTATCACTTTAAGTTTACATTCTCTCCTGAAAGAAATAACATAAAAGTTGTAATTACATAATTCTAAGAGGGAGCATTTCCTTTGGATTTAACAAACTGATCCCATAATTTATAATCATATGAAATGACATTCAATGAGGCTCGAGTAAACATAAGGAAACTTCATGATTCACTGCCTCCCTAGCCATGAGGTCAATATTTTGGTGGTGGAAGTATGGTATGTCATCATGAAATGAACATTTTGTGTGGGTGTCCCAACCTGACCCTACAATGCTTGTTTAGTGACCTGCGATGCACTTCTAATGGTTTTGATGTCCTCATCTCTGATTGTTCACAATTATGTTAATCATTTCTCCTTTGGAATGGGCCTTTCAGAGGTCCTTGGGGGTGGCAGATGACATCTTTCAAAAACTTTATCCATGGTTGTTTGTATACTTTGACATTTCTTCAGTGAAGTAGTAACATCCTTCCACAGTGTTACTCCAACCTTCTGACAGTTGTCTAGGGTGGCATAGTCCAACTGAATTTCTTCCAAAGTCCTTTTAGGGAAGTTGGGTAGGATTTTAGTGTTCTGTCACTATCGAGATGCTATTCACTTCAACTTTCTCTTGACCTCCTTTTATTTAAGATCATTTTTCTTGGGTTCTTTCAATTACAACCTTGAGTTGGTTGTGACCTTCTGAACCTCATAGAGTTGGTCTGTGACTAGCTCCTGTGCATGGAAAAAATCATGTTGTAATGCAATGGCATAGGCGTGGAAATATGATAGACTATGATTTTACTCTCTAGATGTCTTCACTCCAGCTGCTAGTATATCCCTTTCATTCTATAGAATCTCTATCTGTGTCATTATGGCCAACTTCTCGACTTCAAGACCCTCAACTTGAGCCACTAATGTATCCTTGTCTATTTGCAAAACATGTGTCAATATTTCCAAAGTCCTCTTTTATGCCTACAGGGCATCATAATCATGCTTCGACTCGACCCCTTCTCTCCTAGCTTCTAGGAGACGATATTCCAACAGATTGATTTTATGTTTGGCTTGTCTCAACTCTATGGATATATTTTGTATGTTGTCTTGATTCGCCAAGGCAGTGGCTACATTTGCCGAGGCCATAAATTTGGTGCTTTATTGATATGTTTAAATATGTTATTTTCCTGAGTGATGACCATCTCAGGCTGTGTGGGAGCCTAAGTTTCTCATGCATCATTTGTATGATTTGTTTCTTACTTGGGTCAAAAACAAAGGAACTTAGCTTTCCCACTGAATATTCCTTGGATGGCATGTACGTAGTAATAACAACCTCCTTCAGAGGAAGTTTCCCCTCTAATGAGTGGGATAGCAGAACTAGTAGCATGAATCTCTATGTCCATGTCCTCTAGCCCACTGTCATGTACTCCTTCATCTTGCTTCTACTCTTCATATGCTTTCCTCTGAGCTTCTTCCAGCGCTTTGATCTCTTCTTTTGTCTTCTTTTGAATCTCTTCTCGTTGCTTCTACTCCTCATATTTATTCTGAGCCTCCTATTTCTCTTTCAATTCCTTGGCCTTCTATTGTAGCTCTGCTTTCCTGTCCTTTCCTCTTGTTCATTATTTGCTATAGATTTTTCCTCAGCCTTCTTCTTTTATTTTTCCTTGTTGGATTTTGCTTCTTGTTGCTTCTGTATGTGGGATTCCTCTTCTAATATTTTTAGTTCTTCTAACCGCTAGGATTTTGCCTTAGCTTTCTTATGTTTTCTACCTCAATGATCTATGAATAATTTTCCACTAAGTTGTGCTTCTCTTCTACCCAGGTCTCTTCCTGGGTTGTTTCTATTGGCTTGCTAGTGGTATCCCTTTCTGTACCTTTACCTTTCTTCATTATTTTGGCCAAGTCCTCGAGTTTGAGCCCACCTAAATAATTCTTCTTTTGCACAAAACTTGTCTACATATGGCTAGTGTAACTTAACAGTCATGCAATGGTTTGCAACTTTCCCATAACCATCATTTCTTCGGAACTATTCTTGGCCAAAGTAAAATATTTCCAAGTCTTTATTCAACTCCACAACTTCCTTTACTTTAGCGATCTTGTATGCTCCAACTATTATCGGTAGGGGTGGCGACGATGCTTTTTTAGTGTTAGCAAGAGCAGCTGCGATTCCATCTATGAAGGCATGTCTTGCAATTTCCCTAAGGAACATATAATCTGTGATGTACTTGGGAAAAATGTATGGGGCCTTTGATCCTCTATAAATCCACAAATACATTCCTCCCTTGGTTAGGTACCAATATGTTAGAAAAACAGGATCGCAGAGCAATAACAATAAACAGAAATGCAAATATAATCACACATACACATTACAAGAAAGACACAGATATATCGTGGTTCACCCAAATGGGATACATCCACACTGAATTTGCTAGTCATTATTATTATATCATCCAACAAAGTGAAGGGATACAACCTGCAGCACAACCGCTGCACTTCCTCTTCACTGTCTCACAATCTCTCTTCTTGATCTCACAAATATTTATAATGCATAATACCTAATACATCAACCCTAGCCATGTTACAATGTCTTTCTTTTATAAGGGAAACACAATGGGAAAATACCACGGGTTACCCAAAACCATGGGCCCGGAAACTGTTGGCGAAAATAGCCCCCCCGGACCCACTGGGATCGTGCCGGGATCATAACCAAACCTGGGGTTCAAACACTACTGAATCATCATCTATGAGACTGGAAGATTAGGCTCCACAACCAACACAATATACCAATTTGGTCACTGTATCGATCGTGTTATCTAACATACCTTTGGTCAGTTTCCCATATACCAGAGTGTAGAGAGGCATGGGGAAATCCTCGCAAATCTGCTTATAATAACTAACATGATTATGTGCCCATAAATCTTGGCAGTAAACATGAATAGGTAGCTCTAAGGGGCTCCATTTCCATCGCATGATGGGGAAATTTTTTAGAATGTAGACTGTGTCCAATAGATAGGAAGACATATGAAAGTTAGACCGTTGCAAGAGAAGTCCATCCTATGCACTTTGAACTACTTATTCCATGTTGGTAGATAGGATAGCTTCCTAGTTGAATCTAGTGGTGAGCACAATAACATGATACAATAGGGGAGTCCACTCTAACTTGAATTGTAGCACGTTTTCTACCCCATACAATCTACATAAGAGGGTCACAGCCATTCGATAGGGATACTTCAACCACTTGGTCTCATATACGCCACTTTATTTGTGAACGAACTATTTACCTGGGCTCCATGTTTTCTTGACGAAGAGTATATAATAGAGCTTCAATGACTTAACCCATTCGATTGTCATGTTGAATTTAGCTACCAAAAACTTATAAGCTTTCTCCAGGGTAGATGGTTGAAAGGAAGCAATTCCTTTTTCTACGACACTTTTGCGGATATGCCTTGTGGTGTCAATATGAGGGATCAACCATTCTATCACTTCTACACATGGGAACACTTCGCACCTAGATGTCACTTTGTGTAATCCATATTGTTTGATGTTTTCATATATCAGGATCTCTTCTACACTCGACGACTTATATTCTTATGCTCAGAAGAATTGGTACATTCCCCCCCATCTATATTCAGGTTTTGCTCTTGTAATGTCCCCATGTTGACCCTATTGCATTAATATTGTAAATGATGTAAATATTGTTATTTAGTCATGGTGAGGAGCTCAAGGCCAAGGCACCGCCATTGATTTATCGTTCTATGTATCGGCAATTAGAATAGATGCATATGGTTCTTGTGCTAGCCGTGCACAATGTAAATTTGGACATCATGTAAATATGCAATTTTAATGAAAAACCCACAACCAGCTATGCAATGCAACAAAGAGATGGGGCATGATCTTACAAGGAATAGGGAGGAAAAATAACCAAACCCTTGAGCTAATGGAGTCAATCCATGTGTCAATGAGAAAACCCATGAGATCCCAACTACCCATTTTGACTTATGCCCCAATCATTAAATTCTTCCAAGAGTTGGTTGAGGCAGTTAATGCCTTGGGAATGATGAGGTATGGCAGCCAATTTCGGGTATGGGAAATCCATCAATCTAGGAATTTGAATTTTTGCTTGCAAGGCAAGAAATCACCCACGTTTTGCCTTCCCAAGACATTTTGAACCACGGTCTTTCCTCTCTCACGCAGCCTGGGGCGAACTGGGGTTTTTTTCTTCATGTTTTCATCATTTCTCTGCATTCTTCCATGCCTGGGAACTCATTTTTGGTTAGCACAGTGGCTAGGAAAAGAGAACCACGATTTTCTGGGGTTATAAAGGTCGTTTCTGCCCATGAAATTCCCATGGATGTTTTTCTGAAAACGATTATGCTCCTGGGGTTGTTTTCCCATTTTCCAATTTTCGTTTTGGGATTTCCCACGTTTTTCTGAACTGGTTGAAATCCCATCGTTGGGCATCCTACTACAAAAATGCCCAACACTTGCATTTTTGGCTGTTATGTCCCTCCCTGTTTAGTTTGAACCTGTGAGCAGGAGATTTAGGAGTGGAAGAGGACAGATTTGGCTTGATGAGCCCAATGAAGTATCCATAGCTCAATGGTTGAGCCACTAGCCTAGTAATTCACCTCTATCCATCTCTTAGCAGCCTAAGAAACCCCACTGCCGATTGGTTTGGCTGATTCTAGTGTATCTTTAGCTATGTGAGAGCCTGCTTTCCCCTTTTCCTTGTGGAGATCATGCCCAGCTCGAGGGTGGCAGTGGTGCTGAGAGATTGAGGAGCACACTGGCCTATGGTTGGGTGGAATGTTGCAGAAGCATAGCTGGTTGCTCAGGGACTACTTGGTTTAAGATAAGTATTCTCATTTGCTAATTTGATATTGCTTAATTGATGAATGACATCAAAATATGGAATGTATGATGGATGTGTAATGGAATTAAATTCTGCTGTGCTTTCAAATGTTTATGCATTTGCATATCTCCATCTAGCAATTTATATGAATGCTTATTTGATTAAGTATGGGACTAGATGTCCAGTATTATTGTTAGTGTCCTCTCCATAGCCTTGTAGGATAGGAGGGACACTACAGCTCTAGTGGTACTTTTGGTATCATCATATTGGATCTGGAGGGTTGTTTCTTCCGCCATTTCGTCGCTAGAAGATACTTCTTGAATAGTCTTGGACTATTGTCTGGTTCTTTGGAAAGACATGGAATAATACTATGAGCCATTAGAAACAACATCATTTTACATGAAGCGAAAACTACAATACTGTGATATGAAATAAATTCGACATTTAGATAAACAAAATGCTTCAAACAAGCCCTTAGTCCCATCCTTTTGTCCATGTTTTTGGTGATGGTTATCCAAGAGATCTAGGATAAAAATGGACTCTGTTAATGACAAAAGATGTGCTCAGAACAGTTATAAATTTAAAATGTTTTTTTATGTTGCATTTTAAAAGCTCAAAACTTGGGATTCTTTTGCAAATCACTCTTCACTGCTCTTCCACCAACTACATGAAGGGATGATATGCGAACGAGGGTTTTACTAGGTTTACATTTTCAAAATTTGTCGATTTGTTTTATTCCCTTTTTTTTTTAATTGCAAAATATTTCCCGAGCACTCGATCAGAGGGTATTGTGCAATCTAAGGGTTATGACAATATAATCTAGGAAACAATGTTTTTCCCTGGCCACCCTCATGAATATTTGGGCCTAAACCCACCTGACAAAAACTTAAGGTGAGGCTTTAATAATGTTAATTGGATGTTTGTTGGGAAAGAGAACGAGGGTTTAAGAATTTATTTCCACGGTTCCTCATGGTATTTCTTGTTGTATCAAAAGGAGGATTCCCTATAACATGAACTAAACATGGAAGCTAGGGCAGTGCCCACAGAACCCTGGGGTCACATACAAATTGGAAAAGTGTTGTCTGCCACAGCAACAGTCGGCAAGTATTTTCTGCATGCTCCCCACCACATTGCCAGCGGGTTTACCAAATGAAATTTAAATGTTATTAAACTCTTTTAGTTAATTTTTTTATCAAATTTTAGTTAAACTTTTATATTTAATAGTTAACAATCATAAAACAAGGGTTTTTCTCCATTTTCATTTAATAACATATAAATTACAAATATGATTGTTGCATATAGGAACATAAATTATTGCGTTGAAGAGACACATTCTACAGCCCAATAGGGAGATGTGTAACTCCTTCCATGTTCATCCTGGAGTTGACATGTGTCATTTATTAAAAATAATAAAATATTATAAAAATAACATGGCTCAAATTAGATTTAAACTTTTAGAACCGTGTGTGTGTATTAAAACCATAAAAATTGCATTACATACTTGATCCGAAGAAGAACAACCTAAAAAGAACATGAACGAAGGTGTAGACCTATGAAGTTGCAAGCCACATAGTGCAAATGTTAAGGAAGAGTTTGCACCTCGAGAGATTTGATCCCTCTTGACGCTTGGTAGATCCCCTTTTGAGGTGAACCTATGCTAATATTGTAGTAAATTAAACCAAACACAAAATAGATGATGAAATGCTTAATCCAATTAAGAACACTTCATTAAACACGTTTAACCTTGTCTCGTTGAAATCATATTCTTTCCAAATTTCAAATAAAATGATTTCTTTTATTTCAAACGCTAAGTTTATCTATTCACGGGAATTATATTTCTTCCCAAATTTCAAATAAAATGATCTCTTTTAATTAAAAATATTAAGTAAGTTTGATGTATTCACAAGAATTCTATTGGTTATACTTGAGTCAAATATTGTCACAAAGCATATAACGTGTCTTATAATACAACTTTGGTCATCAATAAAAAGAGCCACATGGTGGCAATGTCCCCGATATTTCCATTGCCACGTTGTTTATGGACAGTCTACTCAAGTAGACTCAAGCAAGATCTCCCTAGTCCAAGTGGATCTATAACAAATAAATACATAATACAATCTACTTTCCTAGATCAATAGATATGCGAGGGAACGAGTATATAACTTACCTCAGATTTGCAAATCCTTTTCTCTTTGTTATTCCAAGCTCCAAGGCCTTCAGATCTTGAGCTGCAAAACCTCATCAAGCATATGGAAACAAGCAAATAGTAAAATCATATCTAAATATGAATTGATCTAAACTAATAGTTAAGGAAGAAATTTCTAGGCATTATCAACACAACAATAATACTTATGGAAAGAGTTTGTATTTATGTAATGAAGGGAAATACATAGAGAAAGAATGTCACAACCTAAGCCTCAATGTCGTAACTTCCATCCAACAATCCAAGCCAAGCATCCAAAGGATGATGTTTGCCTCCCAAAGGATGAGTAGGGATCACCTAGAATAATTTCACCATCATGAGAGTGCTATATTCCTTCCTCCCTTCCCAATCGAGAGAGGCTTAATATTTATAAGGCTAAATGGATAGAGTAGGTTGAAGATTAAGGGGAAAGGTCTAAGGGATCTTCCCATTAGGTTAGGAGATCGAATACCAACCTTCCTAGTAGCTAGGGATAGACCTCCATGTCACCAAGATTCGAAAATTCGCTCGAAGCTCCTCTTTATACACATTAACCAACCCTGGCACACTTTTCATTAAGGAAAATGGATTCGGGAAGGGATTAGCACAGGTTGCATAAGGGAAACAAGAGCCACTGGAGCACTCTTCCAGAGATAATCATGCGCCAGGCATGGTCTGACGCCTCTTGATGGAAAGCAAGATGCGCCAGTGCAACTAGACATTGTGGAAACATAAGGAAAACAACTTGCTCTGGATGTTTTCAGCCAAGGGAACTTCAGGGATTAAGGCACAGAGTTGACACATGACTCATGATGACGATATTTTGGTGTAACAGAATTCCCCCCAAAGCATGAAGTTGGTAAAATAAGACAGGTGAAATGATTTGTAATGTGAAGGATCAAAGGCAAGGATGTTGGTTGGAAGAAGTTGTTGCAATACATATGACTTTGAGATACAAGTCCCATAAGACTCATAACATGGATTCCGACCAATACATTGCAGATCCATAGTAGTAGAGATCCACTGAACACAATCATTACTACTAGACACAATCGTATATCCATGATGAGATGATAACATAGCCACGACCGATACAAAGTGGATCCGTGTGATATGACTCCAATCGTATCCATCGCAACCTGGGCAATATATGAGTTAACCCAGGGTCTTCAAGCTGAACTCGCAATGATACGAACCTAACCATGTGATTACAATGTCTTGGAGTTGAACATGGTAGAAACCACTTGATTACTGGTCATTAATGTATATCGTTAACAAGCGCGAGGGAAATTTTGGATATGGTTTTCATTGATGTCAAAGGAGTTAAGTAATGACAAAGGAATAAGCAAGGACATGATGGCAAGGTGAACTCAGTGAAAGACAAAAGCAGTGATGACATGGCATGTATGATGATGTGACATATATGATGACATGGAATGGCATGTATGATGATGTGGCATGAAGTTGAAAATACATCTGATGGTGTTCTAGTGCTATCAGGAAGTCATTGTTGCATCCTGACATCATTCTAAAGAAATATGGCAATTTGGTGAAAATCAGGGAATTGACTAAGTATGGAATAATTAGTCAAAATTGGTCCAAGTAGCATTAAGAGAATGCCCACCATAATTTATGGTTTGAGAAGAATTCCATCACCATGGTACCAGGTTATATCTTGTTATAGTGGCTATCCATTCATGGTCTCATTTTTATTTCATCACTTCTGAGGAGAAAGTTCCAGGTTTTTCAAAACAGGGTTTTGCACCAAAACTTATAAAAAGGACTATGTAGCCTTAGAAAGATGCCCACCATAAATTATGGGTTGAAGTAAATTCCCACAGAACATGACTAGGATGTATTATGTTGGTTTCTTTATCTATTCATGTTATCAATATTCCCTAATCATTCTTTAGTTGACAGTTATGGATCTGCCAAAACAGGGTTTTAGGCAGTTTTTGCACCAAGTTCAGTAAAATGCCCGCCTAGGGCAAATGAAGAAGGGTCTAAAAGTGAAATGAGTTGTGTTGTTATTAGTGAGATATTCTAAATCATCTGGTAACATGTTTTCATGGTTTTGGTGAAATAAAAAATCCACCTTGAAAATGGCACAAATTGTCTAAGTGTAAAATCTGCTAGTAAAACTGCCTAAGTGCCCTCTGTAAAATTCCCGCCATAATTTCTACTTGATGGATTAAATTATTCTGAAGGTACAGTCCTGTATATTGTTGATTGTTTCATCTAAACACACCATCAGTTTGTCAAAAAGGTATCTGAGTGTGAATTTATTAATTTTCCAAAAGTGCCTTTTGGTTGTTTTTGCACTGTTCCAGCACTGGAAAATCTGCCTAAGTTGTCTCAGGAAAATGCACACCAGAGGCTTTGGTTATGCAGATAAATTTATCTAATTGTATGTATATGGTATTTAACAACTTTTCCATCTAGCCATGAGTTCATTTCTCCATCTGGTAGTCACATGTGCGAAATACAAACCTGTCAAGTTAGTAAAAAAAATTATTAAAGCAGAAAGTTACAGAAATAAAAAACAAGCTACAAGAATAAAATCAAAAATATAAAATAGAGTTTTTGATTAATAAAAAAAATAGAATTTGAATATTTAAAGAAAAATATATTATTTATTAAAAAGACCAATGAAATGAACGATGGCCATAAAATTTTTAATTAATTATTTAATTAAAAACATTAATAAACAAAATTGTAAATTAAAGATTAAAACATAGATTCGAAAGGGCATGAGATGATTTAATTAATTAATAAAGAACATAATTAAAGCTGAGATTCGAAGAGGTATGAGGAGAAGATTAAATTAATTTATAAATAGAATTAAATTAAAATAACAGAGATTTGAAGAGGTGCGATGAAGAAAGATCATGAGCCTAATTCGAAAAGGTGTGATGCTTGGACAATTAGGGAGAATATATAAACAGAAAATGAATATGGAAACATGTGTCTCAAAGTTCTGATCCAGCAGCAGAGCAGGAAGTAAGAGACCAGCAAGATGAAGAAGTTATGACAGTATCAAAAGAAAGAGATCTGGAAGTTTGACCAGATCAGTTTAAGGGTGGGAGGGTGGTGCTAGGGCAGACAGGAAGCCTGCTGGGGGTTGTAGCCTCCATCCAGGAGAAGCTGGAGAACATGGTGTCATTGCATCCTTTCCTATAGCAGCAGGTAGAAGATATGGGGTGTTGTAGCATCCCCGTCTGTAGCAGCAGGTAAAACCTGGGGTGTAGTTGCATCCTTTCTGTAGAAGCAGATAAACAATTTTGTAAAAATCATCTTACTAATGAGTATGAGTTTGTGGTTTGCTTTGAGGTTTCCACGATAAAATATTGTGTCCTAACTTGTTTGATTATTTATGTGTCTTGAACTAATTGTTTTTAATAAAAGGAAAAAGAAGGCAATACCGATCCACCCCCCCCTCTCAGTATTGCTGGATATTCCAACAGTAAATCACCATTGATGTCAATGATCCCCAAGGTATCATAGTACATACCATCGAATGTGAATCAATGAGTTGAGGTTGAGCACTTGATGGGATCTTTCAATCAAGATTCATTGATGTAAACTCATGTTGAAAGCGAGGTAACCTACCATTGAGGCATGAAGGCCCAAGGTACTTGATTGATTTCTAGATTCAATCCCCAGATGATGTGTTGAAGTCAACAAGGATGAATCCACCGAAGGAGGGCCCTGATTTATCCCCCATCATAGACACGAAATGCGATCACAGATGTTTGGAATGAATCGGACAGTAATGTGTGAGACTGACATGATAGAAGGCGACTACAAATAATGAATGACAAATGTCTCTTGAACATGGGCATGGCATGGCTTGGTAGTATTGACCTAACGAGAACGATACCAACCCCCTAATGCGACTGATGATGTAAGCATTCTTTAGATTACGCAAAGGAGTAACAAGACTCACAGAATAAGTGTGACTCGAAGAAAAACGGATTACCCAAGTACTGAATGCATATGCAGATGAGTGCCATGTTCAAGAGTGACTATGTATTGTCGTAACTACAACAACACACAAATTCTTCCCTTATCCCCATCATGATTGATGAGTACCTCTTTTTTTTTAACGAGCTTGAGGAGGGTAACAGATGCTCGGTATAGCTCATCCCATGGATGAGTCCAATCCCAAATATTTTACGAACATAGGATAGGAGGGGTTCGTCCCAAAACGGGCCCTTCGATGTCAGTTTTAACGAGTCCAAAGAAGGTAAAGTCAACGTCATTTCATGTTTAGAGAGTTTGAAAAGAACTAAAGAAGACTCCAAAGGTTATTTTTCGTAAAAGTTAGTCTCTTCACTTGAAAAAGGATAAAAAAATGTGAAAGAGAACTCTTACAGTCATGATCGGTTGGAGTGTTCATTTTTCGTAAGTAGTGACTCCTGGTCCGAAAAAGGGGTAAACTATCACCAGAAAGACAATCATTCAAATACTTTTACAAGTGTGAAAGCATCAAGTTGGCTTAGCGATATTTTTGTATTTGGGGAGCCTGAAAAAGAGATTAAAGAAGAACTCTGAAGGGTTCCTTTTTCGTGGGAGTTTAACAAGCCCAAAAATGCTCGATAAAATACAACTCGGTGACTTATTCTCATCGTTTTATGAGCACGAGAAGGAACAAAGAGTAAGCTCGATGTCATTAATGTTCTATTTTAACAAGTGGAATAATAACACAAAAAAGATCGGAGATTTGATCACACCTGATAACAGGCATGAGATGACCATGATCACAACAAAAGGTTTTAATGCGACACTTCACCTATAGACTCCAAAAACTAGGTCAAAACAATCAATTAGGCGTTCAGACATAAAAACATCCTCAACTATAGTAAAAATGACCCAACAAGAAATATATTGAAAAGAGAATATTCCATTTCCAATATAAAATGGGAAAATAGTAAAAATTATTCATTATTACTGTTTACCAAATTGGGGAGGTGAAAATTACCCTTTGGAGCTCAATTTTCAACTACCGATTGCGGGAGCCCTGGTCAGTCATTTTCAGTTCCGTCAGCGCCAAGTAAGCCTACACCCTGTCCTTTTCATTTTCAGCAGATTAAAGTTACTTTTTATTTCCAGTTTTTAGGTTTTTTGGCTTGTGTAGTGAGGGGATAATACGCCTTCAGGTTGGCACACTTTCCCCTTACGGGAACTGCGCCTAGGGCTTTATGGTGCCTTTCCCGTAAGGGTGATGTGTGTCGGTGGCGCCCTCTCTGTACTAACGGGGTGTGCCAACACAGATCAGCTTTATGAACTCACTCACACACCAAAAATTGATGAGATTGAAGGTATAACAAACTTCTAATAAGTGTTTTAATGCTATTTGGACAGGTTTTGGGTGGACAAGATGGTCCAATGGAGAGAAAAGGAGCATGAAATGGATGATGCTCAAGCGGCCCACGATTCCCAATGTATAAATGCACTACAGAACGATGAGTTACTGAAATAATTTCACATGTAGGGAATGAGGTCCCAGGTACCACTACTAGAGTACTTGATTATATGTTGGGATCCAGAGCAGCAATACTTCTGTATCAGTGTCCATACACTGACCGTAGACATAGTGGATATCTACTTTCTGACAGGTTTGTCTCGACAGGGAGCTCCTATGTCTTTTTCAGGGTCATGAGGAAGTGACCGAAATACTGAGGACTTAATGGATCATTGGTGCACTCCTGGCATGCAAATGGTTAGTGGGAAAATTCCCATCAAGGATGTGAGGGACTGTCCTCTATGTACGGTCTTGTTTACCATTGAGAGGGTTGCAGGGAGCAGGGCTCCTCACCTAGCCACCAAGGCCCATATGTTGTATGTAGAGGAGTGTATGGCTCCCACATTTTTCAACTAGTGCGAGGGGATCCTCGTGAACCTCAAGGATTAGCTCACCAAATGCCAACGTGGTGAGTTGAAGCAGTTTGTCTATGGGTGGGTCATGGTCTCATTCTTCTTGGAGCGGGTTCCACATCTAGGCCCGCAGACAGAGATAGATGATATGGATTTGAGGGATCCCCACATGGTCCGATGGTCTGAGGTGATGGCCTGCCACGGTGGTGTTGTTCCTATTATCAGTTACATTTTACTTTTTTCAGATGGTTGAGGGGACAACTCCTCATGGTAGAGGAATACCCCTACGAGGGTACCGATTTCAGGGGGGAACCAGACTTGGTTCTTCGTGAGGACATGCAGTGGGGCGATATA
Organism: Larix kaempferi; assembly: GCA_027924585.1. Classification (NCBI taxonomy): domain Eukaryota; kingdom Viridiplantae; phylum Streptophyta; class Pinopsida; order Pinales; family Pinaceae; genus Larix; species Larix kaempferi. The sequence continues at coordinate 17,408,623 of BSBM01000123.1, read as the reverse complement.
GGTAAGAATGAAAACTCTATTGTGTTTTCCATTTTATGTTTTTTAGATTTTTTTGGAGTGGTACTCTATTGTGTTCGACGCAAATCCGACCCTGTCTTGTCCAACTGGTGCCTCCCCGATTGCACAGAGAGGAGTGGTGTGAGAGATGGAGGTTGCAGAGCGCGATGCAATAAAGGAGTTAGATGGGTTGGAGGAGAACCTCCAACGGTTAAACCTGGATATCCCGGAGCTAGCTGTACATGGTCTACCTCATCGCTATTAGCGGCAAACTGTGGGGGTATCTGTGCGCTTCGGTTCACTACTTCGGAAAGTAGCTAGGGCCATTATCTACTAACATGAGCGTCTTAGGGACTAAGCTCATATATATATGTATATCCTTAAAGCTACGGGCTTCAGATTTTTGTAGAGGATATTTTTACTGAAAGATCATGTGCTTCAGCTTTTTGTACTAGTACCACCTTTTTGTGTTATACCGACATGATATATATACAAAACTCTATTTTCGGCTCTATATATTGTGTTCTATTGATTATTATGGGATCTTGTATGTTTTTTTTTTATATGTTATTTACATGTCGTGTCGTTTTTACATTTTTGAATGTTTCATGTATGTGCAATATACCAATCTAGTATAAAATTGGCCATGGAGTCAGCAACAGTGTTCATGTCTCTTGAAATGTGCAGGTATTGAATAGATTCAAAGGACCTCTCCAAGAGATGTACTCGTCGGAAAAGATGGAGCAGGGTGGGGTTGCGGATAGCGTAAACATGGTTAAGATGGGAGACCACTAATTGTGATTCAATATGGACGATAATGTGGTCCATACCCAGGGAAAGAGCGTTGGTTAAGACTCCAATCACCGCATGAAACTTGATGGCATTATTATTTGCATACCCTAGACAAATTCCTCCTGAAGTAATGAGCTCGCTGGTAGGGGAATAGAGTACCCAGGATGTCGAAGCGAGGTTATGGGTATGCCGGCTAGCGTCGTTCGCAAATACAAAACAGGTTTCCATCTGCACATGCAGACAGAACATGGTATAAGGGTAATGCCAATATCCTATCACACTAAAGCAAAGTGTCACACCACACAAAACACACACCATATACAGTATATATAGAGTACTAATGCATAAAAAATTAGGCATACTACCGCTTCAGGTAGATCCCATTGCGAGGCTCTCCCAAATATATTCCATCATAATATTCGAGTTCATATGCTCCCTTCTCCAAGGCAAGTTTAACGACATATGTCCCGTTCCACATGGACTCAAACTTGCCTGCCCCTAGATTATCATGTTTTTGGTCGTCGGTGAGGCCCAAATCTCCCTCGTTAAAGATATGAGGCTTGACTGACTTGTTGTACTAGGATTTGATGCGATTTTTATGTGCTTCATTAGAAAGAGCAGCATCACGGCAGGCTTCATCGAATTTATCCAAGTGTAGAAAGCATACTTCCTTGGCAGTATTGTTTCGAAGAAAGTTCGACTGCAAGTTTCAATGATGGAATCTCGCACTCATCTGCTAAGACTACCTCCAGTCTGTAAACCAATTGGAAAGGAGTGAACCCAGTGGCAGTTTTGACAGAGGTCCTGTATGCCCATAAGGCGAAAAAGAGCATGTTATGCCAGTTAGACCTGTGTGTACCCACCATGCATTAAATCATGGTTTTCAAGACCTTATTAATCACTTCTGCTTGTCCGTTATATTGTGGGTAGTATGGAGTTGAGTTCTCATGGCAAAAACCCAGTCTAGCGCTTAATTCGTCGACCATCTTGTTCTGGAAATGAGATCCATGATCTGTAACGATGGCTTGCGGGACTCCAAATCTCACAATGAAGTTATTAAACATAAAGAGTGTGGTTGTTTTTTCATATTCATTGTACGTAGGTATAGCCTCGGCCCACTTGGTAAAATAGTCAACAAAAACAATGATGTAACCATTCCCCCCAGCCAAGTTAGGCTTACAATGCATGAAATATATGCCCCGGTTAGTGAAGGGACCGACGGCAATAACGGGATGTAAAGGGGCTGGGTGGGACTGCTTTTTGTGGTGAAAAAGCTGGCAGGGAGGACAATTCTTGATGGTTTCGATACAATCTTTAAAGATGGAATGCCAGTAGTATACAGCGCGTAGTATTTTTTGGGTTGTAGTGATCCCAGAAATATGAACGCCACATGCCCTAGAGTGATGGTCATTCAGAACGTGTTCAGCCTCCTCGCGGGTTAAGCAATGTCGGAGGATGGAATTGACACCATGAAGATACAAGGTATCACCGATGATCAAGTAGTACTTGGCGTGGTGGCGCACACGATGGCGGTCGTCACAATATAGTTGAGGGTTGAACCGTTGGGTTTGGAGATAAAAAGTGATATCCCCATACCATGGGTCAGAAGTACTGATAAGAAACAAGGACTTGTCGGGGAAAGATTCCATGGGCTCAGATTCCGTATAAGTGCAGGGAAGATCGTAGATAAGCTCCCAAAAACCAAATACTTTTTAGATTTGGCCTTCTCAAACTAGATGTTGAATTCTTGAAGAATGACAATCTAGCATGAATACTTTCCCCCTAGTACCTGACGTTTGAGGACGTGGTACGTAGGGTTAGAGTTTTCAATGATGGTGGTAGTGCAGAGGTTGATGTAATGGCAGAACTTTTGGACAGCAATGACTATTGCGAGAGCTATTTTCTCAACATGTGAATAGCACGTTTCAGAGTCAATGAGACCCTTACTTAGGTAGTAAATCACATGTTCCTAGGAGTTTCTATCCTCCTGAACCAATACGATAGCTATAGTGGCAGTGGAAGCAGCAAGATAGAGGATGTAATCCTTGTGGTAATTGGGCGGTTGCAACAGGGGGGCATGAGTGACTGCATGCTTTAGGTTGTCAAAGGATTGTTGGGCATAATCGTCCCAAATGAATGGGACGTCCTTCTTTAACAGCTGCATATATCCCTGTGTCTTCTAAGTGAAATTACAGTCAAAACGCCTTAAGTAGTTTTCCTTCCCTTGCAAAATTTGTAGTTCTGGTATGTCGGTGGGGGTTGGAAGGGAGACGATGTCATCCACCTTCAGGGGATCAATGCGGATCTCGTCTTTGGAAATGATGAAGCCTAAGAGGTGTCTAGACTCGACACAGAATATGTACTCGTGAGGGTTTAGAAGGATATTATACCATCTACATCTGAGGAATACGGTCGTCAGATGATCTAAGTGGAACTCACAACGATTTGAATGAGTAGGGGGATCATCGAGATATGGCTCCACAAAGTCCTCACATCATGAAAAGCATACGACATAGCCAGTTGGAATGTAGCACCAGCATTTTTAAGGAAAAAAGGTAGTTTGTGATATGCAAACATACCCCACGGGAAGATGAAAGTAGTTTTTTGTTGATTGACCTGGTGGATCTCAATTTGATTGTAGCCGAAAAATCCATCCATAAATGAGAAGATGGCGCTCCCAGCACATTTGTCGATGATTTGGTCGATAAACGAGGTAGGGTAGTATTCCTTGGGACAAGCCTTATTGAGGTCCCTATAATTGACACAAACCCTAATGGTGCCCTGCTTTTTGGAAACAGGGATGACATTAGAGACCAGTATGTCAAGGGGATAGGGTAAATGAACCCAACCTTCAACATATTCTCTATCTCAGCCTTTACAGATGCAGTTTTTCTAAGGTGCACTAGACGTAAATTTTGTCGGACGGGTTTAGCATCGAGATATGTTTGGATCTCATGAACAACAATGGCAGGACCAATCCCGATCATTTCCTCGTATCTCCATGGAAATACATCACGAAACTATTTAAATAAGGCCATGTATGAGGTGAGCTCTTCAGGAAAGAAGTTGTGGCCTATACGAATATGTTCCATGACTCCAGGTGTTTCCGAGATGTCGATCGGTATGGTAGGTTCAATGTTTTCCAAGTTATCCTTTGTTAGCATCTCACAAGTGAGGATAGGAGATTGGGTGGTAGGGAACGCAATCTTGCAAAATGAGGGATTCAATGTTGTTCTCCACGGAATCTAGCGGTGAGAGGAAAGACGATCAATGGTGCGGGCCTTCCCATGGGGTTTCATCCACGCTCATGATCTCCATAATGGAGTTGTTGGAATGGAAATTTCGTTGGAGAGGATCAGGTTGGGATGAATTCCATTGTAAAGGTGGATAATAAGATGTAGATTCCACTGAGGAGTGGTCATCAGATGCCAATTGGATATCCTCGTATGTAGATTTTTCTTGTGTGAGAGGCATGACATATCCAATCGAGTCCAACTTGTCATGCTCGGGCACGATCCATTGGTCATTGGAGCTAGATGGTGATGGGATCATAGAAGAAATCATGTTCACCGTGGCAACATGGGAAGGGGGATCTGGTGATGGAAAGATTCCCATGAGGGATGAGTCCTTGAGGAGTCCTATCCCCACACTCTCATATATTTGGGATGAATAACCTAAGAGGGGTACATTGTTGCTAGGGTGAGCAGTGATGTCCGATGTACAGAAATTCAGTTGGTTTATAGTAACAATTTTCCCTTGGTGGGGAAATTGTACAATACGGAAGAAGGAAGATGCGACCGCAGTCATGGCATAAAACCAATTACAACCAAGGATTAGATTATAATCCAATGGGGCAGTAACTAATTCCACATTGATGGAAATGGTATTTCCCCTAGCTCTATAGCCAAAGCTTGTAATAGCCCGTGTGGTTGGAATCCACAGCCATCAAATGATTTCAAAGTGGTAGGGGAACAGTTCAACTCGGGGGATTCGATGGCTCGCCAACAGGATAATGACATTACCGAGGTGGATGCTCCTTCGTCTAATACAGTACGATGGATGCTTTTCCCAACAACATGGGTAACAATTTGGAATGCAATTTGGTGGGAAAGTCTCGATTTGAAGTACTCGAGTCGGAACATAATGGTGTTTGAGGAATCGGGGTCTACAGCGTCGATAGCAGCAAGGAAAGTCTTGCGCTAATTAGGACAGTTTTGCAAGACTTCCAACGTCGACATAGCACAAGGGGCTTGCGCTAAGTCCTCTATAATATTGTAATTTTGAGCATCCTGAGCATTAGGATGGAAAATAGCTTTTCTAATCGTGATCTTGGGCAGACGTAGCACTGAATCAAAGGATGGTTTCTCAATAATAAGAGAACCTTGTGGCGAGGGAACATCTGATGTAGAGGTAGAAGCTTTTTCAGTATTACTTCCAACAGATTCCTTAGTTGGGACCGAGTCATAAGAACGTGATAGAGTGTTCAAGTTGACAGTTTCACTACACATCATTGGAACATGAGCGGTAGAGGATGATTCTCCTTGAGAAGGAGAGGGTTTTTGCACGATCATCTATTGTTGTTGTGTGGGGAAGGGATCAGTTAAAACTGTGGGTGTCGGGCTCCCTTGTAGGAAATTTTGGACTTCGTCCTGATGTGGGAACTCTTTGGTAAAGTGGTCGTCATCGCACAGTAAACAGGGACACTTAACCTTCCACTTAGGTTTGGCGGGATCAAGATTATTCTGTTTGGGCTCTTGCTGATTAGAAGACTTTTTTTTTCCCCTTGTGATTCTTTTTACCACCATATTGATGAGGTGAAGCAGATTGTACTGAATTCACTTCATCAGTAGAAACAGGGCTTGGTGATCGGTTGGTGTTGTTCCTAGGCTGTGGTGGGGATGGAGTGGAACCATCATGACTATGTGGTCCACCGGATTGAGAAACATGCTGGTTTTGAACGGAACCGATGATGCCATCAGCATGAGGTCCTGGGGGTGGTTTTGCTGGGTCATAGGTAGGGTGAGGTGCGTTGGGAAAAATATCATATAGAGTGTCAGATTGAGCATAGACTAAGTCTAAGTACTTGGCATATTCTATATCTTGTTCTTCGGTGACGGCCCCACCCATAGCAACATCTATGGCCACGATAGGTAGGAGGGACTTAGTAAACCAATTTGTAAGGAGTTGGTCCGGAATGGGAGATTTAATCAAACATCGCCTCTGCCTCCACTCGTGAATATGATCGGAGATATGGTTGGTGGTAATTTGTCGGAGAGAGGTCAAAAGATCTATACCAGTCTCGTAATGGATTGGTAACTGACAATGTGTCAAAAATGACATGGCCAAGGATTTGAAATCAGGAAAAGAGTGTGGTGGTAATTCGATGTACCACTTGGCGGCAGTGCTAGTGAGGGTTCCCTGGAATAATTGTAAACGGATGGAATCATCCATTAGGGAGTTAGACGAACACCACAAATGATAAGTCATTACATGGTTTTTGGGATCCTCACCCAGTTTTTCGTTAAACTTTGGGATGTCAGATGGTAACTTCACCGTAATAGCTAGCCAATTAGTACCATGATAGATGGGATCGTTAGTCAACCATGATAAATCTGGTAGATCGAGTGTAGCCAGAAAAGGTAATTGTTGGTTGGATTGCAGATATTGGTAGTACTAATAGGGCATCAGTGTACCAGTAGGACCATGGACCAATTGGTTGTAGGGTCCTCCCATAGGTAATTGGTCATATGGGGGTGGTCCATAGAGGTTGGGAGGGGGACCTGAAGGAGGTCCGCCTCAGCCATAATGAGGTGACCCTCCATCGAAAGGTGAGGGCCCACTGCCTCCAGGGTAAGGTGGTACTCCATCGAAAGGTGGGGGGGCGCCTCCTCTAGAGTGGGGTGGTCCTCCGCTGGAAGGTGGGGGTCCTCCCCAGCCAGAATGGGGTGGTCCTCCGCCAGAATGTGGGGGCCCTCCTCCACTAGAATGGGGTGTTCCACCGCTGTAAGCAAGAGGTTCTCCTCCTCCATAATGGGATGGTCCGTTGTCGTAAGGCGAGGGTCCTCCTCCTCCAGAATGGGGTGGTCTGCCGTCGTAAGGCAGGTGTCCTCCTCCTCTGGAATGTAGTGGTGGTGGTGGTGGTGGTGGTACAAATGGTGGTGGATGTGGCGGACGGATGGTGGAAGTGGTGGGGGTGGCCCTCCGGCCGGAGGTCCAGTCGGTGGGACATTATGGTGCCCCCATGAGGTATTCGGGTTTCCAGGGTAGGTTAATCCAGGAAAATGTGTTCCTGGATAGTTTTGTGCAATATTGGTGTTATGATGTCTTGAACAAATATGTCCCCATGGGGGTTGGGTCCAAATGGATGCCCCCCTCGTATGATGTGTCCATGTGGGTTGTCCCATGGTTGTAAGAGGACTGCCAATCATACTATAAATTGGGTGAGAAGTATATCATCCACTCATGGTATGCCTATCGACTAGGTGATGTCCCCTAGCTAGGTTAGGTCCACCAGCTAGGGGTTCCCCCCCATTCGAAAGTTTTCCACATACTGGAATGTGCCTGGTGACCGAATGTTGACCACTAATGCTGGGTTGTTTCATGACTAAAGGTTGACTACTAACAAAAGGATTACTTCCTCCTGACAGTATATTTAGAGGAAGACTATATCCTCCCCTCGAATTTTAAGGTGGGGGAGGTGGGGGTAATGCCCATAGTTAACAGAGGTTGAAGGTTTCTCTTCAGCGGTTGAAGTCACAGTAGGCATAGAACCGGTCGCCTGACTTAGAGGTGTACTTGTGGGAAATGAGGGTTGACCTGGTTCGTAAGTGGTCGAGTTAGATATGGATGTTTTCGGTGAAGTGAATGATAAAGGGAATGTCTAAAGATGGGTACTTCCATAAATCTTGCCTCATCATGAGAGACTCTCGAGTCTAAGATGTTCGTCAGTCATGTGCAAGTAGTTCATTTGCTCATAGAGTGGTGCAAGGAACTCGTCGTTAGGAATCCAACGACGAGGTATAGTTTATTCCATGGGAAGTGACCCAAACTCGGCGACATGCCGACCTAGAGATGTGTCCCAAAAAGATGTGGGCGAACCAAATGTTGTTGATACATATTCATCCTGGGGTTGACTGAAAATCTAGTCTGAAGCTCCAGGATGTCCCACCATCGAATGATGGAAGTATGTGTCATATGAGGTAGGTTGTTCCACTATCGAAGATCATGTGGGATCAATGACAGATCGATTGAAGGGAGATGAATAGTTCATTTCCGACTCTAGGGTAGAAGCATATTCCTCACGAGACACAAATATAGTAGGTTGATCCATTCTTGCTCCCGATTTATCCTCCCAATTAAGGGGATATTTAGGTGGAAAATTCAAAATCCTTTGGGATCTTCTCAAAGATCGATTTTCCAGTGTGGCCGAATCAAAATTTCTCCTTAGTGTGACCTATAAAAAGATAAAAAATGCAATCCAAAATCTACACAAGCTAAATCCTCAAGCAAACTTATGTGATAGGTGGGGATTCAAAAGTATGGAACCTCGTAGGATTGTCAAGGAAGTGCAACTTGTGATATACCATAGGGTCCAACAGTTATACTAGGCCAAATATTTCAGAGCACTAACCAAGCCGGCTTAGGACCGTACCCCTGACCGTATAACCCGACTACCTGAAGCACATGTGTAGTAGCTCCCCGAGTGTTGTTCTCGGTGTATTGCCACGCCAAGATGGACAATAGGTTAACTCAGTTGGTATAGGAATCCTATAAGGGTCTCCCGATATATGCAAGGTACGTGGGAGCTCAAATACGTAGTGGTGTTGTCTAACACACAACCGTACGACAAGATCATTCCGATATACTACCGATTACATGAAGTACCTTTCTATATACCCAAGGGTATGTGAAAGGCTGTTCAATATACCAGTTGGTACGTGGAAGAAGTACAGGCCCCCAGAATGCAGTGCAGGAAGATAACGACAGCTGCCACGCTTAACAACATCGTAACACGTCACTAACTTATCACACAAGTTACTAGAAATTTTTAACCTAACACTACCGGTAAATTTTATCTTTCGCGGTTAGGTGAATGCATGGAGTGTAGACAGGAAGTTAAACAGAATGCAAACCTAGGCTCTATGCACAATGCAAATTTTTCTTTTCTATTTCGATGAAATCTATCTAAGGTAAGGAGAAATTCCTTTGTTTCTGACGGTAGACGTAGACAAGTACCCCTATAACTCAAAATCAATCAAAAAGAAAAACGAAGCACTCTCTTCACTATGCCAATAAAAATCACAAAATAACAAACACCAAATTGTAAAGCTTTTATTTTTTATCTTTTCAAGTTAAACGAATTGACGAAGCATGGAAAGAAGAATTTCGTTTTCAAATGGAAAGTTCTCTAATTTTCGAAACAATGATCTAAAAAATGAAGGAAAATAAAAAAGTAAGAATTTTCAATCTTCATAAATACTTTGCAAAAACTCAAATGCGCTTATAATTTTCCAAGAAATGACGAACAAGTTCTCATAACCAAGAAACTACAAGATAACCTTTCAAGCTTTCTAAATATTTTTCAACATTTATTCCAAAGCATGAAAACTCTTCCCAACAATTTCAAGAATCAAACTTGAAATGAGGATAATAAAAAGTTTGTTTTCCTACTCAAGTACTCACAATGAATCTAAGAATTACAATATTCTTTAGATCTACTATTCAAAAAATCAAAGACTATATCATGACCAGCTAAAGTAAGTTGGAAATTCCCAAAGAAAAGTGATCACCCAAAGCTCAAAAAACACTCAAACACACGCAAAAACAATCAAAGGCAATGAAAACTCAATGACTAAGTGTAGGAAGGGTCTTGGATTCAGAGCTAGCAAGTCGAATAGATATGATAATGTGATTGGGGATTACAAGACTGAGAAAACAGACGGGGGATTGAAAATTCCTGCCACTACCAAGTTGCTCGCTTGACTAGTTTAGAACCAAAATCAATCAAATCAAAACAAAACACAAACGAGTTGGGTCTAGAAGTCTTATGATTGTAAGATGTAGTACATAGATTTCTATCAATCAAACCAAAAACCAAAATTGAGAAGATTTTGTATTGGGCAGCAAGCAATTACTGATGGCGCACTATGTTGTTATACACCAGAGCACCAGGCGCACTCTGTACACAGGTAAATGGCGCCATTGGCGCAGGCTGCATTCAGGAAAATAGCGCCAGTCGAATAGGTTGCTCACTAGATATATGTGCCAGAAGTACAGTGGCATAGGGAATGTACAACCCAGGTGCATCGGGTGAATAAAAAGTAACAAAATAAAAAGATCTCCAAAGAATAAAAGGTGATAGGTCCAATATTGATCCCAAACAGATTCGGGGAAAGACAACAGACTCTTTAATAACAAAATCCAAAGATGGGAGGGGATTAGGAGGCTAGAAAATGGACTAACAAAAATCAATGAAATCAATCTAAACTGGAATCAAAGCTATGTTCAGTCCCCAAAGGAGTCGCCAGATTTTTTTATGGACAATCTACTCAAGGGGACTCAAGCAAGATCTCCCTAGTCCAAGTGGATCTAGAACAAATAAATACAGATTACAATCTACTTTCCTAGATCAATAGTGATGTTAGGGAATAGGTATATAACTTACCTTAGATCTGCAAATCCTTTTCTATTCGTTGCTCCAAGCTCCAGGGCCTTCATATGTTGCGCTGCAAAACCTTATCAAGCATATGGAAACAAGCAAACAATAAAAGCATATCTAAATATGAATTGATCTTAACTAACAGTTAAGGAAGAAAGTTCTAAGCATTATCAACACCACAACAATACTTATGGAAAGAGGTTGTATTAATGTAATGAAGGGAAATACATAGAGAAAGAATGTCACAACCTAAGCCTCAACTGTTGACGTATTTGTAACTTCGGAAGATATTCACTTGTATATTGTATGTATTACATTTGTACTTTATTGTATCCCCAACGAAGATGTATTATTCCTCCGGTTGGAAGTGTCGTCATTTGTATTTGCAAGTGTTGCAAGTTATATTGTAAGTGTCGTAACTTATATTTGATGGGTTATTAGACCACCTTGGTGGGGTCGGCCCTATATGAGTAATGTGGATGGGTTATTCCTTAGGAAGTCGGCCCAGTTAGGGTTAAAGGCAGGTTAAGTTGTTGTATAAATAGAGAGTGTGTCTCTCTCATTTTATTCATTCACTCACTCATCCAAATAGTATAGTTGAGAGAGAGGAGTGTGCACAAGTGGAGGAGGAGTAGCTACTGAATACATCTATATTTTGGGGTTTGATATTTTTTTATCTTTGTATTGGTGCTCATTCTATCTCTGAGGAAGTTGCGGGGTTTTTCACCTTCTTGGTTTTCCCCGGTGAAATGCTTTGTGTCTCTTGTCTCTTGTGTTTGATATGATGTACATGTTGTTCTCTCAGTTAAGATCCTAGATCATATTGAATTAAATGATGAAAAAATAACATGGTATCATAGCTAGCCTGAAGGAAGGCATTGTATGGCATTTATGACACTTGTTGCACTTGCGACAATTTGGAAGCTAGGGCTTGATATAGTAAGAACTAGTCATCGTGGCACTTTCGCTATAAATCAGTTTGGGAGAAGGTTTAGGATCTGAAACTTTTACAGGATGAAGATGAAATGTTCATGTACCTTGTGTCAGAAGATCCACCTCATATTCATTGTACTTTGTGAGATATGATCCGTACAAGTTAGAATTTTTGCCTCTTCCAGAATTCATCCCTAAACAAGTGACCTAGGAACAGAGGTCATATCTCGGGCTAGGAAGATCCAAATGGAATTCAGTAAAAAGTGGAAGCTAGGGCATGGACTGTATTTTCACAGATCCAAGTTTCATAGGACGAAGTTGAAACAGTGACACATGGCACACAATACAAGTTCGCTATACTATTTCATACCATAAACAGGTCATGTTGCGACACTTAGCATATCTGTCTCATAGAGAATCCATTTGAGGTCAGATATGCGGGGTTGGAAAGATGACAGGTCATTCTACCACAGGAGGAAGTTTCAGACCCCAAGGATCTAAAATTTCAGAGATGCACTAGAAACAATATGGCATATATTTCTGTCAAAACAAAATTGGATTCTGAGCATTTTCATTTTTGGCCTATCACTGCTGCGGGAAATTAGGGCTTTTGACAGAAGTGAAATTTTGGATTTATCTCAGCATAGGATTGATCTCCTCAGCAAAATCAAAATTTAGAGACCAATATCAAACTTTTCGATTGGGCAGAACCCAGGGCTCTATCAAACCCTACCTCGAGATTTTGACCAGAAAACCAGATTTTGACAAAAGCTGCAGATCTGAAATTCACAGGTCAATTTTGAGGGGTCAATTTTTGGAGTTTTCAAAATATGAGCACACCATCTTGCTTGCCTTAGTCAAATGCATCTCCCTGTCCAGACAGAAGTTTGAAATTCCAAGTTTGGATTTTTAGGGTTTCTCTGCCAAACCCTAGCTAGCTCCAAATCCAGTTTCAACAAATCAAAGTGTATAGGATTGGGTTAATACTAGAAGAGAATGAATTGGATACCTACATAAGTGAAGAGATTCTAGTTCTAGAGGGAGATGAGGCTAAGGCCTTACATAAGAATACTACAAGCAATCTCGACAGGTATGACTTTAGGAGATACATGTATGTTTTGAAATATGTTCATGATTAAGTTTATGATATGTTTGTCTTCATATTATTGAGGTTAGTACAATCCTGATTAATTTTAGACTTGTCTTATCACCTTATTAAAAGTATGAATGCATGTGAATGATAGAAGCCATTCATTGATTAGGTTTATGACACTTATGATTGTACTAATGCATTGTGGTGTTGTATGAGGATGATGTTGTCCGCTAACATGAAAGGTACATCAAGAAAGACAAATCAAGTTCTAGATCAAGAACATATGACCATGGTGACATGGAGACAAAGACTCATCCATATCCATTGATCACATAGAATCTCTACTTATGAGGTATGTATAATTTGGTTCTACAATGCTTAACTTATGAGATATGCAGGTTACTAGCACAAGGTCTCTAAATCATTGAAGAGAACAAAGAAGACATTGTTTGGGTATGTTAGACATAACTCGCAAACATGATAATCCAAGTATGTTTTTCTTATATCAAGTTAGAATCCTACCTTGTGTTAGGGTCTCATATAAGTATACTTTTGTATGATTGATAATGATTATTCATGAAGTTATAAGTTTGAGTAATCATGGGTTTATGCATATTATGCTTCTTAGTTTGATTAATGATATGACAAACTAGAAGAGTCCTATGGTCAAATAAGAATATACATGAGTAAAATAAGCACTCCCTGAAACCTTGAATACTAACACTTGTGATAAATTACCTGTGTATGAAATGATCATGACCATACATATTTAGAATCATAATGTTTTGATAGTATTGAGATTATACTAATGCATGTATGATTATGTATGAGATCTTGAGGATGACACAATGATGACCCTAGTGCACACTTAAGCATGCATAGTGGTCCAGGATGGATATAAGTTCAAAGACAGATAATCAAGGAAGCAAAGATCAAGAGGAAGCACACTCCAGTAATTTCGATAAGGAAGCAAAGATTGAGAGGGAGTCCACCCAACAAGCAAACAAAGATAAGTATTTGAATTATCATTTCTTATTACTTAAATGACATTGTTCAGTCATGTACATACTTATGTTCCTAGACTTAGGATGTATATTATGCATATTAGAAAAGTTTCATTAATGAACAAGATACTACTAATATACAAATAATGGGTAAGTGGCCTATGGTACTGTACAACATTCCATTGCTACTTATCTAGAATGAAACCTCTTTGCTGACATGTTGGAGTAGTGCACACTCTTAACAATGTTCTGGTAGAGATGGAAGGCATCTAGAAAGTTATGGGATATTGATAAATGTTGTATTGAAGCATTGGCTAAGATAATTCAATGACTGTATGACATATGTCTTTATGTGTAAGAATTTGTTCTGAAATATATCAGATGTTTCTAATCATGCAATTGAATTTGACTTGTAGGAAAGATCACGTACAATCACCTACAAAAGAAGGACAACGGCATTTGTTCCAACAATGAAGTTCAAGAAAACTACCTATTGAAGATATTGAAGAATCTGAAGTTCTCAGGATCTCGGATGCACTAATGGAAGGATGCCATGATCGAGGAGTACCAGTCGATCATGAAGAATGATGCTTGTGATGTGGTCCCGAGACCAGTAGGGAAGTCTGTTGTGACTTCCAAGTGGATCTACAAGATCAAGCATGCTGCAGATGGTAGCATAGATAAATACAAGGCAAGGTTTGTGGCTCGTGGCTTCTCCCAGAAAGAAGCGATAGATTATGAAGAAACTTTTGCACCTGTAAGCCAGATACACTTCCATCAGAATAGTACTTGCTCTGGTTGCAGTGATGAAATGGAAGATAGACTAGATGGATGTCAAGACAACTTTCTTGAATGGTGTAGTCGAAGAGGAAGTGTATGTGGAGCATCCACTCGGATTTGAGACACATGATAGGGAGTCACATGTGTGCATATTGAAGAAAGCCTTGTACGGTTTGAAACAAGCACCTAGGACATGGTACAGCAAGATTGACATCTTCCTGACTAGTTTGGGCTTTACCAAGAGTAAAGCAGATTCCAACCTTTATTAGAAGGTTGAGGAAGGAAATCTAGTGATACTCCTACTGTATGTGGATGACCTGTTTGTGACAGGTGAGGATAGGTCGATTGCCGACACGAAGAGGAAGCTTTCTGTCGAGTTCGAGATGAAGGACTTGGGTATGATGCATTACTTTCTAGGTATGGAGGTGTGGCAGAGTGCAAATGGAATCTTCCTTAGACAAGGGAAGTATGCAGTATAGATCCTGAAGCGTTTCGGGATGATGGACTGCAAGACCATGGCCACACCTATGGGATCGAACCTAAAGCTATTGACTGATGCTTCATCAGAGTCGGTTGATGCCACGATGTATCGCCAGATGATTGGGTCCTTGATGTACCTGACGAACATGAGACCAGATATTTGCTTTGCTGTGAACACCTTGAGCCAGTTCTTGACGGATCCTAGACATGTTCACCTGATTGTTGTAAAGCATATTCTGAGGTACCTGAAGGGTATGATTGATTATGGGCTCAAGTATGATGTGAATCAAAAGTTTAACATGGACGGTTATGTTGATTCAGATTGGGTAGGCAGTGCTGCAGATAGGAAGAGCACTTCGGAGTGTTGCTTCAGTATGGGATCATGTATGATCTCTTGGTTAAGAAGGAAGAAATCCTATGTAGCACTGAGTACAGCCAAAGCAGATTATGTTGCAGCTTGTTCATCCAATTGCGAGGTAGTATGGCTAAGGAAGCTACTATCATATTTATTTGATCTCCAATTGGATGCTACTTGTATCTTTTGTGACAACTAGAGTTGTGTTAAGTTGTGAGAGAACCCAGTGTTCCATGAAAAGTCTAAGCATATCGAGATCAAACATCAGTATATCAGGGATATGGTGCAGAGAGGAGCAGTTAAGCTCCTGTATGTTGCGACAGATAAGAAGATTGCAAACGTGTTGATCAAACCACTAGCTAGAGTGAAGTTTGAGTACTTCAAAGAGAGGCTTGGTGTTCTTCAGATAGAAGATACTTCGAGGAGGAAGTGATGGGACACATTTGCAGGATCCATTCCAAGCATGGTGGTAGGAGGATCCTTCCCATGGCTGTGGATGTAAGTGTTGTGTGATGAACATCAGGACAATGCTCTGGATGATGTTTTGTATGATGATGATCAGGATGATGCTATGATGATGATCACGATGATCATGTGCGATGATATACATCAGGATGATTCTATGATGATGATCAGGATGATCATGTGATGATGATATGCATCAGGATGATGCTATGATGATGATCAGGATGATCATGTCATGATATGCATTAGGATGATGCTATGATGATGATCAGGATGATCATGTGATGATGATGTGCATCAGGATGATGCACTATATGATGATGATCAGTATGATCATGAGCATCAGGATGATGCTCCATGCGAAGATGATCAGTGTGATCATGAGTATCAGGATGATACTTTGTGGCCATGGACAGGTTGTGCAGAAGCATGTAATCATCCCTGGAGATCCGGACAGGTTGTGCTAGGCACATAAAAGTCCTAGGATGCTCTTTAGATATCTTGCAGGTCTCAAGATGCTCTTTTAAGGTTTTTTGAGATCACATGTAATCAGTCCTGGAGATTTGGACAGGTTGTGTTATGCACGTAAAAGACCTGGGGTGCTCTTTAGAGATCATGCAGGTCGCAAGACACTCTTTTAAGGTTTTGTGAAGACCACATGTAATCGGTTCTGGAGATCTGGACTTTTTGTGCTAGTCATGTAAAAGTCCTAGGATGCTCTTTAGAGATCTTACAGGTCGCAAGACACTCTTTTAAGGTTTTTTGGAGGTCACATGTAAAAGTCCTAAGAGATACGATAGGTTGAGCAGTAAGCTCGTAATCAGTCCTAGGATGCTCTTTCGAGTTTTTATTGACACACGTAATTAGCCCTGATAGTTCCACATGATGGACCGCTCGCAAAGATGATGAAGACCTCCAGGAGGCTAGGACTACATCCAACATGAAAAAGGGCTGGCTCTATAGAACTTCCTATGACGAGAAGAATTGAGAGATAGCACTAGTGATCAAGATGAAGAGTACAGCAGTAGTGACGATGATGCTCTGTCCAGTGACGATGATCCAGCTCCATAATTGAAGACTTGTGCCTTTATGTATTGATGACCTGTGTTAAGAGAATACCTTCCTAGTTAAGAGGGAGTGTTGATATATTTGTAACTTCGGAAGATATTCACTTGTATATTGTATGTATTACATTTGTACTTTATTGTATCCCCTACGGAGATGTATTATTCCTCCTGTTGGAAGTGTCATCATTTGTATTTGCAAGTGTCGCAAGTTACATTGTAAGTGTCGTAACTTATATTTGATGGGTTATTAGACCACCTTGGTGGGGTTGGCCCTGTATGAGTCATGTGGATGGT
This sequence comes from Larix kaempferi, assembly GCA_027924585.1. NCBI lineage: Eukaryota > Viridiplantae > Streptophyta > Pinopsida > Pinales > Pinaceae > Larix > Larix kaempferi. The sequence goes on along the minus strand of BSBM01000123.1, from coordinate 17,391,705 downwards.
TTATTAGGATTCCTTAGGAAGTTAGCCCAGTTAGGGTTAAAGGAAGGTTAAGTTGTTGTATAAATAGAGAGTGTGTCTCTCTCATTTTATTCATTCACTCACTCATCCAAATCGCATAGTTGAGAGAGAGGAGTGCACACAAGTGGAGGAGGAGTAGCTGCTGAAGACATCTATCTTTTGGGGTTTTATCTTTTGTGATATTTGTATTGGTGCTCATTCTATCTTTGAGGAAGTTTCGGGGTTTTTCACCTTCTTGGTTTTCCCTAGTGAAATGCTTTGTGTCTCTTGTCTCTTGAGTTTTATATGTTGTACATGTTGTTCTCTCAATTAAGATCCTAGATCATATTAAATTCAATGATGAAAAAATAACATCAACGTCGCAACTTCCATCCAACAATCCAAGCCAAGCCTCCAAAGGATGATGTTTTCCTCCCAAAGGATGAGTAGGGATCACCTAGAATAATTTCACCAACATGAGAGTACTATAGTCCTTCCTCCCTTCCTAATGGAGAGGCTTAATATTTATAAGGCTAAATAGATAGAGTAGGTTGAAGATTAAGGGGAGAGGTATAAGGGATATTCCCATTAGGTTAGGAGATCGAATACCAAGCTTCCTAGTAGATAGGGATAGAACTCCATGTCACCAATCTTCGAGAAGTTGCTCGAAGCTCCTCTTTATCCACATTAACCAACCCTGGCGCACTTTGCATTAAGGAAACTGGCACCAGGAAGGGATCAACACATGTTTCATAAGGGAAAGAAGAGCCACTTACTCACTCTTCCAGAGAGCATCATGCACCAGGCATGGTCTGGCACCTCTTGCTAGAAAGAAAGGAACGCTAGTGAAACTAGACATTGTGGAAACATAAGGACAACAACTTGCTCTGGATGTTTTCATCCAAGGGAACTTCAGGGATTAAGGCACGGAGTTGACACATGACTCATGATGACGATATTTTGGTGTAACACACGTGCTATTGTGTTTTAAATTAAATTAGAAAGAATAATAATGAGTTGACCCATGAGGACTTTGAAAAGGTAATGGTTGTACAATGAACCAGATCAAGTTTTCCACACCTCTTCCTTTTTCAACTTGATTGGAGGGTAAAAGCCAAGCATGAGTGATATAATATCATAATATATATTAATTAATTTAATGTGTTCATGTGAACATGATATATAGATAATAACAATTAGTGATAAATATAATGGTAAAAGTAAATTTCATTTAATGGTAAATATATATATTTTATTTTAACATAATATATAAAGCAAATTCGACCACCAAAATAAAATATATATTAAATATTATTTATTGTGTGGACATATTCCATCCGTGCAAAATATAAAAAGATGATGAAAGGCTCCTCTCAATCATGAAGTATATCAGATATAGATAAAATCCAAAAAGAAGCAAAATGCCTTATACTTGCAATAATAAAATGAAAAAGAGCATAGGAGCTAGTAAATAATATATGAACTCTAAGTCTATGATATTAGTAGCTAAAGGTGCGCGATAAAATCCAATAAAGAATATAAGAATATATTTTCATAATGAGAAGAATTCTCTAAACAAAAATTTAATTGTGTGGAAAAAAAAAGACAGGGTCTAAAGCACTAAAGTTCACTAATCGAAAATGCAAACGAAATGCATATTTTTGTTCTTTTCCATCCATTAGATTTATCAATTTGTGGAAAAACTACATATTTTATAATGCTAAAATGATTTCACAATATTTTACATATATATATATATATATATATATATATATATATATATATATATATATATAGAGAGAGAGAGAGAGAGAGAGAGAGAGAGAGAGAGAGATTTCATAGGACTAGTAATGTCCACGCCTTCGCAGTCCTTTCATGGCAGAATGGGATTTAATTTGCAAAGATTGCATAATACAACATAGAGGAAGTTATTTGAGTAATAGAATGAGATTTTTAGGTTTTGAATAAAATAGTGTTTCTATGTGTTACTTTTCATCACTTTGCAATCATATTCGAACAAAACAAGAACCTCTATGTGCATATTAAAAAAAAAAAATAGATTCATGCTAAATCTGGGTGTATTGTCAAATTGAAAGACTAAATTTGAGCACTTGAGGTTATTAAAAGAAATTGTGGAAGATTTGGACAATTGCAGTCCATATTCCAGTTGAAAATCGTCATTAAATCTCTACCATCCACGGGAAGCTCTCACAGATCCTTTCCGGCTGCAATTTTTGAGTAATTTGTTGAAATAAATTTTACAATTTTTGAGTAATTTGTTGAAATAAATTTGAATAGCTAGGTCATGTAATATTCCATTAAATATGATACATTTTATTTTAACCGATTTGATCTGCCCAAAAATATTGAGCTACGATTTTATTGCCCAGCTCGTGGAAGTTTTCTTTATATAAACTATAAATAGAAAATAATAGAGGATCAACGAAACATATATATCCATATATATCCCCTATGGGAGACATAAAAATATAAAAATAACCCTTTCAAAGAAAATTAATACACAACATTTTATAGTCCATCTCTTATAATCAATAATAAAAATGACCCTTCTATGAAAACTAATACACCATATCTTGAGAGATATTCATTGTGAGTACCATTGTACCATTTAGATCAAGTCACATATTATGTCACAAAGCATTATAACAAGTTCCACAATCTAAGTTCGATGTAGAATTAAAATTGACACCTCGTGCTCATTGATATAAAAATTTAAAATTATGTTATTGAGAAATATTCATTCATATGGAATTATGTTTTTAATATTATGTTATTGGGAAATATTCATTCATAATGAATTAATGTAAATATAGGTGAAATAAATATTAACTATGAATTAATAAAATATAAGAAAAGGTTTATAAAATATAAAAGTATTTTTGGTAAATATGATTTTTTAATATAATAGCAAAAGATGTTTATTCAATCATATGTATTTGTAGTTGAAAGGTAAATAACTCAATTGGTTGGGAGAAAAGTTTCACACTCTAGCCTTTTGGATTTCAAATCCCAAGCGATATATTAATCTATTGTATTTTGGCTTAAAGGGTAGGCACTTCTTAGGTGATATGTCTCAACCTTAAGGTGTGCCTTACAAGTTGTTTCACTTAGCATAGGGTTTAGGCTTACAATGAAACTTGGGTGATACTTAAAAAATTATTTACAAAGTTAAAATCCTTAAAATAACAAAATTTCATCATCAAATTCACAATTTTTTATTTCCAAAATTCTCATGTGTTAATCTTTTTCTTTGTTAATCTCTCTCTCTTAAAAGAGTCATACATCCATATATAAAAAATTGGAAAACTAAACTAAATTAAATATTGAAAAGTGGAAGCTTAAAAATCTTGTTTATTCAAAATTTTACAATTTCGTATTTTCCTTTTCTTAAAAATAGACACACACACGCACACATATATAAGGTTAAGAAGTTCATAACTTTATTACTTCAATTCCATTAAATTGAATGTGTTTTTTAATGGAGTTGTTTTCCTAAAAAAAATTGTCATATGCCAAGAGCCTTTATAAATTTTATTGTTGAACATTGTGTATGCTATTATGTTTGGTTTATATTCTATTTTAACTCATGATTTCTCAAGAATGCATCCCAAATGGATATGGTTGCAATGGCCCATAACATAAGTGGAAATATTTTAAGGTCATGGCCTATTTAAGCCTTGTCTTTTAATTATTGCATAATTTCATATTTTTCTTCTATGTCTAATATCCTTAAGGGTGTCATTCATGTCTTTCTTTGTCGATTTCTATTAAGATATATCATATTTTTAGTAACAACACCATCATTGGTTACATTCACAACATTTTGAACATGAGGTGGCAATTTTGTAGAAGAATTTGATGGCATTTCAATTGACATGTCCCTTGCTCCTCTGTTATGGCCTAATAGAGATTGCAACCTCTTAGTTAGTTGATTTCTCTTACCACTCTCCTTTATGGAAAGGGTACAATAAAGCTAATTGAAATTTGATAGCAATACAACAATGGGAGATAATTTCACTGAATGGTTGTAGTTGAAGACTATAACGTATTTTCATGTCCCAAATTTTGCATTGGGTCACAATGGCCTAATCCCATTGGCCATATTCATGAGAGTTTGTCAAATTGATGTTAAGGATCAAATAATTGCCATGGAGGAAAAATTACTAGTTCCCTGGGTTGGGGGGTGGAAGCCTTGGGATTTGAAACAAGAGGGATAATAAATGATGTGTGGAAATTAGAATAGCATAAATATTTAATAAAGGAGCTAAATAAATATATACAAGTGAAAATCAAAGTGGCATTTGGTCATGAAGACACATGGAGGAAGTGGGACCCACACAAGCTAGATTTTCTATGCCACGTGGCATCCTCCTCTTGTCAATTCGAATCCATGAGAAGTCCAATGTTATTGGTATGATTTGGAAGGGAATAATACTTGGCGTGAGTCAATTAGGTCGAAATGTAGAGGAAGAGTAACTCCCATGGAAGAGGAAGAGGCAATTTGGAGCTAGTGGGACACTTGGGCTAGATTCCCTAGCTCTATGACAACAATGATGAAGATGCTATGACACCTATGACTCAAATAAGACCTGAAGGCTAACATATGACATATATGACATGTCAGGGCTACAAATATCCTCCAAGAGGGTGCTCAAGTGATTTAGGGCAGCCAAAGAGACACCAATTCGAATTTGGAGAAGGAGAGGGCTAGAATTGGAAGGACAAGTGGCATACTTCGGAATCTCTTCCCAACTTGAGTTGGCATGAAGCTCTTGGAAGGAATTTGACCCATGGAGGACCTTAGAATTTTATAAAAGTCATGAACAAATAAGAATAGCATCTTTTTATCATTTTAGAATTTGCATTTTGCATTTGGGAGAGGAGAGCTAGTGGAGTGCTACTCTACTTGCCTTAGCACCAATTTCGAGGGTGAAAGATTCCCATCCTAGTTGGTAATTGGAAAGGCCATTTAGACCTTTCATTTGGAGATTTAATGGATTCTTTTGTTACAGGTTGAAGCTACAGGGCAAATCATGGTCATGTCTCTTTCAACTTGCTTCTACAACCATTCTTCTATTTCTGGGCATATTCATGATCCTTGAGGAATTACACACTTTGTGAGATATTGTACTCTTTTGGGGAGATTATAATGCCCCATTTATTTTGTATTATGAATTAAATACTCTGTTATTCATCTTCAGAAAGTTTCAGGTCGATATTTCAAGTGGAAATGTATAACTCTGATTTTTAATGAAAGAATGGTGTTATTTCCCCACTATCTTGATGTGTAGCAATGATGTATTGATGTATTCGAATGGAAGATCATTACTCTGATGTATTTATGATTAATTGAATTTCATTTATGAGCTGCACAAGTTTCATTTTCAGTACTTAATCATTTGGAGTCATTTTGATCATTTTAATACCATTTGAAGAAGATTTAATGTCATTTCCCCCAAGGTCGAAACTAGTGATTTTGTATTTGTTGGGAAAGAGTTATAACAAACTTCAAAAACTGAATAATGATGAACATGAGACCTTAATATTGTCCCTTAGACATCCTATTCCTCTGTTAAGAAATTCGAGTGGGTATAGAAGCATTTGGAGAGCCATATTCAGCATTTATCTTGGGGGGATTCAAACCCAAAATTGCTAGTAAAATTCCATACATTGGACAGAATATTAAAAGGGTTTGAAGAAGTATTTTGATGGTCCTAAACCATCCCTGAACATCATAATCAAGTCCTAATATCAGTGATACACCTTCTCTGAATATTTGGGAGCATTTGGAGCAATTTGGAGACCTGGACATCAAAACTAGTCAAAGGTCGAACTAGGGAAAAAGTGAAAAAAATTCCATTTTAATAAATTGATTAAAAAGGGGCATTAGAGTGGTATCATAGAATGGTCCTTGCACCTGTGGATTAATACATACATTAAAGAATAAGTTGCAGCCATGTCTTACTATTATGATGAATCCTATGAGTACAATTCTTATGAGGAATATGCAGATCATTGTGAATAATATGAAGGAGAATGTGAATGGTATGAGGAAGAGGTGTCATCATGCAACACTTCTTACAATTTCAGGAGGAATGAAGATTATTATTATGACCCTAGGTATGATAAATATGAGTATGTCACACCACCACAGGATAATTCTATGAATGAGTTACAAAGATGGAGAGCAACATATAAAACCTTGCCCCAACAATACCAGGAATATTTTGATTTGTATAAGAGAAGTACATATAAGGCCCCTTCTTTTGAAGACTTTGCTTATTGGGTGTTTGCAAATAGGCCCAAAAATGAAGATGTGGAGTTAGTGAAGAAAGGTTTATGCCCTTCTTTTAAAAGACCTTGGAGAGAAAATCATATGTGTGTGAGTGAAAAGAGCAATGAAGAATCTGAATCTTCAAGGAATGCAGGTATTTCCCGCTTGAAGAGACTTCTTGGGTACTCTTCAAAAAGATAGTTCAAATGTATTGATATTAAGGAAACCAAGGGGAAAAGTACATTATATTTCTTGAAGGAGAAAGGTAAAGATACATCCCATGAACTTGAAGAAGATCCTATTGAAAATATTGAAGATCATTTCGAAACACAATCTACCTTGGACATGAATCAAGGAGCATCTACTGATGGATGCTTGAACTATGAAGGAGTACCTATTGATGGGTGCTCACACCTCTATGTTGGTGACGTAGAGATCACTTTTGACAATATTGATGCAAGAAAAAATTCCCCTAAGCATGAAAATGAATACCTTGTAGCATTTGAAGAAGAAACAAGATCAACTTCCCCATCACCACTTGAGCTTCATGAAGTTGGTCCAAGCAAGAAGGAAGAAGATGAGGAGGTTCATTTGCAAGAGCCTCATTTTATTCAAGGGTCCTTAAAGATAAATGAAAAGAAGATCCAAGAGTCCCTTAGCATTCTCCACAACATTCAAGCATTGGTGTCAAATTCTTGTTGGAGAGCTACTTCATTGGATGAAACATCCTTCCTTGAAGACATGGAGAAGATTCAAAGAGCAATGTGCCACATCAAAGGTAATTTCATGTCTTTGCTTTTTAATAGAAACCATTTGTTTGAGCTTAATGAATTGTTACATGATGCATACTTGAAGAATAATGAGGATAATCATAAGCTCACAATTCAAAATGAGCAACTTCTTGAAAAGTTGCAAGATACTTGTTTTGCCTCCTATGTTTCAGATTGTCAAATGGTAGATTTTTTGGAGGATTCTCATGACATGGTGGATCATGAGAAATGTGGAAATTTGAATGTGCTTGATGTGTTTGAAGATGAAATTGAAGATATCCAAACACTTGATGTGGTGGAAGAGGAACTTGAATTGTCTCTTGATGAAGGTTATGCAATTTTTAAAGAAGAGTGTGATTCCTCTACATTGGAACCAATCTACAACAAAGGTTTCACACTTTTGAAGGAGCTGCATGATACTACCCATATAGATCCTTCCCATGATGAAACTTCTGCACTTTTTGATCATTTGGGTGAGTTAGTTCATTCTCCTACATCCTACAATTACATGTTTTGCAGCATTAGTCTCAATGAAGTATGGGTGAAAGGGTTCTTTTTTATGGTGCCACATGAGGAGTATGGAACTCCTAGATTTACTTTTTTATGATGACATGGTTGGAGCACATTCTTATTCACATCTGTAGCAGCATCGTTTGTTACTTTATGATTATGCACATCTACCTGGATTCACCTATGATATGCATTTGAGTCACTTGAAGACTCATGTTTTTTCTTGCTCAACACGCAGTTCATTTGTTGTTGGAGGAATTCCATCCAACACTTGGGTGAATAGATTTATGATTGGAGAACATTTTTGTTGGAAGTCACATACTTTGTTATATCTTTATGATTCTCACATTCATGGGTGTATGGGTGAGACTTCTTTGAGTCATTTGCAGTCTCATTGTTTTTTTTGCTCATTATTTGGTTCATATTTTAGTGGAGATTCTTCATTCACTTCTTGGATGAAAAAATACATGGCTGAATATTTTGATGCATATCACATCCTTTTGGAGCAGCATTATAGGACATGGGATCCTCACCTATGTCGTTGGAGCAGATTTGATTGGTTACTTGATGCTTGTATGCACTTGGAAAATGGTGGTCTACTTGCTTGGAGGTATAAGCACTTTCATGATTCCTTTATGAAGCATCTTCTTGATGTACATTTTCATTATGTTGTTATGTACTTTGATGCTATATATTTTGTACTCATGGTGTTTGGAAGAATGTATACAAGAAAATGGGATCCAGGAACTCTCTTACCTGAGGGTATGAGTTGGAGAGCTCTCCTAATTGTTGGAGTGCAATACAAGCAATGGGACCTTGGGATAATTCTTAATCTCATTGGTTTCAATTTTTGGGGGAAACAAGTAGTATGGGGGATGGATTCCCCACTTAATTAAATTGATTTTAATCAGATTATTGCAGCATCAAGCATCGTGGTTCCTCTCTAAAATATTCATGGAATATCGAAGACTCAAAGTTGGGCAACTCAGTGGCAACTTCAAAGAATTATACATAAAGCAGGTTCTTCAACACCCATGTTTGAAATTGCTTGAGGACAAGAAATATTGGGAAGGGAGGATTTTTCATGTCCCAAATTTTGCATTGGGTCACAATTTCCTAATCCCATTGGCCATATTCATGAGAGTTTGTCAAATTGATGTTAAGGGTCAAATAATTGACATGGAGGAAAAATTACTAGTTCCCTAGGTTGGGGGGTGGAAGCCTTGGGATTTGAAACAAGAGGGATAATAAATTATGTGTGGACATTAGGCTAGCATAAATATTTAATAAAGGATCTAAATAAATATATACAAGTGAAAATCAAAGTGGCATTTAATCATGAAGACACATGGAGGAAGTGGAACCCACACAAGTTAGATTTTCTATGCCACATGGCATCCTCCTCTTGTCAATTCGAATCCATGAGAAGTCCAATGTTATTGGGATGATTTGGAAGTGAATAATACTTGGCATGAGTCAATGAGGTTGAAATGTAGAGGAAGAGTAACTCCCATGGAAGAGGAAGAGGCAATTTGGAGCTAGTGGGACACTTGGGCTAGATTCCCTAGCTTTATGACAGCGATGATGAAGATGCTATGACACCTATGACACAAATCAGACCTGACATATATGACATGTCAGGGCTAAAAATAGCCTCCAAGAGGGCTCTCAAGTGAGTTAGGGCATCCAAAGAGACACGAATTCAAATTTGGGGAAGGACAGGGCTAGAATTGGAAGGACAAGTGGCATACTTGGGAATCTCTTCCCAACTTGAGTTGGCATGAAGCTGTTGGAAGGAATTCAACCCATGAGGGACCTTAGAAGTTTATAAAAGTCATGAAACAAGAAGAATAGCAGCATTTGATCATTTTAGAATTTGCATTTTGCATTTGGAGAGGAGAGCTAGTGGAGTGCTACTCTACTTTCCTTAGCACCAATTTTGAGGGTGAAAGATTCCATCCTAGTTGGTAATTGGAAAGGCCATTCAGACCTTTCATTTGGAGATTTAATGGAGTCTTTTGTTATAGGTTGAATCTATAGGGCATATCATGGCCACATCTCTTTCATCGTGCTTCTACAACCATTCTTCGATTTCTTGTCATATTCATGATCCTTAAGGAATTGCGCACTTGGTGAGATATTGTACTCTTTGGGGGAGCTTCTAATGCCCCATTTATTTTGCAATATGAAGTAAATACTATTTTCTTCATCTACAGAAAGTTTCAGGTTGATATTCCAAGTGGAAATGTATAAATCTTATTTTTAATGAAAGAATGGTGTCATTTGCCCACTATCTTGATGTGTAGCAATGATGTATTGATGTATTCGAATGGAAGATCATTCCTCTGATGTATTTATGATTAATGGACTTTAATTTATGATCTACACAAGTTTCGTGTTCAGTACTTAAGCATTTGGAGTCATTTTGATTAGTTTAATACCATTTGAAGAAGATTTAATGCCATTTCCCTCAAGGTCGAAACTAATGATTTTGTAGTTGTTGGGAGAGGATATAACAGACTTTACAAACTGAATAACTATGAACATGAGAACTTAATATTGTCCCTTAGAAATCCTCTTTCTCTATTCATAAATTGGAGTGGGTTTGGAAGCATTTGGAGAGCCATATTCAACATTTACCCTAAGGGGATTCGAACCCAAAATTGCTAGTAAATTCCATACATTGGCCAGAATATTAAAAGGGTTTGTAGAAGTATTTTAATGGTCCTAAACCACCCCTGAACATCATAATCAAGTCCTAATATCAGTCATACACCTTCTCTGAAGATTTGGGAGCATTTGGAGCAATTTGGAGACCTAGACATCAAAACTAGTCAAAGGTCGAACTAGGGAAAAAAGTGAAAAATTTTGCCGTTTTAATCAATTGCTTAAAAAGGGACATTACACGTATGTAGGTAATTTAGAAATAAATTGGACTTATAATTAAAGAAAAAAATCAATGCACTCACAGTGCACTCACAGTGAAAACCGTAGAAGAATGATGAGCACAAATGTAGGAAAGAACACTAAGAACTATATATTAAAAGTGAATGAAAAATATTTAACAATGACAACACTGCAAGAGAATGTTGAATACAATTAGGGATAGGAGTGTTGAGAATTTTTTGTCAAATGAATGTAAATTATTAATCAAAACAAGTTTTCATTATATAAACATAAATTTTGAATGTTTGAAATTTGTTTAACCCTTGGACAAACCCTTGATATGTTGAGAGTAAGTTGGTGTGGATTGACTATGTTGTAAACATGTCCATTCATTGAATTTAATCTATGTACTTGCTTTTGATTTGTTGATAGTTGTTGGTGTGGATATAGCCCTACTCTAAGTATGTCTTTTGGAAAATGTATTTTTTAGATATTTTTCAAGAGAAAATAGTATATTTGTTATTTTATAGAAATCAAAATATGCATAAATCGACCAACTCACCAAATCGTTGGATTTCTCAGAAAGACCTGTAAGAATTATATTTCAAAACTACATTAGACAATGTCTCTTACTACCAAGTTCTCACATCATATTGGACAAACATTAAAACTGTATAGACCTGGAATTGTTCATCATACATAACTAGAACACGAGTTTAATGCCACCATACATAACGAAAGTTGTCACTACCAAAACCTAAAGCTAGTTCAATCATCCTTCAATAAATATGTCTTTATAACTCAAATGTAATTTTTAGATTGTGACCAAATGTGCATGCCTATTTAGAAGTTATTCAAATATATATGTATTGTCTCTACTTGTGTAATGAGCATTGGGGAGCCTTACACAATGCTTAAATCTTGTAGGGAATAAAGTTAATGGAGATCGTGTCTTCAAAAAAACTCAATAAAGCTGATCACTAGTTGGGCATGTTTCCTTTATGAGTGAGAAGTGTGGATGACTCTCTATTTATGAAAATATTACTCTTTTCTTATTTAAATAGATAGTCATAAAATTTACCTTTTAAGATTGGAAATTTTGATTTTTTTAGTAAATGGAAAAGTTTAATATTTATTATTTAAGAAAAAATGTGTACAATGTGTACATATTATGATATTGATGTGACTTTTTAAAAATGACCTTAACTTTTAAGTGAATTTAATATTAATTTCTCTTACATTAATAAAGCTTCGTAATATATTACATAAACATTTTATCATATTATTTAATTTAATAATTAAATATGTTTTTAAATAAATAATTGAAAATTACTTTAACATCCAAACTCACCCTCATAAATCTAGTATCACCACTTTCTATATACTTTCCATTTATCAAATATAACTAATAATTACCTTTTTCAACATATTAATTAACATAAATATTGTCAATAAATCAAGTTAAGTGAACTGCATTTCTTAGTTACTTTATTTCTCCATTTCTTTTATAAATTGTATTGATTAAAACATCACGACTATTATTATTAGTCATTCTCCTTTACATCTTATAATTAAAACATACCTAAATAAATTTTAACTTTTCTCAAAATTTTCAATTTTAAAACTATGCTTGTCATCACACTATTTTGTTATACTATTTATTAGTTCAAATAAATTTACTTTCCTCATTAAAGTCACGATGAGAGGAAACTTTCCAATTTAAAAATTATTAAATGTTTTAAGCAATATGTGAAGATTGTTATTTTTACTTTTATTTTAAAATTATTATTGTAAACAATATGTCAAGTGCTTTCACTTTATTGTCATTGTCTATTTTTTTTTAAAATTGAAGTTAAATTTAAAATTATTAAATGATTCATAGAATTTAAAGGAATGTAATGTTGAGATGGAAAATAAAAAGCTTTTATTAATTATATATATTTTTTTCAATAAAATGGATAAAATAGCATATTATTAATAATAAAAATAGTATCAGACATCATCCATATAGAGAAAAAAAACCAAGAATCCCATAACATGGATCACAACAAAGTAAACCAACGCAATATAACCATCCAGTCCCAGCAAAAAATACAAACCATATCATAAGATAGAACCAACAGGAACCAACTAGCCAAAAAATACAAACCATATCATAGGATAGAACCAACCAGAACCCACTGACAAAACAGTGAAAATGAGAGTAGGCCACAATACCGAGAACAAAAGAACACTGATAGATAAAAAAGAACAGAATCCCATCGCCAGCCGATAACGAGCCTCCGAGCATAAGATAAAGAGTCGTCCAAAAAAGACACAAACCAAAGGAAACAGATCCAGCCAAAAAAAACCAACCAGCAGTTGGCCAAACCATTACCTAGCTAAATGATAAGTATTTTGATGTCAAGAATTCATTTGGTTCTGTATCATTTTTATATCCAAACTCACATAGTGATCAACCATAAGTTGAAAAAAAAAACAGAAACTATAACTCTTTTATTTTTGTTTATTCATTTATATGCATCAGCATACTTACACTCTCACCTTATCACGCACTATACAGACGTGACTTCACCTATCATCTACGGACTTCTTCACAGATTGCTTAAAACGCCTCTGTATCTTGAGCTCTTCTATATATATACTCTATCAGATGCTTAAAAAAACCTGTTACAGTATCAGATGCCGCGTTTTCTACTTAAAAAATAACCTGTTACATGATCAGATGCCGCGTTTTCTACTTAAAAAACCTGTGACATATGATATGGATGTGAACCCAAAAAACCCAAATAGATTCTCTCCAAGGCACTAATCTTAACAACATGAACATGTCCACTGTAAGGACTCGGGTGGACAACTCAGTCATAAAGGAAATCACGAGAATCGAACCTGGTCTCTGGCACAGCCAACTACTAATATTTACAAGATTATACAACACGAAATCTCATTGTTTCTTTTGTTGGAAGTCATTCATAATTCTGTATTTGTCATTTTAACAGTCCATCACACCGAAAAAATACTTTCTTCCAGTCAAATTAGCTGGGGTTATGCAGCCCATGACTTCTGATCCATGGATGCTCTGCAGCAAAACGAATATTTCTCTTCAATTTTCAACGAATCTTGCACAACCCAACAACGAAATTTGAATCTTGTATAACTTAACAGTAGTTTGTATTGAAGTTGCAATATTTGGCGAAAGCTAAACATTAAGCTGAAGTTAATCTTGCACAAACTAATAATAGTTTGTATTGAAGTTGTAATATTTGGCTAAAGCTAAACATTAAGCTGCAGAGCATTTAATGGAGTAGCTCAATGCTTAGGGTCAGTTGGATCTAAAGATTCTCTGAATCTAATCAATCCTAAGCACTGAGCTGCCGCAACTCAATGCTTAGCTTTCATAGCAATATTCACGATTACAAGAAAATGGTAAAAAAAACTGAATGCTTAGCTTTCGCCGCAATATTCACGATTAAACAAAAATGGTAGAAAAAAAGAGAAAGGGAATACCTAGGACTTGATCTGCACTGAATCTCCTGGCGACGTCTCTGCAGAGCATCCGGCGTATCAAGTCCTTGGCTGAACGCGATATGGAGAGCCACGGATCACTTGGGAACCGAAGGCGCCCACAGAGGACTGCCTCAAATATCTCCTGTGGCGTCTCACCCACAAAGGGGGGAACACCACTCAGCATTATGTACAATATCACCCCTGCGCTCCACACATCCACCTTCTCACTGTAATCCTTCCCTCCCAACACCTCTGGTGCTACGTAATGCGGAGTACCCACAATCCCTTGCATTAATTCTTGCCCTGCATACATTAATCTAAGAATTTCAACCATGGGATTCATCAATCTATACCGAAAATTTCATAGACTTGTATGACAAGGGAAGGAGGCATGCATAATTTATCATACCTGGAAAGAAAGAGGAGGCCTGCCCAAAATCTGCGAGCTTGAGGGAATTTGAGTTATTGGCAAAGAGAATGTTGTCAGGTTTTATATCTCGATGGGCAATTCCCAAGGAGTGGCAGTAACTGATGGCCTCCATGAGCTTTTGCAGGATGGTGGCGGCTTCCTCTTCTGAAAAGGGTACTGTATTCTTCCTGTTAACGATCCTGTCGAACAGATCCCCGCCTGAGCACAGCTCCATTACCAAATGGACATACTCTTCATCCTCATAAGCCTCATGAAGGACAACCACAGTAGGGTGGCCTGAGACATACTGCAAGATCTTGATTTCGTTGTTGAGGCATTCCCTGTCGATGGAATCGTGCAGGAGATCTGCTTTTCTTATGGTCTTGCAGGCGACCTGTTTCCCACTTTGTTTGTTGAAACATGTCCTGATAACTCCGAATCTGCCTCTGGCGATCACTTCCTCTTGCAATTGATAGTTTTGAAGGAGGGCATCCGTCATTTTTGCTGCAGCTGCTGGTGCGTTCTGGCTTTTGTTTGATGATTGAAGAATGGAAAGATAAAGAGACTAAAGCTGCTCGTGTTAGGTTACAAAAAGACAAAACGGGCGGCGATCCTTTTACGCCATAGTTTTATGTCAAACGGTACGGCGAGAGTGTGATGCAATGGCCGTACAAATAGGCAGCAGGAGATTCCAAATTTGTGGACCAAAGTTTTGGAACTTTGGAACGTGACCACCGTCCTTGATAAATATGGTTCATAGTCTTCGCCGTACCTTTACTTTGCTGTCCGTACCAAATCGCATACTTCCGTAACCAAATTGTACACGTAATATTTGCTGTCCGTACCAGTCGCACCCAACCTGTTGGGCACTAACGTGTACAAAAGCATCATAGCAACCATTTTTTTTCAATAAAAATTGGCTTTTTTTGTCCCGTAACTATCGGCGTGTCATATGGGTTATCTAGAAATTTTTCATTTTTCAAAATTGGTATTATAAAAACATCTTCAAAGACCCAAAAAAAGACCTTGGGATATGGAGGAACTGTACCTGTGAAAAACATGCAAAAATATACCAAACTTTTCAATTGGTTAAATTTTCCATACAAAACTTGGTCAAAATGTTAATGATGTCGAATAATTTATATATACCAGTCACCCCTATAAAGTGTTATGAATTGTGCAATGAATGTAAACAAATTCTACGCAATTAACATCATATTTATCACTTATAATTATAAAATAGATAAATAAATTATTTATTAAAAAATGTATTTTTCTAACTAATATATTTGGTAGTACTTAGTTGAAGTGTAAGTCCAAAGACCATCCAAATTGCATAATCTAAGTGTCATACAAGGGTTTGATATATTAGTTGTGGAAATTGCATAATCTAAGTGTCATATAGGTGTTTGAGGGTGCTAAAATTTAGCAAAAAAAAAATTACAGGATTTTGACCAAAACCCACAAGTCTAAATAGACTACTCCAAAGTTAAATGTTATTAATTAAATCGATATAGATCCATCTTAACTCTAGATCTACCAAAGGCTAAATCCTAGTTTAATGATGTCTCTAACTCCCATATTGCATAAGAAGAAGTATCCCCGTTTCAATTAATTTATTTAGTTTTAATTAATTGAAATATATATCTCTTTAGTTTTGAACTGTAAATTAAGGATGACATTGTAAAAATTTTATTTACTTAATATTATACTATTTTATTAAACTACCACACAAACACATGACCCTTTTGGAGGTAGTCCTATTCATATGAAATATTGTCTTCTTTACAAATATTATCTAGTCTGGCGCCTTCCTTTTGATTTAGGAGAAGTGAAAATGAGCATGTCTTCTTCCATATAATATCCTCTTATCAGAGAAAGAGTCTATTGCTTTTAGTGCTAGATTGGGCATGGGCACAAATAACTTTGCAGAGATTTCAGCTTTGTGGCTTCTTCTGAAGTTAGTAAAGGAGTATGGAATTAAAAAACTGAAAATTTATGGTGATTCTCAGGTCATCATGTAAGCTTGTGCCACAATATGCTTTTAGGCATTTTTTTAGGAAACCAATCGGATCAATGACTCCTTTGAAGAAATGAGTTTCAAGCATACGTATAAAGAACAAAATATGAAGGCAGATGGTCTTTCAAAAGACGGGGTTTCTTTAATGAAAGGTGTATGGTCATCTATCAAAGTGAAGAGGCAATCCAAAGACAATTTTGACAGGTTCGAGCAATGGTCTATGAATGCTGATTTTTTTTTGCCAAATATGGTTTGATAACTTCATTTTAAGGACAACAATTTTTTTATGAAACTCAGTTTATTGTAATAGATGTTTGTTTTTGTGAGACATTGTATGGAAGGAAAAATGATATACTATTGTATTGTAATGTTCTGACTCTATCTTTATGAAATATTGTTTATAAATTCAGTGTTGGATATGCATCCAAAAAACTTAAATCTTTTTTATAAAAATATTATGAATTTTTTTTCATTAAAAATAATAATATCATCTTATCATTTTTACTTAATTTAAGGTACGAAAACGACTTCTATAATGTCCTCTTATCATTTTCCCTTAATCTAAGGTATGATAACGACTTCTATAGCCTCGATACCTCGAATACTTTGGAAATAAAATTAAAAAGCAAAGAATAGAAATATTATAAAATGTAATTCCGACTTGATGACAAACGTGATCTTAGAGATTTGAAAAGACTAGGCTCTGCATAATCACTCTAAAGAAAAGTAAATTATGCCCTTTCATTTTTTTCCATTTAATTTTCTCATATTTAACTACATATTATTAATATATGAATTTTATATTTTCTCCAAAGTAATATTTAACTCCATATTATTAATATATGAATTTTATAATTTCTCCAAAGTAATAATTTATAATTATAATGGTTCACCCAAAGTCCACGCCACAACATCAAGATATGTCTTATTAGTTCCATGCTTTATCCGAGGATTATATAAATTGATTTGCTCCCTATGCAATGTACATATCTTGTAACCTTTATACAAAGTGTGCCACCACTCATAAAAGGTTTAAGTTACTTAATATTTCTATGAAGTGTTCCGCCACTTAAAAAGTTAACATGTAATCTTTATATAAAGTTTAAGTTATGCACTCTTTATATTAAAGTGTGTAAACACTTATAATGTAATCTTTATACCAGTGAAAAAGTTCAAGTTATGCAATCTTTATATAAAGTGTGTAAACACCTATAAGTTATGCCATCTTTATATAAAGAGTAAAATCACTTAGGTTTGTTAAGTTTGTGTATGTTTTGTTTTTTATATAGTAAAAGAGTATAATGTTTAAGAACAATAAAACTAAAAATTAGGTTTAAAAAAGAGAAGATCTCCAACCTTATAACTATATTTATTTATTGGAAGCTAAATAGCCTTGAAATTTTCAAACATAATTTTTAAAAGAAACCAAAGTGTAAGTATAAACTATTTACGGTCGCTTAAATCAAATAATGTAAAATAGATATGTCCATTTCATAAGGGAGCAAAGCATCAAATAAAGATTTATCTAGCAGTCATTACATCTAACTTTAACTCTAACTCCTTAGACTGGCATGTTGAAGTATTGACGACCTTGTTAGACAAACCATTTATAGTAATGTTTAATTCTTAGAAAACACATGAAGGCAAGAGAAATACCCATTTCGCTTAAAAGTTCTTTTACCATCAGAAGGAGATGTTTCAGGGTTAGATTCAAATGCCTCTTAATCTTGAAATCCAATCGATCACAACTTGAGAGTCATAAAAGATCGACAAGTCACATGTGCATTTTCCAATTGCAATCTCCACGAGCACAAGGATTAACCTCCTTTAGGCTACATAGGAGTTAGTCAAGTATTGTATGCGGCATATCCTTTGAATAAGGTCGAGTAGATAGTAGTGGATAATTAATTAATGTAAAAATGTTATCTTGTTGGAACCAAGTCCCAAGAATATGAGCATGAATGTAGAGGCTCCTTCTTAGTAGCAATTGAACACATGGTATATGAGGCCACGCAATTCAACCATGGTGGGGGGGTGTGCTATGAGACACTTAAAACAAACAAAGGGGTGACATTTGTTGCAAGATTTCCATGGTGATTAATTTCAAAACTTTCTTCTACCAAAAAATCCACAATGGTCATTTTATTATCAACGTTTCGAATCCACAACAGGATTCATCATTGGGACAACTTGTCAATTAAAGTCGAATAACAATGGATATCACAAGTTAATCAATAGTGAAATTTTTTTTTTTAGGAAAACATATCACCTGAAATGGCATAGACACCATAACATTCATATGATATATGCAACCATGCCACAAGGAGCATGTTGAGGTCCAATGGGCATTCTACAACTATAACATTGACTAAGATTCGATGAAGATCCTCTCACCTAATAAAATAGGTAATTGAGGAAGAATTCCCAAGAGTTCACTAGGTCTTCTTCTATCAAAAGCCAACAATTGATTGGTAGCTAACACAAGGTTGGGAAAACCTAAACCTTTCCAAGCATATGAGTACAAAAAACTAGACGAGCCTCCTTCATCTATAATGCATTGAGGACATGTGCATGAATTAACCTTGATCCTTATTTGGAAGGGTGTAGAAGAAGGAAGGAAAGGCCTCACTTAACTATTCCAATCAAAAGAAACAATCCTAGAGCTTGGGTGGGGGTGAATCCACGAATGTGGTTCACCATTTTTGGCGGATGGAGCCGAAAAAATTTGTTTTTCGAACCCTCGATCGACGTCTTTTAAAGCCCTTGATCGAGGTTTCAAATGCTCGATTGAGGGTTTTAAAAGACCTCAATCGAGGGTCTTTAAAACCCTCGATCGAGGGTTTGCTCGATCGAGGGATTGAGACAGTGAAAAAAAAAACAAAATAGGGCCCGACCGTCCCTGTTTGTGCAGTGTTGGCAGTGACGGCTACAGCGACGGAACCGGAGGCCCTCGACCGAGCTCACGCCCACGCCACCTCATCATGCCAATGCCACCTCACCACAACATCTCCACCATGTCTTCTATTCCACTAGGTGGGTGGAATTCAACCAATTTTTTGGTTTTTAAAAAAAATTAAATTTTGTTTGTGTTATATAAAATTTTGTTTTTAAGAAAACCTAGCTTTTATTTGGTTTTTAAGAATTTGTTAGGATGTAACCATTGAAACCGAAAACCGCCATTGAAACCAAACTAATTGAAAAAAAAAACATTTGAAACTAAAACAAAAACCAAAACCCTTTAAAATTTGAAATAGGTTTAGGGTTTTAAATTTATTTTTGCATTTATTTGTTTAAATTATTTGGTATATTTTTGTTTATATCAACCGGTAGCATTTCACCGCATAAATGCTACCGGTTTTATTTTAAAATGTGTTTTGACAAGTAGAAATGCTGCCCATTTTTTTTCAATCCTCTCAGAACGCCAAGAGGATTGAAAAAATAATAATCATATATTACCTTACTTAACCTATAAAATTGTGTTTTTGATAAAATCTAGCTTTTATTTGGTTTTTATGAATTTGTTAGGATATAGCCATTGGAACCAAACCAGCATTGAAATCGAAAACCGCCATTGAAACCAAACTAATTGAAAAAAAAAACCATTTGAAACTAAAACAAAAAACCATTCCAAAACAAAAACCAAAACCATTTGAAATTTGAAATAGGTTTAGGGTTTTTAATTTATTTTGCATTTATTTGTTTAAATTATTTGGTATATTTTTGTTTATATCAACTGGTAGCATTTCACCACATAAATGCTACCGGTTTTATTTTAAAATGTGTTTTGACAAGCAGAAATGCTGCCCATTTTTTTCAATCCTCTGAGAACGCCAAGAAGATTGAAAAAAAAAATCATATATTACATTACTTAACCTATGATGTCCCCCCATCACTGATACCCGCTCCAACACTGAATGGGATTTATAATCATGTGTTTACATGTTCCCACCAGATGAGATTGAGCCATGCTTTTTTACTTACAAGCATATCGAGCATTTTACCAGCAGATGATAAAAGAGAATAGAAGCCTTTAGGCGAGAGAATAGGCGCCTTTACCTAGGAAACAGAAGTTGGAAGCCTTTAACCTGTAACCTAGAACCTTTCACCAACTCTAAACCTACCAATATAACATCACAAAAAATTAATATTAATAATATAATATAAAAAATTAAAAAATGAATATTAATAATATATATATAATCATATATTATTTATTATTTTTTACTTAATTTATTTTAAAATAATAATATTTAATATTAATAATATAATATAAAAAATTAAAAAATGAATATTAATAATATATTATTTATTAGTTTTTACTTAATTTATTTTAAAAAAATAATATTTAATATTAATAATATAATATAAAAAATTAAAAAATGAATATTAATAATATATAATCATATATTATTAATCATAACCATAACCTAACAACTTGCCACCATAACCAATTCATGTAGCATCATCCAACCACCTAATATTGTAACCACCATGTAGGACAAACAATCATTTATTTATGACCAACATGTAGGATCATTGATCAACTATGACTTGTCAGGGAGGTGAGATCTAGGCCAATATTCATCATCTAAGTCAAAAGGGTTTCCAATCATAAACCCTCTCCCATTCCACCCCACCCCACCCAGGAATAACATGTAACCCAATCATCTACTACATCTATAACCAATATGTAGGATCAATTATCAACTACACCATGCCAGCCAAACTACCTACCACCCATTACCATTTAGAATTAGTGAACCCCTCACCAATGACTACCATAACCAACATGAGGATCAACTAGCAACTATGACCTATCTAACCTCTCACCCCAACCCCCAACTATTGTAACTAACATGTAGGATAAACCAACCAACCACTACCATAACTAGAACATAGCATCAACGATCAATCACAAGATCTCTACAACCTATCATCCCAATACGCATTATTATAACCAACATGTAGGATCAAGTATCAACTATAACCTCTCTTTAGCCTATCACACCAACCACCCACCATTTTAACTAGTAAGTAGGATCAATGATGACTTGTTCATGCCATGTTAACAAATGTGTACGATCAATTGTCAGCAATGACCTGTTAAGACAATCGACAAGGCCAATATTTATTGAAACATGTTAAAAGGGTCAACAAACACACATCCCATACCATATTATCCTTAATGATCCCTAGTGAAACTCACCCCTCAAACCACCTCTTGCAAATGAGTATACATATAATATATATTTGAAAACCTAATATATTTAAGTAATGTCATGCCTTAAGAAAATAAATATATTCGTTTGAAAACATCGTAATCTAGAATACAATACTTTGAAAAATATATATATATGAAAACATCATAGTCCAAGTTTGTCATGCATTGAAAAATACAAGTATACATGGCATATAACACAAATTATCACATGGTACCACAAATTATCGGGAATGAAAGTATTATGTTTTATAACACATTAAATAAATGTATAAAGAATACTAGAAATTGAATTAAGAAAAGTATAACTATATTAGCACATTAATAATAAACTTGAGCACTAAATTTTTATAAATAAATTCATTAAATTTACAAATATAATAAATTAAAAATATTATTATTATATTTTTTAAAGCTATAACGAAATTATATTAATCATAAAAAAGATATGAAATTGTTTCAGAGTGTTGGTGGTCAACCACTAGGGAAACCCGACCATATATAAAACATTAGATTGTCATTCACAATCTTAAGTAACAAACTAGCATAGTAAAAACAAAAAAGATGATATGTTGTGACCTATATATGCCTATGATCCCTGAGAAATAATGCTAAACTAAGAAACATTGTCATCATCTAAAACAATGGTTGTAGGAACCTTCCTCTCACTCGATGGTTGAGGATCAATAGGAGCAAACTCTAGTCCAATGGTGGCTTTAAATTTGAATTGGAATTGAATTTGAATTTGGAATTGAATTTGAAATTTGAAATTGAAATCGAAATTTGAATTTGAATTGAATTTGAATTTGAAATGTGAAATTTGAAATTTGAATTGAATTTGAAATTTGAATTTGAATTTGAAATGTGAAATTTGGAATAGAATTTGAAAATTGAATTTGAATTTTAAATGTGAAATTTGGAATAGAATTTGAAAATTGAATTTGAATTTTAAATGTGAAATTTGAAAAAAAATAAGAATTAGAAATTGAAATGTGATGCAGAGAGTCTTGAAGAGAGAGCTTCATTGCTTCGAGCTCCACACCGCACGAGAGGATCTGACGTCTCCCAAGAGGGCGGCCATCAACAGCGCTCTCGTTCGCCGAGGAGTGTGGCCACGCCGGGGTCAGCTGCCACTAGTGGCGGCAGCAGGAGAGCTAGTGTGTCATTTCATCTTGAGGACATACATGTTGATCCCCAGGTGGGGGATGGGCGGCAAGAATCCAATGCATCAGGTGCATATTTTTTGTTATATACATTTTCAGTAAATTTTTAGTATATAATCCATTGAATTTCAATTGCAAGTTATAATATATATTTTTAGTAACATTTTTGTTTTGGTTTGGATCGCAGGTGCCCCATCAGGGGATCGTACGACGACGAGGTTGCACAGATCACTCTCGTTCACAATCTCCATAAATCAAACTCAATTTAAATAATGCTTCACATATCAATGCAAGGTTGCAAACATTGCAAATAATTATTTCCAATTTGTCCTAACAATATATATATGATTCCAATCATTAATCTTATCATTCTGATATGTCATGTTATGTAAATAAAAGTATGTGATACATGGAACCTTTAAATGGATTTTTTTTAAAGTAAACATTATAATTTAGCTCTTTGAACATTCATTTGTTTTCAAATATTCATAACTATGAAAATATTGCCAACCACCATAACTATGAAAATATTCATTCATTTGTTTTCAAATTGAATTTTCTAACTTATACATAACTATCATAACATGTTCATTTCAAAATATTCATTCATTTGTTTTCAAATTGAATTTTCTAAGAAAACAAGAATTGAAATTATATTTAACTTCAAATTGTTAGTAACTTAGAAAATTGCAATTAGTTAAATATGTACAATTTAACTTGAAAATAGTGTCCAAGTGTACATTTAATTTGAAAATTGTTAGTAAAGTTTAGAAATTTGAAAATAGTTAATATGTACATACATTTTAACTTGAAAATAGAATCCAAGTGTACATTTTAATTTGAAAATTGTTGGACAATAAAATTGAAAATTGTTACCAATTTTGAAATAATTTGAAAATTGTTAAAGTAACTTTGAAACATAATTTGAAAATTGTTAGTAACTTTGAAGTAATTTGAAAATAGTTAAAAACATGTACATGTATTAACATGAAAACATAATCTAAATTTACATGTTTTATTTGAAAATTGTTCCAATTTAACATTTGTTAGCCACTTGAAAATTGTTCATTTAACATAAAAATTGTTGCAAACTTTAAAATTTAAATAACAACTGGATGAAATAAATAAGAATATCTTTACAAATAAATATGAAACAAATTAAATTATGAAATTTAGTTAAATTTATTGGAAAATTGTTACTAATTTTGTAAATTATGTAGCATGATATTTAAATTATGATAGCATGCAATTCAATAATTTACCTTCGGTGTCCTCAATTGGAATTTGTTGCACCAAATGTGCATCTTCTTCTTCTCTCAAGTTTGCTCTATATTGTCTCATCCTTTCTCTATCCTTCTCACGCTCTTCATTGTCATTACCTTGACGAGCATGCTTTCTTTGTCTTTTTCTCTTACTCCCCATCAAACTACAATGAAAACAAACAAAGATTTATTCAAATTGTTATAACAAACAACAATATGTTAGCATGAAATATGTCTACAAAGAAATATTACATATCTAATGAACTCTAATTGAACAATATCAAAATCACCAAGCTCTAATTGAACAACATCAAATTCACCAAGCTCTAGAATTGAACAACATCAAATTCAAGTTGCTCTAATTGAAAAAAACTAACAATGAGTTAAATTAGTGTTATTCATCAATTTTTTAGTAATTATATAGAGATTGGTTGTCATTTTTACGAGGGAATGGTGGTTGGAAACATTAATTGTCCAACTCCTTTCCCGGGCTTGTTTTTATATTTTTTTTACATAGACGAACCCTCGATCGAGCGTATTTTACATACCCTCGATCGAGCAAATAGCTCGATCGAGGGCTTAAAAAACCGGTCGAGAGCCCTTTTCACTGTAGAATGAAACTTTTGTGTGCCTTCGCGAGGTTTGAACCATGTCTTTAAATGCCCATTAATGGGCGGACTTGATACCATTGGATTCATCAATGAATCCTCTATCCATATACATAAAAATTTTGAATTTTTATCTTCATATGTCTTTTGTTTTTTAATTTCTACTAAAACTTGCCCTAAAAAACCCTGCCGACAACTTCGATTGAGCTCAAAGATAAATCCACGAAATTCAAAATACACATCCAAAAAAATTGAAAAAATACACAAGCACTAGAGAAGCGCGTCCTCTTCAAAAGGGTAATTTTAGTTTTGCAAATTATGTAAACAATCAAAAGATTTGGTGCACGAACACACATGTGTGCAAAATGCGACTAAAATATTCATTGGTAAGTTTCGAAAAATAATAATAAATATAATTTTTCGAGAAAAAATAAAAGAAAAATAGGTAAGCACTAGTGCATTCTATCTAGATCATATTCACATATTTCATTTTTTAAAATTATTACTTTAACATTAAATTATCATGCATAAACACAAACTACTTGTTAATTGCTCTTTAAATTTTTAAGTACACACGTTTCATTAAATGAAAATTCAACATGATAAATGACATTGGTATATTTCGAAAAAAAATATCATTGGAAAGCCAACATAATTCTCTACATTTCGTTTTTCAACCGCATGTCAAAATTCATTTGGCAAATATGAGTTTCGAGGGCTTCAATTTAATACATGGGTAAAATTTCTGTTTTTCACCGTCATGTTTGGCCAAAAAGAGTTACCCATCTTCATGGAATCACCCAGGAAGCAGAGTTGAAGTGGACAGTATGCCCCCCATCAAAATTTTTTTAACTGGGAACAAAGAACACTTGTTCAACGGTCACTTTTCCTCTTCAGGGGAAGAGTGGCATCAAGCAATGATTGCATCAACTCAACCACTTGATCAACCAATGGTTGAGTAGGAATGGATTGCTATAAAAATATAGGTTGTTTCTAGGATGAGATCATTCTTGAGGTGATGACCATACTCTTCACACCTCTAGAATGACAAGGCATATATCAATAAGATGATATCCCTTTCAAATCTTACAAGGAAATTTAGGCGTATGCCCTATTTGTCTAGGTTTTTCAATAATATCAATGCCATTGCATTATTCTCATTGGATAGTACCTTTCCCCCTTGCATTTTTTTCCATTCCCTATTCTTCCTTTTCCTATTCTTTTTCATACTTCTAATCACTAGGAGCTACACTTTCACTAGATGAGGTAGGAGGAGGAGAACTTGATTTCACTTGTGAAGAAAGACAAGGGTTCAAAATTTTTTTATGCTCTTGATGTAAGGTGCTTGGTTGGGAAGCATCATGAGATTAGGGAATTCATAGTGGAAAAAAAAACTAACAACCCAATAGTGAACCTAGGAAGATTCAAAGTAGTTGTCATAGGGTATCAATGTTTCCAGACATAGAAAAAAAACAAGGATTCTCTAGGTTGATATCCCTAGGAACATCACCCATAACTTTTAGGAACATCAACCATAAAAAATTATTCAAAAGTATAAAATCTCAAGGCCTTCTATGGGGTTGAAAAATTACAATTAACACACACGTACAAAACACTCTTTAAGTTTCAATCAAGTAAACACACTCCTCCAAAATTCATCCCAGGGGGGATAATCTTGGTCTCCAACCAGTGAAAGGCAGAAAATGGCCTTCCAAAGGTCAACTTGAGATGACGAGATCCCATGTCCAACCAAAAAATGTGTGAGAATAATGTATAGTAACTATCAACACTAATAGCCCAAGGTGCAACCTCCCTTGTGAGGATAGAAAACTTCCAAGGGAACATAGGCTAAGGCTCACTATCTACCTCAAGTACTACAATTCCCACTTGCATTCACTTATGTGGAACCTACGAAGATTAACTATGGATGTATATTTGATATGAACCTAGGGAGGTCATTTATGGGGTTAAATGTATATAAAACGACCCAAGGGGGGCATATATGGGGATAAAGGCATATGTAATAGGGTTGACCTAATGAAGGGACCTAAAAGTTCAAGCATAGACCAACAACTCTAATTTTTTTGTATATGTAAATTGTTGTGAATATTCCATATATGACCCCCAATATATGGTCCCAGGGGGTTATATACCAAAAACTCTATTTTTTTAATATGTAAATTGGTGTGAATATTCCATTACAATAGCTCATGACAAGCTTCAAAAGGACATTGATCCCTTTTAGGACAATATCCCTACTTTATTAAATGACTTAAATAGAACAACGTAGTTGTATAAATTATTTTATTACTTATCCCAACATAAACTTTGAAGATCAATGCAAGAGAATACATGCATCCTAATAGGATGCATGGATCTTATGATATTGTGAAAGCCCCGTATTATGTAGTGCACTACTTTAGATATTCAATTTTTTTCTTGATTAATGCATGAAATACTTAATAAATTGAAACTAAAATGAAATCACCTAAGCAAATAACACAGCATCCACACAATGAGCATAAGATGTACCTAGAGAAACCCAATATGGGAAAAACCCAACTAGAAGGTGAGGCCTATGCTTTAATATTTTCTTTTTATAAAATGCAAATACAAAGAAAGGGGCACTCACTATGGAGCTTCCATGGGCATTGTGGCCAATATGAATGCTACATGATCTTCTAATTCATATGTCTTTCTTCAATATCCCACCCATAGATTCTCTACTCAACTATGGAACAATAAATAGCATAAGAAGAAAGGAACCCCTTCCTTTCCTAGTGGCCTGATATTTAACATAACTTGATATTCATCTAGGGTTAAGGTTTTTACATGACTCAACTCCCAATTAATGTTAGGGTTCTGGAACCTATACAATATTCTTTAAATTCCATGTGTGACTAGCTTCACATGTGTGAGTAATGTGACTTTATGTGGCATAATTTTGGTATCATGTTGGTCAATAGGATAGGTCCACTTTTACATATGAACTTCAATTAAGGTGGTTTTTGCACCATTTGAAATCTCTCATCGCCAGAGTAGAGAAAATATCTACTATCTAAATTTCTAGAATTCAAGATTTATATTATCAATGCACAAGATAAGAGACAAAAGAAATAACATATTGCATATAGTCAAATATCTGTCTTTGTGAGCAATTTGGGCAACAAAGTCTCCAACACAATCCTCCTTCTACACCTGCATATAAATCAACCAACTAGAACCTTCCACAATTCCATTTTGGCATGATAAGAAAACAACATAAATTCAAATGCATGAAAACTAACTAACTTCAAGCTAATTACGTCACCAACAATTCCTAAATTCAAATAGAATTAACCTATGAAAACACAAGGAATTAGTTGGGGGTTGAAGATAGATCTTTTATAATAATCAAAATGTGAACAACAAGCATTTACTTGATCTTGTTTCCTACACCTTCATCACCTCAGCTTGGGTTCCTCCAACCTCGACCACCAATCAAACTCAACTCATGCAAGGATATAATCCCACTTCATTAGGGGATTTAAAGAGTGACTCAAAAACCCTATTCAAGATTTCATCAAACTTAGCAAACTAGAAGGTGATTTAGGGTGAAGAATTAATAGATCTCCATAAATTTCTCTAGCATAAAGGTGTGGTCCCCTATCCCAACCATGAACAATCAACTTACGTGAGTGAAAATTGGTTTCAACATTTGGGAGTGAAATTAAGATTGTATTATACGAGATATGTACTCTCCGCTTGAGGACCATGAATTATGTTTTTATTTTATTTTTGGGGCATGTTTTAGTGTCCTCGCACATTTCTAACTAGCAACCTATGATTTCTCGTGATTTTCGCTTATGAAAGTTACAAGTATAAGGAAAATGATCTGAAAAACAAGTTAGGATGATACGCAATTCCTAGAATAAAAGCATGAAAGTGGAATAACTCAACTTTGTGTCAAGAGTGACCAAATATAAATATAATAAAAATTCATCAATAAATGCCAATGAAAATCCTAAAATAGTTAGGCACTGGTCATCAATAGTTTTTCCATTTTATCCCATACCAATAACCCCACACCAATGAATAGAGCCACAACCATAGAAAATAAAAGAAATAGCACCTCAACAACTACATTAACACCACTCCACCACTTGTGTTAGAGAATTATTCCTACGGTTAGCTAAACTCTCTCATGGATGTAATTGAACCTATAGATACTTAATCCATGACAAAAACAAAACAAATGGTGCTCTTATTCTCCTAGATCGAGCACAATGCATAAACTAGTGAACATAGAAGAGAAAGGAAGAAGTGAAACTTACCTTCAACTTGTGGGTTGTCCTAGCTCCAGCCCCAAGTTTGATCTCCAAAGCTTGAACCTGTTAACAGTACAAAGGACCAAAAATTCCAAGCAAACAGATGTATTGATCTAGATCTAATCTACAACATATCATGCATCAATATTACATGAAACAAGATATGAGAGAATAATCCAAGTTATCATTAAGAAAGCCAAAGAATCTGATTACAAGGTTATACCTTGATGTCCAAGACGATATCATCTCCTTCCAAGCTCCAAGCTCTCCTTTGCTACCTGTGCAAGACTATTGAGATCATAGGTTTGATGCCTCCAAAGTTCTCCCCATAGCTCATGGATGGCCTTCTTCTTATAGGATTTTGGAAGCCAACCACTTAACAGTATTATGGATCTAAGTGAGGGAGATGTGGATCAAGGAGCTGAATCATTCCAAAGAGGGTAGGTGAGGTGGGACTCAAAAGGAAATCTTATCCCATGAAAATATCTTCGAAATCCAAGATCCAACAACCCAGGAGAATAGTTATTCAAGAATTTTCGAACCCCCATGACTGAGCAAGGCGCGAAAAAGTTTGTAATTTTTGCACCCCCATATGTATGTTGAGCACGAAAATGTTGTATTTCCACGCCTTGCACTATTAGCAGGGCATGAAAATCCTTCTAGGATGAGCTTTGGGAAGTGGCATTCGACCCCTAGGTGTTTTATTTGCCTCCAAGTATGACTAGGGAGGGGACCAACATGATAAAAAAGGTGTCTCAACACTCCAAGGAGGTATGAACACTGTGGTACTCATGGTAATATGGAATGAAGACTCTCAATGGTACACAGAGTGACGATTTGAGGTATGAAAATTTCCCCCTCAAGTGTGAGGTCAGAAGGAAGTTGATGGCCAAAAAAATTTACAAATAAAGAAGTTTGCAGAGATAGTTGGAATGGATTTGGAGAGGAGTTGCAAGTAAACATCAATAATATGTATAATACCCCCGATGTGGGCATACCCATGCTTGGAACAATGGACTCAAAGCATGCCTTTTGACCAATACATTGCAGATCCATGACAGGATGGACATAACATATGACTAAAATCATGGCTACTAGACGACAAGCATAGATAAATGATATGATAATGACACAACCACGACCAATAAAAGAGTGGATCTATGTGACAATTCATGAATGAGGTCACCAACATAATGTCTACGTGGGAACCTACTCAAAAAATCACCATCGTAACCTGGATTTACTAAATAGACGTTGGAACCATCCAGGGTCTTCTACCTGATCCTAAATCGATACGAATCTAACCATATGATTACAAAAAGTTGAAGTCGAACATGGAAGAAACCACTTGATTACGGGTCAATGATGGGAACCGTTAACAAGTATGATGGAAATCACCAATGATGACAATGACACCCAAGATATCATAGTACATCTTGACGAAATGCAAATAGATGAGTTGATGCCAAACATCTGCGAGATCGTTTCATCAGAGGTCAATGATGAAAACCTACCATTAAGGCATGCAAGTACCAAGTTATGAAGGTTGGTTTCTAAGCCTAATTCCTGGGTAATGAGTTGAAGTCGACGGGAATAGACTCATCGAAGGAGGGCCATGATGAATCCCACATCGTCGGCACGAAACCGACATAGGAAAGTGATGTGAAGTAATGAATCAGATTAGTATGGACTGACACAAGGGCATGAAGGCTGACAATATTGCAAAAAGTTGACTCAGGTTAACACTTATCCCTTGAGCATATCATGGCATGAAATATAACTTGGCAGTAACGATTTTACAAAGGTAACAACCAAAAGGTGGCATTACTAGAGTTGAGAGATTCATTGGATGATGCTCAGATGAGAGATGACTCATGATTGTAGTTATGACCCAGATATATAATGAATACCAAAAAATGAGACAAGATATGGACACATGCCATGTTCAAAGGTAATGACTCACAGGCTGCCAAAAAGGTAAACTCGGCTTATTCCCCCCATTTTTCCCATCATGATTGATGAGTACCCCTTTGTTTTTTAATGAGCTTGAGGAGGATAACCGATGCTCGATATAGCTCATCTTTAGATGAGTCCAACCTTGCACATATTACGAACCCAAGGAAGGAGAGGCTCGGTTCCATAAGGATCCTTCAATGTTTTATTTCACGAGTCCAAGGAAGGAAAGCTCAATGATTTTTCATGTTTAGGGAGTGTGAAATAACCTAAAGAGGACTCCAAGATTTGACTTTTTTGTAAAGTTAGTCCCCAGACCCAAAAAAGTATAAAATAATGTCTGGAAAAACTCTCTTAGTCAAAGGTTGACTAAGGTGTGCCTTTTTCGTAAATAGTCTAAATGGTCCGAAAAAGGGATAAAGTACCACCGAATAGACAACCTTTCAAATACTTTTACAGGTGTGAAAGAGACAAGTTCACTTGGTAATCTTTTCTTATTTAGAGATTATAAAAAGGGATTAAACAAAACTCCAGCGGGGTCCTTTTTCGTGAATTAATCCCCCTAGTCCGAAAAAGAGATAAAATAATACTAGGTTGATACTTTCCTCATTGTTTTACAAGCACGAGTAAAGCATACTAAGTTGGACACTGTTTACTTAAGTTTAACAAGCACGACCCAAGTGTGAAAAGCGCTTAGAATCTCTTTCATATTTCAGAGACAAAGCACGAAAGAGAGAAAGTGAGCTAAAAAAGAGTCAAATAAACAACTCCATCGATGTGAACAACTTGGATGAACTTGTCGGAACCTGGTAAAAAACCCTACAAAATAACATTAAGAGATAATAGATGTGAAAAATGCTTTAAAAAAAGGTCATTAATGCGAAAGCAGGTAAAAAATAACAAGTTTCATTATAAAAAGAGAGTAAAATGTAAAACTAGTCATTTTTACCTCAAGGAGATTCTTTACCTTGGTTGGGAGCAAAACTTCAACCGAAGATATTGGGAGATCCAGGGCACCATTTGAGTCATCGTTCGAAGCAGGTTAGTCATCTTACTCTGCTCTTTCATTTGATATTTTATTTTTGTGATTTCACAATGTTTTGAGGTGGAGGTAAGCATCCTAGGGCACAAATTTTCGTGCCCTCGCTATCTCGCGAAGCGCAAAAATTCCAATATTTTTCGCATTATGGGGCATGGCGGGGGCACGAAAATTATCATTTTTTGCGTTTCCTACAACTATCGGTGCGGGAAAATACGCAGAGTGAAATTTTGAAATGCTTGCCCCCATATCATTTGGCAAAAAATGGGTTCAATTCTCTAATCACAGGTTCCTTTGATGATTTCTAGGAGTTTCCAAGAGAAAAGAGCGAGAATGATTGAGTGGAAAGAAAGAGAGCATGAATGGAAGGATCGAGATGCCCTCAATGATGATAACACTTTATCTGCACTGAGAGAGTATGGATTGTTGAATTTCTTCAATACAAGAGGAATCCGGAAACAAGGGAAGCTTCTAAACCACATAATAGAAATGTGGGAGCCGAATCTACAAGCTTTCCGTGTATGGGAGCACATCCTTTAGATAGAGCTTGAGGATATATATTTCTTGACCAATCTCTCTAAGAGAGGGGCATGAGTCAATTTTTATAGACATCGTATCACTGAAGAGAGCACATAGGACTATATAGCCCATTTTTGCAGACAAGGATCCTATAAGAAAAGTGGGAAAGTACTCATAGCCGATGTGTTAGATATTCCCTTGAGGATGATTTTGTACACTCTCACCCGAGTGGATGGAAGTGTAGGGGCTCATCATGCTACCAAGGCTCAAATGACTTATTCCTTGGAATGTCTCGAGCCAAATTTGTTCAACTAGTGTGAAGGGGTTCTGATCAATATCAAGGATCAAGTCACCAAATGTCATAATGGAAGTATCAAGCAATTTGGATACAGGAATATCCTAGTCACGTTTTTCTAAGAGAGGGTCCCATTACTACTCTCGTAGATAGAGATGGAGTGACTATGTTGGGCAGCTCGGTGGGCCACAAGTCCTAGCATTCGGTGAAAACTTATTTTCCTAGTTAGAGGAACATATCGTGATTATTGAGGATTATCCCTACGTCGGGGTAGACTTCTGGGGAAACATTGACTTGGATTTTCCAGAAGATTATGACTGGGATGAGTCAGGTATGTGACCTTTAAAAATGTTTTTTGAATTTGAGGCAGGGGAATTTCACAATGTAGAGAGGAATCGCGAGGGCTTGACCATGGGTATCCCTCCGATTAGGTTTCCCAAGGTCCCCTATCATCTCCAGAAGCATACCGTGGGTGTGCCAGAGTGTATTGGAAGATTAGTCCGCCGTGATGCTTGGGTGTTAGTATGCTATCAAGATCATCATGCTCCTCATGATAAGATGTCGGTAGTAGCTCTTTTTTAGCATTAGCATCATTTACACAATATGTAGGTAATAGTGCCAATTTTTGTATAGACGGTGATCCTGATTTTGTTTCTTGACGCATTTTGTGACATGATCAAAGAATTTTTTACATGATATATACATGTATCTATCTCTATTCTTTATCTATAATGATTTGTATGTTACATTTTTACATGTTTTTTCATGATGACATTGATTATGTATGAGCTAGATGCCAATTCAACATGTAGTTAGCTAATGAATCAACCACTGTGTTCAATTGCCTTGGTATATGTTGATATAAAATATAATCAAATGATCTTTCAAGGAGGTGTATCCTTAGATATAAGTGAAGTAATATAGGTCCGTGAACGGTATAAATGCGATTTAGTTGAAATACCACGAGTTGAGAGTCTAGGTAGACTATGAGATGGTGAATTCCAAGAGAAGATACTTCAGTTAGAAGTCCAATAATTGCATGATATTGCCCTATGTTATTCATTGCGGGGCCTAAGCAGATTCCACCTAAGGATATCAACTCGCCAGTAGGGGAATGCAGTACCCATGCTGCAGAAGCGAGATTTTGGGTATGTCTACTAGCATCATCTGTGAATCCGAAGTATGTTGATATCTTCGCATGAAAGCACAAATCGAGATAAATAATTGTGAATGAGACAGGATCCTAACACACAAAAAGAAATCAAAATCATACTATAAATACACTATATACAAAATGCTTATGTAGGATGACCCTATGCATAAAATATCTTCAGGTAAATCCCATTACGAGGCTCTCCCAAAGGTATGGCATCGCGATCAACTAGCTCATAAGCTCCTTTCTCTAACACTCGTTTGATAACATAGGGACCATACCACATTGATTCTAGCTTGACTTTACCTATTTTGTCATGCATTTGATCACATTTTGTCATAGTGAACCTTGTCTCGCTTTTTGTGAGCCTCATTAGCAAGCATGGCGTCGCGTCGAGTTTCATCAAGCTTAGTTAAGTATAGGAATCGTTCTTCCTCGACGGAAGTGTTTGGCAAGAGTTCAACAGCCAGTTTGAGGGATGGAATTTCACATTCAATCGAGAGGTTGGATTCCAGGTCGCAGACCAATTTGAATGGTGTGAACACAGTCACATTTTTTATGGAGGTCTTATAGGCCTAAAGTGTCGAGAGTAGTCTTAAGTGCCAATTTGATTTATGGGTCCCCACCATGCATTAGAGAGATTTTGAGGTCAAAAAAGGGCCTCCTAAGAGATGTACTACAAAAATATGAGATATATTAAAATATTATGAATTGGGGGTTTTATGGGGTAGGTATATATGACAAGTCACCTCCCGCACTATTTTCTATGCACAATATAAATAACCATGGTTGAGTTACTTTTCAAAATTCATTAGAAATAAAATTAATAAAATAAGTCTACATTGATGTGACTAAGATTCATTGTAAATTCCCAAAAATGTATTGTCCTTTAACATTTATTTGTCTTGAACTTGCAAATGAAATTAAATAATAAAAAACATTTTTAAGAGTTTTTTTTTTAATTTTATGTTGACTTTTTATATTTAGTACTTTTCTTATAAATTTAATAATGTAATTTAATTGAGAATTTATTTACATGTAAAATGTCAATAATATTATTATAATCCACATTGCATTATTATTATTATTATTATTTATTAAATCTATTATTATTCTTTATTAGTTTGACATTATGTTATTAAATAGAATGGAGTGAATATATAATTTAAAATTAAAAACATAAAAATGATAATATATTATTTTATAAAAAAATGTGAAAGGACTTTCTTTATGAATTAAGAGTACTTCACTTGAAAATGACAATAATATTATTTTATGTGAAAGTGTGAAAATACATTCATTATGAGTACTTTACTTGAAAATGACAATAATATTATTTTATGAAAAGACTATCATTATGAGTACTTTACTTTATGACTTAAAAGTACTTACACCACTACCTTGGTTAACTATGTGTTTTCATCCACCATAGAAAATTTGACAAATAAGCATTCTTAACTCATGCAATGCCACCTCACCAAGGGGGATGATGTCATCTACTAGAATGTGATTGGTTGTATTTTATAGTACATTTTCTTTGTTTTGAGGCCCTTTTCTGACCTCAAAATTTCTCTAATGTGTTGGATCATTTTTTTCAAGGCTTTATTGATTTCCTCTACTTGTCCATTTTCCTGGGGGTAATAAGGGGTTAAGTTTTCGTGACGAAAACCCAATTTGGTACTTAGTTCAGCCATCATATGATTCCTGAAATGGGAACCATGATCAGTTATAATGGCTTGAGGGACTCCAAACCGTGCTATGATATGATTGAATATGAAGAGTGTTGTCGATTTTCCATATTCAACATATGTAGGCATAGCTTCAACCCACTTGGTAAAATAATTAACTGCTACAATGACATAACCATGCCCCCCAGCTGAAGTAGAATTACAATGCATGAAATAGATACCCCATTTTGCAAAGGGGCCGACAGCAATCACAATATGCAGTGGAGCTGGATGGGAGCGCTTCTTGGAGTGAAAGAATTGACATGGGGCGCACTTATTGACCGCTTCAATGCAATCTTTGAAGATGGATGGCCGAAAGTAGCCTACGCGCAAAATTTTCTGGGCTGTAGCCATCCCCGAGAGGTGGTCGCCATAAGCTCTAGAGTGGCATTCATTAAGCATGCATTCAACTTCATCGATATTTAAGCATCGATGCAAAATGAAATCGATACCACGAGGGTATAAAGTGTCACTAGTGATGAGGTAATATTTGGCGTGGTGTCGGATGTGACGTTGCTCATCTGGATTAAGAGAAGACCGAAATTGATGGGTTTGGATATATAAAACAATGTCTCTGTACCATGGATCAATCGTGCCAATGAGGAACAATGACTCGTCAGGGAGAGAGTCAATGGGATCAAATGGGTCATTGACATCAGGTAGAGCACATATGAGCTTAGCAAATACCAAAGATTTTTTGGATTTCGCTTTTGCAAACTCCAAGTCGAACTCTTGGAGGACAACAATCCAATGGGAGTATTTTCCCCCTAGCACTTGACGCTTTAGGATATAATACATGGGGTTAAAGTTGGAAATAACTATAGTCTGGCGGAGAAAAATATAATTTTGGAATATCTGGACAACAAAAACGGTTGCTAGAGCAAGTTTCTCCACATGTGAATAATGTGTTTCCGATTCGATGAGACTCTTACTGAGATATTAAATGGCATGTTCTTGACCACTACCATCTTCTTGTATTAACACCATCCCAATAGTGGAAGTAGAGTCGGTGAGATATAAAATGTAATCCTGTGTATAGTTGGGGGGTTGTAACACAGGAGCATTTGTCAAGGACTTTTTCAAATTATCAAAATATTTTTTAGCTTCATTATCCCAAATGAAGGGTACATTCTTTTTTAGAAGTCTCATATAGCCCTAGGTGATCTTCGTGAAATTGAGACGAAGTAGTGCAAAAATTTTGCGTGCCCTTACATACTTTGGAGTTATGGAATATCAGTGGGAGAGGGTAAGGATAAAATAGCTTCAACCTTTAATGGGTCGATGAAAATTCCCTCTTTGGAGACTATGAAACCTAATAATTTATCGGCTTCAACACAAAATACACATTTGTGAGACTTCAAGCAGATGTTGTAGTGGCGACATCGTAGAAATATGGCACTCAAGTGCTATGGGTGATCTTCTCACAAAGTAGAATGAGCGGGTAAATCATCCAAATAAGGTTCCACAACATGTTTGATATCATGAAATGCGTAAAGACATGGCCCGTTGAAAAGTAGCCCCAATGTTTTTTAGGCCAAAAGGTAGCTTTCGATATGCGAAGGTTCCCCATGGGCAGATAAAAGTTGTCTTATGCTGGTCAGCTGGAAGTATCTCAATCTGATTATAGCCATAGAAGGAATCCATGAATGAAAAGATGACACAGGCTCCCGGCACAGTTATCGATAATTTGGTCGATGAAGGGGGTTGGGTAGTTGTCCTTAGGAAAAGCTTTGTTCAGGTCCATATAATCAACACAAAATCTAACTGTGCATTGTTTCTTAGAGACAGGAACGATGTTAGACACCCAGTCTATCAGTGGGACAGGATAGATAAAACCAGCTCGAAGGAGCTTTTCAACTTCTGCCTTAATGGCTGAAGTTTTTCTGGGGTGAACAGGTCATAGTTTTTGCCAAACATGTCATGCACCGAGATAAAATATAATTTCAAGAACCACAATAGAAGGGTCTATTGCCAACATTTCTTCATAACTCCATGCAAAAACATTGCGGAACACCTTAAACAAGGTTGTGTAAAACTCCACTTAAGTGGGTCTATAAGTTTGGCCTAGGTGGATGTGTTCCATGATACCAGGTTTCACGGATATGTCTATAGGAAAAGTTTCCATAATATTAGCTAGATTTCCCTCCGAGAACATGGTGTGAGCGAGGAGGGGAATTTGAGGATTTTGGACAACATCATGTGAAACAATGTATTTGGTATTGGGGTCTACTGCATGGATCGTAGGAAAATATGATTGATGATGGTGATCTTTCCATGGAGGTTCGTCGATGCTCATGATTTCCATGATAGACTCGTTAGAGGGAAAAGTCTGTAAAAGGGAATCAAAAGAGGGAAAGGATGAATCAATCCAAGACGGAAGAGGTGCCATTGGATGGTGGTCAATGGAATCGATACAATCAGAAGCAGATTGAATCGCATGATAGGTTTCTTGATTTAAGTTCAAATGCATGCAGTAACCAATGGTTTTGTACTCAGAGGGACTCGCTACAACCTAAGAATCCTAAGGTTCATGGGATTTAAAGGTATTGGAAGAGAACATGTTGATCGAATAGACTGGCGGTGAAAGATCCAGGAAGACTCTGATGATGGAAGAGTCCTTCAAAAGGCCAACACCAATGTCTTCACAGTGAGTTGAGATTGTGTCAACGGTGGGACATTGTTGGTGGTGTTGGAGTGAATATCCGATCTGCAAAAATCCAATTGATCAATGGTGACAATTTTTCCTTGATGAGGAAATTGCACCAAGCAAAAAACTAATGATGCTACTACGATCATGGCATAAAACCAGTTTTGGCTGAGTAGGATATTCTAATCCAATGGAGAATCTACAATTTCTATGTGGATGGATACAATTTTTCCCCCTAGTTCGACTGCAAGTGATTGTATGAGTCCGTAACGTTGGAAACCACGGTTGTCGAAGGATTTTAAAGTGGTAGGAGATTGAGTTACCTCCAGAGAGCCAATAGCTCTCCAGCAAGACAAAGACATGGTAGAAGTGGAGGAACCTTCGTCCAAAATGGTACAATGGATGTTATTTCCACAAATCTTGGTATGAATTTGAAAATCCAATTGGTGGGAAATCCTTGGCTTAAAATATTCCAAATTAAACATAGTCGTGTTGGAAGTCTCAGGTTCAACGGCTCCAAGTGCTGACAACAAGGTTCTATGCTGAATAGGATAATGTTGTAGAGATTCAAGATTAGACATTGCACAAGGCGCTTGAGCTAAGACCTCGACAATATTGTAATTATGAGCAGCTCGTGCCCTTGGATTGAATGTCACTTTTCGAATGGTGGCTTTGGGTGGGCACAACATAGTGTCAGAAATAGGTCATTCGATGTGAAGAGGGCCAGTAGATGGAGGAGTGGAGGGAGAATCTTCCATAGGATATTTATCTTTTGAATTCCCATTTTTGTTTGAATTTGGAATAGAGTCATAAGTATTTGTTCTGGTGGATAAATGAACAGTCTCGTTACTCATCATGAGGATGTCGTGGTTTGTGGATGACTCTGGTTGAGTGGGGTCCTTTGGAGTGCCCCCTTGCGGGGGAGTGTGTGCGATCATTTTCTATTGTTGAGATGGGAAAGGATCAGTTAGCACTGTTGGGCGGGAAGAACCTTTCACAAATTTTTTGAATTCCTCACGATAAGGACAGTCTTTTGTATAATGGTCTTCCCGAAAAATAAGGCAGGGGAACTTATCTTTCCTTTTGGGTTTATTATTAGTATTGGTTTGTTGGGGTTTTTTATTTTCCTGCTGAGGAGAATATTTCTTGGATTTCGCTTTATTATTCTTATTTTTCCCTCTGGATTGTTGTGATGAGGATTGAACTGCATTCACCTCATAGGTCTGAGCAGGAGAAGTATTGTTTTTGGATGTAGCCTGATTTTGAAGTGGAGTTGAAATATTCTGTTGTCCACTAAATTTTGATACAGGCTGGGCCTTCATGGAACCAACTAAGCCATCAATAGGAGGTTCGGTAGCGGTAATGGATGGGTCACTGGTGGGGTGCGAAGAATGAGGTACCAATTCATATAAAATTCCATATTGGGAGTAATCCAAGTCTAGATACTGAGCATGACTGATCGATTGCTCTTCTGTAACAGCCCCAACCATTGCAACATCCCTAGAAATAGGTGGCAGTAATGATTTTCTAAACCATTCGGCCAATAATTGATCAGGGATATGAGCCTTAATCAGCCTTCGACGTCTCCTCCACTCATGAATATGATTTGAGATGTGAGTAGAGGTGTATTGTCACAACGAATTTAATAGGTCTGTGCCAGTTTCGTACAGAATGGGTAGTTGAAAAAGCGTAAAAAAATTGCATGGAAAGGGATTTGAAATCTCCGAAAGAGTGTTGTGGCAACTCAATATACCATTTAGCTTCCATCCCTATGAGTATGCATTGGAAGATCCATAATCGTATGGAATCATCCATCAATGAGTTCGAAGAACACAAAAGATAGAATGTCATAACGTGATTTTTTGGGTCTTCCCAATCGAATTTTGGGATATCTAATGGTAATTTGGCAGGAATAGGTGGCCAATGTGGTTCATTCCAAATGTGATCATTAATTAGTCTTGACAAATTGGGAAAGTCCAATGTTTCCAAGAAGGGGAGTTGTCTATTTGGTTGTGGGTAAGAATAGTATCGATGGGGCACTAGGATGCCTGTACGGCCCTACACTGCATATTGTTGCATATTCTACCCATATATGTTACCCGCGGGGTACTGTTGGAAGTTCTGTGGATTGGGAACCATGGAGTTAACCGGTTGTTGGTTGGGAATCAAAATATTTACCAATTGATTCGAAATTGTATTATACACCGGTTGTTGGAAGTTTTACATTGTGGGGTTAAATGGTGTAGATACAGGGGTGGTGGATCGTATTATACACCGGTTGTTGGAAGTTTTACATTGTGGGGTTAAATGGTGTAGATACAGGGGTGGTGGGACCCATGTATGATTTACAAATCCGTGTTTGGGGGGGTTTCCCATACTTTGAGTAAGAGGAGGCATCGGAGGAGGTGGAACCCATTGATTATTTGTTGCGCCTTGATTGAGAGGCAGTGTGGAAGGAGGTGGGATTCATTGATTATTTGTGATGCTAGGGTAATGTATCCCATTATACAAATTAGGGTTGGGGGTGTAAAGTTTTGAAATTGATTTGTTTTCCCCCTAGAAGGATTCTGGTTACCTACCGTATGTTTCCCCCCAGTAGGTGGTATTTGTTGTCCCCGTGAAGCAAATGGTCCTGGAGGAGGTTGAACACTGGGCCCACCTGGGACACCAATAAAAGGTTGACCTCAAGAGATGGTGTAAATCATGGCTAAATATTGACTTTCAATCACAATCGATGTTCCAACAGTGGGAATAGACGGTCTTCCAAAAGAAACATTAGAAGAGATTGATCGTGCATGTTGAGGGGCTACACTAGTAGTGTCGACTTGTGAAGATGAATGTGCACCAATTCTAGATGATATAGGTAACTAGGGGGTATTATGGTTTGTCCCCAAACTAGGAAGGTCTCCAAAAGAGCGACCAAGCATTTCACTTGGTAGAATAAGTGGGAAAGGTCGAAGGGGAGTTTCTGGGGTTAACTGCATAGGTGCTGGAAAAGTACGGAAATCATTTAGGGCTTGGCCCATAGTCGTGTTCCATAAGGATGAAGATGGATAAAAGATGTTTTTCGTTCCCAATACATCAGGTAAAGTTTGGGAATAGATCCAATGTGTGGGTCCGAATCAACCTTCAAACAAAATACGATAGTTCGAATCATGGGAAGTGGATTGGGGGATTATCGAATCACAAGGATTTACCATTTCATATGTAGACGACAATGAAATTTTTTAGTTTTGGGGAACCATCATTTGTGTAGATCATGCCTAAATGTGTCCATTAACACACATTCGCGAGCTAAACTAGCGATTTCTGCTCATATGGATTCCATAATTTCGTGGCCCATAGGAATTTTAGGGGTTGGCATTCTGAAAGTTCTTCTACTAGAATATTCATATTGGTAGCTAGGCATAACAGAGGTATCAAGAATAACATGTGGTGTCGTCAACTGTACTAATAGTTGGTTAAAATTTGCAGCTAATTGAATCGTCATAGAAGGGAACAGATCAGATTCCTCAATAATTTCAATATATCCTTCAGGAAGATCATTTTGTGATGGCATCTCCGGGGATTTGCTAGTTTCAAGAGTAAAAATAACCTTTGGAGCGACGTTAGCTTCTACTGTGACTCTAACTTCTGGTACGACACTAATATCAGGTGCTATGTTAACTTTTGGTGTTGCACTAACTTCTAGTACTACACTAATTTCTAGTGGTGTGGGATTTTGTGATACCGTAGCAATTGGTGGTGTCATACTGGTGTGTTGTGGGACAGTCTCTCGAGTAGTTGGTCTGCTAGTAGGGAGGTGGGAATGCGTGAAGGTGGCGATCAACTACTTCTAGGTGTGGATGGTTCGGGACTCATCCCTTGCAGTCTTAGTCATTTCCTCAGATCCTCCATGGAACAGGACTAAGTGATGTGGGTGAAGTCTCGCTTAAAAAAGAACTCAAAAACCCTCAGGAAATCAAGAGTGCAAAAGGGGAGCTTGAAGAAAAAAGAAGCCACATAGGCCAAAAATCAAGCTCAAAAAACTTTACTGTGCCTGATGTCACGACAAGCGAGTAATAGCAAAGAGGCCAGAAATCCAACAAGCAGTACTAAAAAAAAATACCCTATACAAGGTATAAGAGCAAGCAATCCTCCTATCTATGATATTTTGACCTCAACATATTGTATCCTACGTAAGGCGATGAAATCCAAGTCAGGCAATACGAAATGAGAGACCAATAAAGATTAAGGGATGTCCCTCAACCGAAAGGGATCCTGGGTAAAACAACCCTAGAAGGATGGCCACTAGGATACCTCGTTCATGACAGGTTTGGGAAGGTTTCCTGGAGCTTCTGCCTTTTGTCCCTTGTACAACCAGTATAGAGGATGAAAAATACAATGAAGACAAGGGATTGATGTCCTTAGGCGCTAAGTGGAGTGCAGTATTCCACAAATTCCATCTAGAACTAGTCCCCGCTTCTTACCCCCATGGGACAAGAGGCCCCCCAACAAATTGGTTTATAACCATGTCAACAAATACCAGA
Organism: Larix kaempferi; assembly: GCA_027924585.1. Taxonomy (NCBI): domain Eukaryota; kingdom Viridiplantae; phylum Streptophyta; class Pinopsida; order Pinales; family Pinaceae; genus Larix; species Larix kaempferi. The sequence continues at coordinate 17,348,891 of BSBM01000123.1, read as the reverse complement.
GGATTTTAGCACCCTAAGAGAAAACTACTATGTCTCAGATGTAAAACGACAAGAGATAATTATTTGGATTCCTATCCCCGATGCCCTACCTAGCTACCATGTTATTTTAATTCCTCAAATGAGGTTAATGTTTGTTTAGTTAGGGTGTTGAATTTTAGAGGTTGTTGTTTTACTTAAGGGGAGCAGAAATGTAACTTGGTGGTGTGTAGACTCGACTCAAACCATGCAAATTGGGATGAATTATGCAAGTACTTTTTTCCTTCAATAAACTTGTAGCTACGAAAGGGAGAGTTCTTTTCGTTCCCAAATGTAAGAGACACAAATGCAACTTTTTGAGAAAGAAAATATGTACTTTTTTTTTTTTTTCAAATTATGTGCCAAATCAAACTATGAAACACTCTTTCACACCAAATACATCCAAAAACAAGTAAACAAAAAAACAAAAAATTGTTTTCTTTTTTGCTTCACATGAGCCCAAAATGACAAGTAAAAAGAATATTCTTTTAATTGAAAAAATGTTTTAACATTAAGTGAAGAGGGAAAAATATTTTGAAAAGTTTCCAAGCAATTTCAAAGTTAAAAAATGCATAGATTCTTCACAAAATAATATATTTCCAATGATCTTCTTCACGTATGCAAATAAATATGCAATAATTTCCTTGATTTTAACAAAATGTAAGAAGCAGGTGATCTTTGCAATATCTAAACCAAGAAGTCTATTAGAGGATCAAATCCTCCTTTTCATTTTCACTCAAGAAATCCAAATCGTATAAATGTAAAATCAAATCAACCAACCAATCTTTTAGACCTTCATACTAGGAGTAGAGGAGGTTGCAAGCTATCAGATCAAATTGAGAAGTTAAAGAAGGTGATGAAATGATAGGGGTGGCTATGATATTCCTCCAACTTTCAACACACTAGTGAAATTTTCAAATTCACTCTACAATCCAAATGAGGGCTAAAAGAAAACCAAAAAGTAAAACCCGAACGGAATCGCACAGAGCTGATCAATATCAGAAGGTAGAAAACAAGTCAAAATAAAAAGCCAAACACCAACCAGGTAAAAAACCAAGTGCCAAAGTGAGTTATAGGGAATTTTCACTCCCTGGAAGACCTTTCAGGCACAAAAATCAAGAATTTTCACGCTCTGGAATATTGGGGGGGTGTGGAAATTTGGTAATTTTTGCTCTGTGATACACAGAGAGTACGCGGATAGGTCCTGTAAGATGAAAAAGTGTGAAGATCTGAGATTTAAATTATCAATGTATGGAATTCTAAAAGTCAGAGAACCCAAAAATGAAGACCAGGTGACAAAAAATATCAAAACTAAGTCTTTTTTAGAGGTATGAGATCAAATCTTAAGGATTCGATGGAAAATTAAACATGGGAAAGTCCCTAGCGGAGTCGCCAATTTATGTGTTAGACAACTCTTCCTACGGATAGTTAAACTCTCTCACGGATGTAATTGAACCTATAGATACTTAATCCATGACAAAAAAACGAATGGTGATCTTATTCTCCTAGATATAGCACAATGCATAAACTATTGAACATAGAAGAGAAAGGAAGAAGTGAAACTTACCTTCAACTTGTAGGTTGTCCTAGCTCCAGCCCCAAGTTTGATCTTCAAAGCTTGAACCTGTTAACAAGACAAAGGACCAAAACTTCCAAGCAAATAGATGTATTGATCTAGATCTAATCTACAACATATCATGCATCAACACAAGAAAGAAGATATGGGAGAATAATCCAATTTATCATTAAGAAAGCCAAAGAAGCAGATTACAATATTATACCTTGATGTCCAAGATGATAGCATCTCCTTCCAAGCTCTAAGCTCTCCTTTTCTACCTCTGCAAGACTCTTGAGATCATAAGTTTGATGCCTCCAAAGTTCTCCCCATAGCTCATGGATGGCCTTCTTCTTATAGGATTTGGGAAGCCAACCGCTTAAGAGAATATTATGGATGTAAGTTAGGGATATGTGGATCAAGGATCTGAATCATGCCAAAGAGGGTAGGTGAGGTGGGACTCGAAAGGAAATCTTATCCCATGAAAATCTCTTCGAAATGCAAGATCCAACAACCAAGGAGAATGGTTATTCATGGATTTCCGTGCACCCATGACTAAGAAAGGCGCAAAAAGGTTGTAAGTTTCACACCCCCATAGGTATGCAAAGCGCAAAAATGTTGTATTTTTGCGCCTTGCCCCATTAGAAAGGCCCGAAAATCCTTCTAGGATAAGCTTGGTGAAGTGGCATTCGACCCCTAGGTGTTGGATTTGCCTCCAAGTATGACTAGGGAGCGGACCAACATGATAAAAAATGTGTCTCGGCACTCCTAGGAGGTATGAACATCATGGTCCTCATGGTAATATGGCATGAATACTCTCAATGGTACATGGAGTGACAATTTGAGGTATAACACCACTATCCAATTTTTGTTTTTTAGTTATTTTTATTTTCCTAATCCCTAACAAGTAAAGATTGTATTAGCCTTTCTAACCCCCCTGGAAAAATCACATAGCACCAACTCTATTTTGTGTTAAAGTACATGAAATATCAATACTTATATTTTGTCAAAACCTTTAGAAAAATTAGGGAAAATATTTTGTAGATTCAATTAGGCATTGATTAATAGGTTTAATCATTTTTTTATAATAGTCCTTTCTACCACTAGCATGTACCTTTACCTCTATCCTATTCCTTTACAAAACTTTAGAAAAACAAATTGTAGGTTTTTATAGGTTCACCTAGGCATCAACTAAAAGGTTTAAGTGGATGTTATAGTCCATGTGGGTAGGGACTAAAAATTCATATAATGATCATTCAAATACTTCAAGAAAATATTATATACATAAATGTTAATAATATATCACAAGTCTTCAAGTAAATATCACTGACATATACAACCATTCAAAAAATAATATTTTCCAAAATAGTCATTGAAAAACTTGTGAGAGAATGACATTTATACTGAAGATGGAAGCACAAATGAAAAACACTCCTAGTGAAATTGAGTGGTGCTTATTACATATACCCTACTTACCCCAATCTAAATATTCTCCATTATCACTAAAATAATTAGTTATAGTGTTGTCAAACCTGTGATTATAGGTGAAGAAAAATCTCGAGGCCTTGGAACAAGCAAAAAAATATCTTAGAGAGATGTGCTAAGCCAAGCCACTAATGTATCATTGGATTGATATTTATGTCATTACGAATATGATTTGTAGGATCTTAATAAATAAAAGAGAACCACGCTACATTATCAACAATTTTATATAGTTGCAAGCCTTTTTAGAGGGACATAATATATGTGTTGATGTTCATGGGTATGTCAATGTTCTTGACATGCACACTATAAGTTTATCCAATTCATTTTTTGCAGAGCCCATAATCCTTGCATGCCCAAAATGAACTTTTGAAGCTCCATCAAAATTTTAAAATGATCTTTCATTACGCCTCGTTACCTGGAGAGGTCATTGAATCGTCGATATTTAATTGTGCTATGCTACTTGCATGGGTTTATTGAAAATTGATTCTCCTATTTGCTTTGATTCCTACAAGGATTATCATAGATATACCTTTCATGTTTTTCCACCAATTCGTTCCTTTTCGAATGTTAAACATTCAATGTTACCTTAATTGCAATGACGATTGCTACCTTTCGACTTAACATACCCAATCATCACCAACATGGCATGAGATGAAATATTTCTGTCATTATTTCATTGTGATTTAGAGGATCATTTTAATTCACCTAGTTGCTCCACACTTGATCATATCTCTCACATAATCCATTTGAGACCACTCTTTATTAAGCTTTGATACCAATGGTTAGGAAATAATAGAACACATGAAAGCATATAAGAAGCAAGCACACATAATGAAGATGAATATTTTTATCTTAGCAACCAAAATTCGGAAAAATTGACAACAATAGATCTATTACCCTTGACCAATCCATCCAAGGCATGACCAATCCGACCATCATCGACCACTCCTAGGGCATTTATAATGGAGTTACTCAAGCCTTTAAGTAGGATTCATCACATGAAATACCGTTGGACACCCAAAACCATGCAGTTGTAAACCACTAACCATAAACCCATCTTTGACTCTTTAACTGAGTCAAGGTTAACCTAACACCAAGGTTGGCCAATTCCCCCGATTGATCAATTTTTGTCTAGATTTTCAAAGAGGAATACTACCGTCCTCTACCCATTTTCATAAACCCAACGAATGATGAATATAACCCAAAATTTTTAAAATCTCTTTTGCATAATGTGGCCACAAGGCTAGTTGTTTTACCATGTGCAAAAATAATTCCAGAAAAGGATAGACATTCAATTGGACTAACATCCTATCCCATAATTTGATAAATCTTTTTCAAAGGTAAAAAAGTTTGAACTTGATTCTCCTTATGAACTTTACATGTATTATTACTTGATGAATACCATTTACACCAATGATGAATTTTGAGGAATGGCTTGATGTTGCACACCGAGCCCCTACTATACATTTATTGTAAACTCTTGTGGAAGCACAAATATATGAGAAAATTTACTTGCATTTGTGTTCAATTGTTTTCACACTTATATGATCTTATATTGCAAGGATGCACCTAGATTGACCAAGGAATTCATGGTTTCATTAAATGGAATTGGAAACTAGTATGTGGATGAGCACTCTACTTATATCTGAGCATATGGGGAGACCACGCCACCTCATTTGTTACCCAATTTTGTTCTAAACATGTTGGTTATAATGGAAATCACCTATCAAATTATTCTCAATGATTTTAATGTGACCTTAAGTAAATCTCATAAAAAATCATCCTACTTATACCATGTATATTGGAAAGTATGCTCTTGGTAATTCCATTTTTTTGAGATGGAATCCCATGCCATTCATGAATAAAGTTTTAGGGAAGGAAGGTTCAAAAGGAATGAACCTAATTCTATGTTGGAGCATCATTCTAATGAAGTGGGATTTTTTTTTTTTATAAGTATGAGGATTGGGAATGGGATTCAGTAAGTAGGAAATATGATAGTACATGAGTTCAGATTGCGGGATTTAGTACTCTAAAATATGGAACTAATATATTGCTTAGTATATAAGGTCAAGGGGTATTTTTTATATATTAAAAACATGTAGATATCAGGCGGGTTTATAATTATGTATCTAGGGGGTTGAATAGGGAATTGGAGGGTTTGAAAAGGTATTATATGTCCAAGTTTGTGTACATTTGAATGTGTGTGAAGTCAAATTAGTGTTTGAATAAGTATGATATGTGTGAAGGTGGTGTGAATCCAATTGTGTTTGGAGTTATATTGGTGTTTGAAAAGGTATGGTTTGTGATTGAATGTGATGCGAAGTTGATTGGAATGATTATGAATGAAGTTGACTTGTGTTTAAGGGATTGTTCATCATCTTGAAATATTTTCTCTCAGTGCGATTTCATAATTGACCTTGCAAGGTTTCTAGGGATTATAAGATTTGTGTCATGTCACCATAATGAGGGTAAAAATTGTTGATTTTTGTAGCATCATACATGTACTTCTACATAAGTCAGGTTTGTATCTCTTTCCTAAGTTTAATTTAGGAAAAGAACATTATTAACTTGATGTTGTCTAATGACTAAAAAGTGGCTTAGGACCCATGGTATTTGACAACCCATAGTATTGGCCCAAGGTATTTTGGTCATTGAGATGTTATAAAAAAATCCTAAGGAGAAGAGGTGACACAACATCCACACAAAATGAGTGAGTGAGATCTCACTGAGTGGGTGGAGCATGTTTTGTATATTTCTTGGGAGGGCTATATTGTTGGTTTTTACTGTGTTTTTCGCTGCTAATTTGTTAGAGTTCATTGTATTTATAGTTAACCATTTTAAGTAAATTATTTAAACTTGAGATCGGATGTGGGCTCAGAAATCAATATGGTATCCGAGCAAGTTTACCTCTTAGGGAAATCTGGTTTGACTAGAAGATTTATGAAGAAATAAAAATGACCGTACGACCACAATACGACCCCGGTCTATTTACTACATTTGTTCACTGTAGAAGATCGATCCACCAGAATGAAGAGATGCCAGACATGGATGTATCCATTGGCTCAGTCAGAGGCATGGGATGAGTGAAGAATCGGTCGACAGAGTAAGCCGCAAAGATCATGTGTTGTTGCAGGATGGTAGATGTCGGGTAATGCACAGGTGTTGGGATCAGTCGGATCCGTCAACTCTATGGACATAGATGGGAAGTCGGAGAATTGTGTGTTGGGACGTGGCAGTGCGAATGTAGCCACCGAAGGATCAGAGTAAGCTCAACTGCAGTAGGGAGCAGCATCGGGTGGAAAGAGACTCGTGTGCAATAAGACGTGTGGGAAGTAGGCTCGAGTTGCAGCAAGATATCAAGGGTCACAAAGTAGTTCACGCAGCACAGAGGTAAACACGGACATGGCCGACGTGGAAGTAGCACAGGCTACGATGGAGCACGGGAGATGGAGGTCGAGCGTGGATCGGGCTCGGGAGGGGCCATAGGGAATAATGTCGATTCCATGGAAGTTGGGAGAAGACAAAAACTACAGCGGCAGACGGGAGGTAGAGTCATGTGGGCATGAGGACAGAGCTGTGAGAGAAGCACAACCGACGGTGGAGCTGCAAACGCCAGCAGGGTGGATGCGACCAACGGTAGATGGATTGAGCTTTAGAAAATCACATGGAGGAAGGAGATGAAGTTGAGGAATGGGTTCGACTGATGGAGGAGGCAGAAACCAAGAAGTGACATAGGGAGACTTGCAGCCAATTGGAGCAGTAGTGGTGGTGCTCTTACTGCATCATATCAGAATGACATTAGGATCAGCGGGGGCTAAATAGACGTGAAATATAGCCATCGGCTAGTGAAGTAGATGCAGTGGATGGAGGTGATGGCTGTAGCCGTATGACAAGAGATCGCTAGGACATAAGTTAAGCCACCATCCAGGAAAAGCCGAACATCTTCCAGGGAAAGCAATAACTGCTAAGGGTAGTTCGGACAGGGAAGGAGGCCCAAGGTCACCTAGAAACAGGCCCAAGCAGGGGCAGAAATACTTTCAATATGGGGATTAAACCTTCAAAGGGGAAAAGGGGTTGGTCCCTTCTAGTTCTTTCCGTACTGTCAAGACTAATTGGTATGAGTTGACATTGATGGATGCTCAGGAGCAGGAGGCTCCTAGGAGAACCGTTAGGAGGAACACATCTTCAAAGAAGATTCCAAAGTAGGTGGTAGCTAAGTTTTCCAGTTTAGAATGAGTAGCTACAACAATGGATGATGTGTTGGGATTGGAGATAGATCTAGGTGGATTTTCTTCCATAAGTACCTTCCTTTCTAAGAGGGAGTGTTGATTTTTTAGCATCAGATAGGTGCTTTTACATAGATCAAGTGTCCAGCATGCAAGAGTTGTCCAAAAGGCCTCTCTAGAAGCTTCCTTGAGGAGCAAGATACATTTTTATCTCTTTTCTTAGTCTAACATTGGAAAAACACATTATTAACTTAATGTTGGCTAATGACTAAAAAGTGACTTATGGCTTATGATATTTAACAACCCATGGTATTGGCCCAAGGTATTTTCGTCATTGAGATGTTATAAAAAGAAGCCTAAGGAGAGGAGGTGACACAACAACCACACAGAATGAGTGGGTGATATCTCATTGAATGGGTGGAGAAGGACTTACATCCAAGTGTGGGGGCCAGGGGTTGAGGAACGTAGCAAAGGGACAGCATAAAAGGTAGCATCCAAGTGATACGCTAAGCTATCTTGTTGTGTTTTGTATATTCCTCGAGAGGGCCATCATCCCAGGATGCAAGCACGTGATTTTTTCCTAGTTGGGGTTTTCCATGGTAAATCTAAAGTGTCAAATCCATGAAAAGTTTCATGTATTTTCCATTGCATAATTTGTTAGAGTTCAGTGTATTTCCAGTTAATAAGTTTAAGTAAATTATTAGAACATGATATCGGATCTGGGCTCAGAAATCAACAAAAATACAGAGGGGTATTAAAAATTTCATGGAAAAAGTGGATACCTAAGATATCTAGTGAAAATATGGTTTTTTTTAAATGTAAAGGTGTATTAGGAGGGGGGTTCAACAAAAACATTTTGGAAGAAATCCTTAATATGTGGTGAAATTAGGATTATTCTTTAATATTCTATGAACACATGTGTTATGTCGTATGTTTAGAAAGTGAATCCCCACAGGTATTGGGAGGAGGAAAAAGCATTAGAGGGATCCAAGACTTACAAGGAGGTGTAATAGAGGAAACTCGGAATTTAGAGTTCAAAAATAGAAGAGGAAGGTAGGAAAGGGAAAAAAGTTGTTTTTAAAGTAGCTAGGACACAAAATGAAATCAAAGAAGCTAAAATAATTTTGTTTCTAAAGAAACTAAGAAAGAAAAGGAATACATTGAAAAGGTTGGACAAGAAACATTGGCAGTTAAAAAAAAGCTCAAAAACAAGCTACTACTAACAAGAAATTGGAAGAAGAGAGGAAGAAACCCCAAGGTGATGAATATAAGAAAAATGATGAGGTAGATTCCAAATCCAAAAGAAAAAAAGAAGAATCAACGAGAGACACTACAATTCATCCTAGTAGCATCAAGGTTTGATCCAATTACTAAAGTATGCACAACTCAGAGGTTTTTCATAGTATGTTCAACAAGGATGATTACTAGTGGTGATGCAGTTGTACCCACACCTATAGAAGTAGCTGATTTAGAGTATTTTACATATGATAAAAATACCAAGCAGATTGTGAGGTGGTCCCGTAAATGAAGGAAAATTTATGTTGGCAAATATATTGTATTGACATCCAAACAATTTTTTTTAGTGTTAACCATACTGGACTAGAATCCCTAGCTTCTACAAGGATAGCATTTGAAGAAGTAATTGTTTATGTTGTTGGATCGATTATTAGGAAACTAGGGAAACAACAAAATAATATCACTAAGTTGGAAAATGATATATTACTGAACAGACTAATGTGACCCATTAGTTTGATGAATTATTCTATTGGAATATTGGATAAGTTGAACACTTGACATAGAAGGTTTTAGAAGAAAGAGAAAGTATTCCATAAGTAGATTGACACCATTATGGACATTCACAAACATCATTTAACCTATATCATTCATGAGAGAATGTTCAATTATAGTTTGATTTGTTATAATATTGAGAATATGCATAAACAAAAAACAATACATTTACACTAACATGTAAATCAATAGCAAAGATCTACTAGCCTAGCCTTCTATGTTGAACTTTGGTTATCATTGATGTCAACTAATGTCAAAGAGGATTTCAATTGATTCAGTTTGAGTCATTGATGTCAACTGATGTCAAAGTGGATACAACATTCCTACAGAAGTGTGAAGAAGTATATGGGAACCACTTTGAAGAATTGTATGCACAGGAAGTTCTAGGACACGGATTCCAGTGTGAAGAAGTATATCTAGAAGTTGCATCCATTCTAAAGGTGTGTGTCTATGGATACATAATACAAATTTAGTTCAAAGAAGTACCAGCGCAACAATCAAGTCCACCAAGTCATACTCACTGAAGGTAGCAGCCAAAGAATTGGTTGGATAATGGTACATGTGCATAAGCAGCCAAGGAGTTGGTTGATCAAATCATATAAGTGTGTAAGCATGTTGAAAGAAGTCTCTGGTATGTGCAAGAATTTCTTGGTTAAATTTTGGAAGTGCGCAAGTAGTAAGAAACAACAAATGGTTGGACAGTCTTGAAAGCACACAAGTTTAGCCAATCAGAAGATGCTTTCAGTTAGTGGAATGCATGCAAGATCCTAGAAGGGTACAGTGGTTGAAGTAAGTATATGAGAAAATTACAAATCCAATGGTACAGCAGATGCGCTAGTCCCACAAGTGATGACAAGGTAAAGGTCAAAGTTCCACCAAATACAAGTTGGAGTATGCGCAGATACTGTAAAGCATTAATGCACCAAGTGCGCATTACCCACAAGGGATGGTAAAGCAAGGGTCACAGACTCATCAAGTTGAAGAGCAAGGATGCGCACACACTTCAAAGAGATGGTACATCAAGAGCGCAAGGGTACACCACCAAGTTGTAAAGTCCCACTATGTTGTGGAACATGAAGGAGCAACACACACAAAGGATGACACATCAATAGCGTAGGAGATGACATGTGGAAAAAGTAGAATTTGTGAAATATGGATGAAACGATGCCATGACCAACTTGTGGACATACAATCCATGCAAGACCTGTATAAATAGAGATTCCAATTGGAGATTTGAAGTAATATTGATGGCGAGAGCATAAGAGCTTCAAGTGTTTGTTGCAGTTTGATATTCGGGGCATCAAAGGGTTCGAGAACATAACAGAATGATCTAGCGAGGAGCCGAGAGCACACATGCAACAGAATGTAGTTTTGATGGTGTGTAGTGTGATGGCGTAGATCTGTGACTGATGCGCAAGTACTGAAAGGAAGAAATATTGAAGTATGTGCAAGTGCATGATGTTTTGAAGGACATCATTACAGATGTCATGCCAATAGTCACAAATGTTGAAAGACAGAAGCACAGAGACATAATATAAATACATCAGATAATGCGCAGATGTCTAGATGATGCATCTAAGCAGAACTAACAGTGTGCAAAGTTGATAAGACCATCTGATGCGTGATGACAAACCAACAATAGGATCCAACGAGCGCATCATGTTACAGATGATCTGATACAAGTTTGTTAAACTGAAAGGACGAGTCTATTCATACACGGCATGTCATAGATTGTCTAAAAGAATGGCACTTATACAAATTAGATCCATCAGTAAATGCACAGTTCCATATGTTTCTAGTGCATTATTTCAGAACAACAAACTATCAATTGAAAGCATAGTAACAATTGGTGAAAGCAGAAGCCCCATAACAGAATGACAGAGCATACCTCAGTGAAGACTGCAGTATCAACAAGCACACAGTACATGAAGTAATACATCAACAAAAGTGTGAATTGAGAGGAATGAGAAGTCAAGTGAGTTGAATCTAGGCTTTCACATGACATTCAAGCATAGATTTAACATGCACATAGCCATCAATGGAACACAAAAATTGGACCAAACGTTTAGCCATTGTATTCATTCAATAGATGGTATACCTATACATGAAGAGAGAGGTTGGATCGGTTGTACCCACTCCAACTAATCTCCTTAACACACTAATTACATTATATTAATTATGATGACTTTCATGAGGGCCAAAGGGTCCCTCCAACATCTCCCCCACAAACAAAATGCTTCTTCGTCCCGAAGAGAGAAAGCATGCAGAAAGCAACCATAACTAGTGACTCGTCAACATCCGTCTTCAATCTTGTAGTGGTCTATCGAAGTCTCACCCTCTCACAAAGGCAGTCGACTACCCTAGTCGCAAGGAGGTCTCTTGGTTTAAAGCCTCACCCTTTAATCATCTGGTCGCCACTCTTGGCTCACGGAATCTAGGGATAGGTCTGTTGGCTCTTTGACTTTCTGTACCATCTTTCTACTTTCAACGTTTGAGGTCACATTTTAAGAGATGATTATGTATTTAGCACCAAGGGGCTTGGTCATTTCAAGTGTTCTTTTGTCATCATCTAGTGCTAATCCCTTCTTCTATGTGCTATAAGGTGGCTTCTGCTTCAATGTGGTAATCGTCAATAGCTTTTGTCGTGAGAGTGAAAAAAAATTCCTGCAAGACGGTATGCTGCCTACTCATGTGCATGATCTTGGTCGAGGCCGACTACTTGAGGTTCGACTGACTTGATGTAACAACCCTAGAACTGAAAAACATTTTATTTTGAGAAAAACATTGATCTGATTTTATTATAAAGTTTTTATGACCAAGGTGGTCAAGGATGACTGCAATTAAATATTTTTATTTTTAATAAATTTAAAAGTGGAGACACTCATCCATAGGGGACCATTGAAGAGTGTTCACTGACCCACTAGGAAGAATGAAACTGTTTAGTAGACGAGGAGACAAGTGGCAGCATCTAGAATCACTTACTAGCTGTTGCAGGAGGCACCCTATATTTATGGCCATAACTCTCCAAAGGTGGAGGAGCTGAGCAAGTGGCTCAATAAATCATATAACTGACCAAAGACTTAGGCAAGCAATGAAAGCCATCGAATTGAGCAGGAGGCTCACCATTTTTTTATTATTCCTTTCTCCTTGGGTTGGTTAGAAAACCTATCATGGTTTTGAGCACACAAGGAAATTCGATGAGGGGTAGCTAATTAATGATTTCCAGAGTGAGTCTGTCCATCAGTTGAGTACAAAGTAAGGAAGGATGGCAGGTCTTAAGGAACGTTGATGCCTTTGAAAAGGAAAGGTCTCCTACTCCTATTCGGTGTCTTCTTCATGGTGGTTCAGTGAATGGGATCAGGGGTCCCAAGCATTCAACTGAGTGCTTGAGGAATTTGGTTGGGAGGAACAGTCGCATGTGGATGTTGCCCAACTTTGTTGTTCACGTTTCTTCTTTTTCTTACTCTACTTGTTATTATTTTTTTATGAAATGGTTTATAATTTAACTGATCTTTGAATTATGATTTATTGTTTAAAAATGAAAATAACTACCTCTGTATTTTTCCTTCCACCCGAAGGTGGTGTACTCTAGTACAGGGCAGAATTTAAGAATAGATGTAAAAAATTACAGATGCACAGATAAGCACTGGTATTATTTCATTTACAAATTATTATCAAACATTCTTTTCAAAACAGATGATTTACTTGAAAACTGTTAAATATCGATGTAATGAAACATGTAGTTCAGGGTTTTAAAAACCAATTATATTTCAGTTTTGTTCTATTGCCCTAACCCCTAAGATAGCCATTCAAGGACCTTTCTGTGCTCTAAAGTATGTCGGATTTTCTTGCAATTTTAACATTAAAAGGACAAACAAATTTCTGTTTGAGTATTTCCAAAATACGGATGCTTTAAACACAACCAAAATCTTTTAAAAAGAACCAGCACATTTCAGATAACAACAAACAAGCATAGCCATCACATACATCTCATGACAAGTAAGCATACACATTGTTGCAGATAGTAGTTCAACATTTAAAACTTTGATAGATGTACAGGCAGATGCCCTCGCATCCAATCATAAAAACCTAGAGCATGGCATTTTATTTATAAACCCTAGAATTCAAAATTATATTACGACCTGAGCTGGATTGTAGAACTGTCGAAAGATCTTTTCCCCATAAACGAGTTACCATCACAGTTTATAATAAAAAAGGAGATTCGAACCGGGTTGGCTAAACATTGAATTAACCTAACTTCTATCATTTTAGATTGATACCCTACATCTCAGGCTCGGGACCGAGTCCCCACAGTTTCACATCCAACAAGCTACAACCAAAATGACGATTTTCTACTTAAGGGCGTAACCATACGAAATCAGAAGTTCTAACTTCTTAAGCTTTTCCTACCAAAAATTACGACAACAATAAGCAACTGCATTTTTATCCTTATAACCCTTTTAACATGGTCCACATTATCCAGTTTATCATAATACAGGAAAATAGAAGTAATCAGCTACCATGTATGAAAGCCGAGCATTAGAAACTTTACCACGACCAAATTTACACAGTTAAACCAACAAGCAAACACTGCAATGTCTTGGCATTTTCCAAACAAGCCGAGGGAACCAGCGACAAAGTTAACCAACCATCGAAACATGGCATTTAAATGTCCAACATGAACAATCCAAGAACCATTCCAAGAATGGTATGAGTGTTTTTTTCAACGAAACAAAATCATTTAAGAATTGAGACTAAACTGCAATAATCAACCGAGTTCGAATGAACAACCCCAACCAAAATGCATGCTAAACTTTTACAAAGACATGGACTCCAGCATAACTACCTAAGAGTGCGATAGACCCATACATCTAATTAACCCCTGAACGATCAAGATAAAATCTGTCTTCCTTTAACCCTTGTTACCACAGGTTGCAAGTTACCAAGATCTCCCATGGGGGACCAAGGGCTTACCAGGGGCGACCTCCATCCTTGGTTTCTTCAAAACCTCTCCTCCTTCCTGGATACCAGGAGCTTGCTGCCACAAGAAATCAAGAATCCGGTCAACAACTAGTTAAAGATGCTTATAGACGTTATCACAAAAGAAAAACCAAAGTGTTGATAGGTTTCAAACAAATTACCTAGCAGGAGTCTTTCCAAAGCTTTCACGAACTTGCCGAGGCCAAAGCTGAAGGCCGAAGCCGAGGTCGAGGGCCAAGCCCACCGAGAACCTGAGAGCCGGAGGAGATAGACCTCAACTATCCAACAGAAAAAATGACGAGATAACACATCAATAAGAGAGTTAGAGTTCGAAGGAGCCAGGTGTCCGAAAGCATTATGGTGAATCAGACAAACTAGACAGATGCAATAAAGACCTCAAGATTCTACTCACACCACAACCAATTTGAATCCATTTGGAAGATCACCACAATCAAGTTCTCCAGTCAAAACATAAATTCCATGACCCCATGCATTGAGAATTGAAAAGAATTTTCCCTTCTTCTCCCCCTCGTAAGCTTCGTTGGGCTTTGCAAACCCTAGCTAGGGCCGATACATGGACTTAGTATAGTACCTTAGCCTGCTGCGAAAATCATTTAATTATTAGATGTGTGGACCATAGGCTAGATTATTGTTTTAGGTTTTTTTCCATCGACATTCACATTCTAGGATAGTGAACTCCTATGAAGTTTAGAAAGTGTTTTGACCTATACATTAATTGCAAAGAACATACTTCAACATACACTTAGCATCAAATTCATGTTTTCAAATATGCTTAATTTCTCTCATAGAACCTATAGATTCTAAACAGGGCTTAGTACCTTTATGATGCCTAGACTGAGATTTTATAATCATAGCGTCTTCTAAGCACAAATAACTAATTCATGAAGGTCGATAAGTAGTCATACCATTGTGGACGAAATCCCTCACTCCGACGATGGGTCTGTTCAAGTATCAAGTGCAGCATTAGCTTTGCAAGCTAAGTAAGCCTCGGGATCTCTTCTAAAAGAACCCCTATAATGAAAGAAGCAAAAGTATGACAATTGAAATCAAAATACTTCAAACATGCACATTCAAGATATAATTTATCATCAGTGATGCATCCCAATAAATAAATAATTTTTTTTTCATTTCATGAATTTCTTGTTTTTATTTAGGAGATGTTACAAGTGGTATAAGAGCATAAGTTCAACTCTCGGGCTGAAAGAAGGCTCAACTCATGCATCCAACTCGAAAAAATAATAATAATAATAAATAAATCTAACTTGTGCCAATTTGTTTTTGTTTTTAGCATATTAGAATTTTTTTTTTGACAGGAAATGGAAGGGGAAAAATGATTTGTTGAGACTGGGCCACATCGTGGTCATGGACCTAGTTTTCTAAATGATGATAACATCTGGGTGGAATTAGAAAATGATAATCCAACTGAACTACTAAAATCTGTAAGAGAATTGAGAACAGAACTACAGCGAGTAAAAGCTGAAAATGAAAGAATTTTAAGAGCATGGGAGGAACTAAATCATAAACTATTAAGCAAGACTAGTAATGAAGAACAAAAACAAAGAAGAAAACTTAAAACTAAAACAGAAGATAAAATCTCTACACATAAGAACAAGCAGATGGTATCATCAAATGAAGGAAGTTCTTCTTCTTCCGATAATGAGTATAAGCCATGAAGAAGAAAATATAAAAGCTCTAACGATGGTAGTGACAATGTTTACCAATGTAAAAAGAAAAGAAATAAAACTTCTGAGGAAATATTTGGAGAATTTAAAAAGACAAAGCCTCCAACATTCGATGGAGAAGTTGAGAAGGGTGAAGAAGCCAAAGCATGGCTATCTGGAATGAAGAAGTATTTCCAGATTTACAATTATTCTGACAAACTAAAAGCTAAAATGGCTATCTATAACTTGATTGGAAAAGCAAACATATGGTGATAGGATGTTAAAAGAGTAAAAAGTATCAAAGAGAAGAATGTAACTCAGAATGATTTTAAAAGATATTTCAGAAAGAAGTTTCTATGTGAACAATATTTTGAAGAAAAATCTAAAGAATTTTATGACTTAAAACTGGGCTCAATGAGCATGAAGGAACTGAGTAGCAAATTTCTAAGTCTGTTAAGGTATGTGCCGTATATAGTTGAAGAGAAGCCTAAAATACATAGGTTTCTGATGTGTTTGCCATACCATATTAAGGACCGAATTGAATATGATAATCCTAAGACTCTCGAGGAAGCGATGAGAAAAGCTAACTTTTGTTATGAACAAGAGAAGAGGAAGGGTAAAATATCGAATTGGAAAGATAAAAAGACAAACTATTATGAACAACGAAGAAATAATTTTAATAATAATCGTAAGTTTGGTAATTCACGAAATTTTTCTACGCCAAATTTTAAAGGAAATGCATCACAAAAATTTTCAACAGCAAGGCCTTTTGCACAGCCAAATTTAGCTAATACCAGGTCTAATGTTTAGTCAAATGCACTAACAATAAAGAACAAAGAAGTTACTATGTACCAATAAAATATGCTGAACAAAAAGCACTAGTAAAATGCTGGGAATGCCAAGGACCACATTATGCAAACAACTGTCCCAACAGAAGGAGAACCCTCAGCAATGTGCACACAGTTCAAGCGGAACCAACCATTGGAGAATTGGCTAATGAAGTGCACAGGATCAATGCAGCATTGCATAACTGTTCATTTTTCAGAATTTACTTCAATCTGATCTAGGATCTTAACTGAGAGAACAACATGTACAGCATATCAATCATGAACACAATAATGCAAGCACAAGAGACACATAGTTTACTTAGGGAAAACCATAAAGGTGAAAAACCCCAATAACTTCCTCAGAGATAGATAGAGCAATGATACAACCCAAGCATAAGAGATAGACATCTCCTGGAAGCAGCTTCTCCTCCTCCACAAGTGTGCCACTCTCCCAATAGTGTGAGAGAGAATAGAATGATGAAATAGAGTGCCTCCCACACTCTATTTATACTTGACTTGACTTGCCTAATAACCTTTACTAGGTCGGCCTTAACTTAACCGCATAACATAATGATGACTGGGCCAACACCCAATAGGGTGGTCTAATAACCCTTTGATCCACATGGCCGATCCCCAATAGGGTTGTCTAATAACCCTTTGACCCACATGATTTATACAGGGCCGACCCCAACAAGGTGGTCTAATAACCCATCAAGTATAAGTTACGACACTTACAATATAAATGACGACACTTCCATATAGAGGAATAATAACATCTCTATAGGAATACGAACACTTCCGTATAGAGGAATAATACCATCTCTATAGGAGTACAATATACATATATGAAATACATTTCGAACTTACAAATACATCAACAAGCCCTCTTAACTAGGAAGGTATTTCTCGACACAGGTCTTATAGCACAAGTCTTCTTCTCTGGATCATCGTCACTGGATAATCGTCATCGAGTCATCATCATCGTCACTATTGCTGTTATCTCAATCAATCTCTGAATCTACTCATCATAGGAAGTTCTACAGAGCCAATCCTTTTTCATACTGGATGTAGGCCCACCACCTACAGGTCTTCATCATCACTGGCCATACTGTGGAATACTCAGGACTGATTACGTGCATCAACAAAACCTAGCACGGACTATAGGTTCTTTTACATGTTGACCTTCACAAAACCTACTCAAAGTATCCCAGGATGTTACGAGCAAACCGCTCTACCTGTCTGGATCTCGATAGAGCATCCTAGGCTGTTACGAGCACACTGCTCTACCTGTCCGGATTTTAAAGGATCTTTTCTATGTGAACTTTTGCAAAACCTACTCAGAGCATCCTAGCGCAGACTATAGGATCTCGATAGAGCAACCCAGGATGTTACGAGTACACTGCTCTACCTGTCCGATTTTTAAAGGATCTTTTCTATGCGAAACTGTAGCAAAACCTACTCAGAGCATCCTAGTGCAAACTATAGGATCTTGATAGAGAAACCCAGGATGTTACGAGCACATTGCTCTACCTATCCGGTTTTTAAAGGATCTTTTCTATGCTACTTGTAGCAAAACCTCGAAAGAGCATCCTAGCACAGACTATAGGATCTCCCAGGATCTTTTCTATGCTACCTGCACAACCTGTCCACGGCCACAGAGTATCAAACCGATACTCACCATACATCATCCTGATGTACATCATCACATGATCAACCTGATCATCATCATAGCATCAACCTGATGCGTATCATCTAGAGCGACATCCTGAAGCTTGTCATCTGTGATCATCCCGATCATCATAGCATCAACCTGATGCATATCATCTGGAGTAACATCTTGAAGCTCGTCATCTGTGATCACCCTGATCAAACAATATATCCATCTGATGCATACACAGTATCTACCTGATACATATCATACATGATCCACCTGATCATACAATGCATCCATCTGATATACATAATTACATGATCACACTGATCATACAAGTATCCACCTGATACATACATAAGTACATGATCACACTGATCATACAAGTATCCACTTGATACATATACAAATATATGATCTACTTGATCATATCCAGCATCAACATGATGCATACATACATACATACATATAAATGATCCAACTGATCATATCCAGCATCAACATGATGCGTACATACATACATATAAATGATCCAACTGATCATATCCAGCATCCAACATGATGCATACAGAGCAGTAACTAGAGAATCATCCTAATGCTCATCATCCAGCGCTTACATCCACATCCATGTGAAGGATCCTCCTTCCAACATGCTTGGAATGGATTCAGCAAATGTCTCCATCACTTCTTCCTTGAAGTGTCATCAATCTGAAGAACACCAAGCCTCTCTCTGAAGTACTCGAACTTCACTCTGGCTAGTGGCTTTGTCAGTACATCTGCAATCTGCTCATCCGTCGCAACATACAGGAGCTTCACTGCTCCTTTCTGCACCATATCCCTGATATAGTGATATTTGATCTCTATGTGTTTTGACCTATCGTGGAACACCGGGTTCTCAGACAGCTTCACACAACTCTCGTTATCACAAAAGATACCAGTAGCCTCCAGCAGGAGATCAAATAACTCAGATAGTAGCTTCTGAATCCATACTACTTCACAACTAACGGAACAGGCTGCAACATACTCTGCCTCGGCTATACTCAGTGCTACGCAGGACTGCTTCTTGCTAAACCAAGAGATCACACTTGATCCCATACTGAAGAAGCACCCAGATGTGCTCTTCCTATCTGCAACACTGCCTGCCCAATCTGAATCAACATAACCCTGCAGGTTAAACTTTTGATTCACTTCATACTTGAGCCCATAATCAACTATACCCTTCAGGTACCTCAGAATATGCTTTACAGCAATCAGGTGAACACTCGTCGGATCCGTCAGGAACTGGCTCAATGTGTTCAACGCAAAACAAATATATGGTCTCGTGTTCGTCAGGTACATCAAGGACCCAATCATCTGATGATACATAGTGATATCAACCGGCTTAGATGAAGCATCACATAGAAGCTTTAGGTTTGATTCCATAGGTGTGGACATGGCCTTGCAGTCCATCATCTCGAACCTCTTCAGGATCTCTACTGCATACTTCCCTTGTCCAATGAAGATTCCATCTGCACTCTGCCACACCTCCATACCTAGAAAATAGTGCATCATCCACAAGTTCTTCATCTTGAACTCGACAGCAATCTTCCACTGCGTGTCGGCAATCAATCTATCTTCACCTGTAATAAACAGGTCATCCATATACAGAAGTAGTATCACTGGATTTCCTTCCTCAACCTTGTAGTAAAGGTTGGAATCCGCTTTACTCTTGGTAAAGCCCAAACTGGATAGGAAGTTGTCTATCCTACCATACCAAGTTCTGCACATATATGAATCCATGTCATGTGTCTTAGAACCAAGTGGCTGCTCCACATACACTTCTTCTTCAACTACACCATTCAAGAAAGCTGTCTTGAAATCCATCTGGTGTATCTTCCATTTCATCACTGCAGCCAAAGCAAGTACGGATCTAATGGAAGTGTATCTAGCTACAGGAGTAAAAGTCTCTATGCTACCACCTGCAGCATGCTTGATCTTGTAGATCCTCTTGGAAGTCACTACAGACTCCCCTTCAGGTCTTGGGACTGTATCCCAAACATCTTCATGATCGACTGGTACTCCTCCATCATGCCATTCTTCCTAGATCCTGGGAAATTCATAATCTTCAATATTTTCAATAGATAGCTTTGTTGCTGAACAAATGTTGTAGTCCTTCTTTTGTAGGTGATGGTATACGATCTTTCCTACACAACAAGTTAAATTTCATGATTAGAAAACATCTCATAGTTTTCAGAACAAATTCTTACACATAAAGAAATATGTCATACAGTCATGCAATTATCTTAGCTAATGCTTCAATACAACATTTATCCATATCCTGTAACTTTCTATATGCCTTCCAATCTCTACCAGAACATTGTTAAGAGTGTGCACAACTCCCAACATGTCAGCAAAGAGGTTTCATTCTAGATAAGTAGCAATGGAATGTTGTACAGTTCCATAGGCCACTTACCCATGTATATTAGTAGTATATTGTTGAGCAATGCAACTATGCATAATACACAACCTAATTCTAGGAACATGAGTATATACATTATTGAACAATATTATTTAAACAATAAAATATGTAAGGAATGATAATTCAATTACTTATCTTTGTTTGTTTGTTGGGTTGACTCCCTCTTAGTCTTTGCTTCTTTTCTGCAACTCCATTCTGATGTGGATTGTGAGAAGTGGTCAACTCCCTCTTGATCTTTGCTTCCTTGCAGGAACAACTGGAGTGTGCTCCCTCTTGATCTTTGCTTCCTGGACTACCTGTTCTTGAACTTATATCCATCACTATGCATGCTTATTAGTATCATCATTGTGTTATCCTCGAGGTCTCATACATAATCACACATTCATTAGTATAATCTTAATACTATCAAAACACAATAATCTTAAACATGTATAGTCATGATCATTTCAAACACAAATAATAAACATTAGTATTCAAAGTTTTAGGGAAGTCTCCTTTTACTCATGCATATTCTTATTTGATCGTAGGACTCTTCTGGTTAGTTAAATCATCAATCAAGATAAGAGACATAAAATGCATAAGCCCTTGATTACTAACATTTCTAACTTTATGAATAAACATAACCAATCATACCAAGTATACTTATATAAGGGATCCTAACACAAGGTAGGATTCTAACTTGATATAGGAAAAACATACTTAGATTGGTATGTTAGCTAGTTATGTCTAACATACCCACATGATGTCTTCTTGTTCTCTTCAATGACTTGTGCTAGTAACCTGCATATCTCATAGGTTAACCATTATAGAATCAAGTTATACATAACTCACAAATAGATCTTCTAAGTGATTCATGACAATGGATGAATCTTTGTTCTCATGTCATCATGATCATATGTTCTTAAACTAGAACATGATTTGTCTTTCTTGGTGTACCTTTCATGTTAGTGGACAACATAAACCTCATACAACACCATAATGCATTAGTACAATCATAAGTGTCAACACCCTAATCAATGAATATATTCTATCATGCATTCATAATTTTATTAAGGTGATACGACAAGTCTAAATTTAATCAAGATTGTACTTAACCGTAATAACATGAAGATAAACATACCATGAACTTAATCATGAACAAATCTCGAAGCATACCTGAATAAGTCATACCTGTCGAGATTGCTTGTAATCTTCTTATGTAAGGCCTTAGCCTCATCTCCCTCTGAAACATGAACTTCTTCACTTATGCAGGTGACCAATCCATTCTCTTCTAGGATTAACCCAATCCACTTGATTTGCAGGAACTGGATCTGGAGCTGGATTAGGGTTTGTCAGAGAAACCCTAAAAATTCAAACTTTGAATTTCAAACTTCCGAAAGGATAGAAATATGTGCCTTGATGAGCTGATCAAGCTGGTATACTCATAATTTTAAAACTGCAAAGTTTCACCCCTCAAATTTGCCTTTGAAACTTTCGGATTCACTGGACATGACCCCGAACTAGGGTTTGATAAAGCCCACCCTTCTGCCCAATCAAAAGGTTGGATCCAATGCTCTAAGCTTCTATTTTTCTGAGGAGCTTCCAGCCATGGTCACATCTTTCAAAAATTTATATTTTTGCAGAAGCCCTAATTTTCCACTTTTCCGATCAAGGTCCCGAACTAGGGTCTGATCAAGCCCGACCTTTTGCCCAACCAAAAATTCTGATCTTGGTCTCTAAATTTTTATTTTGATGAGTAGAATTCAGCCGCAATCTTCGATTACAAAAATTCCATCTTTCTTCGAAACCCTAAATTCTGGAAGCCATGAATGAAGGTGCTAAAAAATAATTATGTTTTGACAGAAATATGTACCTGATTTTTTCTAGTGTAACTCCTAACTTGTTGATCCACAGGGTCTAAAAACTGTTCTTGTGATAGCTCGACCAGTCATCTTTCCAACCCCATAGATCTGACCTCAAATGGATTCTCTGAGAGAGAGTTATGCCAAGTGTCACAACGTGACCTGTTTATGGGATAAATCAGGAGAGTGAACTTGTACGGTGTGCCATGTGTCACTGGTTCCGTTTCAGCCTCTGAAAAAGTTACCTGAGAAATTACATTCTATGCACTACCTGTAATTTTTTACGAAATTTCATTTGGAGCTTCCTAGCCCAAGTTATGACCTTTTTTCCAAGGTCACCTTTTTATTACTGAGATCTAGAAGAGGCAGAAACCCTATATTGTACAGATCATAAATCACAAAGTAAAACGAATTAGAGGTTGTCCTTTGGACACAAGGTACATGGGGATCTTTTCTTCACCCTTTATGACTTCCAATCCCTGAAACCTCTCCTAAATTTAGTTATAGCGAAAGTTCTAAGATGACTGGGTTTTTCTATATCAAGCCCTAGCTTCACAATTGCAACAAGTGTCATACATGCCATACCATGCCTTCTTTCAGGCTAGCTCTAATACCATGTTAATTTTTCAGAATTTACTTCAATCTGATCTAGGATCTTAATTGAGAGAACAACATGTACAGCATATCTACAGCATATCAATCATGAACACAATAATGCAAGCACACAAGAGACATAGAGTTTACTTGGGGAAAACCATAAAGGTGAAAAAATCCAATAACTTCGTCAGAGATAGATAGAGCAATGATACAACCCAAGCATAAGAGATAGACATCTCCTAGCAGTAGATTCTCCTCCTCCACAAGTGCGCCACTCTCCCGAGAGTGTGAGAGAGAATAGAATGATGAAATAGAGTGCCTCCCGCACTATTTGTACTTGACTTGACTTGCCTAATAACCTTTACTAGGTCGGCCTTAACTTAACCACATAACATAATGCTAACTAGGTCGACACCCAATAGGGTGGTCTAATAACCCTTTTGACCCACATGTCCGACCCCCAATAGGGTGGTCTAATAACCCTTCGACCCACATAACTTATACAGGGCCAACGCCAACAAGGTGGTCTAATAACCAATCAAGTATAAGTTACGACACTTACAATATAAATGACGACACTTCCGTATAGAGGAATAATAACATCTATATAGGAATACAAACACTTCCATATAGAGGAATAATACCATCTCTATAGGAGTACAATATACATATATGAAATACATTCCGAACTTACATATACATCAACAATAACCGACGGGCAGACCATCAAACATCTATGGTCGAAGTAGAAGGCATGATCTCAAATAAACCTATTTCTATTCTAATTGATCCGGGTGCCAGTTTAAGTTATGTTTCGCCTACCATAGTAGAAAGATGTAAATTGCATGTTGAGAAATTTGAAAAGCCTTGGTTAGTTCAGTTAGCTACCGGAACAAAAAGAAGGGTGAATAATTTTGTAAATGAATGTGAGCTATTAGTGAATCAATCTAAGACTCGGGTAAAATTAAAGGTATTACCTTTAGGGTCCTATGATGTTCCGATTGGTATGGATTGGCTAGAAAGACATAAAGTAGTATTGAATTGCTTTGAAAATAATTTTAGATATATAAATGCTGAAGAACAGATTGTATTAATTAAAGGCATACCAAGAAAGGTTTATGTTAAGAAGATTTCTGTATTACAATTAAAAAGAGCAGCACGAAAAGGATGCAAGATGTTTGCTGTAAATGTAATCAATGAAGAACGAACAACTAAGGAAGATAAAATCAGACTTGAAGATATACCGATCCTAAAGGATTTTTCAGATGTATTCCCAGAAGAAATCCCAGGATTACCTATGAAAAGAGACCTGGACTTCACTATCGAATTAGTACCCAGTGCGGTACCTAACTCCAAGGCTCCCTACAAGATGTCCTAGAGCTTAATGAAATTAAGTCACAATTAAAAGGATTAATCGATAAAAAGTATATCAGACCCAGTGTGTCTCCTTGGGGAGCATCTGTAATCTTTGTTAAGAAGAAAGATGGTACGTTGCGGTTATGCATCGACTACCGTCAGTTAAATAAAATGGCAATTAAAAATCGATATACGTTACCCCACATTGAAGACCTATTCGATCAAGTACGTGGGGCATCGATATTTTCTAAGATCGACTTGAGATCAGGATATCATCAAGTCAGAATTAAAGAAGAAGACATCTTTAAGACTGCATTCAGAACCCATTATGGGAATTATGAATTTGTGGTTGTGCCCTTTGGGATAACAAATGCTCCAGCAGTAATTATGAATTTGTGGTGTTGCATAAATATTTAGACAAATTTGTAATTATGTTCATTGACGACATTTTAGTCTACTCCAAGACCAGGGAAGAACACGATGAACACTTAAGGATAATCTTACAAGTTCTGAGAGAGCACCAACTTTATGCTAAATTCAGTAAATGTGACTTCTATCAGGATAAAATACAATATCTAGGTCGCGTGATTTTGAAGGACGGGATAGCGGTTGACCCAGACAAGATAAAAGCAATTAATGAGTGGTCTATCCCGAAGGATGTAATTGGTGTGAGGTCATTTATGGGGATTACTAGTTACTACCGGAAGTTCATTGAAGGATTTTCAAGGATTGCACATCCCATCACCTCGTTACAACGAAAAGGGAAGAAGTTTATGTGGGATCAGAAGTGCGAGGAAAGTTTTAAAAAATTAAAAGAATTATTAACAACTGCACCAATCTTAAAGATCGCAGACCCTAACAAGGACTTTGTTGTATGCACCGATGAATGTAAAAGGGTCTCGGAGGGGTCTTAACTCAAGCAGGACACGCAATAGCTTATGAGTCAAGAAAACTGAAAATTCATGAACAAAACTATGCTACCTATGATTTAGAGTTGGCAGCCGTAATACATGCTCTAAAAGTGTGGTGCCATCATCTGATTGGTAGAAATTTTACCTTAATGACAGATAATCAGGGCTTAAAGTATCTACTAGATCAACAAAATTTGAATGCTAGGCAATCTAGATGGTTAGCTTTCCTTAGCGAATACGATTTTGAGATCTAGCATATAAAGGGTAAAGAGAACAAAGTTGCAGATGCACTAAGCAGAATTTCTAAATTAAATTATTTAGCAACAGCAAGCACTTACGAAACAGATTTGGAAAATCAAATTCAAGAAGGAATTAAGTTGGATAAAAATTATCAGAAGTTATATGAGAAAATTTCAGAAAATGAATCTGCAAATATAATTTCAGATTACAGTTTAAAGGAAAATGGCTTAATTTTATACAAAGACAGATTATATGTACCGAATGTATCAGCACTAAAACTGTTGATTTTAAATGAACTACACAACAGTCCATATTCTGGACACCCCGGTTATCAAAAGACCATCACAATGTTGCGAAAAGAATATTTATGGCCGAATATGAAAAATAAAGTTGCAGAATTTATAGCTAGATGTATTAAGTGCCAGCAAGTTAAAGCTGCACACCAACACTTAGCTAGTTTATTGCAACCATTACCGATCCCAGATTGGAAATGGGAGGTGATTAGCATTGATTTTATAACATGTTTACCAAAGAATCAGAAGCAAAATGACTCGATAATGGTGGTAGTAGACAAGCTTACAAAAGCGGCTCATTTTATACTAGTTAATACTACTCATAAAGTTGCAAATATTGTTGATATTTTCATGAAAGAAATTTTTAGATTGCACGAGATACCCAAAGTAATAATTTCTGACCGTTACTCCAAGTTTACTGGTAATTTTTGGAAATATTTATTTAAGAGTTTGGATACTAAACTCAATTTCAGCACAGCCTATCATCCACAAACGGATGGGCAGACCGAAAGAGTGAACCAAGTATTAGAAGATAGGCTCAGAATGTATGTTAGCGATCAACCCAAGAAATGGGAAGAATACTTACATCTTGTTGAATTTGCTTATAATAATCACTATCAAACCTCAGCTAAAATGAGCCCCTTTTGAAATAATGTATGGTCGTAAATGTAATACTCTTGTTTCGTGGACCAACCCAGTTGATAGACTGTTATTAGGACCAGAATTGATAAAAGAAAAGGAACTAACAGTGAAATAGGTGCAGATCAATTTAAAAATTGCGCAGGACAGGTAGCAAATCCATGCAGATCGTAAGAGGACTTGTTGGAGGGGCCTAGGTTGGCCTATCGACTAGGCCCTCTGCCTGACCACTCTGCAGCACATGTCGTCAGGTCGCGTTGACTAGCATAGGTCAGGTCAGTTGGATAAACCGACAGATAGTTATGTAATTGTATTTGCATATATATATATATATATATATATATAGGTTGGTGAGCCGATGTACTAGTTAAGGTTGGTTCTATGACTGTATTCTGCTCTTGCTGGTTAATATAAAGGATTGTCTCTCTCTCCATCTCATCTCTTGTATCTGTATCATTGTGTATGTTTTCTTATAATATGTAATATATCCATGATAACCATGTGAACCTTGGGACTACAACATCTGGTTCCGTTTCCGGTTGATACATGAAAAATTACTAGCAGCATGACCTATGATTTCAGAACAGAAGATTAGAGGCTGGTGGGAGAAGAAAATCGCGAATTACCTACAGAACTATGCGCGACGTAACAAGCTGACGATTAGCCAAGTGAGAGATCGATTCTTCTCTGAGACCCATGAGCGATTTGTAGAATCCGTGCTGACCGCCTTGAAGAAACTTCTGGGTGAACAGACCGGTTGATGAAACAGAGCAGAAGCTATTGTCGAAGTTGATCAATGGAGGATGTACAAATCTATCGGAGTGGTGCGAAAAGATTGCAGACGATTTCTGTGAAGAACAGGAGATCGAAAATTGAGTCTCGGTAGATGAAATAAGAAGAAAGTTCTTCACCGAATTAGTTGATCAATTTCTGTGTTCTCTGTTGACCTTATTATTTAAATTTTTTATCAACAAAGGTGTAGCACATATTGTCGAAACAAGACCATTGCTACTCCCGCCCTTTCCAAACTCTAACTAGGAGGAGAAAGAACGTAAGTGGGAAAAATTTGTAAAGGAGTATGAATGGGAATTTTTCTTGAACAAATGATGGTCTGCACTTCCCCAATAATCTAGAAACCTTTGGGTCGGCATTGGGGGGGTGATGAAGCATGCTCTGATGTACCTAGTTTGATTAAACTCGACATATGACAAACAACATGACTAGCAGTGGAAAAAAATCCGACAAACACGGACTTTTGAGTCACAAAAGAACCCCAGATATTCAGAAAATCGAAAGATAAAAGAGGAGGTAGCGACGTGAAGAGCTGCGGGAGCAGGTAATTGCACTCCGGAGGACACGAGGATCAAATGTCACGATAGATGCAGAAGAGAATCTTCCATAATCAAGCCGAGCCTGCGATGATCAGGGTGTCGAAGAAGAACTGTCACCGGTGGATAAAGACTTGTGGATAGAGCGTGGTAGAGCTCTCCAAGTTCAAATACCTGAAATGGTAGCACCTCCGTCTCCATTTCGTTTAACACAAAGCGTTCGGGTGGAAGAAATTGTCGAAAAAAATCTTGGTCTCCATGCTGGTCAGTCGGGAATTTGGATTCGTCGAAGCATAGAAGGTGATGCTATTAATAGACTATTGATTCATCGACCGGAGGAAGGAAATTGGGTATCTTTTCAACCTGAATTTTCAAACAGAATTTGTCATCTAGTGTACTTAGAGCATGAGGAAGCACCCCCCCCTACCAATACCAAGTTTGAGCGACTCGACAAGCACGTCGGAAAGCTTGAGATTTAGTGAAATCCCATTCAAGCAAAACTTTAACTGGATTTTGACAGAAGTGGTCGAAGAAGACAGATCTAGAGATACCAAAGAAGCTATAGTTATTGATTCTGAAGACAGAGAACCAAGTCCAAAAAGATAGCTAATCCAAATTAACAAAGCACCAAGTTTTGATTGTGGAAATAACCCACCCACACCTCCATCAAATTCTTAGAATAATACACCAGCAGAAATGGCACACACAACAGCACACCTTCCGTTCTACGAAGGAGACGAAGACCCAAGAAGACATTGGTCTGTGTG
Organism: Larix kaempferi; assembly: GCA_027924585.1. NCBI lineage: Eukaryota > Viridiplantae > Streptophyta > Pinopsida > Pinales > Pinaceae > Larix > Larix kaempferi. The sequence goes on along the minus strand of BSBM01000123.1, from coordinate 17,320,252 downwards.
CGAAGCAATATGGATAGCCAATCAAATTACCAGCGAAGAAAGACAGATTGCTCAATTTGTTGGTTCGTTAAGAAAAAGAGCACTAACATGGTACATGGGGTACGTAGCAAAATCACCAAATGCAACAAAAACACAAATCAAACAAAGCTTTTTGGCCTTCTTTATGATTGAATATGCAACATACCTGGTGGCAGAACGACTGAAGACGGCAATCCAAAAGCCGACAGAAACTGTCAAGGAATACGACATGAGGTTTAAAGACCTCCTGAGCAAATTAGACAATGAAATCGAAGAAAAACTATTAATCAAATGGTTTATTGTTGGTTTAATCAATAAAATTAGAATACATGTTCGTCAACAAAATGTTAATACATATGCAGATGCACTAAGAGTAGCACTAGAAATCGAAATGGATGACGAATACCCTTTAGTATCCATGGATAGATACATTGACGAACGCCTTGAAAGTATGGAACAAGCTATCATAAATATGACGCTAAAAGGACCAGAACTATGGTGTATAACTTGTCAAACTTTAGGACATACCAAAGATTCTTGTCGAATTGAGGATCGACGACAAGAAGTGAAACTCATTCAATCCATATGTTTCTGCAATTTATGCAAAGAGTATGATGCACATACCACAAATGATTGTCCATACAATCTGAAAAATAAGAAGGCAAGATGGTGTCAAATTTGTGAAGTGAATACACATACAATTGAAGAATGTCATCTGAACCTGAAAAATCAGCAAAATTATCATGCAGTGTACTAGTCAAATTCTGTTGAACAGAACTAAGACAGAAATCCAGCAAACGATAGATTCGAGAGAAATGATGGAAGAAATAACCGGTACAATCAAAACAGGAATGACAGATACACAAGATATAATGATCGACAGTACAATCGGCGATATGACGGCTACAATAGACGCAGGGGATACCAGAATCGCAGTCGTGGCAATGGAGGTCGAGGCATTCGATCTAGTCGTCCTGGTGCATGTTTTACATGTTTCAGCGAGAATCATCGGCATGCAGAATGCCCTTATAAGGAAAGAACTGATCTTAAATTTTGTACAAAGTGTGGGATAGGCGATCACTATTTAGAGGATTGCCCTACCATGATTGAGAAAATAAATAATAAAAAGAATGTTCATGTTTTATCTTGTATTCAAAAAAATGATGTGCTTTGTACAAAAAACTTGCAAATCGTAACAAGGCAAGGCACTCACATTGGTCAAGATAAACCTCAAATAACTAGAATTGTCGATAAGGAGGATTATCCAAATCCTATAAAACAAAAATCTGTGTATAAAGATGCATCCGACATATTTCATGACTTAGCAGCACATGAAGATGTTCTCAATGAATTGCTCAAATTAATTTCAAACGAAGAAGCTGTAGGAAAAATGATTGATCTATTGCATAAATTAAAACAGGTCGAGCAAAGACAAACTAAAAACATTTGTCGACTAAAACAAAAAGAGAAAAATGATGCCGACCCATTAGTCGATCTAGACATAAATGGATATCATGTATGACAAGTTGTACTCAATTTTGGATCCCAAGTGAATATCATGACTTGTGATACCTGGGACCAACTCGGTCAACCTCAACTACAGGAATCAGGAATCTAGTTAAAGCTCGTAGATCAAGGATTAATTGAGCCGATTGGAGTATGGAAAGGAGTCGAAACTTACATTAAAGGTATCACGACGATAGTAGATTTTGAAATTATCACCCCAAAAGATGATGCAAGCTCATTCCCTGCATTGGTCGGTCGACCATGGGGACGAAAGATGAAGGCCTCAATTTCCTTAGATAAAATCCGTATCAAGTTGAAAGGCAACGGTCAGAAGGTTATCGTACCAATCTTCCCATCTCGTGGAGAACCTTGGTCAGAACCTACAGAAGTCGATAATGATATCCGACAGCTTTACCGGATAGACAATAATGAAGACCGCATTGAGCTAAACACTGTAACATCCCATAATTTCATAAAATTTTAAAATTGTTGATAACAACATTAATTATGAAAATAATAATTGCAGAATTAATAATTGAGATTACGACAGCATTAATTGTAGAGTTGTTAGTACTAAACATGCTTTAATTTCTGTTTAGCAGCAATATGCTAATGACAGTTTTACTAAAGTAATTAATGAGCATGATAATGATGACGATGAAATAAACAGATTAGGAATATGATGTGACACTTTTTCTTTTGCAATGATACTGACAGTTTGAATTTGCTGCATAAGGGTGTCCTACGAGGTACCCTGGAGCTTACTTAGCTGCAACGCTAAAGCTTATTGCATGTCCTATGTACAGACGACAGGTAAGAAGTTTCATGGCTATGTGTAAATTTCAAATTCAACGTCGTAATTTAATAAAATGTTATAATTCTGTTGCGATACACCACAAGTGTACAGGTATGAATTTCATAGCTATAATTATTGTCTTTCAGATGTACGTCTTACCATTCCACAATATTTAAAACAAAATCATCTATGTGCGTCATCTTGCTGATGGTTTTGTTGCCATAATTCTTGTCGTCGTTATAGATGGTTTCATCGTCATCTTAAGATAATAATTACTGGTGAAATTTAGCGTCGTGTTTGCAATGCTAATCGTCATATGCTTTGTGATAAGAGTCAAGTATGGAGTTCAAGACCATAGCATGGTCTTTGTACTAATTAAAATTCAATGGTCTTTGTTGAAATCAAAGTGTACACTCCTATATTAATATGATTTATATAGGTGAGAAAATATTAGAGGCCATGGTTATTATGCTGGCCATATAAGTCACATAGGATTCTAACCTATATAGTAGATTTATATGAAAATTTAGTCATATATATTTTTATAAAGGAAATTTTGCAATATTCAAATATTATGAAATTGCCATATTACAATTGTTATAAATAAAAGTTCACCAAAACGAAAATATAATTGATTTTATTACAAGGCTAAACTTAAGCCTTAATACACTAAATTGAGATTATAAAGTGAGAATCTATATCTACTATACAAACATAACTATAACGTTATTAATATTATGAATAACCATTGGAACTATAACGTAAATCACGAAGGCACTGACATGTAATAAATGTTGACAGGGTGGTGAATTGCTGGTTCATTAATGGCGCAAGTCTCGAGCTATCAAGGGGATCGAGTCTCGATCTTGCATTAAAGGCTTGAAATGAAATCTCCAGGTGACAAGGATCACCACCTCTCCACACATTGTAAGAACGTTGTAATGGTTAAATTTCGAGACTACTTTGTAATGGTTATGAGTTAGTACTCCTTCGAGCTGGATGTGAAAATGATCCAACGTGATCCATCGTGGAAAATGCCTTGCATGTGATATGACATAGCATTAATTGCAAGGGTTGTTCGACCCAATGCAATCTTGCTTGCATAATCATGAACGTTGATTGCGATGAGATTGAACCATCATATATCAACCCTAACTTCTATCGTTGATGTGGTATATGAGTTTGGAATGTTGTTTAATATTTCTATTGTTTCAGTCCTGTTTGGCCGACAGGCTGCTGAAATTTTGGTAGGAGGTTTGTTAAGAGGTTCGACCTCGAGACCTATGGTTCAGGGTTGGATTTGCAGGTTTTAATCCATTGTCATGGCGTTGTACTGAAAGTCTGGTTCTCTGGTTCAAGTAGTTAACAAGTGGATAGTTTATAGTTAATCCTTTCAGAGTTTGGGAGAAAGCTTGCCATTTTGCAAGTGATAACAATACCCTGGTTTTGTCTGTAGCAGTACTCTTCGTCGTTCCTCTGGTGAATGCCAAAAACCTGGCAGCTCGTCGAGAAGGTAAGAACTTTTTAAAGTCTTAGCGTTTTCCTTATTAAACTTCGTTTTAAGGTTGAACATACAATGAATATTTAACTCTGTTTATTTTTGTGTCAGTTACAGAATGATGAAGGAATGGTTCATGCAAAGGTTTGGAAAGAAAGCGTGCTTCCAAACTGGTAAGCTTCAGGTCTTCCTAAAACCATCGTAGGTGCTCTCTGTCTGTGGTTGATGAGGTTTCAAGGGTTGTGTAGCTGGTCCTGGCCGTGACTTTCGTTTGTTTATTTACTTCTTGGTTTTCTACTTTGATACCTACCTTCATTGAACTGGGAGTTGCGTAACTCATCTAAGCAGTGGGTTTTAAGTACTCGTTTCAAATGTTGGACTTGGGAAATAACCCAGCATCAATTTGTTTTGGAAAAACATGTTGTAACTTTTGTTTCTGAGCGTAACGATTCCTTTTTCTGGAAGTTGGATCTTTGTAATGGTTCTTGAAAAGAACTCAGGGTCATGACCTATTTGTCTTTAAATTATGAATATATGAGTTGGAGCCGAGGCTCGTTTACTGTATATATTAACTTTCCTTTCGGAAAAAGGACACGATATGTGCTAATTGCCTTCTCGGAAATGAAATGTCTGCTATTTAACTTTTCTATGTAAAACTTCTATGTTATGAAGTTGCTGCTATAAGTTGACAACATGCTTTTTTATCTAGGGTTTAGGTAGTATGTCATAGAAGAAAACTTTGTAGAATGCTAACCTGAAACGGCTTGTCTATTAGTTTGTATCAACTGAAAACTTAATGAGCAAGAAATGTAAGTCGGGTCTGTGAAACTTGTCTCAGATAATGGCTCTATAATATATGCTATTCGAAATGGTGTTCAAATCGTTGTAAAGGAAAACGACAGGCCAAACCATGGTTTGTGTTTGGTCTTTGGAAATGAAAGATATAAAATATAATTGTTTTCATAATAGCCCTTACATATGGTAGGGTTTGTACTGTAGAGTAATGTGGAAATATTATATGTTTATAATATTGTGGGTAATGATAATGGATATTCAATCAATGCGATCTTAGGTTTTACAGTGATACAATGCTATGTTTTTAATACTATAAACAGTTTGTAAAATAATGGAAAATACAACACTGAGATTGGAAAGATACAAGCGATTTATGAAACTAAAATGATAAGTGTGAAACACTATAGGTTTTACGTTGCTCCTGTTTACAGTTTGAATATCCATTGGATAAAATGACTGATAGCAATATAGCAATAAAATGTTTATAATATTTTCATTATCTATTTGCACTATAAAATTTTAGGAAATGGATATAGTAAGAAATGAAAACAGTGTGTGTATGTGCAATGTGAAAAACTGTGTGATGACTGTTATGTACAGTCTTGATATGATGATCACATTCATTTATTTGCTGCTATGTTATTATAATGTAAACACAATATGATATATGTAGAGAGAGAGATATGATTTCTATCTATTCTCTATGTACAGTAATTATAAGAATAATGCCATGCAACGATACAGAAATTAAACACTATTTGTTTTTCATATAACTAAGGAATCATTTATAATATACCTTAGATATTATAAAGAACTTTCTACTATTATTTAACTATAGGACAGAAAACTGATAAATATATAAATTACTATCTATCTATCGAATTCCAAAATGGCAATTTGCCTATCTTTTAATCTGTTCTTAATTTGTGTATCTATACTAGACTACGATGCCCAAAACAATATGTGGAAAAATATAGATACTGGTTTATCAATTCAAAACATCATTTAAACTCTAACATTCAGACTTCAAACAAATTTAGAATTTGATTCTTTTTCGTAAAACAGAAAACAGAGATTACTAAATATACAGAACAAATCTATTAGCTGAGATGAGGTAGAAAATTTGTAAAACCTGGATAAATCTGTAGGGGAACAAACATCCCAAGAAGGCTGTTCCACCCAACCAATTCCTGAAAGCAGTTAAGTTTTTTCCTTAGGACCCCCGAGCCTGTTCACTGAACCACCAGGAGGAAGAAACTCTAGGAATTAGTACTTCTTCTTGCAGTAGCAAATAACTTCTGAATCTTCAATAGCTAGCAGTCCAACAGATCTGCACTAGCATCTCTGGTTCTTCTCAGCAATATGTAGACTTAAGATTGCACTCACAAGTAGCCTCCCTATTCGAATCTCTCAGTGATCACCTGATGCACATGAAAAAAATATTCTGCAAAAATATTGGTTAAGAGCTGCTTGATCAATTCGAATTTGTCTTTTGTAGGCTGCCTAGGCCTTTTCATATGTTACTGGGTCATTAAATGAGCTGCCTGCTCACTCCCTCCACCTAGGGGATAATGCCACATTTTTAGGGGTAGTTGTCCCATAACCAACAGCTAGTGGTGTCATGCAATTGCTGCCATCTGTCCCATACCTTCCAACAGCTTCCATTCTTCCTACTGGGTCAATGAACACTCATTTAACAGTCCCCTTGGGTGTTTGTCTCCTAATTAATTTATTTAAATAATAATATTTGGTAATTACATTCATCCTTGATCACAACTGATCATAATTACAAAACTTTGTAATTAATTTTAACATAAAGTATTTTGCAAATAAAATAATAATTTTCAAAAATTTGGGTAGGTGACATACACCCCCCCTTAAGTCTCAACATCGTCCTCGATGTTGGTTAATCACTCCTTGAGTGTTCCTGAAACAGAGTTGGGTATGTTTCCTGCATACTACTCTCCAACTCCCAGGTTGCCTCTTCTGGGATAAGGTGCTTCCATTGCACCTTCACTTGCCTAATGCTGCGATTCCGGAGAATAGTTTTCCTCCTTCCGAGTATACAATCCGGTTCCACCGGAAAATCTCCGTCTTGTCCTTCCTGTACATCATTCCAATTTACAACATGAGTAGTATCATGCACATATTTCTTTAAAAATGATATATGAAAAACATTATGTATTTTTAAGTTTGGTGGCAAAGCCAGTTGGTATGCCACTGCTCCAACCTTAGACAATATTTCAAAAGGACCGCAATACCTGGGTGCCAACTTGGCATAACTCCCCAATTTCAGTGAACTCTTTTTCGATCTTACCTTGAGGAATACATGTTCACCAACCTGGAACTCTTTATGACTTCTTTTTGAATCTGCTTGACTTTTTTGTCTATCTTGGGCAGCTTTTAAATGTCCTTGCACCTATTTCACAATTAGTTCTAACACCTGCAATAATTCAGGTCCTAAAACAACTCTATTTACTGGATCATTCCACGAAACAGGTGTATTACATTTCCTACCATAAAGAATTTCAAAATGACTAAGTCTGGCCGATGCATGATAGTGATTATTATAAGCAAGTTCTTCTAAGTGCAAGTAATCTTCCCACTTACCAGGATGATCCTTAACATACATTCTTAATAAATCTTCTAAAACTTGATTTACCCTTTCTGTCTGACCATCTGTCTGTGGATGAAATGCTATATTGAAATTTAAAGTTGTGTTCAACCCCTTAAACAGTGACCTCCAGAAGTTTCCTGTAAACTTCGAGTCATGATTTGGAATTATTACTTTCGGTATTCCATGTAGTCTAAAAATATGTTTCATAAAGATCTCTGCAATAAATGGAGCTTTATGAGTAGTCTTTATGGGTATGAAATGTGCTGCCTTACTGAGTTTGTCCACTACCACCATGATGGAATCATGTTGTTTCTGATTTTTAGGTAATCTAGTAATAAAGTCTATGTTGATCACTTCCCATTTCCAACTTGGTATTGGTAACGGTTGCAACAATCCAGCAGGATGTTGGTGTTCAACCTTCACTTTTTGACAATCCAAACATTTAGCTATGTACTCTGCTACTTCATCTTTCATTATGGGCCAATAGTATTCTTTTCTCAGCATAGTAATGGTCTTTTGATAACCTGGATGACCAGAATAGTGACTTTTATGCATCTCATTTAATATCAGAAATTTTATTTCTGGTATGTCTGGTACATACAATCTGTTTTTAAACAGTAATAACCCATTTTCCTTCATGCTGAAATCTGCCATACAATTTTCAAAACTGTTGCTTGTTGTCTTTTCCTTCATTTTTCTATATTCTTCATCTGTTTCACCCTTTTCCAAAATCTGATTTTCCAAATCAGTTGAATAAGTACTGATTGCTGAAATGAAATTTAGTTTTTCCTTACGACTCAAGTCATCTGCAACCTTGTTCTCCTTCCCTTTAATATGTCGAATTTCAAAATCATACTCACTTAAGAACGTCAACCATCTAGCTTGTCTAGTGTTCAGGTTTGTCTGATCTAATAAATATTTCAGACCCATGTTATCTATCATTAATGTAAATTTCCTGCCAATAAGGTGGTGAAGCCACATTTTTAAGGCATGAATAACTGCCAATAACTCTAAATCATAGGTAGAGTATTTCTTTTCATGTACTTTCATCTTTCTAGATTCATATGCCATCGCATACCCTTCCTGTGTCAGGACCCCACCGAGTCCGTCATTGCATGCGTCTGTACAAACTACAAAATCTTTATTGGGGTCTACTATCCTCCAAATAGGTGCTGTCATCAATAGTTCCTTTAATTTCTTAAAACTGTCAGCACATTTCTGATCCCAAACAAATTTCTTCCCTTTCTTCTACAAGGAAGTTATGGGGTTGGAAATTTTTGAAAACCTTTCTATAAACTTTCTATAATACCCAGTAATGCCCATAAATGATCTTACATCCGACACATCTTTAGGAACTGGCCAGTCATTAATGGCCCTTATCTTGTTGGGGTCAACCGAGATTCCTTCTACCGAAATTATGTGTCCTAGATACTAAATTTTGTCTTTGTGGAAGTCACACTTACTAAACTTGGCATATAGTTAATGATCTCTTAGAACTTGTAGAATAATCCGTAAATGTTCATCATGCTCTTCTTTGCTTTTTGAGTACACTAAAATGTCATCTATAAATACAACAACAAACTTGTCTAAGTATTTATGCAGAATATTATTCATCAGACACATAAATACAATCGGGGCATTAGTCAAGCCAAATGGCATGACTACGAACACGTAATGTCCATACCGAGTTCGGAAAGCTGTCTTGAAAATATATTCATCCTTAACCCGTACTTGATGATATCCTGATCTTAGATCAATCTTCGAAAATACTGTTGCTCCACGCAGCTGATCAAATAGATCATCTATGTGGGGCAACGGATACCTATTCTTGGTTGTAACCTTATTGAGCTGGTGATAATCTATGCACAATCTCAAGGTTCCATCTTTATTCTTAACAAAGATGACAAGTGCTCCCCAAGGAGACACACTCGGTCTAATATACTTCTTGTCAATAAGTTCCTTCAACTATGATTTCCATTCATTTAACTCCAGTATGTTCATTCTGTATGGAGATTTTGAATTTGGTACTGCTCCTGGTATTAATTCTATGGTAAGCTCTAAATCTCTTTTGGATGGTAATCCTGGAATCTCCTCAGGAAATACATCCTTAAAATCCTTTAGGACAGGTATGTCCTCTAATTTCAGTTTGTCCTCTTTATCCATAAACTCATCATTTACTACATTTACTGCAAACATTTGGCATCCTTTCCTAACTGCCCTTTTAACTTGCATGGTTGAAATCTGTCTAAGGGTTACCTTCCTTGGGATGCCTTTTATTTCTACAGTTTTCCCTTCGTCATTTAAACATGTAAAACTTTTTCCATAACAGTCCAGGATGACATGATGGGCTTCTAACCAGTCCATCCTAACTATAATATCATAAGAACCTAAAGGTAGAATATTCAACTTGATTTGTGTTTGTAAATGATTCATGGACAAAACACAATTTTCTATAAAATCTGATACTTTTCTCTTTGTTCCAGTTGCTAGTCTAACTAGCCATGATTTACTAAACTTTTCAGTTTTCAGTTTAAGACTTTCCACAATGTCTGGTGATATATAACTTAAGCTAGCACCTGGATCAATTAAAACAGTAACAGGATGATCATGTAGCATACCTTTAATCTCTACCATGGAGATTTGATAATCTGCTTGCATGTTGTCAAGTGTTGCATATATTCTGGGCATTTCCCTTGCCACATCTCCCACCGTAAGTTTAGTATGTATAGAGTTGATGTTGTTTGCTTTCCGCTTCCTCAAGGGACATTCTGATGCGTAATGAGGACCTTGGCATTCAAAACATTTGATAGGTTCCTTTGGCTCATTGGTCTTGGCATTATTAAGTGCATTTCTGGGTGTTGTAGAATTCTGCTGTGAATTGTTTCTGGAATTGTTCCCTTGATAATTCCGATTCTGAAAATTTTTCCTTTGAAATTCGGAATTTCCACTGGATCTGAAATTTTTCTTTTTCTACTCAAAATTGTTGGGATTATGATTTTTTCAGTTTCACATTCCTTCTCTTTTCCGATTTGTGTCATAACAGAAAACTGCCTTTCTCATAGCCTCGTCCAAGGTTTTAGGATTATCGTACTCGATTCTGTCCTTAATATTGAAAGATAAACAGCTCAAGTACCTTTGAATTTTCGGTTTCTCTTCTATGAGGTATGGTACATATCTTAGTAAGTTCAGAAACTTATTGTTCATTTCCTTCATGTTCATACCTCCCAGCTTCAAATCGTAGAACTCTTTGGATTTTTCTTCATAGTACTGTTCAGATAAATACTTCTTCTTACAATATCGCTTAAAAGTACTCCAGCTTACATCTTTATCTTTGATGCCCTTTACTCTTTTGATGTCTTGTCACCAAATATCCGCTTTTCCGGTCAAGTTATATATAGCCATTTTTCCCTTTAAAGACTCTGAATAGTTATAAATATGGAAGTATTTCTTCATACCAGACAGCCAAGCTTCAGTTGTCTCTCCCTTCTCAGTTTCTCCATTGAAAGTTGGAGGTCTAATCTTTTTGAATTCCCCAGAAATCTGCTCATATTCCTTTTGATTTTTCTTTCTGGGTTTGAAATATCCTTCACTGCTATCACTAGTGTAGTTATGTTTCTTTCTGCATGTTTCAATAGCATCTCCTGATGAGGTTGAACTGTCGTTCACCTTGCTGATTTTCATTTTCTTGTTTTTATCAGCATGAGGCAGAACCTCAACTTTGGAAATATCTTCATTATCTTTCTCTTGTTCCTCAATTTGGCTTTGTTCAAACAACACTTGGTTTAATTGTTCTTGTACTTGTAGAAACCTTTCATTGTCTTGTTTCACCGATTTGATTTCTTCTTTTAACTCATGAAAGGCACGTAACAGTTCTGTTGAACTGTTATTTAGTTCATCGTGACCTTCTGCTACATAGTGTTATCCCGAACTGTGACTGTTTGACTGAAATCTGTCGTCTAATTGTTTAGATGAATTCTCCATACCTGTAACTGAAAATAATTTCTGGAAAAACATAATAATTAAATTTTCAAGTTAGTACAATTTTCTGCTGTATGAAAATTTTCTGCTGCATATTTTGGACCTCATTTAGACCTAGAGTTCGAATCTGTGCTCTGATACCACATGTAACATCCCATAATTTCATAAAATTTTTGATACCAGCATTAATTATGAAAATAATAATTGCGGAATTAATAATTGAGATTACAACAACATTAATTGTAGAGTTGTTAGTACTAAACATGCTTTAATTTCTATTTAGCAGCAATATGCTAATGACAGTTTTACTAAAGTAATTAATGAGCATGATAATGATAACCATGAAATAAACAGAGTAGGAATATGATGCGACACTTTTTCTTTTGCAATGATACTGACAGTTTGACTTTGCTGCATAAGGTTGTCCTACGAGGTACCCTAGAGCTTACTTAGCTGCAACACTAAAGCTTATTGAATGTCCTATGTGCAGACGACAGGTAATAAGTTTCATGGCTACGTGTAAAGTTCAAATTCAACGTCGTAATTTAATAAAATGTTATAATTCTGTTGCGATCCACCACATGTGTACAGGTATGAATTTCATAGCTATAATTATTGTCTTTTAGATGTACGTCTTACCATTCCACAGTATTTAAAACAAAATCATCTATGTGCGTCATCCTGCTGATGGTTTTGTTGCCATAATTCTTGTCGTCGTTATAGATGGTTTCGTCGTCGTCTTAAGATAATAATTACTTGTGAAATTTAGCGTCGTGTTTGCAATGCTAATCGTCATATGCTTTGTGATAAGATTCAAGTATGGAGTTCAAGACCATAGCATGGTTTTTGTACTAATTAAAATTCAATGGTCTTTGTTGAAATCAAAGTGTACACTCCTATATTAATATGATTTATATAGGTGAGAAAATATTAGAGGCCATGGTTATTATGCTGGCCATATAAGTCACATAGGATTATAACCTATATAGTAGATTTATATGACAATTTAGTCATATATATTTTTATAAAGGAAAGTTTGCAATATTCAAATATTATGAAATTGACATATTACAATTGTTATAAATAAAAGTTCACCAAAACGAAAATATAATTGATTTTATTACAAGGCTAAACTTAAGCCTTAACTTAAGCCTTAATACACTAAATCGAGATTATAAAGTGAGAATCTATATCTACTATACAAACATAACTATAATGTTATTAATATTATGAATAACCATTGGAACTATAACATAAATCACAATGGCACTGACATGTAATAAATGTTGACAGGGTGGCGAATTGTTGGTTCATTAATGGCGCAAGTCTCGAGCTATCAAGGGGATTGAGTCTCGATCTTGCATTAAAGGCTTGAAATGAAATCTCCAAGTGACAAGGATCGCCACCTCTCCACGTATTGTAAGAACGTTGTAATGGTTAAACTTTGAGACTACTTTGTAATGGTTATGAGTTAGTACTCCTCCAAGATGGATGTGAAAATGATCCATCGTGGCAAATGCCTTGCATGTGATATGACATAGCATTAATTGCAAGGGTTGTTCGACCCAATGCAATCTTGCTGGCATAATCATGAACGTTGATTGCGATGAGATTGAACCGTCAGATCTCAACCCTAACTTCTATCGTTGATGTGGTATATGAGTTTGGAATGTTGTTTACTATTTCTATTGTTTCGGTCCTGTATGGCCGACAGGCTACTGAAATTTTGGTAGGAGGTTTGTTAAGAGGTTCGACCTCGAGACCTATGGTTCAGTGTTGGAGTTGCAGGTTTTAATCCATTGTCATGGAGTTGTACTGAAAGTCTGGTTCTCTGGTTCAAGTAGTCAACGAGTGGATAGTTTATAGTTAATCCTTTTAGAGTTTGGGAGAAAGCTCACCATTTTGCAAGTGATAACAGTACCTTGGTTTCGTCTGTAGCAGTACTCTTCGTCGTTCCTCTAGTGAATGCCAAAAACTTGGCAGGTCATTGAGAAGGTAAGAACTTTCGAAAGTCTTAGCGTTCTCCTTATTAAACTTCGTTTTAAGGTTGAACATACAACGAATATTTAACTCTGTTTATTTTTGTGTCAGTTACAGAATGGTGAAGGAATGTGTCAGGCACGGGTTTGGAAAGAAAGCGTGCTTCCAAACTGGTAAGCTCCGGGTCTTCCAAAAACCCTCGTAGGTGCTCTCTGTCTATGGTTGACGAGGTTTCAAGGGTTGTGTAGCTGGTCTTGGCCGTGACTTTCATTTGTTTATGTGCTTCTTGGTTTTCTACTTTGACAGCTACCTTCATTGAACTGGGAGTTACGTAACTCGTCTAAGCAGTGGGTTTTAAGTACTCGTTTCAAGTGTTGGACTTTGGAAATAACCCAGCATCAATTTGTTTTGGAAAAACATGTTGTAACTTTCGTTTCCGAGCGTAACGATTCCTTTTTCTGGAAGTTGGATCTTTGTAATGGTTCTTTAAAAGAACTCAGGGTCATGACCTATTTGTCTTTAAATTATGAATATATGAGTTGGAGCCGAGGCTCGTTTACTGTAGATATTAACTTTCCTTTCGGAAAAAGGACACGATATGCTAATTGCCTTCTCGGCAATCAAATGTCCACTATTTAACTTTTCTGTGTAAAAATTCTATGTTATGAATTTGATGCTATAAGTTGACAGCATGATTTTTTATCTAGGGTTTAGGCAGTCTGTCGTAGAAGAAAACTTTGTAGAATGCTAACCTGAAATGGCTTGTCTATTAGTTTGTATCAACTGAAAACTTAATGAGCAAGAAATGTAAGTCAGGTCTGTGAAACTTGTCTCAGATAATAGCTCTGTAATATATGCTATTGGAAATGGTGTTCAAATCGTTGTAAAGGAAAACGACAGGCCAAACCCTGGTTTGTGTTTGGTCTTTGGAAATGAAAGATATAAAATATAATTGTTTTGATAATAGCCCTTACATATGGATGGGTTTGTACTGTAGAGTAATGTGGAAATATTATATGTTTATAATACTATGGGTAATGATAATGGATATTCCATTAATGCGATCTTAGGTTTTACAGTGATACAATGCTATGTTTTTAATACTATAAATAGTTTGTAAAATAATGGAAAATACAACATTGAGATTGGAAAGATACAAGCGATTTATGAAACTAAAATGATAAGTGTGAAACAATATAGGTTTTACATTGCTCCTATTTACAGTTTGAATATCTATTGGATAAAATGACTAATAGCAATAAATGTTTATAATATTTCATTATCTGTTTGCACTATAAAATTTTAGGAAATGGATATAGTAAGAAATGAAAACAGTGTCTGTATGTGCAATGTGAAAAACAGTGTGATGACTGTTATGTACAGTCTTGATATGATGATCACATTCATTTATTTGTTGCTATGTTATTATAATGTAAACACAATATGATATATATAGAGAGAGAGATATGATTTCTATCTATTCTCTATGTACAGTAATGATAAGAATAATGCCATGCAACGATACAGAAATTAAACACTATTTTTTTTTCATATAACTAAGGAATCATTTATAATATACATTAGATATTATAAAGAACTTTCTACTATTATTTAACTATAGGACAGAAAACTGATAAATATATAAATTACTATCTATCTATCGAATTCCAAAATGGCAATTTGCCTATCTTTTAATCTGTTCTTAATTTGCGTATCTATACTAGAGTACGATGCCCAGAACAACATGTGGAAAAATATAGATACTGGTTTATCAATTCAAAACATCATTTAAAATTTAACATTCAGACTTCAAACAAATTTAGAATTTGATTCTTTTTCGAAAACAAAAAACAAAGATTACTAAATATACAGAACAAATCTATTAGCTGAGATGAGGTAGAAAATATGTAAAACCTGGATAAATCTATAGGGGAACAAACAACCCAAGAAGGCTGTTCCACCCAACCAATTCCTGAAAGCAGTTAAGTACTTGCCTTAGGACCCCCGATCCTGTTCACTGAACCACCAAGAGGAAGAAACTCTAGGAATTAGGACTTCTTCTTGCAGTAGCAAATAACTTCTAAATCTTCAATAGCTAGGAGTCCAATAGACCTGCACCAGCATCTCTGGTTCTTCTCAGCAATATGCAGACTTAAGATTGCACTCACAACTAGCCTCCCTATTCGAATCTCTCAATGATCACCTGATGCACATGAGGAAAATATTCTGCAAAAATATTGGTTAAGAGCTGCTTGCTCAATTCGAATTTTCCTTTTGTAGGCTGCCTAGGCCTTTTCAGATATTACTAGGTCATTAAATGAGTTGCCTGCTCACTCCCTCCACCTGGGGGATAATGCCACATTTTTAGGGGTATTTATCCCATAACCAACAGCTAGTGGTGTCATGCAATTGCTGCCATCTGTCCCATACCTTCCAACGGCTTCCATTCCTCCTAATGGGTCAGTGAACACTCATTTAACAGTCCCCTTGGGTGTTTGTCTCCTAATTAATTTATTTAAATAATAATATTCACTAATTACATTCATCCTTGATCACAACTGATCATAATTACAAAACTTTGTAATTAATTTTAATAAAGTATTTTGCAAATAAAATAATAATTTTCAGAAATTTGGGTAGGTGACAAACACCCAAGGAGAACTTCACCTCGGAGACCCTATCTCGCTCAGATACAATTTTGATGCAGAACTCTATGACCGGAAAATAGAGAATTATGATTTGCATGCAAAAGATTGCTGGACTGTGGAAGCCATCTCAAGGAAGCAAATAAAGAAGTGTCTCTCAGTATCTTACACACCGAAGATTTTCGAATGAAAAATGCGAGCATATCCAACACTTATTCCAAATAAAAATGTACAATACGGAAGCTTGACATTAAGATATAAAGAACGTGATTCACCTGAAGTTCATGTCAAACAGGTATCAAAACATTTCAGAGAGCAATGCCGACTACAAAGTTTGGTAGAGACATTTAGTGGTTAAGCTGCAAGATGGTGGGACACTCATCAGTCAAAACTCCAAAATTGGAATACCGCATCAACATCTTTCATAGAAAGGTTTCGAGGAAGAAAATTGACAACTTAGGCTGACATTCCCTTGTTTACACAAGGACAAAACCCTGAAGCTCACATTGACTATTGTGAAAAAGAATGGAGAAAGTTAGGCAATAAAGATGAAAGAAAATGGCCTCACCTCTTCCCCAGAACACTTGATGATCTACCTAACAAATGGTACAAGATGGAAGAAGCAAGAGGAGAAACTTTCTTTTGGAAAGACTTAAAAGAAAATTTTATTAAGGATTTCCAGTTTTCTTCGCAGGATGAGAGAATGGTCGAAGAAAGCAAAAGCATCAAAGAATTTCTGCATCCAACAGAAACTTTAACACTTGGAGACAAACAGAAGATTATGCACCCACCTAACACCTGCTACAATATAAAGTCAACAGAAAAACAACATTCGACAAGACTGAGTCTAGAAATGGAGATGTTAGTAGGAAAAAGTTTTCAATGGAGAAAGGATCATCCCAATGTGTTGAAGCCCATAAGAACAATATTAAGCACAGAGATTGTAGAAAAAGACAAACCCGAAAGGTTATCAGAAAAAGACTTTCCACCAACTTTCACACAAATCAAAGAAGGTGAAAGACAGATAAGTAACAATCGTGCACCAGAATGGATGGACACGAAGACTAAAACAAAAGAAGTAGATATTTCAAATGATGACCGACCGAAAATGGCAAAGATTGCCGATTATTGGAATGAGGAACAAACAATAGAAATCTCCAATATACTCAAAGAATTTCAAGTCGTTTTTGCTCGAGACTATAAAGACTTGAAAGGACTTGTAAAGGAAATGGGCGAGATGAAAATTGATATTAAACCTGACACCAAACCCGTAAAGAAAAGACCCTACAAACTTGCTCACAAATATAAGGATATTTTCAAAAAGGAGATCTATAGCATGCTTGCTATAGGAATCATATATCCTATCGACCAATAAAAGTGGGCAAGTCCAATGGTCGTTCAACCAAAGAAACAAGATCCAACACGACTAAGAATCTGTGTCGACTTTCGGGAGTTGAACAAGGTAACACTAACAGATCCCTTCCCTAACCCTTTTGCAGATGAAATTATTAATGAAGTTGCAGGGCATGAGTGTTACTCTTTCACGGATAGATTCTCGGGGTACAACCAAGTACCTATAGCAAAAGAAGATCAGAAAAAGACAACATTCGTGTGCGAATTTGGGTCATTTGCGTATAAAGTTATGCCTTTCGGTTTGAAGAACGCACCTGCGGTCTTCTCAAGAATTGTCCTCAAAGAATTTCAAGAATATATTTACAAAACCATGGCTGTATACTTTGATGATTGGACAATTTATACAATGCTGAAAGATCACTGCAAGTGGATCCAACTAATGTTGGAAAGATGTCGATAGATACAATTATCCCTGAACATTAAAAAGTGCATCTTTGCGACACCTATCGGCATATTACTTGGCCATGTAGTTTGCAAAGAAGGAATCAAGGTCGATTACGCGAAGATCAAAATTATCCTCGACCTAAAGCCTCCAGTTAATTCGAAACAAGTACGAATCCTATTGGGTCATACCGGATATTACAAGAAGTTTATCAGACACTATTCTGATATGACTTATCCTCTCGAAGAATTGATAAAAGATGATTGAGATTATAGGTGGATGGAGGAATGCAACATTTCATTCAACACATTGAAAAAAAAATGGTCAAAGCATCGATCCTCCGATTTCCGGATTAGTCAAAGAAATTTCATGTACATATTGATGCATCTGGAATAGTAGTGGGAGCCATTCTAACACAACCCGGAGAAGATGACATGGATTATCCTAATGCATTCAGCAGTCGAAAATTGAATAAAGCTGAAAGAAATTATTCTACGACCAAAAGAGAAGCATTAGGTATGGTATTTTCCCTTCAGAAATACCGTCATTATTTATTGGATAATCCCTTTGTATTTTATATAGATCACCAAGCTTTAAAATACTTAGTCAATAAACCATTGCATCACGGGAGACTATGTCACTGGTTATTACTATTTCAAGAATTTGAATTCGAAGTAATCATTCAACCTGGAAAAGCTAATGTCAGACCAGACCATCTGTTGAGAGTTGACACAAGAGAAGAACCGATAGGAATTGAAGACGACTTACCGAATGCACACTTATTTCGCATTGAAGCAGTGCCTTCAGAACTTATGGAAATTGCACAATTTGTTGAAAATGGGCAAGCTCCTGAGGGAATGAATGAGAAAAAGAGGAAGATATTAGCAATGAAAGAAGCCCCCTATACTTTGATCAATGGATTCCTCAACAAACTTGGCTTGGATGATATATTACGCGGATGTGCACTTGAGCATGAACGACAGGATATACTTACAGAAGCCCATGTTGGACCAGCGGGAGGACATTATCACGCAGACATAACAGCTAGAAAAATCCTGCAGGCAGGACTTTGGTGGTCAACAGTTCATAAAGACTGTCGAGAATTTGTATCTAAGTGTGATAAATGTCAGCACATGGGCCGATCACTACCAAGAACAGAAATGTCATTGGTCCCAATTAACCCTAGTTGAACATTTGAAATTTGGGCTATCGATTTTATTGGACCATTTCCAGTAGTGGGAAGACGAACAGGTGCTCGGTATATTATCACTGCTGTCGAATACGTTACCAAGTGGGCAGAAGCAGAACCAATCGAAACATGTTCAAGTGAATTTGCCGCTAAATTTATTTATCAAAACAACATAACGCATTTTGGATGCCCCATAACATTGATAAGTGCCGAAGGTACGCACTTTGTATGTAAAACTATTGAAGCATTGACTAAGGAATTTGCAGTTGATCATATAATAAGCACAGCATATCATCCTCAGTCGAACGACGTAGTAGAATCGTTCATTAAAACACTTACAAAAGGACTGACAAAATTTGCAACATAGAGAAAGATGACTGGGACGATAAAGTACCTGCTGTCCTCTGGGCATATAGAACAGCATATAAGAGAACAACAGGACAGACACCATTCTCACTTGTCTATGGGCAAGAGGCTGTCGTCCCATTACATTTTTTACGACAAGCACCGACCATTGCAACAAATCTACATATTGACGTCGAAGATACTCGACATGAACGGATACTACAGCTGTCGAAGCTGGATGAAAGTCGACAGTTCGCAATAGAACATCAGAGAGTGCAAAAACAACAACAGAAAGCATGGCATGATAGAAATATCAAACAAAAGAATCTGTTAGTTAGAGATTTAGCACTCGTCTATAATAGCCGAGTAAAAGGGAAGCCAAAGAAGTTGCATACAGAATGGATGGGACCCTATATCATCGAAACGTTAAATTCTAATGGCTCAGTTCGATTGAAAACATTACAAGGAACTATTTTCAAGAAAGCGGTAAATGGCGCCCGACTTAAAAGGTATAAATCATGAATATTCTAAAAAAAAATGGTTAGAAATAACCGAATGAGAGTACTATAAGCAATCAAGCAAATACGACAGAACACGTCAAAAGCAGAAATGATGAGAGAATTGCAGAAGAAGGATGGAAAAAGCAAAGAAAGAAGTCTGGCGCACAACCGTCGATATTATAGGCACCGACAAGAACATCGATGGTTTGCAGAAGAAAATTCGGCACGACAGAAGAATTGGAGCTCGGACTGACCAAACCTAATTAGAGAAGCTTGTCGACATAACACAATGAACGAGGTGTCGCAGCGCCATGATGACAAAGCAATAAAGGATGAATATACCCACAACGCCAGAAGTAATGCATCTGATGAAGCATCAATATCCGGCCAGTCTAATTTAATAGCCCTTTCAAATCAACCATTAATACAAGCCTCTACGTCTCGTTCACCCATGCCGAGTAAATCCACCATAAATCCGGAGCTCGAGGATTATTGGTTACTCTTTTTCCAAGAACTTGAACTCCAAGAAACAGAATTCCCTGACTCCGCTGAAGCCAATTTCACAATCTTGAACCTTGAATCCGCCATGGCTCCCAGAAAAACTTTAACAGCTAGCAGAGCTGCCGCAACGACAGTTAGAGAACTGGAGAAAGAACAAACACCACTGGAAACTAGACTTGAGTTGATTCGAAATGCAAAGGCATCAAAACCCACCTGGAAGAACGTTGAATATTGGGGGAAGGAGTCAAATGGTCACTAGAGAGAGGAAGCACGACGTTTGTAGACAGCCACAATTCTGCATTACCTAAAGGAACCTTTATTGGATAATTTTGGAGGATTGAAAGAAGTCATTGCACAATTCATCGTTAGCATATATCACAACGGCAAGCTTTACTTTGATGTCCTGGTCGAAATCAATGGTGAAATCATCCACAAAATAACTGGCCTTTCACGTAAAGGAGATGTTGTACCAACATGTTCAGGTGCAAACTTGATTGATGAGTTTGTTGATTCTCCTGCTAGAAGGAATTCACGAGGTATAGTCATGAGCCAGATTGTTTTTGGCAATTACAAAACCGCCGCCAAGATTGTGTCACATGCACTTTCACGGACATGCAGGGGATCAGACTTGAAGACCAAAATGCTGGAAGCTATCAAGAATATGGCTATGAACGGAAAGGTATACAACTGGGCAGATTACCTGGCTAACATTCTCAAATATACATGCCATAAGTGCCATGAGGAGGGATCTAGCATCCACTACCCATCTGAACTTATTTGGATTGCCATGACCCACCTTTGAACGAAAGGAAACAAGGATTTTTCCGAAGACCAACTCGTCCTTATGGAAAATTTTCGCTGCTTTGCACCGGGAGCAAGCCTATATGGACCTACAACAGTCAAACTTTGGCTTGAAGCATGGTTTATTGACCTTAAAGCAATAGCAACAAGATGGAGGGTACCACAGAACGTCTGTCGAAGCCTACCCCCGACAGCACACATCCAACTATGTTTGGATGACATAGCAGTATGGTACGTGGAAGGAGCAATAGGTCCAGCAGAACGGCTCAACAGGTCCAGGGGAGATTGTGCCTGTCAGTGGCGTAGGTGACAATCCCTCCGGCACCTTCACAAAAACGGTCGACAAGCCGTTTTCGTTTGCAAGCTTAGAGAGAATTTTTTTGGGGGGATTGCATGCAATTTTTGGGGATTATTCTAAAAATATGTAATTTAATCCTGGTTAAGGGATTGGGGTCTATTAACTAATTCGGGTTAACAGATTAGGGTTTAGGGTGCTACATAATACCTATATTGTATTGTGAGTGATTCATAATGAGATGATGAGAAAAATAGGAGGTGTGGCTCCAAGGTTTGGTGGTTTTCCCGGTTAAGGGTTTCCAGGGTAAATATCTGTGTACTATGTGTGAATGTTGTGGTGTAATATTTGTTTTGCTTAAAAGAATTTGTATTCTTTGCTTCTCTACACAGGTTTAAAAATTACAAGCACATGATGGGATTTGTAGAGCAAACTGATATTGTACAAGCCAAATACAATAGACAGACTGATCCTAGAGATCATATCAAGATTTGCTTGAAAGCATGGATCCATATACCAAAGACAGAATGGGTTCATATGTTTCTGCACACATTGGATCAAATACCAAAGAACTGGTATACAGAAGCAGAACTTCGCATAGGTACAACAGATTGGCACATAATGATAAACGAATTTCAATCCACTTTCAGCTTTGAGGATGATTGTCCGAGTGTCAATGAGGCTTTACATATCATTAAAAAGAAGATGAATACAGTTGAAACATTCCCTTGAATGTATAAATTCACGCTAGATGAAGATGAAGATGAATATCCTCACAATGTGAATATACCTGAGTTTGAAGGAAAACACAATGTACAAGGACGTGATTTATAAATTCCAGACCTAAGTAACCCTGTGAAGACCAAAAAGATCAATATTGGTACTAGTGATGAACCAAAGTTTGCTTCTATTAGGGATTACTAGGATGAAGAAATAGTAGGCCAGATTGCAAACCTACTGCGCGAATATCAAGATTTGTTCCCTACCAAGTTTTCTAAAATGAAAGGCATTTTATGTGACTTGGGAGTTATGAAAATACCTCTCCGTCTTGATGCGAATCCTATTAAGCAAAGACCCTATAGATTGAATCCCATATATAAACAAAGAGTAAAAGCAAAAATTGATAAAATGCTTGACGCAGGAATCATTGAACTAGTAGAAGAATCATAATGGATAAGTCATATGGTGATCCAAGACAAGAAAGCTAAAGGTGAAATCAGAATTTGTGTAGACCTCAGGAAACTGAATGATGCATCTCTACACGACCCATTTCCTAGCCCATTCACAGACGAAGTGATAGATAACGTAGGTGGACAGGAGGCATACTCTTTCACTGATGGATTTTTTGGATATCATCATATCAGAATTGCTACAAAAGATAGACACAAGACTACATTTGATATTGAATGGGGATCATATCAGTACATTGTTATGCCTTTTGGATTAAAGAACGCACTTGCAATTTTTTCAAGATTTGTTGCAGCTGCATTTAAGGATTATATTCATAAATTCTTAGAAGTTTAATTTGATGACTGGACAGTATTCGACCTTTTGAAGAACCATCATGCGAACTTAAGAATGATGTTAGCAAAGTGTAGATAGTATCAGATTTCCTTGAACTTGAAAAGGTGTGTCTTCTGTGTTCCCTATGTTATTTTATTGGGACACATAGTATGTAAGCAAGGATTGATGGTTGATCCAGCAAAGATAACAATCATAGTAAATATACCAGCGCCTAATTCAGTTAAACAACTACACACTACATTGGGACACACAGGATACTATAGAAATTTCATCAAGGGATATCCTCAAATCACTGCGCCTATGGAGAAGCTGTTGAGGAAAGAAGTGAAGTACAATTGGACTGAATATTTCTGAAAAGGCTTGGACACATTGAAAGAGAAAATGGTTACAACACCTATTCTCATTTTTCCTGACTGGAATAAACCATTTCATGTACATGTAGATGCTTCATCTATATCACTTGGCATTGTGTTAGCGCAACCAGGTGAGGGAGACATCGATCATCCCATCGCGTTTTCAAGAAGAATGCTATCTTCAGCAAAAAATAATTATACCACAACAGAAAGGGGAGGCTTAGCTATGGTGTACGCATTGCAGAAGTTTATACACTATCTGTTAGGTTCGCATTTATATATGTTTACTAACCATTTAGCTTTGAAGTACTTGGTCAATAAACAGTGTTAGGGGGGAGAATATGAAGATGGTTGTTACTGTTTCAGGAATATGATTTTGAAATCATTGTGAAATCGGTAAGATTGAACGCAGGACCTGACCATCTTTCATGAATTGAGTCAGGTGAAGAACCTAGTAATTTGGAGTATAATCTACCAAATGTGCAATTGTTTGCTATCCATATAGAATATGACTATTTCAGAGATATTGTAGAATTTCTAACTATAGGATTGGCACCTGCAGAATTTACTACGCAGCAGAAGAAACAACTAGTGGTAAGAGCATCTGACTTTACTCTAATTGCAGGACAATTATACAAATTGGGGCGAGATGAAATACTACGAAGATGCATACTAGAACATGAAAAACCTATTATACTGGTTGAAGCACATTCAGGTGTATCTGGAGGACACTATGCAGGAAGAGTTACTGCGCAAAAAATTTTGAGATCGGGTCTACGGTGGCCTACGATACACAAAGACTCAAAAGAACATTGTCGGAAGTGCGATGTATGTCAAAGAACAGGAAAGACATCACATAGAGATGAGATGCCATTGATGCCGCAATTGACATTGCAAGCCTTTGATAAATGGGATATCGACTTTGTGGGACCTATTAACCCACCAGGGAAGTGAACCGGTTCACGATACACTACAACAAAATAGCCCTTTAGGGGCGGTTTTGGCTTGCGGGGGTCTTGGTAAACCCCCCCTAAAAAAAAATTCAGACCTTTGGAAGCGGTCTTTTAAAACCGCCCCTAAAAGTCAAGGAAATCGGACTTTTGGGGGCGGTTTTTTTAAATCCGCCCCCAAAAGTCCTGAAATTTGACTTTTGGGGGAGGTTTTTGGAAACCCCCCCCCTAAAAGTCATGAGAATTGAACTTTTGGAGGCGTTGTTTATGGAACCCCCCTTAAAAGTCATGAGAATTGAACTTTTGGAGGCGGTTGTTTGAAAACCCCCCCTAAAATCCCAATTCTCATAACTTTTGGGGGCGGTTTGTCAAAACCCCCCCTAAAAGTCATGAGAATTGAACTTTGGGAGGCAGTTTGTTTGGAACCCCCCTTAAAAGTCAAGAGAATTGAACTTTTGGAGGCGGTTGTTTGAAACCCCCCCTAAAATCCCAATTCTCATAACTTTTGGGGGCGGTTTGTCAAAACCCCCCCTGAAAGTCATGAGAATTGAACTTTGGGAGGCGGTTTTTTTGGAACCCCCCTTAAAACTCATGAGAATTGAAATTTTGGAGGCGGTTGTTTGAAAAGCCCCCCTAAAAGCCCAATTCTCATAACTTGTGGGGGCAGTTTGTCAAAACCCCCACTAAAGGTCATGAGAATTGAACTTTTGGAGGCGGTTTTTTTGGAACCGCCCTTAAAACTCATGAGAATTGAACTTTTGGAGGCGGTTTTTTGGCATTGAACTCATGGGTATGCCTAGGGATTTTAGCATTGAACCATGACATATGCATTGAGAACCATGTCTAGTATTAAAAAGAGGAAAATGTCTATCATATCTCATTTGTGGCCAATGATTCCCTATGGAGGGTATGTGTGGTGGTTTGAGGGCTTGAAAATGGACCATGAGCTTGGAGAAAAATGTTATGACCTAAGACCCTTATTTAACCTTATATCATAACATGGGCCTTGAAAATCATCCCTGGCGTGCCCTTCCTCAAAATGGTGAACATATATCGCATATAGGCTAAGATTCCCCATGTAGGCCTTGTGTTATAATCTAGGGCTCCATTCATGGGCCATGATCCCCAAGGTAATTCATATGGCCTTGTACCCTAAAACCTTGGTCCATGGCCTAGGGATTGAAATCCATACTTGCTGTGCCAAACGTCAAAATGGCCAACATATCTTACTTATTGCCTAAATATTACGTGTGTAGTATATGGGGCCTTTGAGGTGGTCGAGGGCATCACACATGACCCATGAGCCCCTTATCCTAAGACGTTATGTTTTGACTTGATAATATGTCCCAATCAATGATAACCATTCTTGGTCGCATAGAGCTTGAAATGGCCATTTCTTGCTTGTAAGCCAAATATTTCCCACATAGAGATGACGTTATGGACTAGGGCCCCATTTGTGGGCCCCGATCCCTTGAGGAAAATGTTATGGCCTGGGACTTTATATGTTTACCCTAGAACATGGAATAGGCCATGAGAGCCATCCTTAGTGTGCCAAACTTGAAATGAACACTATATTCCACTTACATGATAAAGTGTCCCTTTATAGGGCTTGTATGGTGGACATAGGCCTATTAATGTCACATGATCCCTAGAGACAAAATGGCCTAAGGTAAGGTTGATGCAAAAGAATTATCCTTACTTACATGGCATATTTGGATGTGTGAGGTTTTGAGTTTAATTAATGTGTCCTCCCACCTTGTAAATGGCCAGCTTTTGCCTTGTATTTGTCCCTTTTCCTTGACACATTAATCACATATTACATTCTTTTACTCCCTCGAATTCCTCACTAGTCATGTCTTCGACAAATGAAGTTAAATGTCCAAACTATGATGATAATCTTAAAAGGTACCATGATGGAATGCCCTCACCGTTTGGCAATTTTTGTTGGTAATTGTAACTGGTATGTCAAATCCACTCCAAGTATCTATTAGGTCCACATAAAGAAACAACAAGACCAATGTAAGAACATCTCTCCATGCTTGAAACAATGCATATCTCCATTGTAGCATTCTTTTAAACAATTCGTGAGCCTCCTTGATTTTCCCATTTTATATGCAATCCCAAATCACAACATTCCACAAGACAACATTATTCTCAAGCATGTTATTAAACATTGTTGAGCTTTGTCCATCCTACCATTATGGGCATATTTCATAAGCATTATAGTCCACAAAATGGTGTCTCATTGAGACATTCTATAAGCCACGTGATGAGCATATTATAATCAACCCTCCACACCAATTGTTCCAAGTGAAGATTGCATTCTTTGGAAATACATCCACAAATTATCAATGCTCTAAAAGGTCCCGGAGAATCTAGCTTGCCGCATCCAACCTTTACACTCATCCTTTCTTTTCAAAGAGAGACTTTGTTGTGGTTAGGCTGTATTCTCTAATGATTCAATGTTCCTAATTGGGGAGGACCTTAATCATACTTAATATTTCCAAACATTAGTCTAGAATCTGTCAGGGATCAATGAACCCATATACATTAGTTATATTGCCCTTTACCCTTGAGTCTAAAGTATAAATCGCTAGTCATCTATCAATAGGTGGTAAGTTGGTTTTCTAGATACATGTTTATGGGATCCTACATCATTGCCATAACTCTTGAAAATACTCTCAATCCTCTAGTCGAGCAATCGCATCCTCCCCATATCATTTTGGTGAATTTATACATGTTATACATTTTGCATTTTGTTTATTAAATAAACGCCAAGTCTAGTTTTTCTACTCTTATTTTGTTTTTCAAAATGATTTGTTTCTTAGGTGCATTATTGCCCCTTATGTTCCACAAGAGAATTTTCATTTAGAAGGCCTAGGCATTTGAAGAAATGTCTCCTTCAGTGAGGTTGTTTGTCTTGGGTTAATTAATTGCTCCCTTTTCTCCTTCAAGTTATCATTGACAAGTTTCTCGCCTCGTCCCAACTTAGATTTTGTCAACTTTGTGGGATTTGTGTCTATTCATGATCATTTCTTATGGGAACTTGACAATCCTTCAACATTTCTATCCTCCCATTTCCATTTATCATGTGCTAGTGTAGATTCACCAGTTGATAACTTGAAAGGGAAATTATAAATGTTTTATTATAGTGCAAGGATAATAACTCCATGTCCACTTCTTCCACATCCTCCTCCTCCTCTTGCATTCAAATCTAATTTATATATCTTCTTTAAGCTCTCTTTTCCCTTTTTAGTATCAAGGTCATTTGCAATATTACTATTTTACCATTGCCACAATCTCATTCCTTATCCTTTGTTGATTCCATTTCCTTGGTATGGTTTCTATCTTAAATTCATTTAGTTTCATGTATATAGCCTGTTATTTGGTCTCCTAGTTATTTTTTCTTCCTCCTTCCCTCCTTGGATATGATTTTGATATGTTGTTTGATTAGTGTGTATTGTATCCTTCATTATCAATTTCTCTTTAGTTTCATTATGATCTTGATTGTCTTCTTTATTTATTCCTTGAGATTTATATCCCTGCTTCTCCATATTCTCATGGTTATTCGCCTCATGAGTGAGTTTAATGAAGCAAGGGACCTTGGTTTGGGTTTCTTAGTGGCACCACCTTCCCTTTCCTCTAAACTACTACTCAACCATCATAGTTTCTATTTCCATTCTCCTCCACTTCCACATGTTTAACATTAAGGGGGTTGTCCCATGGTTATGGCAATGCTAATTCCATTTTATGTTAGTGAAAGGGGATATTCTCATAGTCTAGATTTTGGACCCATCCATTGTCCATATAGTCTAGATTTTGGATCATGACTTGAGAAAGTCATCTCCTTCAAAGGTACACTTTTGAACTTTAAGAATCCCTCATCCTAAATGTCACTCTACTACTTCTTGTTGATGGTGGTCATCCCCTTCATCTCGATGGTTTCTTTCCTCCTTGTCCTTTGCTCCCAAGGTATTGAGGATTCTAAAGGATTTGATTGAGATTTATTCTTTAATTCTAGATATAGGTACCATACTAATTGGCAATTCCATCCCTCATTGAAGGCTAAATTTGGATTCAACCTAAGTCTATCTATAATTCTAGATCACCCTATTGAGTTTTTCCTTGATCCTTCTATCCACATATAATAAGTAAACATTCTTTCCTCCCTACCTACCTAGGTCATCATTGATCATCTTCAATGGTTCCCTACCATCAACAATTTATCATCTACGGAATTTATCAAGCATCACCTATGGCATTTTAGCCTCAGAAGTTAGAAGCATGTGCTAAATTTAGATACCCATTTCTCTAGACAATTTGAAAGTGCTCTCCTCTGGCTATCAGAGACTTGGAGCTACTAATTTTAGTAAGACGTTATTTTCAATTTTTCATAAATTTGATAATAATCTAAAAACAAATTTTAATGAAACTCTCACGCGATTTTTCTTAAACACGAAATTGTTTTTGTTATTTTGATATTGAGCTAGGTTTTAATTACACTTGTGAATGACAAAGGAATGGGTTTAGACTCGTGACTGACAAAGGCATGGAAATAGGGTTTTGTTATGGGAGGCTCCCAATCCCACTTTGTACACTTCCAATACTTCCAGGTTACAATTTATAGGTCTTGTTCCTAAAATCTTTTCTAGTATCTATTCACATTTTTTTGAAAAAAGATTTATTTGATATTACTCATGGGAAAAAAAGCTTCTAAACAAGCTTGAATTATTATCCATTTATAGCCAAGGGAAAGTGAATGCCCAAATGAAAGCAAGAACCAAGAATTGGTTGGGAATTGAAAAATGTATCACTTCGTTGTCTCTATATTAAGAGAACTTGTGTCAAAAAAATAGTGTTACTAGAGGAATTTTATATATTCAAATGTTTACATTGTTCTATTTTTATGAACTTAAAATAAAACGAATTACCTATATTAGGAAACTAAATTCTTTCCTTTATGAATGAAGTAAAACAAAAGAAAATTATTTTATCAAATTCTCTTCAAAGTGCATCATGGATAATACATAGAAAACTCCACTTTCGTGAAGGATTCACTGCAGCTTGGTATGTGCAAGTTCGGGTAAAATAATAGTTGAGGAATCCGAAACAATCCATACCTTTGAAAACCAACCTTATTATTCTTTTTTTGACAAATGAAGGAGAGAACATCATAGTAAAATGCCGATTGCAATGTGTTTTTTAATGAATCACTTATACAAATGGCATATTATATTTATCTGGCCTTTTAAGTCAAGTCCTTCGGAACAAAATGTCACAATTTCAATTACACCATTGATGCAGCATGTTAACCTTGAAAATGTTTGTATGTTGCATTATATGTGGCCTGACACTAACCTCTCGAAAGGATTCTATGTTCCACCTTTTGTTTGTTTCCTAAGTTTATCACTTAATGTATGCCAAATGCATAATGTCAACACATTTACTATTGAGTTGTGTGTGCCACTATTAGTAGTTTGTTTTGTTCCACCCTTGATTTTCAGAGTGCATGATCAACGAAAAACATGAGTAAATAAGTCTATTGTTATCTTTTAATTAAAAATTAATCTCCTCAATAAAAACACATTTTTTAATTGAAAACTAGAATGTCACAATTTCAATTACACCATTGACTTAGCATGTTAAACTTACAAGATTTTGTATGTTGCATTACATGTGACCTCACATTAATTTCAAAAATGATTCGAGGTTCCATGTTTTGTTTCTTTCATAAGTTTATTACTCAATATACTTCAAATACATAATGTTGACACTTGTTATTTTTATTTGGAAATTAAATTCCTTAATAATAATAATAATAAAATAATTGAAAATTAAATTCTTTAATAAAAAAATTATTATTGAAAAGTATTTTTTAATAAAACTTGATAGTTGAAGAGTTATTGTTTAGCATAAAAAAAACTAAACAAAACATAAAACAAAAAATTAGTTGAAAGGGCAGAGATGAAATGAAGTAGCCCTTCAATTTTTCTGGCCTCTAACAATTTTTCTTCCCGTAGAGATGAAATGAACTCCGTCATGTTGGTCTATAGAGTCTCAGTCGCGCTAGTCTGGAGCTTTTACAGTGGTTTGGTGGAAGGGAGCTGTGGTCAACATAAAGACATAAAGCCTGAGGGGAATCGTATTTTTGGGAAGGGGAAGGGAAGCAAACACAGAGGGAGACAGAGGGAGGCCGAGGGTATGCAGAGGGGCAGATCTCACAAAAGCCCAGGGTCGAGTAAGTCAATTTCTTTTTTCTTTTTAATGGATGTAGTGTCAGAGTTTGTGTAATTTTACATGTTCATATCTCATACTGTGTAATGTGTAATGCCGATATGCAGAATGGTTGAATTTAAGGGCAATGTTATCGGGGTTGGTGGTCGGGTTTCCGGGGAGAAATTTATCTGCAATAATCTAAGCTGTGATTTTGCGAGGTTTTTGACTAGCTAGGGGAAAATGCAGTAATGGGTTGAAGTGATATACTATGTTTTAGTTGATTTAATAGCACTGCAGTCATGGCCGGGGACCATTTTTTATCAGCAAAATTCTCCCCTACAAAATTTTTTGAAGCTGTGTTGTTCTCAACATTTTTTAGTAATCAAGGTGAATGCAGCAATGGGTATGAGCTATATTGCGAGGATTTTTAGTTGAGGGCTGTGTAATTGCTATTAGGTTTGATGTATATGCATGTGCAAGTGTTTCCAATGTGGCTGCTGCTGAAGCTTGGGTTTTATGGGGTTCTGGAGACAATAGAAAGTGTGAAATGCAGTAATGGGTTATGGTGATTTTCGAACAGTTGGAAGATTAGGTTATTGGTTTAAGTACGGGCAATGTTAGGACAGCAAGTGTAAAGCATTCAGAGTTGTTTTCATGAAGGAAATCATTGAAATCTAAGTTCCCTAGGAGGTTGAGGCCCCTGCTCTACATGGCATTGGGGCCTACATGGGAATTGAAATTGTGATTACTGGTCGGGGAATGGGTGTCCTTTGGACAAAGGGTGATGTTTGTTGATGGTTAAATGAAGAGAAAAAACTGAATGTAGAACTTCTAAAAAAAGCAAAACTCAAAAGACAACTGAAAGAAACTAAATCTTGTGGTTAATGTGGGTTATTATGGAAGCAAACATAAGCATCATGCTATAAATGATGTTGATGATGTCTATCATGAAGAAGATGGTGTTTTTAGAAGCAGGGATTTCTTGCATTGTTACCGATGTTGATGCAGATTGACAGCCTGCGATATCCTGATGTGGTGCCCATGATCATGTCTGGTCATAGACGGAGTTGCATATTCTGGTATAACAGGACAATGAGGCTCTATTATATGATCAATTTCATTCGACAGTAGATGATAGATTTCCAGTAACAGCAGAATGAGCCTACAATCTCTCCAATCACTGTAGAAAGTTGTTCATCCAGAATTGGAGACGATAGCAATGTGGAGAGCTGGTGTATTGTTGTTGGCTTTCCTATCTCTTATTGATTGCAGGAGCTGCAGTTGTGGTAGGTTGACTTGTTTCTATTTTACGGCAATACGAACAAGATATTTTCATCTTCCTTTGATAAAATTGCATAGTTTGGAACATCAAGGTATAGTTGAAGTTTGAATGTTGCAAGCAATGTCTGCATCTTGACTGCAAAGATCTATTTTGGTCGAAGTTTTTGTTAATTCATTATGAAGTTTTTAAAGCCTAAGCCAACATTGTAGCCTATAGTTTCTGCTTATCATTAAATAATTGCTTTAGATCATTTTTTAACACAATTCTCTATTTTTCTTTAGCTTCTCTTTCTAGAACATGGTTGTTAACAGTATTTGTGTGATTGCGATTTGCTTTAAGACCATATCTTATTATGTCTTCTTGTGCTAGTGTATATACATTGAGATTGTTGCTATTCTGAGCACTGATCTCGCATATTCATCATAAACTGGATATTTATTTATGCAACTTAATGAAGTGAAAGTTGAAGAAATGCACATAATTTATTTTCCAAATTATAGAATATGAAGTGGTATAAAAGCAAAGGATATAGTGAGTAAGCAGGAGGGACAAAGTGAGTTTCCTGCCTATTTGTAACCCTTACAACTCTTACCTTAACCCTAAGAGGCTTTCACCACTGGGCAGGGTTTGTCATACTGGTAGCTAGGAAAAGTGAGGAGATGGTTGTGGAGAGGCTGAGAGATGAGCCATGTCACCTTTGGTTCATTGCAAATATCTAGTTTTGTGTGGTGTTGCATTTCTGTCTCAAGTATGTCATGAGAATTTGTTGGCTTCTTTGTGGAGGTGAACCTTTGGACAAGCAGAAGATGGTTGTGGGTTGCAATTTTCAAGGACGAGGGTTTGAGAAATGATAGGACACAGTTTCAGTGACAATCTTTGCTCTGAAAAGTTCTCTTACAGTTGGTTTTTTGAGGGTGTCAGGATGCCAACACAGTGCTTTTTTTTTAACAAGCTTCCTCTTATCGCAATTGAGGCTAACTTGACCAGATTTAGCATTCTGGAGGATCCAGTAGCACAATTCAATTTGGTTGATCTTCTACTAAGCAACTGTGAGTGGGGGGTATCTATTCTGCCAAGGTCACCTAGGACTTGCACCTGGCCGTAACTGTTGTTTTGTGTGCTTGCATACATCCATGAGTATGAACATAAGAACTAGTGTTGGTAGGACTTGAACCCTCATGGGCGCTATATTAACTACTTGCTTTCATCAACCATGGATGTGCACTTGACAAGACATTGCTTTTATGTTTTGTTGATTTTGTAATAATCTTGCTTGCAAGTTAGTAACATGGTGTGACACTATTTGAAAGCCAAATGAATCATTGAAGGCACACAGTTGGACTGATTTTTATACTGTTTTCCAATTGTTTAACCCTCCAAGGTGTTTATTCTACAGTACGTCTAAGCAACATTGAGATGGAGTTTTCTTGTCAATTCGCTCTAGTTTAGTGGCTTTACTCACCCATGTTTTGTTAAGGGTTTCTTAGGATTGCCAATTTGGTTTTTACAACTGCTTTTTGTACAGGTCCATGTTGCTTCATTGCATGCCAACTTGAGATATTGTGAAGGGACGATTATTGTGTTTTGTTTGAGTCTTTGGTTCTCCCTAAGTTGTCTATTTAGGGTTTTTCTTATGGTTCTCCTAGAGACCCCAGCATCATTTCCATTCTAGGTCCCATACTAATAGTGAAACGAGGCCACCTGGGGCTCAGTGGTGGGTGACATTGTCTAGGCAATGCCAAAATGCACAGTCCATCTTATTTTCTAGCTCCTCTTCTAGAAAACACTCTATCAAGAGTTTCCTCCATTTGGCCTTGGATGCTAGGGGAGTGAGTGCTAACAGATACTGATATGCTCAAATTATGTGTACTCTAGACTTTGGGTCCATTTCTCTCGAATCTGTTTCTGTTATCAGTGCGCAGTTTGTTTTAACTTCGAGCAATGCTTTACTTTATTTTACTTTTTGTATATTACTTTGCTTAGAAGCTATTTTCCTCGCTCCCACTATGTATTGGCACTATTGTACTCAGTAGTCCCATTGACACTTTTCTAGTGGAGTGAGTGCTAGCAGATCCTGATATGCTTAATTATTTGTACTCTAGACTTTGGGTCCATTTCTCTTGAATCTGTTTTCTGCTATCAGTGCACAGTTTGTTTTAACTTCGAGCAATGCTTTACTTTATTTTACTTTTTGCATCTTGCTTTGCTTAGGAGCTATTTTCCTCGCTCCCACTATGTATTGGCACTATTATACTCAGTAGTCCCATTGACACTTTTCTTGTTAATTTTTGGATGTAATATAATTATCTTATCTAATCTATCTATTTGTAGTAAGTTTTAGGTTTGTAGTATATTATTTTCTGGTCGATTTTTTGATTGTTATTTGTCTTTTACCCTGGATTGTGTCATGTGGCAATTGCCTATTTGTGGCTCAGTTGTTTCTATTATGCTTTGTATGATACATAGGAGCATATTTAAAAATATGGAATATGTATTCTTTACTTGATGAGGTTTTGTATCTCTGTAATGATTAGGTCAATAGTTTGACTAGAGGTAATGGTGTTCCTTTTCATGGATTTGAGGAAATTTTACATATAGATATATGGGGATAAAATTTCTCTTCTTTTGCATTGCTAAAAGAAACATTTTTAATGGTACAAATTTATATAACGGAAGATCAACAATTTTAGATAATTGTCTACTTTTCTATCCGTGACTCAAATTAAAAATGTTTCTTAGCTCCCAAGGAATGATGACCTTATAGTCCTCAATCCATTGCCATAAAGATTAGCATTTCCCTTGATTCCTCCCAAGGGTAAAAGCATTGGTCCTTAGTGTTTACACAAGTGAATAAATTCTCTACATTCACTAATGGAAGTCTATGCCAAATGTTGATTATTAGAGCTAAAATGTCAAAACACAAGCTTGGTGATGAAGTAATAAAGTATAATATAGTTCTTGAATTACAAGAAGGCAACAAACTCATGATGAGAAATAAAGAGAGACTAAATCTTTGTTTGTTGAGGTTGCATCTAGTTGACTTGGAAGGTGACCATACTTGTGATCTGAGGGAGATGGAGATTTAAAGACTTCTTGCCTTATTAGCCTTCCTTTGTAAATACGTTCACCAGTCACCTTGATCAAGGTACTTAGCAAGATAAAGCAACAAAACTCATATGTGAGTTAATAGAGATGATTAGAATTCTCTTGGGATGTGAAATTTAATAAAATTTGACAAATTGCTATCATTCACAGAGGACTTCTTATTTGAATTACAAGAAGGTAACAAACTCATGATGAGAAATAAAGAGAGAAATTTTTGTTTGTTTGTTGAGGTTACATCTAGTTGACTTGGAAGGTGACCATACTTGTGATTTGAGGGAGAGATGGAAATTTAAAGGCTTCCTCGCCTTATTAGCCTTCCTTTGTAAATACGTTCACCTTGATCAAGGTGCTTAGCAAGGTAAAGCAACAAAACTCATATGCGAGTTAATAGAGATGATTGGAGTTCTCTTGGGATATGAAATTTAATAAAATTTGACAAATTGCTATAATTCATAGAGGACTTCTTATTTCCTCTTTTCTTTTTGTTTAAATTTATTTCTTTATTATCCATAATGATCAATTTTTTTGAATAAAATGCCTCCTATCTATAATAATTAATATGGCACAACATTGTTTATAATATAAATAAGCTTATAAAGGAAAGAGTCTTTAGCTAACTTAGCCACACATATGCTAATTTGGCTCATTGATTACTAAGAATGCATTAATAAATAGCAAAATGACACCATTATGTCTGCACTCTTTGCAGACTAAGTAAAATAAAAAATAATTACAAAAATAACAGGCTCACTACTCAAAGGAATGGTCTCCATAGAAAAAATCAGGGGGAAAACCAAGTTTGTATGAATAACTAAAAAAGCTTGTAGCTTGTTGATCGCCCAGTCACCTGCTAGTGGTGGGCCTTGATTGTGGCTATTAAAGCCACCATAGCCATCAATTATCAGTACATTGCTAGTGGGGTTGTTGTTTCCTTCAATTTTTTTCTCAAATTACCTTGAAATTGATACAACAAGGTGGATAGTGGTATGCTTGTCTGATTTCCCTGATAATGGTTATGCACCTGTTGATTTGTCCTAACCCTTAAAGGAATAAAGGGTTTCCGTTTGTGCCTTCATGTTTTCTTAGTCAAGTTGTCTTCAAGTGGGAATCAACTAGCACTATACCAAATATTGCCCTAGTGCCTTATTAAATTGTGCAAGTGGTCATGGTCCATGGCAATCTTCTTAGAATGGATTTGCGTTTGTGAGCATAATTGGATATAGTTAAAAAAAAATTAATATTGATATTAATAGCCGTGTTGCCACTCAAACCAACACCTTCAGTATGCAAAGTCTCCACTAGACTCAAGCTCAAGTGGAACTTGGAAGAGTCGGCACTGTCCCCTTAGTAACTTCCCTCACTTTAGGTTGGATAATCCAACACAAGAGGGGCTTCCCTATCCTAACCAAGTCCAAAACATAATCACAACTCAATTGACTTGGCTATTCTTTTTCTTATCAAGTCTGAATGATTTTTAATGTAGAATAGGTTGATCTAATTAATTGTTTCAGATCTGAATGAAAGATGCAACAATTAAATGGATTGGAGACTTCAAAAAGTAACTTTATAGAAGCAAATTAACGTCAATTTTCAGATCTGGAAAGTTTATATTAGGCCTGCAATAAACTTGTTTAAATAAATCTTTTATGGACCAACAAGCTTAGTTTGTTACAGTAGAAAGTTTAACCATGTTTTAGATGTAGAAACAAAGTGGATCTAGGGCTAATCTTAGAGTAGATCTGAGCTATAAAAGCCATTTATAAATCTGGAAATTTCGTTCAGATAAGTCAGACTATTCTGGGAGGGATTATCTTGGATTTAAAGGTAGATTTCACATTCCCCACAGTAAATTTTCAATGTGTAATTTCCAGCAAAATAACTATAGAAATTGGCCAAGTATTTTGAGGGATTTAAGATTGATTAATATGAATTTTAGTGGCTGTAAATTCCAGATCCACAGAACAAAACATAACGGAATAAAAATCAATTATTTTTGGTGGCTAAGAGTGTGACTAGAGTGCCTTGAAGTTGAAACCCTAGCATTGGGCATATGGGGTCAACCAAGGTTCTGTGGGGTTCTTTCTAAATGATAAGAGATGATATAGCTGAAGAATTCAAACTATACCAACACTCCTATTATCTTTTCAAATTCAGAAATTCAACAAATGGAAATTATTAGTGAAGGCAATTTCAAGTGATCCTAAGAGCAGATTTATCATGAAAGGGATAAGAGAACATACAACCAAGAATTGAAAAATATGCCTTTTACCTAGCTCTGCCAATGACAATTTTTGGGTCTCGGTTGCGTGTGAATGCTAACAAAGGGATTTTTCTCATAGTGGGTCATTAATGAGTTGGTTGGGTCAATGTTGAATGTAATAATGACAAAACTGGAAAAAATATTTTTATGTAAGTGGAATTACTGGAGCATTTGTTTCCCAACTCCATTGGGCACGTGATAAATAGGGGTTCTGGGAGGGTAAGAGGGTAGAGAGTTTTGTCTTGTATCTTGTCGTGGAGAAACCCCTCTCAGTTCTAAGGGAGTTGTGGGTGCATTCTAAGTGTTCAGTTTTCTTGCCTGCCATGGGAAAGGGAGGCTTATATATTCAGTCATCTTGTTATGAATAAAGCAGATCTGAGATTATTTCTATTTATTGTTTGTTGTTTTGCTTTTATTGTGTGTTTTGTAGTTGCGGAAGACTTCACGGAATCACGAGTTGCGAAAGTAACATTGTGTGCAATATTTAGTTAGGGTTTTATTTATAATAAATGTTGGCACTATGAAAAAGTGCGAACAATTTGCACCAGTCGGGAAGGTGATCTGCATTCTCTCCTCCATGGATGAGTGGCAACAACATCATGGGGATGAGATCGTTGTATGAACATGGAGTGAAAAGGAAACCTTTTGCATCTGTTGGAACGGTAAGGAACGTTTCAGTGGATGGATGATCTATTTCTTTGCTTCAAAATCCAGATCTACATTCTGAGATGAAGGTGGTTGTTTTTCATATACACTTTAAAAGGCAGAAAATGGGTCGTTATGGTTACTAATGCCATCAATATGGAAATGGGGATCCATACTATGGATTTTGGCATGGTGATGCAATTCCAATAGAATCAAACAGATTTTCACAGATGACTGTAACATAACTCTTTTATAAAGGTTTGAGCAGTTGCTTCTAGAGAATGCAATCTTTTACCATGCTATGGATGGTGTAATAACGATAGGTATTTGAAGCCGTGTCTATTGTGTTGAATATTTGCATGGATACCCTGTTGCATAATTGATTTAGTGCACTAACGCTATATGACAGAACCTATAACTATCATTAAGAGAACCTTGATATATTGCATCAGGATAGTAACTAGATTAGACTTGAAAGCAAGACTAATGGGTATATAACTGTGTCAAAGATCTGCATTTTTGGGCTGCAT
This sequence comes from Larix kaempferi, assembly GCA_027924585.1. Classification (NCBI taxonomy): domain Eukaryota; kingdom Viridiplantae; phylum Streptophyta; class Pinopsida; order Pinales; family Pinaceae; genus Larix; species Larix kaempferi. The sequence goes on along the minus strand of BSBM01000123.1, from coordinate 17,282,128 downwards.
ACCTTTAGATCACTATATTTGTGTTAGTTTCTTTTAACTAGTCACGGAGGTGTTGCAATATGCATGCAAATGTTGTAGGATGTTTAGGAGGTTGTGGTGGAGTGAGGAAGTCCTTTAGATCGCTAAATTTGTGTTAGTTTCTTTTAATTAGTCACAGAGGTGTTGCGATATGCATGTGAATGTTGTAGGATGTCCAGGAGGCTGTGGTGGATTGATGGATTCGTATGAACACACGAAAGGAATCCATCCACGACCTTAACATCAAATCTAAAACCACGAGTAAGAGAATTCAGGGTTGAGGTAGAGCCATGTTGCATGAATGGGGTGATGGAATGTATTTCTCCATTGATCATCAATAAATTTCCATATCAATAATCGTTTGTCCTCATGTTAGGTACAAATAGCTTCCTTGGTTGTATCAGTGACCTCATACAAGTAGAGCCCATTATGGGCTTGTTATCATCAACCAAGAAAAAACCTTTACCAAAGGTTTACTAATGGCACACACCTTTTCCACTCTTACCCCAAAAGTCTCTTATATTAGTTATGGCTTGCTTTCCACTTGATTGTTATATGAACTAGCATGCCATTCATTTGAAATAAACATTCTCTTCATCTCCAAGATACAAGTTCCAAAAAATAGAAGAGAAATAAAGCTAGTGGAACATGTGATTGTAGGACGTACCAATTCCCTGTTCCCTATGATTTTTCTCATTAGGAAAAGAATGTATGCATGATTATTTATAAATTTTGTGATGCTTCTATAAGCTGATTCAGTGATATCCTTGATATAATAAAAATTTTCCATATCCTTTAAATCAAATCAATGTAATGGGTGATACAAGGAGTCCAAAACAAGGTTGGATACCTTTCCATAAGTAACTTGCCAGCATCCATGTAATTAGCAATGCTATATGTTATGAATTGGACAACATGTTATGGACCTATGCCTTGGATGAACCCATCCAACAACTTAATTAATAATGTTGCATCTTTAACATATGCTGATGCATCAACATATTTAATAAACATCATCCCCTGGGACAATTAACCAAGAAATTAAGAATGTGCCCACCATTCCCATCTGTCCAATTGTCACACATCATGGTGCATCTGATGACTTCCCATGATTCCCTAAGCTCCTCTGATCTGTGGGTGCAATCAAGCTTTTCTTTTTGAAGGGTTGGACCTCTCAACTCGTTGTAGGTAGGGGCCTTGTACCTCTAGCCAAAAACAACAACAAATTCAAACATAGATTGGTAGAATGAGTTGTTCTTGGCAATTATGAAAGGAATGCCACTCCACAGAAAACAACTACCCACAATCTTGTATGCTTCTTGCTTCTCTTTTATTTTAGTTTTTAACCATTGTCCTAATAGAAGGTTGTGCCCCAGCAATGGTTTTGGGAACAAATAAAGGTGAGATTGTTGAGGGCATTGTGGAAGATGAGGTGGAAGAGAGGTTCTCACTTCCTCTTGTAACTGATAAGCTTGCGGTTCCAGAGGTTCTTACAATCCTCCAGCTACAAGTTCAAGTCTCAAAGCTTCCTCTCTTCTGTCTTTTTACCTGTTTCATTAAGTGATTGATTGACAATATAGTTAATTTCTGGGGTTGATTTATTGCATATTCCCACTTCATGCACTGGAATTTTCACAGGGTGGTATTTAAAGTGGTTGATTACAGCAGTCATTTACTTCCCACACAACTTGCAACCCAACCTTTTCCAATCATGGGTTTAAGTGGCTTACCATATTCCCATAATGGGTCCAAAGCCTTTGATATTTTTGTAGGGCAGTGATTAAGCCTGGGGCAGAAAAGGAAATGGAAATCAACACAAGAGAACACTGCAAATAAAAAATTAGACCTACATAAATGTTAAATCTCCCATTAGAAGTTGGCAAGGAGGAAATCTAGTGGACATTGCAGAATGCAAACTCTATCTTAAAAATTGAAAAACAAACAAAATACATGCTTAAATTGTTACACATACTTGGGAATATGGAAATGGTAGATGGGAATCAATTTCTACACCACAATAAATCTGCTAATGGCAATGATAACACTCTAATTCCTCTCCTCAGCTTGATGGAAGACAATGAATTTCTCCTTTACTTCCAATCCCCTGCTTCTGCTTTTCAAATGATACAAAAAGACTAAAATTCAGATTTTATAACCCACCTGTCATGGTCCTGGCAATAAATTCCATTGACTCACTATAAACTGAAAATATATTGCTACATATTCAAAAGCCTCAAAATATTGTGATAAATGAGGGTGATAGTATTGGTAGGCTGAAAAAATCATGATATTTTTTATATATTGGTGATATTTACAACTATGGTTTACATTGTTTTTCAGGTATTGGGTAAAATTTAGAGAATCCTAGATTTACATTCCTATGGGTCATATTAGAAGTCACAAGCAAAGTTACCAGAACAGGACCGGTCATCGAACTAGCTGACCTCAGGAACTGAAACCAGACAAAAACTGGAAAAAAAGGACCACAAAACTGGTTGACCAAATTATTCATAAAATATTCAAAATTTGAAAAATATATATATATATTCATGTGCTTTCCTCCTGTTGAAAGCTTTTGCTGAGTGGATGGCTTCAGAAACCGCTTTGAGATCAAGGGCTTGAGGTGGCATGATATTATCTTGATTAGGTTTTATATGAGACATTGCCAAGTGATATAGGCCTAAACCTTCCTGAGGCAGATGCGTCGATCTCTACAGGGAACAATGTGAGAAAAGTGAGTTAATCCCTCAATATAAAACGTGGTATGAAAAGTGAGTTAATCCCTCAAAATACAAAGCATGGTATGCTTTGTATTTTGATCCCGTGCCTATAACCAAAGCAACTTAGTCCTTTGTCTCCAATATTCCTCCTCATTGTGATGGGTTCTGAAAAATTTGAGGCTGGCCTTTTTCTCTTCTTCCACCAGGGCATTGGAATATCCAGCAGCATCAATCTGTTTTTGTATTCCTTGAAGGATTTTCTCATAATATTTACTCTCACCAAGATCCTGAACATTTGATTTCATCAATTCGTTAATATATTTCCTAAGACTCTATATTTTTTGTTCCCATAGGAAATCTCCAAAACCCTATAAACCTAGGGGGTAGATCCAGGATGAAGAAACAGGTCTCTGAACTGATGATGCTTCAACAAGATTAAACTAAAGTTAAAGGGAAGGAGGCCATAATTTTCAGGCTTGTGATTTCCAGAGTGATAGGCTTGTGATTGGAGCCTACTGAAGGTATGATGGAGGAGACTAAATTGAGCCCATCATGCAAGAAAGACTCTTGAATAAGAAACCTATCTAAATAATCAAATCCAAGACCATTTTTCCAATATTAGTCCATGTATTATTTCCTTTCCTAGGTATAATGTCTTGGAAACCAAACTGGAACACCAAATCTTCAACAACTTCTCTACAAGGGTCCTGTATCCTAGATCATCCCCTTTATCTTTGTTGTTAAGTATTAGGTTTAAATTGCCCATAATGATTCCATTGAAGAGGGGAGTGGAGGAAAGGAATTCTGTTTCGAAAATTGTTTTATTTTTCTGGAGGATTATTAGGGGCATACACATGGAAAAATTGAAAGGTCTGATTAGAAGAGACTACTTCACAATGTAGAGTTGTGCAATGATCAATCTTGATTTTACTCCTCAATTTGATAATAGAAGGGCCACAAAGAATTGCAAGGCCTCCAAGGAACCTTCTTGCTTCCTTATACATATTCAGCTACCTCTTTTGAGATATTGAGAAAAGTGTAAGTTTCACTTTCAGTCATGACCAACCTTATATTGTATCATTTATTATATTTAAGGCTCAAAAACCCTCTTGGGGAAAGTGACCTAAACCTTGAGTTGTGTATATAGTAATATACTGTATATACCCCAACCATAGTCATCAGACTCGGAATCGGCAATAAATCAACAAGGCTAATGCTTTCAAAAGGCTAAAGAGTGTATCAATTTTGATATTGTATCCTACACTCATATGCTAGTGAAAGTAAATTTTATGTAAGCTTGTATTTGGTATAGTACCCTTACATTAGTTTAATCAATGTTTTCCAATGTTTGTTAGTTTATAATATATATATAGTTGTAATTTTAATTGCATATCAATGTCCTTTGGTCATTAGTTCTTTAATTTTTAATGTTCCCAGAAGTTCATAAGGTGTCACTTTCTTAAGCTCGTTACTTTGTAGTTCTTTTAATTCTTCATTTTTCTTTTCAATTTATAGTTCACACACCAAGGTGTCACTTTCTTAAGCTCATTACTTTGTAGTTCTTTTAATTCTTCATTTTTCTTTTCAATTTATAGTTCACACACCTTTATTCAGATTGTTTGTGGTTAATAATCTTGATTTATGGTTGATTGCTCAAATGTAGGTGTGGACTTTAAGTTAAAGCTGATGACAATAGGAGGGAAAAGGTAGAAATTAACAATTTGGGATACAGGTATGTGGTCAACTTTTGAAATTGAAGCACGGGGATAAAAAGAAAAAGGAAGTAATACATTTTTTGCATAATATTAGCTGCATGCATTACAAAAAAAAAGAAAAGAGAAAAACATTCCAACTATCCTTCCCCAATGAAGCCATGTATATATTTTGCAATAACGGGTTGGCATTTATTTCTTTGTTGACTTTTATGCATGTATGCTTAATGTTTTTCATATTATAAAATATAATTCATTTGCATCATAGTCTTTGTTTTGGAGTTTTGGAAGAGATTCCATTACGAGCTAATCTCGTGGTTTAAGAATTCACCTTGAATATTTGCTAAGATATAGTATGTGGCATACATTAGGATGATGACAAGTATTTTATATTTGAGTGGCTTCATACAACTGAAATGCTTTCTTGCGGGCATTTCTGGGCCTTTTCCTTAAGCCTTGCTGACATTTCTGGGCCTTTTCCCAAAGCCTTGCGGGCATTTCTAGGCATTACTAAATGAAGGTGAGTTCATTAACAATTTTATGATTTCTTGCATTTCATTTCATTTTCATTGGATTAGTATAATCTTGTAATGCTTTTATGGTTATGGTGTTTAGCAATTTTGAAGTATACCCTGTGGATCTAGTATATGATAAATGTTAATTATATGTAAACGAGGGACTTAAATCCCAGTTTCTTTACCAACATAGATCCTATGTGAAGTTACTTATGTAGATTTTTGTGGTTAGACATCTTTGGGATCTCTTCAAACAGTTCCAAAAGTTAGAAGGATCTCTAAGTTTATTATGGTAGATTTTTGTGCTTATCAATATGTTTTGAAAAACAAATTGGATTTTAAGCATGGTTGTATTTGGATATTATTTTATTTTCTTAGAATTACAAATGATGCAATTTGGGTGTTCATATTCTCCTCTTCACAATTCTGAAAGGGTTCTAGCTCAATGGAAGAGCGCCTGCCTTACAAGCAGGAGGTTGGTGGTTCAATTCCTCCATGCCCTATTAATATTTTTAATAAAATATATTTTATTATGATTTACTATGGCTATGGAGGGGGTTTCAAATCATCTTTGTATGTTGCTACAAGGGGGGTTTGAAATTTCCCTTGTATGTTACAATGATGGGGGTTTAGAACCGCCCTTGTAGGTACCTACGAGGGGAGTTTGTAACCTCCCCCAAAGGTTTGTAATAAGGACTTTTAGGGGGGGTTCGGAACCACCCCTATAGGCATCTACGAGGGGGGTTCCACACTATCCCTATAGGCCTCTACGAGGGGGGTTCAAAACTACCCCTATAAGCCTCTACGAGGGGTGTTCTAAACTGCCCCTATAGGCCTCTACAAGGGGGGTTCCAAACTGCCCCTATAGGACTATACGAGGGGGGTTCACAACCGCCCTTATAGGCCTCTATGAGGGGGGTTTGAAACTACCCCTATAGTCCTCTATGAGGGGGGTTCCAAACTGCCCCTGTAGGTTTATATGAGGGGGCTTATGAGGGGGGTTCAAAACCGCCCTCGTAGGTCTCTATGAAGGGGGTTCAAAACTGCCCCCGTAGATCTCTATGAAGGGGTCTACAAGGGGGGTTTAAAACCACCTCCGTAGACCTCTACGAGGAGGGTCACAAACTGCCCCCAAAAGTCACTTTTGGGGGCGGTTCCAATCTCGTCAAAAACTGCCCTTAAAGGGAAAAACTTTTAACATCGATGCCTTTAGGGGTGGTTTTGCCAAAAACCCCCCCGTAGGTCACTTTTGGGGGCGGAAGACACTCCCCCTAAAGGCCAAAAATGTAGTAGTGATATATCATCACAGCTACAGATTATCTAACTAGACGGGCAAAGGAAAAACCAGTGAAGGATTGTAGCGTCGTTACCGCCGCGCAGTTCATTTTTGAAAACATTTTTACAAGGTTTGGATGTCCAAAGATTCTAATGAGTGATCAGGTAACCCATTTCCTGAACATAACTATTGAAGCCCTGATAGAAGAATTTCAGATCTACCATTAGAAAAGCACACCATATCATCCACAAGCTAATGGCATTGTAGAAGCCTTTAATAAAGTATTGGAGAATGCATTGACCAAGGTATGGAATACAAATAGGGATGATTGGGATCTTAGAATACCAGTAGTATTATGGGAATATAGAACAACTTGTAAGAAGTTGACAGGTCATACACCTTTCAAATTAACATATCGACAAGAATTTCTCATGCCCGTGGAATACATAGTACAAAGCTTTAGAATTGCAACATTCATGGATATGGCTGATGATCAGACAATGGATGAAATACTATTACAGTTGGTTGGATTGGAGGAATATCGCTTCATTGCAGGTTTTCACCAACAAGTGCAGAAAGACAGAGAAAAGGTATGGCATGATAGACACATCAAGAATAAATTCTTTCAGGTAGGAGACCTTGTCCTCCTCTATGATAGAAAATTCATGAAGTTTCCTGGAAAATTCAAAATGCACTGGTTAGGACTATACATTGTTAAGCATGTCACTAATGGTGGCGTAGTTCAACTAGCCACACTACTTGGATAAAAATTGCAAGGACTTGTTAATGGGAGTAGACTAAAGCCTTACAGGGATGGCCCTACTCCTCCAGGTATCAGTTAAGCAATGGAAAAAATGTTTTAAGTGTCAAGTGCAGTTGAAATTGGACACTAAAATAGAAGGCAGAGTCTGCACACAGTTTTGTTAAAATGTGTAGTTTCACATTGTTGATGTATATGTAACTTCGGAATGTATTTCATCTATGTATTTCATATATATGTATTGTACCCTTATAAGAGATGTGTTATTCCTCTATAAGGAAGTGTCATCATATGGATTGACAAGTGTCGCAAGTGTGTGTACTTGCCGATGGGTTATTAGACCACCATGTGTGGGGTCGGCCCTGAAATATATATTATATTGTGGATGTATCTAGATAGACAAGTCGGCCCCATAGTGTAACTGGGAAAACAGGTTAAGTATAAATAGAGATCGGGAGATCTCTATTTGGATCATTCGGAAAGACACACTCCTCTCACTCAGAAAGTGGTGCACTAGTGAGGAGGAGGATCATCTGCTCTAGGAGACTATCTCAAGTGTATTTTGGTTGTACTTTGGTTGAGCCATTGCTCTCTCTATCTCTAAGGAAGTTGTCGGGTTTTTCACCTTAGGGTTTTCCCCACTGAAACTCTATGTCTCTTGTCTCTCATGCTTTTGATTCTTGTGATGCTTGTCATGCTTAATGTGATTGTTATGCATTGATATACTGTATATGTTATTCTCTCAGTAAAGATCCAAGAGTATTGTGAATTAATGCTCAAAATTTAACATGGTATCAGAGCTAACCTAAGAAGAAGACATCTTGTAGTGACGGAAACTTGAGTTTCTTGCTTATTGGGTTTCTCTCCACAGTTTTTGGAAAAGAAGTATAGTAGATTGACTCTACTCATCAAGGAGAATCTATCTGTCCAATCAGAATTCAATTCTGAGCATTTTCAGATTTGGACTTAAAAATTAGGGTTTCCACAAAAATAGGAATTTCTGAAATCTGAAGACATAGATGGAAGCGCCTTGCAAAAATCGAAGTTTAGAGCTTTGGATCGAGATTTTTGGCTGGGTATATCTCCGGGAAACTCAAACCCTAATTCAGGGCTCTCCCTAGTGAACCCGGGAGGACAAAAAGGCAAATCTGAAGGGTAAAGCTTTGCTGATCTCAAATTCTGAATACACCAGGCTGATCAGCTCATCAAAGTGCATCTTTCTATCCTTTCAGAAAGTTGAAATTCACATTTTGAATTTTTAGGGTTTTTTCAACAAACCCTAATCCGGGACCAGATCCAGTTTTCAGCGTTTCAAGTGGTAAGACCTAAATCTTTTCTATTTCCATTTGAATTACTCTTTAAGATGTATCACCACACCAAGCTTGAGGATAATCTTGAAGGGGTTGATAACTTCCGAGCTTGGAAGTATAGGATTGGGTTAATCCTGGAAGAGAATGAGTTGGACTCATATATAAAAGAAGACATCCCTATCCCAGAGGATGAAGAGGCTAAGGTATTGCATAAGAAGAACTTGGTCAAGGCAAAGAGAATCATTGTTGATTCTATCAAAGACCATCTCATACCCCATGTGTCTTCTCTAAAGACACCCAAGGCTATGTTTGACTCTTTGACCAAGCTATTTGAAGGAAAGAACATAAATCGGAAGATGACCCTACGGAATCAATTGAAAGGGGTCAAGATGTCAAATGGAGAAACCATTCAATCCTATTTCTCCAAGGTCTCTCAGATCAAGGAACAACTTGAAGCTATAGATGAAATGGTGGAGAATGGTGAAATTTTTATGACTACTTTGAATGGCCTACCTAGGTCATGGGACTCTTTTATCCAGGGAATCTGTGCCAGAAAGAAGTTAATCTCCTTCAACAGATTATGGGAGGAATTTTCTCAAGAAGAAGCAAGGCTTGTGGCAAGAGAAGAGAAGATGGGAAATGAAGATCAAGCTCTCACAGCTCACACTAAGAAGGGAAAGTTCAAGAGGGAGCCATCCCATCACAAGAAGAAATCTTCTCATCATTTTCACAAAGACAAGAAAGATCTAAGGTGTTTCACTTGTAATGAGAAGGGTCACTTTGCTTCAGAATGTCCCAAGAACAAAAGGGACAACCGCAACAACAACAACTCCAGCAAGAAGAAGAAGGGTAACAAAAGAAGGTACCATGCTCATGCTGCTGAAGATGATGAACCTCCAAAGAAGAAAGCTAGGGAAGAAAGTGATGATGACTCATCAAGTGAAGAAGAGTATGTTCTTATCTCTACTCTCACAGGTACTATTTCACATGGTTGTAATGATTGGTTAATTGACAGTGAGGCTTCCAAACACATGACTGGGTTTAAAGAATCTTTTGTAAATATATCTGAACATGAATCACCCCATAAAGTGAAACTTGGGGATGATTATCAATACCCCATCAAAGGAAGTGGTGAAGCCTCCTACAACCTAGAGTATGGAAAATCATTGAAGATGAAAGAAGTCCTTTATGTACCTAGGCTCAAGAAGAATCTACTCTCCATATCTGCACCGGATGCAAAAAAAGCATGAGGGTTGCATTTGTAGATAGCCAAGTACTCATGTGGAAAAAGGGAAAGACCGTAGATGATGCAGTAGTGATTGGAGAGCAAGAGGGAGGACTGTATAAATTGAAGGGACAACATGAACATGCTATGGTAACAGGAAGACAAAGATTCATCCATATTCATGGATCACATAGAGGTATGTATAATTTGTTTTTGCAAAAGTTAAATAATGAATTATGCGGGTCATTGAAGAAAACAAGAACACATTGCTAGACATAACTAGCAAATATGGTGACTAGGTATGTGTTTCTTATATCATAGGATCTTTTATATAAGTATGCATAACATGATTGATGATGTTTATTCATGAAGTCATAGGTTTCAATAATCATGGGTATATGCATATTACGTGTCTTACCTTATTTAATGTTATGACTAGCCATAAGAGTCCTATATAAACCTTGAATGCTAATGCTTATTATTTCTATTTGAAATGTTCATGACTATACATGCTTGAGATTATTGTGTTTTGATAATATTAAGATTATACTAATGAATTTTTGATTATGTATGAGACCTCGAGGATAACACAATGATGATACTAACAAGCGTGCATAGGGATCGAGAATGAATATAAGTTCAAGAACAAGTAATCCAGGAAGCAAAGAGATCAAGAGGGAGTACACTCCAGTGGTTTCTGCAAGGATGCAGATATTCAGAGGGAGTTGACCATCTCTCTACATTCCACAACATAAACGTGTAGAAGAAGCTACTTCAGATTAGGACTCCAGCAGCTCCTGCAAGGAAGCAAAGACTCAGAGGGAGTCCACCCAACAAACAAGCAAGATAAGTATTTTAATTATCATTTCTTGCATATTTGTTTGTTTAAATAAAATTGTTCAATGATGTATATGCTCATGTTCCTAGACGTAGGATATGTATTGTGCATATTAGAATGATTGCATTAATGAACAGTATACTACTAATATGCATGTGTTGGGTAAGTGGCCTATGGCACTGTACAACATTCCATTGCTACTTATCTAGAATGAAACCTCTTTGCTAACATGTTGAGAGTAGTGCAAACTCTTAACAATGTTCTGGTAGAGACTGGAAGGCATCTAGAAAGTTATGGAACATGGATAAATGTTGTATTGAAGCATTGGTTTAAACAATTGCATGACTGTATGGCATATATCTTTATGTGAAAGAATTTGTTCTGAAAATTATGAGATGTTTCTAATCATGCAATTTAACTTGTTTTGTAGGAAAGACCGTATACCTTCACCTACAAAAGAAGGATTACAACATTTGTTCAAGCAACAAAATTATCTATTGAAGATATTGAAGTTCCCAGGATACGGGAAGAATGCCATGATCTGTCGATCATGAAGAACGATGTTTGGGATGCGGTCCCAAGAGCTGAAGGGAAGTATATTGTGAATTCCAAATGGAACTATCAGATCAAGCATGTTGTAGATGGCAGCATAGAGAAATATAAAAGTGATGAAATAGAAGATACACCAGATGGATTTCAAGACAGTTGTCTTGAATGGTGTAGTCATATATGTGTGCAGAACTTGGTAGGATAGACAGCTTTCTATCCAGTTTGGGCTTTACCAAGAGTAAAGTGGATTCCAATCTTTACTACAAGGTTGAGGAAGGAAATCCGATGATTCTACTTCTGTATGTGGATGACTTATTTGTAACAGGAGATGACAGATTGATTGCAGATACTAAGAGGAAGCTTGCTGCTGAGTTCAATATGAAAGATTTGGGAATGATGCATTATTTCCTAGGTATGGAGGTGTGGCAGAGTTCAGATGGGATCTTCCTTAGACAAGGGAAGTATACTGTAGATATCCTGAAGAGGTTCGGGATGATGGATTGCAAATCCATGGTCACACCTATGGCATCGAACCTGAAGCTTCTATGTGATGCTTCATCTGAGCCAGTTGATATTTCTATGTATTGTCAGATGATTGGGTCCTTGATGTACCTGACGAACACGAGACCAGATATTTGTTGTGCTGTGAACACATTGAGTCAGTTCCTGACAGATCCGAGGAGTGTTCACCTGGTTGCTGTAAAGCATGTTCTGAGGTACTGAAGGGTACAGTGGATTATAGGCTCAAGTATGAAGCGAATCAAAAGTTTAACCTGCAGGGTTATGTTGATTCAGATTGGGCAGGCAGTGCTGCAGATAGGAAGAGCACATCTGGGTACTGCTTCAATATGGGATCAGGTGTGATCTCTTGGTTTAGCAGGAAGCAGTCCTGCGTAGCACTAAGTACAGCTGAGGAAGAGTATGTTGCAGCCTGTTCAGCTAGTTGTGAGGCAGTATGCCTACGAAAGCTAATGTCTGAGTTATTTGATCTCCCGTTGGATGCTACTGGTATCTTCTGCGATAACCAGAGTTGTGTGAAGCTGTCTGAGAACCCAGTGTTTCATGATAGGTCGAAACACATAGAGATCAAATATCACTATATCAGGGATATGGTACAGAGAGGAGCTGTGAAGCTCCTGTATGTTGCGACGGACGAGCAGATTGCAGATGTGCTGACGAAGCCACTAGCCAGGGTGAAGTTCGATTACTTCAGGGAGAGGCTGGGTGTTCCTCAGATCGAGGACACTTCAAGGAAGAAGTGATGGACAGATTTGTTGAAGCCATTCCAAGCATGTTGGAAGGAGTATCCTTCACATGGTTGTGGATATAAGCGCTAGATGATGAGCATCAGGATGATGTTCTGGTTTCTGCTTTGTATGATCAGTTGGATCATTTATATATGTATGTACGCATCATGTTGGATGTTGGATATGATTAGTTGGATCATTTATATATGTATGTACGCATCAGGTTGGATGCTAGATATGATCAGTTGGATCATTTATATGTATATGTATGTACGCATCATGTTGGATGCTTGGACCATGTATTTGTATATGTATCAGGTGGATACATTGTATGATCAGGTAGATCATGTATGTTGATATGTATCATGTATTTGTATTTGTATCAGGTGGGTACACTGTATGATCAGATGGATCATGTATGATGATATGTATCAGGTAGATACTTGGTATGCATCAGGTGGATGCATTGTATGATCAAGTTGATCATGATGATGAGCTTCAGGATGTTGCTCCAGATGATATGTACCAAGATGGTACAGTGATGATGATCAGTATGATCATGGGTATCAGGATGATGCCTCGTGCGATGATGATCCGTTGGATCATGAGTATCAGGTTGATACTTGGAGGTCAGAGATGATATGTGGCAGGTTGTGCAAATAGCATGTAATCAGTCCTGGGAGATCTTGTCGGTCGTGCTGCGGCACACAAATGTTCCTGGGGTACTCTTTCCGGTATTGCTATGTAGTATGTAATCAGTCCTCAAATATCCGATAGGTTGAACTGTGTGCTTGTAATCAATCCTGGGATGAGGTATTACTACGGAGACAAGTAATCAGTCCTGGAGATCCGAGATGTTGAGCTGTGTGCTCGTAATTAGTCCTGGGATGCTCTTTAGAGATCTTGTCGGTCATGTTGCGGCACATAAATGTTCCTGGGATTCTCTTTAAAGGTTTTGTCTATCCACATGTAATCAGTCCTGGAGATCCGAGAGGTTGAGCTGTATGCTCGTAATAAGTCCTGGGATGCTCTTTAGAGATCTTGCCGGTCGTGCTACAACACATAAATGTTCCTGGGATGCTCTTTAAAGGTATTGTGGAGGAGATGCATGTAATTAGTCCTGGGAAATCTTGACGGTCGTGCTTAGGCACATAAATGTTCTTGGGATACTCTTTCCAGTATTGCATCCGCACATAAAATTAGTCCTGAGAGGCCACCTCTATCAGACCGTTCGCATAGATGATGAAGACCTGCAGGTGGTGGGCCTACATCCAGTATGAAAAAGGACTGGCTCTGTAGAACTTCCTATGATGAATAGAGTTAGAGATTGGTTGAGATAGCAGCAGCAGTGACGATGATGATGACGATGATCCCGAGAAGAAGACTTGTCTAGCAGATCTGTGTCGAGAAATACCTTCCTAGTTAAGAGGGAGTGTTGATGTATATGTAACTTCGGAATGTATTTCATCTATGTATTTCATATATATTTATTGTACCCTTATAAGAGATGTGTTATTCCTCTATAAGGAAGTGTCGTCATGTGGATTGACAAGTGTCGCAAGTGTGTGTACTTGCTGATGGGTTATTAGACCACCATGTGTGGGGTCGGCCCTAAAATATATATTATATTGTGGATGTATCAAGATAGACAAGTCGGCCCCATAGTGTAATTGGGCAAACAGGTTAAGTATAAATAGAGATCGGGAGATCTCTATTTGGATCATTCGGAAAGACACACTTCTCTCACTCAGAAAGTGGTGCACTAGTGAGGAGGAGGATCATCTGCTCTAGGAGACTATCTCAAGTGTATTTTGGTTGTACTTTGGTTGAGCCATTGCTCTCTCTATCTTTGAGGAAGTTGTGGGGTTTTTCACCTTAGGGTTTTCCCCACGGAAACTCTGTGTCTCTATGTCTCTCATGCTTTTGATTCTTGTGATGCTTGTCATGCTTATTGTGATTGTTATGCATTGATATACTGTATATGTTATTCTCTCAGTAAAAATCCAAGAGTATTGTGAATTAATGCCCAAAATTTAACACACATATGGGAAGAAGTGTTGCGAAGCACACATAGAAAACTAAAAATGTGAAGTAAAAGAAGGAAGTCGAGCTGTGAAGTTCAAGGTTGAGAGAAGGGAAACGTGCATTCAACCTCGCATTTCTCCTAATCGTCAGCAAAGCTAAAGAAAACTAGTCGTTACAATTTTTGGTCGGAAAGTAGTCATTATACAATAATATCGGGAACCGGATGTTCCCGCTTTTAAGGCATATTCGTTTGTTGAAGAAACATTAAATGAAGGGAAAGGACCAGTATATAAGCAATATTTGGCCAATGGACATGGTATTTAATGCTAAGTTAGTCATTTTTGGGCGCGCCTTAGTGTCGATGCACCTATAAATAGTAAATATCGCATAGTTACCGATTTTACCGCGAATTTTAATTTTTACTGCCTGTAATTTCAAAGTTTTTACCAGTCAAGAGCAAGAGTAATCCAATAGTGTATGTCTGAACAATCGACCCTAGAGGAAATACGAAGATAATTCCAACATTCTGATTTGGAAGGAGTTATGAAGACACCAGTGAAGCAAGCAGTCCCAGAGTGAGGTGGATCATCTAGAAATTCACCACGGAATGCAAAAGAGTTGAAGCAGAAAGATAAGCAGAAGGCCACTAAGCAAGAAAAGCCGAAGGTCACGAGTATTCCGAAGCCATTTCCACCAAAGAAACCTTGCCACAGGCCCATCCTTCTTGTTCCAGAGTACATCCCTCCAAGGATAGAAAATGCGCCAATGGTGGTTCTCACAAAGAATCTGCAGTATGAAATTCCGTTGTCGCCCATGTCAAGTCATGTGCGCATTAAGGAGAATTTGCTTTGTAGAATTCCAGAGTGCAAATTCGTCAATCATGACTTGTTGCAAGATACGAAGTACCCAAAATTTCAACCTGACCAGTACATGTGTAGAAGACATGACGAAGCCAGCAAATCGAAAACCATTCAAGCGCAAGACTAGATTGCATCATTGCAGCCATCAAGGTTGTTGAACTTGCTGCGTATTCCACACTTTGACAGGATCCCAGAGCTCACAGCGGTTGTGCACACACTGCTTTCATGTACGGACCAAGGATACTTGTGGTTAGACCGCAATATTGACATCAACATAGATCTCATCTACCGAATTACACACGTGAGCAAGAGAGGTGTTGATATCACAGTTGAGTTTGTAGGAAAGAACAAGTACAAAGAGCTTGCCAAGAGAATGAAGAGAGAATTTGGTTTGCTCAAGGGAAACCGTGGATATACAACCACCGTAATCAAGGATCAATCTACGCGATTCACAGTTCAACTGCTCGCAGGAAAAATCCTAAGGAAATGCAGACTGAACAAGGTGTCGGCTGCTGCGAAGGCCAAGGATGGACTCCAGTACAACTTGGCAAGCTATCTACTCAATGAGTTCCTTGATGTCGTTAGAGAAACATGAGATGGTGGACATCCATTCCATTATAGTTGGTTGTTAGTATGATCACAATCGTAGGCTGGAAAGATCCTAAGTATCAGCAGAATGTCCCAGTACTCATTGGATATTTCTGAGGACCCAAGTTTGTGAACATGTGGGAAAATTCGAAGCCGAACAGACAAAGGCTAAACAACATACAGTTGTTTACATACTATGAGAAGTTATACGAATTTATCCAAAGGACTCCACGCATTACCAAAGAAGTAACAACTGTCTACATTCGAAAGAAGACATTCAAATCCAGACTTCATTTCATTTACATTCAGCCAAGAGAACAACTAAAGAATCTTGAATGGTTTGAAGTACTATATCAACTGGATGCGCAGAAAATTGATCTTATCATGGAATAATGGCAACCAGAGTGGACGATTGATGTGCCATAGATGCTCATCACCACATCAGAGGAGAGCGAAGCTGAAAATACATAGAGCGCAGAGGATGACCCAACTAGTACTCAAGATTTGGGCCAAGATCTAGAAGAACAACAACAACAAGCTGTTGATTTTTCAACCGGAGAGAAATAGAAGAATCCCGACACAACCGTGACGGAAGGAACGCAAAGGAAGAAACAAAAAGAAAATAAGGATTCGCTCGATGCGCAATTGCATGATGACGATTATGACTGCATCGCAGCTCGAGTAAACGAGCATAATGAAGAGACACTTGCATTGAAGGACAACAAGAAAGAAGAATTCCAAGCAGGCATGTTGGAGGGCCTCGCAGAACTGAATAGTCTAGTAGCAAGACTTGAACAAGTCCAGTGAGACTTATTCAAGGAATCAGATTCTGAAGATAGGACAGGGGAGTCAAGTCAAAGGAAAAGAAAGGAACCTTCCTTGACAATGAGACCTCGGCTAGTCAGAATAGAGCCGATGAATGTCGTATTCCTAAATGATGAGCTCGCTAAAGGTGCGAAGAAGCTCTCACATCTAGACATCAATGTTGGGATGTTTCCCATCGAAGGATTGCATAATCTGCATTTGCAGGTTGTGGAATAGATCAAAGATAGAGACATGGTCTCTTATAACCAACATATGAAGCTGGAAGATAGCTACAAGGAGATGAAGGATGGATGCGCACTAAAGACAAATGAGTTAGCATATGCGCAAGAGAAGCAGAAAAAGTTGAAGAAAGTCGTCGCTGAAGTCTGCACGAAGATCCCAGACTGAGCAGAAGAGCTTCAAGTAGAAGCGACCATTTTGAAGATTGGTACTACTGTGGACAATCTCGAACCAAATATGGAGGATATGGAGATTGGCTACAAGGAGAGGATTGCTGACTTAGAGTCTCGGCAACAACCTGGTACTCCACAAGAAGTGAAGAAGCGAGAGCCGAAGAGTGGAAGGAATCAACAGAAAACATCTCCGCAGAAGTGGCGAGATGTCAGGACCTACTTGAAGAAGTCACCAAGGTATGGGCTATGCTACAAGAAGTCCCTGAATTATAGAAAATTCAGGATGAATTTCAGCAAAGGCAGAAGGACCTTGATTCTGTGAACACGGATATGAAGGATTTGCCGCCAAGGAAAAGGATCCATAAGTTCACAGAGACGAAAGAACTTCGGAAGGAGTTGAAAGTGCTAAGGGTGAAAGAAGATGAAACTTTGTCAAAGTTGCATCCGATGCAAGAAGAGGCACTAACATTCCTTAAGGAAATTGAAGAGAAACTGCAATAACTACACACGATAGAGAATACAGTGAAGGAGAAGATGCAAGAACCCCTCTCAGAGATGATGCTCGAAATGATTAAGGATTTTGAGCAAGAGACCAAGGAAGCAGTTGCGAAGTTAAGCGCAAATTTTTAGGAATTTGATGCGAAGTCGAACATCCCAAGGGTTGCATAGTCGAAGCATCCCAGTGAAATTGGCTCGGGGGTGAGCCACAAGTAAGTGTTAGGGGCCTGTTAGGCGCAGCCCAAATGCAGGAAGTTTTAATGACAAAGGTACAGTTAGGGGGGGGGCTAACATTGACTAGTTTTGGGAGAAGAAGCTCCGCAATTCCAGGGAACGAGGTATTGAGTGAAGCGAAGTTGACAGGAAAGGACCTGTCCCCTTAGTAAAGACGAATTACTAAGGACGACCAAAGGTAGTTGGAGAAGTTATGAATGAAGTGACAAACTGTTAGCTACATAAGCAGAGAGTAAAGAAGTGGGATGGTGCAAAGTACGGGCCACTATAGAGTCAAAGCCGCACGGTCAGAACTGCGACTGTCAGAAGAAGCATCAGGGTCAAAGGAAGCGACGCAAAATGACAGCAGAGCTCCAGTGAAGTTAAGGCAAAGCGTGGTCAACAGGAGAACGATTCCATTTTGGGTTTAAGGGTACTATGGGGGTTGACCCATATTTATTGTAAAGATGTGACCTCCGATAACAATCTATATAAAGGGAAATTTTGTATAAGGAAGGGTTAGAGAGAGATTTGGATAGAATATATGAGATATTGTTAGATCTAGACTGAGAGAGATATAAGAGAGGAAAAGACTTTGCAGTTGAGTGCGCAGAGATCTATTGTAGAGAAGAGTCTATAGCTGAGTACGCAAACTAGAACTTTTACCCCTTCCAAGTAATATAATAACAGTTCTCGTGGGCGTAGCTCCCATCTAGGTGGTGAACCACATAAATATATGTGTATGTGTGTGAATCTAAGTTATGCTTTGTGTTCATGTATGATTACACTTATGTATTTTCTTTCATATGTATGTGAATGAGAATGTTATGTTAAGTAAGCGAAACACACATGCATGAATGTTGCGAAGTCATGTTAGGTATGATGAATGCATAGTTATAAGAGTAAAGGTAACAACGATTCAGTGGAGTCTATAGGTTGTTGATAACTGTGAAGTGTGCAGTTACATGTTTGCTTTTTTATGTTAAGGATATGTTAAGTAAGACAAACATTACAAGCTCGCATAACACAACCTCGCATCACCAAGGTTACAGAAGCCTGATTCTGTAACCACCCATCTTCGCTTCGGGTGAGACTTTAGCATGTTTGTAGGTTGATGCCAAAAGAGACAGTGAAGGGGATTTTGTTGGGTCTACAAGTAAGAATTGCCGAACCCGGATCATCCCAAAAGGATAACCAACAACAACACTATCTAGAAGGACCTAATTTCATCAAAGGTCATCAAGAGATTGAAACTATCAACAATGTCACACCTTTAACCATACAACATTTGTTGATTGAGCTAGGAATGAGATGCATGTGTTCATAATTAATGTGTTAGGAACCTGTGTCAACCCTTCTCTTTACTTTGTTAGTATATTGTCGTTGGACGCATATGCTTTGTAAGTCGTCCCGTAGTATTTGTTGATCCATAGTTTGTATTAGTCCATGGTATTGACCCATAGTATTGGACGCATATGCTTTGTAAGTCGTCCCATAGTATTATATGTTCCATGGTATTGATCCATAGTATTGGGAATAGACTTAGTATATAAGTGTGTGTTGAGGCCAACAAAGGCACCGTGAAGTTATTTTGTATTGAGCTTGCTCAAAGGAGGTTTCCCCCTCGAAGTGGCCTACGATCAATAAAAATATTTTGTGATATGATATATCGTGTATTTAATCAATTAATTGTTGCAGGTTCTTCTCATCTAGTATCAGAGCACTTTCTTGGGCTCGTGGGTGGAATTTCTGCCAATTTTTTTTATTTTCCGCATCTATTGCAGGTTCGGATTTGGGAATAATCCCTATCCACTTAACTGTGGGAAGTACTTGGGAATAATCCCTAAAACTCATTGTAAGGAGTCCCATAGGAACCCTGAAGTAGCTGGCCCATTGAGAGGACCTTCCAGCGAAAAGGGCAACGACCCCTACCTGATTGACTAGTTCCCACCCGTGAAGTAAACCAAGAGTTGTCGTTTGTGGCAAAGCAGTTATCAGTTTTACCTGATCCATAGAGTGAGGGGTACTTACCCAATATGAAATCCATCAGATAGCATTGGTGGCCGAGTGAATCCCTTGAACCGTTAGGAAGCCGAGCATACCTAGGGTCCATATCTATTTTCAGCTGCTAAATCGTTGATTACATCTGTCCAGACCTGTTGCCGATCACTTCCACACCGTTGCAGATCCATTTGTTTCCGATCACTTCTGTGTTGTTGCAGATCTAGTTATTTTCAATCACTCCCACGTCGTTGCAGATCCATCTGTTGTTGATCACTTCCGTGCCATTGCAAATCCATTCCGGATAAAAAAATTAAAAATAAAAACCTCAAACTCCTGGTTATGGTTGTCACCTGCGCAAGAGCACAAATCATGGAGGAAGAACTTGCATCACTCGAAACCAAACTCCAAGATTTTGATGACAAATTTCTCAACCTCTATCTTCAGCATTCATCCATGAACACTAGGTTCTCTTCTTCCAGTAATTTTCATGGGCCGAAGCTTGATTTTCCTCGCTTCAATGGTAATGATCCGATTGGATGGATATACCGAGCTGAACAATATTTCAGTCTGCATAATACTTTTGATGTCCAAAAATTTCCACTTGCATCCTTTCATTTGGAACAAGAATCCCTTCAATGGTACCGTTGGTACCTTCAAGGCTCATGCTGAACCAAAATGGACAGATTTTTTCCAACTCCTTTTGCAATGATTTGGTCCTAGTGCTTTTGATGACTTCATAGGAGCACTCACTACACTTTTCCAAATTGGCACAGTGAGAGAGTATCATACCCAATTTGAGAAACTAGCCAATCACATAGAAGGATTGTCTAATGAATTCTACAGGAGTTGTTTTATCAGTGGTCTTAAAAATGAAATCTGCTTAGAGGTTAAAATGTTCTATCCCAACACAATGATGGAAGTCCTAGGGTTGGCTAAGTTGGCAGAGGACAAGATCACAGCCCAAAAACGCTCCAAATCCACTTTTGTTCCATTCAGAAATATGGTTTCCCAATGACCTCCCATCACGCCAGCTCCTTGCACAACTCCTATCAAGCATTTGTCTGAAGCAGAGATGCGAGCACGTAGAGAAAAAGGGCTTTGTTATAATTATGATGAGAAATTCACTCGGGGACATAGATGTGTTGAGCAATAGCTCCATCTCTTAGATGTGGATTCTCCACATGCCTTTGAACTTGGTGCAGAAGCTCCAGATACACTAGATAATCAAGTCGGCATTCAGCAGCCTTCTGTTGACTCTTCGTCTCCAGACGACCACCCAGAGATATCTCTCCATGCTTTAACCAGAGTCACCACCCCACAAACAATGCAGGTCAAGGGTTACTTCAAAAAGATCCATCTTACAATACTCATTGATTCTAGTAGCACTCATAACTTCATTGACCCTCGAATCACAAAACAAGATGATTGTTTTGTCCATCCTTGCTCCAACTTTGAAGTCATGATTTCCAATGGGGGCACCTTACCTTTCAATGGGAGGTGTCGCAATGTGCGTATCTCTATGGAAGATTATAACCCATGCTCTGACATATTTTCCTTGTCCTCAGGCGGATGTGATTTGTTTTTGGGCGCTCAATGGTTATGCACACTCAGCCCCATCTTATGGGATTTTGCTGAAATTTGGATGCAATTTTCAGTCAATGGGAAACAACGCACATTTGCGGGCTTACAACCAAGGTCTCTTCGCATCATCAATTCACATCGCCTGGAAAAGATCCTTAAGAAGAATACACATGGTGTCATCGCTTAAATCCATTCCATTCAGATGCACCCATCAACAGTCTCCACTACTCCCTTGGCTAGATGTGAAGGTGTCTTTGCCAAACCAGTGGGCTTGCCACCTTCAAGAGACCTTTCCAGTAAGAATTTAGCCGCATCTACATCTGAGAAGGAAATGATGGATATTTTTCATGCAGTACAGAAGTGGCAGCCATACCTATTAGGGAATTATTTCTACATCAACGGGTCTCCTCCCCAGCACACTTGAAATGGGCTATCCAACTCACGGGTTATGCCTATGCGATCACTTACAAGAAGGGTAAGGACAATCTGGTGGCGGATGCTCCTTCTCACACATTTGATGCCCCAGTTTCTCTTTCATTTATTTTTCTGCTTGTTCCAAATTGGTTGCAATTTGTTCAATAGGGCTATGTCTTCTATGAATTCCATGCTTCTCCATCGGCAGGGCACTCTGGGTTCCTCAAAACGTTTGACCAAGAAAAGTGTAACTTCTTCTAGTAGGGACTGAAAAATGACAATTCAACAGATGGTGGCTGACTATGATACTTTCCAGGTCAAAAAGGGTGAAACAACACTCCTTCTAGGACTGCTTGAACCCTTGCCCATCCCTACACAGAGTTGGACAGCTATTTCTATGGATTTCTTTGAAGCGCTCCGGTGGTACAATACCACATCTAAAATGACACCATATGAAGCAATCTATGGACAAGCATCACCCGTTCTTCTTCCATACACCCTCTGTAGTTCCCCAATCCAGGCAATTGACTCGGTTCTTCAAAACCGCAAATAGATTCTTCTCATTTTGCAGGACGATCTTCACGTGGCAAGAATTCGAATGAAACAACAAGTTGATCAACACCGTTCTAAACTCACTTTTCTAGCAGGTGATATGGTTCTTCTTCGTCTACATCCTTCCAAGCAATCCTCCCTGAAACTCAAAAGGCACCAACTTCTCTCTCAATCTATCACAGAGGTATCAATTCAGTGGCACGGAATGCAACCCAAGGATGCTACAGGGGAACCACTCCTTCAAATTCCGCATCAATTTCCCCATCTAAAGTTTTGAGAACAAAGCTTTTAGAAGGGAGAGGGGATGTTAGGAACCCATGTCAACCCTTCTCTTTACTTTGTTAGTATATTGTTGTTGGACGCATATGTTTTGTAGGTTGTCCCATAGTATTTGTTGATCCATAGTTTGTATTAGCCCATGGTATTGACCCATAGTATTGGACGCATATGCTTTGTAAATCGTCCCATAGTATTATATGTTCCATGGTATTGACCCATAGTATTGGGCATAGACTTAGTATATAAGTGTGTGTTGAGGCCAATGAAGGCACCATGAAGTTATTTTGGATTGAGCTTGCTCAAAGGAGGTTTCCCCCTCGAAGTGGCCCGTGATCAATAAAATTATTCTGTGATATGATATATCATGTATTTCATCAATTAATTGTTGCAGGTTCTTCTCATAATGTCGCATATCCTAAAATATCAAGCCCTTCAAAGATGAGTTAGTATGTGATGTTTCCCTGCTTGATGTTTGTGATATTAATTTTGGATAACCCTATATGTGGAAACTTCATATTGTTTATGAGACTATGCCTCATAGTGTCATTGTTACTTTGGAAGGCTAGATCTACAAGGTACCTGATGTAGCTCTAACTACTATAATAAAATAATACAATATTAATATGAGACCCCCTTTTTTGTGGGACAAGGAACTCGTCGATGCAACAATTTGGATACTAAAGTCTACATATATGTGCGTACCCTAACCTCCTCCATATTTGAACTTGTGACCTCCTAGGAGGAAACACATGTTCTTAATTTTTAGGCCCACTATGGTTTCCTTAATCTAGAAAAAGAAGTGCCAAAAGTTAATCTCTTATATCAATAAATTTGTCCTCTTCATGGTTTGGTTGGATGGTGAATAGAAGGTCACTATGAATGCCATAGCTTCATCACAGACCCTCTCTACATAGTAGAAGTAAGTGGAAAATATTATAGATGATATAAATATATCTTCGCTTCACCTATAGGGGTTCCTCTTCACTATCAAGTCAAACATTCAATTGATTTGATACTAGATGCTCCTTTAACTAATGGCCCAATACATAGATGTTATCTTCTTTGGAAAATGAAGAAATAAAATGTCGGATTCAAGAGCTCATCCAAAAGGGCCACATTCAATGGAGCTCATCACCTTGTGGGAGACCAATTATGTCAAAGACAAAGAAAGATAGGACATGGTGACTCTGGATTGACTATAAATCCCTCGACAAAATCACAATCAAGAATCAATACTCTTCAGCTTGATCAACTTAAGAGTGTCAAGTTCTTCAATAGAATTGATATGAAGCTAGACTACTACCAGGTTCTAATTGAGAAAATTGACATATGGAAGACAACCTTCAAGTCAACATAAGGTATTTTTTAGTGGTTGGTCATTCCTTTTGGCTTGATTACTACTCCAACAAATTTCATGAGGATGATGGATGATATCTCAATGTAATGTTGGAACCTAAGGTCTTGATGGTTCATCACACCTCTGGATCTTCAGGAGACAATCAGTGATTAAATGACAGGCAACTAGCGGAGCAGTCGGCTGGAGTCCTGACTAGGAAAGTCAGTAGAGAGACTATACAACCGGTTGAATAGATGACTGGATGGTTAAAAAAACCGTGGTCGGCGCGACTACAATCGTCCTTGATAAATAAACAGACATTGCATAAACAACTATATAAAGTTTTAAACTTTATTATGAAACCACCAGTACTTTAACAACTCTAACTTGATTGGTTACATTGAGGCTCGGGTTCTTAAACGAATTTTTTTTTTAAATAATATAAAAATTAATGTAGAAAAAACATTTAAGGATTGTTAAACCTGTGATTAAGTGGTTGAATAGTTTCAAATATGAAAAATAAAAACTCTATTTGAAGAAAATAATAATTTTATTATAGAAATAATCAAATTCATAGAAAGCCAAAAAAGCATGGCAGTCATGTGCACTATGAAGTCTTAATATATTTCATATAAAACCCCATCGATCTAGAAAACCTTAGTAGCTATAACTATATTCTCGGTCTACTTCAACTGGTTGAGGTCCCAAAGCATAATTTTATACAATGCGGCTTTGTTGGATGAAATATTTTCACTATTGGAGGTGTTGATAGCATACTTATATTCAAAAGTATATAACTCGTCCTCAACCACCATATCTCTCACAGCCATAGCCATGACCTGCTTCTGCCTATATTCTTCATTACTGGAGCAGGGATTTTTACCATATCAAGGGAAAAACAAACCTTCTTTTTTATCTTTTCTTTTTCGCCTGCAGAAAACTTACACCATGAATTTGACTACAGACACTTAAACATTAAAATGAAAATACAACGAAAGTTTGAAGCATACACATACTTGCAAAATGGGGGCATAGTACAATGGCAGGTCATCTTTATGTCCAAAGCAATAATATCAGCACAAGACAATGGAGCAATTGGAGTGGTTGGACAACTATATTTGTAGCCATTCAAACGATTCTATTAACGGGACACAATTTAATTTCAAATAATTCTATTAACCCCAAATTAATTAACAATTTAGCTAACCTAAACATGAGCTCACTTTAAATCTGAACCCTTCATTCCTCTGAACCCTTCATTCCTCAATACTACAAAGAATATTCATGATTTTTAAATCTTATCCATCCACAAATAATAATAATAATAATAAAACATGGAACCCCTCCACCCCAAAATTTGAAATGATGTAAATATTTTAAAAATTATTAATATATATAATATGTTAACTATGTATATTGCTTGCTTACTTGTACAGGTCTCTGGCGGGATATTATTATACAAAAATATATAAAACCTTTAAGCTTAATCAAGTGGATTCGGATCTAGCCGAAATCCCTCGAGAACGTTTCAAATTCTTGGAAAGCAACAATCCAATCCTTCTCAGTTATAGGGAAGTATCTCTCATGGAATGGGAAGAGTCTAAGAATCGGCGAAGACTCTTGGGTATCAAGCAAAGGAATATTTTTGTTGCCCTTTCGTATGATTCTCCAGTTAAGATTCAAGAGGTTCTTTTCTTTAAACCGGATAGAAAACAACAGACTGACAAATCCTTTTGAACAACACTGGAAATTAGCATAGTTTTTAGGTTTCAACGGGGAAGAGGCAGAAATATGGAAAGGATATGTCAATCAGTTAAAATACAATCATATTCATCTTAGCTCAGATCCAGATATTCTAATTTGGAGCTATGATCCACATGGTAAATACTCCCAAAAATGTGGTTATGAAAGTTTACAGGAAATGGGATATGCAAATTCAAAATGGTGGTGGCGCCCACTATGGAAGCTAAATTACCCCCGAAAAGAAAATTTGATTACTTGGTTTCTCCTTAACGAGAAAGCAGTCACATGGGACCATTTACAGAGGTGAGGGTGGGAAGGCCCAGTTAGATGTACACTTTGCAGAAGCTCAGATGAAACGAACTTACATCTTACAGTTTCTTGTCCCTTTCTGAGTCAAGTATGGAAAGAGTTAGAGGTTCTCTTAAAACACAGCTTCTTTTGGATGGCATCTGCAGCGTAGGACAGCTTAAAAAATTGGTTAACCAATTCTGAAAACAACAATTTTAAAAGTTTTCCACTCATAACTCTATGGAAGGTCTGGACAACAAGGAACTTGTCTTTGTTTGAATATATACATACAATACGCTTATTTTATGGTAGATATGCAGCATCCATTTTAAAAAACTTTCCACGGGAAGATAAAGTTTAAAAAAAAAGAAAGGTGGAGAAAGAATGTAGCAAAAATGAGATGCCATGGCATTACTTTGAAGGGGCCTCTAGTAATAACCCCAACATATCTGGAGCGGGAGGGTTACTCTACATAGACAAGAAGACCATTTTTAGATTCCATGCAGGATTAGGAGATGGTACAAACAATTATGTTGAGCTCTGTGCTTTAAATTTACTCCTTAAATTGGAAAAAAATGGAAGATATAAAAGCACTTCAAGTTTTTGGAGACTCTCAACTGATCATAGATTGGTCAAATGAAAAAAATCATTGTCACAATCTTGATTTAATTCCAATCTTAGAGGAGATAAAGGTTTTTAAGACATATATGGAAGAGGTCTCCTTTCAACACATCTACAGGGAAAGGAATACAAATGCAGATACTCTATCGAAACTGGGCCTGTATCTCAACAATGGGTAGTGGAATGTGCAAAAGCAATTTGAAGGTTCTATTGTTGGAAATTAGTAGTACTTCCTATGGGATCCGCACTGACTCTACAAGACTACTAGATTTTGGCCTTTAATGAAAAAACTGAAAGGCTTTTAAGCATAAATGTTTTTTTTGTATGTGGAAGACTATCTGAAGTATTATAAGGTTTTGTATTTTCCTTTTTGATTGAAAGGTGATAGAAGTTGTTTGTGCAAAGAAATAGCATTAAAGTAAATATTTATTGAATGTATGCCTTATATGAACTTTATCGATACTATGAGAGATATGTGATCTTGCAAAACGTAACCTTTGTTTTTATAAATAAAAGTTCAGAGTTTTTTTTTAGAGAAAAAAATGTTAACTATGTATATTATATAATATATAAAATATGTATGTTATTTAAGAAATTTGTTATAATATAATATGAAATTTAGGTAAGTATCTTATCTAGTTAAGATATTATACTAGGATAGTGATGTGTTAGTTAGGATAGTTATAATATATAATATTATATAGTTAAGATATTATATTAGGATAGCGATGTGTAATTAGCTAGGATAGTTATAACATATATTATGTATTAATATGACGCCCTTCTATGCTATGTTAAATGTTAGTTCTATATATATATATTTTTAACAAGAACAAGTCGAATTTTGTATTAAAAAAATGGTAGGGACACTCAACAAAAATACATCTGTAAGTTCATAGAATCTTTTCATCTAAATCCCAAGACTTGCAACAGAAATTTAGTCTAATATTACATATTTCAAAATGTCCCAATGTCCCCCAACTCGGTGAGAGAATACAGTGCTAAAAATAGTATGGTTACAGAAAATTTGGACAAAAACACCTAATAGATGAAGATACTTGCAAAACATACGACAGACGAATAAAAATTAGAGAAAGATCCTTCTCCAAAAAGCATGCCTGGAAGCTCTGGTTCATGCTTGATCATAGGGGTATTTCCTGTTGATTTGGATAGTTGGTATTCAAGTAGCTCTAATCGGTGCTTTATCTCTTGAATTTTCTTCCCCTGAGTTTCAAGAGAACTAGCAGAGTTGCGCTTCAGATACTGGTGATCTCGTCTTTCCATCTCGAATTTTCTCTCTAGCCGCCAAATTATGTCTTCATACTGATGCTTGGACAAATGCAGACGGTAACACATTAAATTCTTATGAGAGGTGTTGGACGCCATGAATTGGACAACAGATTGCACTGCTTTCACTATCATACACGGGTGAAATATTACACTCATTGTTCCATTTTTCCTCATAGTGGAGTCTACTCTGTAGATTGTAAATCCCTTTATGACATGGTTCCCCAACTCTTTGCAATACAAAGGCCATGACAACTTCCTTGGTAATCGGGACTTAAATATCATCTTCCCACTAAAGTGCATGCTTATCTCAACATCCCAAATAGGAATCACTTCGCCTGATTGTAATTGCATTGTACCTTCTTGCCGAAGATCCATCGTATCCATCCGATGTGAAGAAGATTTAGCACCTGTTGCATACATGTTTATCATCACTTAACCTATTTTATCTTATGTTGATTTGAATGATCATTAATATACCGCCTTCCACCATGATTGCATGGAAGTGGCACATGTGTCAAGACTCCACGCACCCCTATTTCGTATATCGCCCTGTCATGCTTACAGATGCCATTCATCATGGGATGATTTGAAAGGTGGAGTTTCCATTGTGTAGATAAAAATCCTTTTGGTATGTTCACTTCCCTATTGGCAAGTGTTGGTTGTGGAGCCTGATCTTCCAATCTCATAGATGATGATTCATCCGTGTTTGAATCCCATGTTTGTTTATGATCCCGGCATGATCTCCAGGGGGTCCGAGGGAGGGTTCGGGGGCAGAGCCCCCGAGAAAAATTTTTGGGTTGTTTCGCCAACAGATTTCGGGCCCATGGTTTTGGGTAACCCGTGGTATTTTCCCATTGTATTTCCCTTATAAAAGAAAGACATTGTAACACGGCTAGGGTTGATGTATTAGGTATTATGCATTACAAAGATCTCTGAGATCAGAAGAGAGACTGTGATACAGTGAAGATGAAGTGCGACGGTTGTGCTGCAGGTTGTATCCCTTCACTTTGCTAGACAGTATAATAATAAGGACTAGCAACTTCAGTGTGGATGTAGCCCATCTTGGGTGAACCACGATATATTGGTGTCTCTCTTGTAATGTGTTTGTGTGATTATATTTGCATTTCTGTTTATTGTTATTGCTCTGCGATCCTGTTTTTCTAACAGCAAGGGCATCAGTTGACTTATTTACCCCCTTAGGACGCGAAAAACCTGGGAACTAGAGAGAGTATATATAATTAACCCAATTTTGATAATTAACCTTCGGAGAGAGATATCGTTAGGCTCCAAGTGAGATAGGACCAAGTGGATAATATTCAAGGAGTCTCCAAAGACCCAGATATCAGGTGTCCCAATTCATTGCAGCAACCTTGATCCCTTTAAAAAGAGCCAAAGCTTCAGCACAGTTGCTATTATTCCTTCCCAGTCCCCACGCGAATTTGGCAATTCTTTGTCCCTTGGGGTTAAAGAGAAAATGTAAATTATATAGTTAGGTATAATTACGTCGATAGGTGTTTTCTTTCAACTTTTATGAGTGGAGGTGGGGTGGCTGATTTATTGTATTTTTAATAATCAATGGATGGATTTTAAAGATACCAGAATATGCTTCATCTGGTGCATTAATGAAGCATTTAGATTTGCTATGTTAACTCACGTGCAGCTTTAAATCTAAACGACGCATAGTTATTTCAAAAAATTTATTCAAATAATTAGAAATGCCAAGTGTTTCTTCCCACTCCTAGAGTTAAACCCTCCCTCACCTGCACTCTGCCACACTCCCGTATGATATGCCACCCTACTTAGTAATGCTCAAATGGAAATACTGTGGTATTATATTTCCTGCAGCGGCCCAAGATGCAGTCACCCCAGACGATCGTGCAGAAAAGCGAGGCAGGAGAGCAAGCGTGCATCTTCAACAATAGCCACCAGAGAAGGGATCGACTGAGCGTGCATCTTCAGCAACAGCCACCAGCAGAAACAGGTATGGATCAGACGGAAATGTGTTTCCCCGAATTCAAAATATGGACTGTATCTTGGATTTTGTTTTTGATAATGGATTTGTTTTATTATCCGAGGAAAATGATTATTTGTACTCTGTCTTTCGGCTGCAGTTGTTAATGGCAAGAAATAAATCAAGAAAGTTTAATCTTATGCAAATTTATATGAATCCATGGCGACACAATTCGGGTGGTCAAACTCTGTTAGTTATGTAATATTGGTTGGAATGAGCTCGGGTTGGTCGAAATTTGTTTTTTTTATAACTCTATTTTTTTTGTGTCTCCATTCTGTGGGTTGGAACGAGCTCGGTAAATGATTTCCTTAACTTTGTGTAAAAACGACGGGTCTTCATAGGATCGGAACTCTGTATTTTTATTTTTTTTTGTAAATTCTTGGCCGTTAGTATAAAGAACGCCGAGACCTAATCAAAGATTGGACTTGTAGCGAGGATGTAAAACAACGATGAACAATTCCAACTCTTGATGGGATCGATGTATATATACCCTTGGCCCAACTTTATCTTCCTGATGGTCAAGGTGGCTTCAAAAACTGTAGATCGTTTTTCTTTGTATCTGCATTCAGTCGGTGTGTTACGTCATTGAACTTCAGATTAAAGTTCAACTTATTTTTATTTCTCTTCGGCTATGAAACAAAGCAACATATATAGAATTTGTTTGTATTAATAAACAAGTAGAAATATTAGGTCAACAAGCATTCTAATGTATTCGAATATGAATTTTGCGGTGTTTGGATGCAGTTCCGCCTTCAAGCCCAAACAGTCAAGCACCATGTTTGGTGAATGACCTGCGATTAGATTCATATATGGTGAGAACATATTTCATGGTGGCGGAAGTCACGAACAACTGTGAATGTTGCTTGGCTTATAACATAGTGGTGGATTGCCACGGGGGGTTCACTCAGTGAACTTGTTACATAGCACGATCGTTCGCATTATATTAAATAATATCCCTAATTTCACTAAATATTGGAAAATTCCTCTTAAAATTTTATTGTTGAACCCCCCTCCCAATATGGCTTTCCAATTAAGAAAACCCCTAGTTTCACCAGATATTGTATGTATCCATTTTTATCAACCCGTTTTTAATACTCCCTTTATATCATATTATCAAGTCGTAACAAACATTAGCCCTAACACATCTTATTATAAGCAAACATGATACTAAAGAAAATAATAGTATAATGCTAATAATGATCCCACCAGGATTAAAGGGGTGACTGATCAATTTGTAGCATTGGATAGTGGAAGACCCAATGAAATAGTCCTGGGAAGGAAAATTACTAAAAGGAAACCCAGACAAGAGATCAACATAACAAAGAATATAAAAGGTTGGTAGTCCAATAGTTAGTGCCATGCTTAGAAAATATGAGAATTGCATATGTTTCACACCACAGTCTACCAATCTACCAATTTTATATCATGTAAATATAAGTATAGCCATAGAGAGTTCATGTTTTTCTATAAGATTAATAAATTAAACTCCATAAAAATTCAAAATTGAAACCCTTTCGTGGATGGACTCCCCTACCTTCCTATCAAAAAAAACTTCATTGATGTTTGAACCCAAATGAACATAGAAAAAATCCTCTTACTTTCCACTAACACCATATGATCATGTGCATATCTTTGATTTGGGTCACTCACAAGATGCAATGAATTTCCTCCACTTCCTCTACATTTTTTCTTGCAATCAAGGGAATTAACAACATTTAGTTACCTTTTATTGGGTTTTATATATATATATATATATATATATATATATATATATAAATTAATCTTTATAGGAGAGGGGAAAAACTCCATTGTTAGGTTTCAAGCATGGAATAGTTATAAAGATACACAGATGGTGAAAATTATATGATACCATTTCATGGTAATGATAACACATAGGGTATGTAAATAAGGATTTAGATTTTCACCTATGTTCATGTTAGTTCCAAGACAATATTAAGATGAATTTCGTGTATATAAGAATTGAATTACAATTATGAATGTGCCAAATATAACTGAATCTAACAACTATTCCTAACTAGAAATGTGAAAATGTTAAAGAATAATACAAAAATTGAAACAAATAATTGGTCAAGAAAGATTGATCTAACTTTTCTTGGTTCCGGTGAGCCAAGAAAGATTGATCTCACTTTTATTGGTTTTCATGGAGCAAGGTTTGATTGAATCTAAATACCCACATAAACCCCAATCTAAAAAATGATGAGTTAGATCTTTTACTTGAATGCCTACAAAAAATACAATAAAATTGTTCAACTCTGGAACTCCCAATTAGTTACATATATTAAATTAAAGATGAAAAATAATATAACATCAATTCAAACCAAGCCTAAATAAGCTATTAAATGAGTATGGATCAAGCCCAGTAATCCAAAGAGAATTCCATCGATATTATCGTTGGTACACTATTATCAGATTTATGCAAAAACTTAGGATCATAAGCAACATCAAATAAAAATGGAGGGTCCTTAAGTTTTAGGTGGGCACAATTTGGAGGTTATTCCTCATCCCACCCAAATAAAATAACCCCCAATATTTATTTTACGATGTCAAATTAAAAACCCCCCTTGACCCCTTAATACGGGGCAATATATTTTTGAGGTTTTTAAGACTATACAAACCCCCAATATGAATGGACGTGATACGATATTGCCTCGCTAGTGAACCCCCCGTGTGGATTGCTCGCCAGTGAAAACTCCCATGGGGAAGAAATGTGCACACCCACCCAATTACAGTATTGCTTTCAACGAAAAATGGAGGTTTTGGTATATCGAGAAATCATCACCCCTCACCATCTTATCTGCGGATTTCAAAGATTGTGATTAATGCTACTTGGATTGGATATGAAGGGTTAACATTTATTAAATTTATTAATCCATAAGGTGCAGAAATGGTATATATTTGATGCTTTTGCTTAAGTACCTCCTAATGAACCTATGGAATGCTACTAGATGCCATTGGTTTATTTGAAAACTTTTCAAAAATTTATTCTAATGACAACCTAAAATCCTTACTCACAATGTCCCTACTCCAGTGACTCTGTCGGCTATGTAATTCTTTAAACAGAACTCGTTCAATGTAGGAAATGTAGATAGAAATGAATGGCATGTGAGGAAACATTCTTTATTGCATGATCTTTTCCAATATTTGTTTTTTGAAATGAACCAAGACCCGGTTTCTCTTTTCTCTGAGGATTCCAATGGTGATTTATGCAAACTTCTTGATGGTGAGGGTAAATCCCTCGCGTCGTCCTCTCTTTGTCTTTTTCTTAAAAACTAATTTATTTATACATGGCCTATAGTTTATTGGATCTCAACTAAATTTAATATCCAGGTGCGATGAAAAATGAAAACAAGTCCATTCATATTTTAAACTTTGTCAATAGATGGTTGTCTTTTATATACAATAACCGTATCTTCCAAATAAGTTACCATCATTAAATCATTCCCAACAACAAAAGAAGTCTTCTTCACATGAAGCATAAATCATTTTATAACCTTTGCTAATACACTGCTCTGAAATTAAGTATGCACTTGTTAAAAGTATGCACTTAAGTATGATCTGAACTTAATATTGCAGTAATAAAAGTAAAAACTCAATTCAAATTTGTATCCTGTCATGGCATGGATAACAATACAACCAGTACATTTGAGGCAGGAAAAGAGGAGGGTAAATGGTATATATTTCTGGCAAACTTTATGATATAATTAAAGATTCTGATGACAATGTTTTCACTGTAAATTTTTGCCTGGAAATTGAATTCATGATTACTGGGGGACCAGCATCTTGAGGCCAGGCCTTGTTTATTTCCTCTCACTATCCCTTATCTGCCATAGTTCTAAGCACCAACATATCTTCAAAAGCAAGCAAATTTGAAGAATGAAAACATATCACAATTTTTGCACATTACAATTTCTATAATCCCTATAAGGGTTGATAATTTTTCAAAAGTTAAATTCAATCTTTTATCAAATTTCCAAATTAATGTAGAAGACCCCTTAGTGCCTCTCTGTATACTTATGTAATCAATTTCAAGTTCACATACATGCTTATTCTCTTGTGCAATCATTTTTGTGCTAATTTTCCTTTATTGGATCTAGCGTTCTGTAAGTACAAGATCAAAGTTATAGTTATGCAAGATCATACAATAAACTAATGCCACCTAATGAAGTTGCTCGCTCTGCCATTAGTGCTTTCTCAACGAGAGATTTATATAAAAGAAAGAAAAGAGAGATTATTGTAATTCCATGTTATTTGGTATAGGCGAATAGGTACAGGTATATGGACTTGCAAATTTTAAACGAGAGGTAAAAGAGCTAATAACTGACTAATAGTCATGGAGATGGTTTGAACCATGTAATTAAATTTTTGTAATGCGTAGCAACTTGATTTTGGTTCACAAATAATTGAACCAACACAATGGACACACTATATTTTTATAGTATCTCGCAGCTTTGACAATGATTTTAATTAAAGGCTTTTTGCTTCTAATATATGTACAGGAATACAATGACTATAATTAAAGGATTTTAGCTTCTATAACATATGTTGATGAATATGAATAAGTAATGGACTCATATAAATTGGGTTATTATTATTCATTATGGACGGGATATAAAATCAGTTAATGGAGGCATATTTATTATTCATAATGGATAGGAGATCAACTGGGTTAATATTGTGCTCTGTTATTTGTTTTATGGTTTTAATGGAATTATATTTATTAATTTAATTTAAAACCTCTTAAAATAAAAATAATTAATGGGTGATGAGGAGACATAAAATTTAGATTTAAAATAATAACAATAATTATGGGTGATGAAAAGAAGGGAGATTTATATTTATGTTAATAAAATGAGTTAGAAGTTTAAATTTAGGTGAATAACAGTATATGTCAAAAATATTTCCGTATATATCAAAAATATTTTATAATGTTAAATTTTATAATAAATAATATTACTTTTCATAATATAAATTTTGTAATGTAAAATGTTCTATATAGTTATTCTAATTATTAATGTTTCATATTAATAAATCATGATATAGTATTAATTATATGGCTTAATGTTTGAAATATTTTAATTATTATTGTTTTATATTAATATAACATATGTATTGTTAATATCTATACTTATTATTTTATTAATTATGTTTCAATTTGTAACATTTAATATTTGTATGAGAGATGTATTAATATTTAAAAGATATATTGGTTTCTATGATATGTAAAATATAATGGTAAATTTAATTTTATATATATATATATATATATATATTAAAAATATAAATATAATTAAGAGATGGATTTTATATTAGTTAAATCAAATATTTCAAAAAAAAAATCTAATTTATTTTTTAGATAGACATTTATATTTATATTTTGATATGTAATATTTAATAATGTTGCATACATTTAAATAATTATGTTTGGATTTATAACATTATTTCATAGATTTAAATAATTATGTTTCAATTTATAACATTTAATATTTGTAGGGGAGATTATTAATATTTGAAAAATATATTTATTACATAATATATAATAATAAATTTATATTTTCTTAATATAATTATATCGACTCATATAATTGGTTTATGAAAATATGATCAATATAGTTAATTTGTTTATAAGATAAAATAAAGGAATAATATTATAGATAATGTTAATTAATAAAAATTCATAAACACACATATATATATCTATATATATATATATAAATTTTATCATTTCATAATCCTATTCAAAAATTATTTTACTATTTTATAATTATATTAAAAAAATTACTCTATTATTTCATAAGTATATTAAAAAATATTTTAAAATGATTTTTATTTTATATTTTAATTTGAAAATTAAATAAACTTTTTTTAATATGAAATAGACATACAATATTATTGGTACATCTTTACATAATACAACTTTTTAATTTTTAATTTTCTTTAAAATATTATTATTTAAAATATTATTATTTAAAATATTATTATTTAAAATATTAATTCAAATAATATGCTTTATCTTTATAATATAAAACAATATATTTTTATAAATATTTTAATTACAAAATAACATATAAATTTGAAGGTATTACATTACCAATTGAGAGAACTGAGTGAATAAAAAATATGAAAAAGTGAAAAGAGTATATTATCTCACACTTTATATAATGAAATTTCTATCACCACAATTTTTAAATAAATAATGAAGATTTTAAATGTTTGAAAATTTAAAAAAAAATTTAGATCTCTTTTGAAGTTCATTTTGTTATCTATTTTATAATTTGAAAAAAATAATAGCAGATAATTTATTTGTTTCTCAGTAAAGGCTTTACCATAAAAGTTTCTAAACCAACAACTTATTTAAACTTAAATTCATTTAATACATCGTTGGATCCATTATTAAAAGTGTGTAAAATGACATACTTATATGAACAACACAACATATATTAATTTCAATGGTGGAAATACAGGAGGACATTATCACACATAAATGTTAATATAGAAATATGTCATAATGTCATGAAGGAACATATAATCCAATCATAGTCAATCATAAAGACAACAAATCGAGCATAATCAACCATATGATATCAATATCAACCAAAGTCAACCATGGACATGCATAGTCAACCAAATTCAACCACACCCACCCTTAATCAACCATAGTAAACCATACTCAAGCAAACCAAACCAAAGTCAACCATAGTTTACCAAAGTCAACCAACATCAACCAAATGTCAAACCTGGTCAACTATAGTCAACCATGTTTGACCATGATCAACCAAAGACAACCATTGTAAACCATAGTCTAAAGTCAAACTAGGTCAACTAATAGTACATTATAGAAAAACAAAGTCAACCATGGTCAACAAAAGTAAACCAAAGTCAATTCTGGCCAACTAAATTCCAAAATGGTCAACCACAATCAACCATACTCAACCATAGTCAAAAGTCTAACAAGTTCACCCAATAGTCAATTATGGAAAAAACAAAGTTAACCACAGTCAATTGCAGTTGTCCATACTCAACCATGGTCAACCAAAATAAACCGTAGTCAACATAGTGAACCACAGTCTACGAAAGTCAACATAGTGAACCACAGTCTACGAAAGTCAACCTAAGTAAAGCAAATTCAACCATGGCCAATTAGCTAAGCAAAGTCAACCACATTCAAACAAACTTAACCATGGTCAATTGTGGCCAAATAATGTCAACAACAGTTAATACAACCAACATCTACCATAATGAAACAAAATTAACTATAGTCAATCATGGTCAACCATAATAAACCAAAGTCAATCATGGCCAACCAAAGTCAACCATAGTTCAACCAACAGTCAATTATGGCAAAACAAAGTTAACCGCAGTCAATCATGGTTATCCATACCTCACCCATGGTCAACCAAAGTAAACCATAGTTAATGAAAGTCAACATAGGGAACCATGGTCTACGCTAGTCAACTTAAGTAAAGCAAACTCAACCATGGTCAATTGGCGAAACAAAGTCAACCAAATTCAAACAAAGTTAACCATAATCAATTGTGGCCAAACAATGTCAACAATAGTTAATAATAGTCAACCATTGTTAATTAGTCAACCAACATCAACCATGGTGAAAACAAAGTTAACCATAGTCAATCATGGTCAACCATAGTAAACCAAAGTCAATCATGGCCAACCAAAGTCAACCATATTTAATCATAGTCAATTAGTCATCCAAAATCAGCCGTAATCAAACAAAGTAAACCATAGTCAACCATAACCAAACATGGTCAACTAAGGTCAACCAAACTCAATCACGGTCAATCATAGTCAACCATAGTACGTCATATTCCACCATGCTAAACCATGGTCAACTAATAGTCAATTATTGCCAAACTAACTCAACCATGGCCAACCAAAGTCAACCAAATTCAACCATGGCCAACCAAAGTCAACCATGGTCAATCATAGTCAACCATACTCAACCATAGTTGACCATAGTGAATTAGTGAACCAAATTCAACCATAGTCAAACGAAGTCAATCATAAACAACCATGGTTAACATAGTCAACCAAAGTTTACCGAAGTCGACCATTTTCCATCAAAGTCAACCATGGTCAACAATAGTCAAACAAAGTTAACCATAGTCAATTATGACCAAACAAAGTCAACCATAGTTAATAGTCAACCATAGTCAATTGTTCAACATAGTAAACCAAATTAAACCATCGTAAACCAAATTCAACCATGGTTAACCATAGTCAACAGTAGTCAACAATAACCAACCATAATCGATTAGTTAACAGAATTCAACCACAGTAAAAGCAAAGTTGGCTATAGTCAATTACGCCCAAACAAAGTCAAAATGTCATAATAATTCATCTAGAAATATGTCATAATGTCATGAAGGAACATATAATCCAATCATAGTCAATCCTGGTGTCACATGTAATAAAGACAACAAATCAAGCATAATCAACCATATGATATCAATATCAACCAAAGTCAACCATGGTCATGCATAGTCAACCAAAGTCAACCACACCCACCCTTAATCAACCATAGTAAACCATAGTCAAGCAAAACCCAACCAAAGTCAACCATAGTTTACCAAAGTCAACCAATGTCAAACCTAGTCAACTATAGTCAACCATGGTTGACAATGATCAACCAAAAGACAACCATTGTAAACCATAGTCTAAATTCAAACAAGGTCAACTAATAGTAAATTATAGAAAAAAAGTCAACAATGGTCAACAAAAGTAAACCAAAGTCAATTCTAGCCAACTAAAGTCCACCATGGTCAACCACAATCAACCAATATACTCAACAAGAGTCAAAAGTCTAACAAGTTCACCCAATAGTCAATTATGGGAAAACAAAGTTAACCACAGTCAATCCCCATTGGCCATACTCAACCATGGTCAACCCAAAGTAAACCATAGTCAACATAGTGAACCACGGTCTACGAAAGTCAACCTAAGTAAAGCAAATTCAACCATGGTCAATTAGCCAAGCAAAGTCAACCACATTCAAACAAACTTAACCATGGTCAATTATGGCCAAAATAATGTCAACAATAGTTAATAATAGTCAACCATAGTTAATTGGTCAAACCAACATCAACCATGGTGAAACAAAGTTAACCGTAGTCAATCATGATCAAACCATAGTAAAGCAAATTCAATCATGGCCAACCAAAGTCAACCATAGTTCAACCAATAGTCAATTATGGCAAAAAAATGTTAACCACAGTCAATCATGGTTATCCATACTCAACCATGGTCAACCAAAGTAAACCATAGTCAATGAAAGTCAACATAGTGAACCATGGTTTGCACGAAAGTCAACCTAAGTAAAACAAATTCAAGCACGATCAATTAGTGAAGCAAAGTCAACCACACTCAAACAAAGTTAACCATAGTCAATTGTGGCCAAACAATGTCAACAATAGTTAATAATAGTCAACCATAGTTAATTAGTCAACCATCATCAACCATAGTCAAACAAAGTTAACCATAGTCAATCATGGTCAACCATAGTAAACCAAAGTCAATCATGGCCAACCAAAGTCAACCATAGTTAATAATAGTCAACCATATTTAATCATAGTCAATTAGTCATCCAAAGTCAGCCGTAATCAAACAAAGTAAACCATAGTCAACCATAACCAAACATGGTCGACTAAGGTCAACCAAACTCAACCATAGTCAATCATAGTCAACCATAGTACATCATATTCCACCATGCTTTAAACCATAGTCAACTAATAGTCAATTATGGCCAAACTAAGTCAACCATGGCCAACAAAAGTCAACCAAATTCAACCATGTTGAACCATGGCCAACCAAAGTCAACTATGGTAAATCATAGTCAACCATACTCAACCATGGTCAACCATAGTTGACCATAGTGAATTAGTGAACCAAATGCAACTATAATCAAGCAAAGTCAATCATAGTCAACCATGGTTACCATAGTCAACCAAAGTTTACCAAAGTCGACCATTTTCCATCAAAGTCATCCATGGTCAACAACAGTCAAACAAAGATAACCATAGTCAATTATGACCAAAAAAACTCAACCATAGTTAATAATAGTCAACCATAGTCAATTGTTCAACATAGCAAACCAAATTAAACCATCGTAAACCAAAGTCAACCATGGTTAACCATAGTCAACAATAGCCAACCATAATCGATTAGTTAACAGAATTCAACCATAGTAAAACAAAGTTGGCTATAGTCAATTATGCCCAAACAAAGTCAACCATAGTCAACAATACTCAACCATAGTGAATTAGTCAACCAAAATCAAACAAAGTTTATCGTAGTCAATCATGGTCAACCATAGTAAACCAAAGTCAATTATGGCCAACCAAAGTAAACCATAGTTTAATTGACTAACCAAAGTCAACCATACTCAACCATACTAAATTAGTCAACCATAGTCAAACAAAGTAAACCATAGTCAACCATAGCCAACACATGGTCAACCAAGGTCCACAAAAGTCCACCATGATCAACCTTGGTCATCCACAGTCAACCATGGTCAACCTTTTTCATCCATAGTCATACAAAGTCAACCTTGCTCAAATTCAACTATGGATTGAGGTCAACCTTGGATTGAACTCAACCTAGGATGGAAGTCAACCTTGCTTAAAAAGTCAAATGTGGATTGGATTCAAATATGGATTTAAGTCAAACTTTGGATTGCAATGAACTTTGGATTAAATTTAACTATGGATTGAATTCAACCATGGATTGAAGTCAACTTAGATTTATGTAAACCTTACTTAAAACTCAATCCATGAGTGGCGTAGACGCCGCACATTGTGTAAAATTGAAATACAACCACCCTTTTTGTTGGATTAGTTTATCAAATCACTCCAACCCGCCATAGTTAAAGATTTCTCCACCTCCATGCCGCAAAGCGAAGAAGAATATATTATGAAAGCCCGTTATTTCGATATCATATATGCACAATCTGGATACCTTTAAACTATCATTCTTGATGCCCCTCAGCATCGATCGTTGTATTCTACACCTGCGATATCATCATTAATAAGGCATATTAATTATAATATTAATAAGCCTTTTTCATTTATTATTTTTTTCTTATAAAATATATATTATATTTTCTTATTTATAAAAATAAAAATAAAAATAATAAAAAAATTCTTATTTTCTTAGATTTTTTCAATGTTTTATAATAATAATAATAATAATAATATTCTTCTTTTTTTTATTTCTTATTTCTTATTTTTTATTATTTTCTTATAATTTTATACAATTATAATAATTATAAATTAAAATAATAAATAATAATAATAATAATAATATAAATACAAATATAAATTATCATTATTATTAATATTATTTTTATTCTTATTATAATTATATTTTTATTTTTAATTATTATTTTCAATCTTCATTATAAATTATTTTCATTTTTTTTTCTTATTTGAATATATATTCTATTTTCTTATTTATAATAATAATACTAGTAATATTTATTATTTTCTTTGATTTTTTTAAATATTTTATAATAATAATAATAATTAATAATTAATAATAAAAAATAATAATGATTAATTATTAAAAATAATTAATTATAATAAAAATATTAATTCTTAATTCTTAATGAAAATAATTCTAAATAAAAATAATAAAATATAATTATAACAACAAAAAATGAAAATAATTTATAATGAAAATTGGCAACTTTAATAATAATAGTACTTTTTTAGATAATAATAATAATAATAATAATATTATTATTATTATAAAAACTTATATCACATTGCAATGTATTGTTTACATGAACGGTATGTGTACACATTAATAATTTATTATTATTATTATTTTAGTTATTATTATTATAAATAATATAATAAAAAATAATTAAAAATGAACAAATCTTCCCGGCAAGCCGACCGTTAACTAGCAAGCCATATTAATAATTAATATGGCTTATATACGCCAATCGGCGTATATCAACCACATTTAAATGTGTGGAAATATACGCCGATCGGCGTATATAAGCCATATTAATTATTAATATGGCTTGCTAGTTCATATATTATATTATTATATATAGTATATTATTTATTAATTTCTCATATGTTAATTAGTATATTGTATAATATAAGTTGCTATTTATTTTATATATAATAATTGGTTGTTATATATTATTCCTTTTTTAAAATAATTAATGATATAAAATGTTTTTTGTATTTCAAGATAATTTCATTATGATTTTAATTAAAGTGATATTTACTTTTATAATAGTCGGATGTAGTGGCCCACGAGGCATAGAATAAACGGTGAATGGGTGTATTGTTAAGGCACTCCTTGTGTTAGGTCACTCGTTCAAAACTCTGTGGGTAGTAACTTACAAAAAAAATGGTTGGAGGTAGTAATGATATAAAATATTCTATATTTAGTATTTCAAGAATATTATGATATTTTATTGATATCTTAACCAAGGTGATTTTTATATGTAGTTAACTATTACCAAATAAAAATATGACACATGATATAATTTGACTTCTATATGTTTGACTCAACGATAATTCTTGACCTAATTTCTTGGAATTATATTGGTTTTTGAATTCCAACTCATTTATGGAATTTTTTCTTATGAGGCCCATTTTAGACCCCAAATTTGCTCTGATTGATTCACCTCCTCCGACTTGGGGTTCCTATTCCCCTTGTACAAATTTCATATCTACATATCCTTTTTCTATTGTGGACATTTCAATTGATCAAGGTGCTCTAAATGCATTGGTCTACATGGTAATCTCTCATGACCTCTCAGCCATAAGTTACACAAAGAAGGTTGTACCCAGTCATCCAGTTGTAGGAAAGAAAGATGATGGAACTAGTCAAAGAAAGGCTCTTGTTGTCGTTAAAACATTTGAAGATATTGAGGTAGATACTTGATAATCTTAGACTTATATGCTAGTTATTATCTTCTATGGTTTAGGGTTCAGTTCAACTTTTAAAATATTGGTTAAATATTCAATTAAATGAAAATGAGGCTTAAAAGTATCTACAATAACTTATCATTTATTTCCATATTTTCTAGCTAGGGGATATGAGTTTGGAGGAAATTAAAGGAAGAGTAGGATCTATTTTCCAAGAATATGTACTAGAAATTTGAAGAGTGTAGCTTGGAAAGAGAATCTTAAAGGTTGGTTAAATACAATTCAAGTTATTGTATTGACATGAGAAACTTTAATTATTTTGTGATATAGTTTTTATTATGACAAACTGCTATTATAAGACTAGTTCAAGGAAAGAACTATTTGCCTAAATGATTTTGTTTGATAGTTTTAGGTCTAATGTAGGGAATATTAAAAACAGATATAATTGAGAATGTATGAAACTTATTTAAGAAACATTGGTTAGTAGCGGGTGTATGGCATGGTTCTTAGCTCTATGTGCTCTAGGTGTATGGCATGGTTCCCTCGACTGGCTCATGGATCATGTGGCTCATTTATATCACCCCCTACAATGTCTACCCACTACAGTCAGTGAGGGTATTGTGTGTGGATTTGTATGACAATGATTACCCTTTGTATACCTTGCTTTGTTGTGGGTTTCTCCCCATTTGTGATGGTGGTAACATTGAAGATGGTCAGAATACCGGTAGTGTTTGCACATAGAGCCTTGGTTTTGTTGGGTTAGCTCCTATGGTAGATGTTCTTATGATTCTTTATGTTTTCATCCCCTAGTGAAGAAAATGGTTTCTTATCATTGTATATATGGATGATAGTTCAAACATGCTTTATTTTGTTTAACAAACTGTATAATGCATGTATGAATACCATGTATCCTTTGATCACCACTTGACATTTGCATTTTACACACTACTGGATGGTATTGTAGTCTTGTCCATTTGGTGGGGAGAAAAATAGTGGGTTTGGAAGATTTTCTAGGATTTAAGGTCTTCATGCATGATGTCTTATTAAATCTGTTGTAGAGAATAGATGGTGTCCATACATCAATACCAAGATTCCAACACCATTGTAGGTGCATACAATTATTTTATGAATTGATTTAAATGCCCTTTTCAATGGTGAGTTTACCTTATGTGATTGTGTTTATTTGTGAATTATTTCTCTATTCATGTATCCTATAGTGGAAAATGCTTTTGAGTTCCAAGAATCTTTAGTTGATATACTATATGGTTTGAGCATTTAGGATAGGCTCAGATGAATTGTAAACATTATCAAACTTTTAGCTGAGAAAAATATTCCCAATGAAAAAAGGAAAGATCAATGAATTGTTTTGAAGGTAATAAAACAATGGTGCAACTATTGTTTTTTAAATAATACCCCCAACACTTCTTAAATTCTTGTGGTTTGTTTCTATATTTTTGAGGGTCCTTGACTTTCTCTTGGTTAATTCTCAAAGGATTCATGTTTCTTGAGTTTTTGCTATGTTTGATTGGAGAAGGAAGCTCTATTAGGAATAGTTTATGCAATCAAATGATGTGTTAATGATTTCTTAACAACTTCTAGGCTCTTGATGTCAGTCCTGATGGCATCCACATTTGAAATTAATGAGGGCATTATATCCCACATTGTGGCCATTTCTTATGTATAAATATAAGAAAATCAATGCAGTGGTTACAGTCTTAATATTTTTATTGGAGTTGCATTTTACAAGTAATATCCAAATCTAATTTACAATTCGAATCTATAGAAAGTATATGATTTGA
The DNA here is from genome assembly GCA_027924585.1 of Larix kaempferi. Classification (NCBI taxonomy): domain Eukaryota; kingdom Viridiplantae; phylum Streptophyta; class Pinopsida; order Pinales; family Pinaceae; genus Larix; species Larix kaempferi. The sequence continues at coordinate 17,237,716 of BSBM01000123.1, read as the reverse complement.
TTACCACAATTTGATGAAAGGTCCAAAGAATTGCCATTGTTGGCATTTAACAAGAACCTTTTCAAACGGCCTTTGTAAAGTGTTAACTGCATTTAATACACAAGAGATCACGAGTCGAGTTCAAAATATTGAACTGACATTGAACTTTCTAGTTCTTATGCATCCTATAGTCTACTTGGTCTTCTATTACCTATGCAGTACTTGATTAAGTACATTTAGTTCGAATATGGAATCTATGAAAATGGAGTGTTTCCTTGATTGGTGTCAATATCTCTTGGAATAGATTTAGCACAAGAAGACAAAATACAATAAAACAAGACGCGTATTTTCTATTGAAAGGATGTTTGAGTATGCGTATTCACTAATATCATGTTTGTTGACTTATCTACTTTATATGAAATGTAAGCAATGTTTTAAGAAGTTCAACACTTTTGATTCCATTTTCAATAGATATTAGGAACAATTGATGGCACGAGAATTTGGTCTCTCTTTCTCTAGGTCTTTTCCAACTTTGTTTTTGGGTCTTTGTTATCCCCAAATTTCCCGTCCAAGCCAGCTTCTAAGTTAGAGCTACCAAACTCCCCAAAAGGTCCAAAATTGTCAATAAAATTGTGCTGCCATCTTTGAAAATATATCCTCTAATTCATTCCATGGCGTGACTGTACTCATCCACCATGGATAGGGTTTCAAGACTTCTTTCTCATGTAAATTATTGGATGCTACAATTTCCCACAAAGACCCCAAAGAAAGATGCTCCAACACTAATATGATCTATAAAATGTCATGGATATCCACTGGTAGAGTTTGGCACAATAGATCTCACAATATTTTGTAATCCCTTATTATGCAATGTTTTACTTTAGATTTCAGATTTAATATTACTATCTTAGTGCACAAAGTATTGAAAATGACTAAAACTTGAATGGAAATACTGAAATGTATTAGAATGAAGTAATGATCCATGAATGATGACTCAACCAAATTGCACCATCATCTTATGTCCTTTGATTTTGCACTGTCTCTAATGGCAGCTTAAGGAATTTGGAAAGGGACCTACGTTGTTGGCTTCCTAGTGGTTCCCTATCATCTACTTTACTCAATTCACTTGTCTATTTTAATCACCAAAGTCTTGATTTTCCCCCAAATTTGTAGCATCAGATTTTCTGTCCCAATCTCCATACTCTTCATAAATATGTACCACCTCATTTAGATCAAGTGTGGGTGGAGGAATGTCATTTAAAGCCACACCCATTCATTCATGTAAGTAATGTTATTTCCAATGTTAATGGCACCCTATTTATCCAAATGTGGAGGAGTAAAATTCGTGGGAATAGAGAGTTGCTCCTTATTCAATGGACCTTATTGTCTTTCATCAATGGACATTACTTTATTATGTTTCATCAACTTATGACATTACTTAACAGTCCATAATTTGATTTACTTTCTCTTGTATTTATATTGACATGTTGTGCACCACATTTTGATTCTATATCCCTAATACCCTTAGCATGTTCTCAACAGTGTTTTCTTCTTGTGTTGAAACCTCTTGTATATCTTTCGACATATATTGCACATGTTTCTCCTATATCACATATAGCCTCAACATGTTCTTAACAACACATGCCTCTTGAGTTGAAACCTAAAAAATCTCGCATGGTTGCATGTCTTAGGAAAGTGCATAAGGGTTTAAGGTCCAAATGCATACTGACCTAAAACATAATTTTATGTTATCGACAATGAGTTCCTTTTGTAGTTCTTTTGTCCCTGAATCAATAAATTCACACTCTTAATTTAAAGGCCAATATTCCTTCCCATCCATATTCCTATGTCATATTTGAAGTATGGCTTGAATGGTAAAAAAATGATTTCATGGTCTAGAGAAAATTTTAAGGATCCATAATTTTCTCAAAGTGTAGAAACCTTGGCAAATCTTACTAATTCTTAAATTTGCAACCATAAAATGTTTGGTAATTTAAAAAAAAATCAAATTCCTAAGGACTTTATATAGTTTTTGGACAGTTTTGGCGAATTTTAGAGTAAAAAAATTATCCCATGGAATTTGAGCGAATCATCTTTGAAAAATAGGCAAATTGGAAATCTTTTTTTGGAAAAAAATATTGAAAAATAGCCCATGGGCTAAATTTTGCCCCTAAAATTTTCCTTGATTGCATCCAATGGTTGTAGCTTGTGGGTTGTGTGAGTAAGCAATGCCAATATATTAATACCTAGACCTATGGCCTTTCGATGAGTGTTTGTGCCATGTAACTTCCATGTCCATAAAAATGAGAATGTGAGAATTTATAGGTGAAACTCCTCTAGGTACAAATATTGCAAAGTGATGAAGCCAGTTGAGGAAAACCTCTTTGGTCATCCAAGTATGTGGTTGAGATGCCATACATGTGCCTAGCTCACATCCAATAAGATAGTCCTTAAGTTGCATTTTTCCCTTGAACAGATAAAACCTCTAAATGTTCTATTTGGTAGCATCCACACAACAAAGTGTAGTGATCCACTCTCCGCTCTTTGGAATTACATGGTTACATGGGGTACACTTCTACTTCCTCTTTTTTCTAATACCCTCATACCACATTATCTCCCTACCTATAGGCATGTTTCATCACAATTCCAAATTGTATTCAAGGCATAGGGGTTGGACTCATTCTCCTTAGCCAAGTTATCATAAAATGAAAAAGCAATGGAAGGCATGATGATGATTGCTTGGCCTTTATTTAGTGCCTAGTAATTTGATCATTGTCAAATTCGAATGCCTTTTCTTAAACCCAAGCCACCATGGCTTGCCTAACAATCCACATTAAAGGGATTAGGTTGGGTTTGGTATATGTGGGCCACGTGTGACTCCAATCAAAGTATTTCAAAACCATGGCCTAGTTCAACAATGTCTTTGCGCCATTGCATAATTCATCATGCTCTTATTCTATTAATATTGATCGAGGCCCCTTTCTTGGTGTGGTATTGAGCCCTTGCAATGAATGTATAACATTGTTGGATGGAATGCCTCATTTCTTAGCAACATTGCAAGTGGAATAAATATTAATCTCGATGTCCTTAAGGACATTGTTCATGTCTTCCTTTATCTATCTTTTGTTAAGAGATATCATATTTGTAGTAGTGACACCACCACTTATTACATTCATGTAATTTTGAACAACTTATGGTGGCATTTTTATAGCAAGGTTTGAAGGAATTTCAATGAGCACGTACTTGATTCCTCTTATATGGCATGGCAAAAGTTGCATGATTCCTCTTCACTACTTGATTGATCTTCTTATTCTTATTTACGATAGGGGTATAATAGAGTTAATTAAAATTTGATAGCAATTTGGCAATGGGCATCGTTTCACGAAATAGTCGCATTAGAAAAATAGAATGTAAATTTAGAAATAAATTAGTTATAAATTAATAACATAAACTAATTAGACTCACACTAACAACACACTGTAAGAGAATGTTAAGAACAAATGTATGTCAGAGCACCAAGAACTTTTTATCAAGTGACTAGAAAATAATTCCTCTCCATGGATGACTTAGAAGTGTGTAGATGAGTCTTTGTTGATGATTTTTAGGATACACCGCTATGATATTAGGAACTTTTTAGATTTCTTACGCTGGAAGCATTTTACATTTTAAGAATTTATAGAAATTCAAGTTTGAGTTTATTTAGAAAAGTGAATTTTCTATTTAATGAAAATGTTAGCATATTAAAACACATTATGATGTTGATGTGATATTTTAGAGAAGAAAAAAAAATTAAATATAGTTGCTTTATTAAAATTTATGAGTGATTATGTTATTGGTACTCTCTCTCTTTTTCCATCGAAAAATTTAACTTACTATCAATACTGCGAAATAGTAAATAGGTCCAAATATCACAAAGTATCACAGGGGATAACAACCCTGCATAGACAAGCAATAGATACATCCCATGGGCACATGAAACAACCCCATAAACAAAGGGCCAAATAAGGAGCCAGATCAAGATCGATACATCAGCGTCAAGACACACCAACAGACATAATTGAAATGTAAATCAAACTGATAACAGTGACGATGGATACGTCCAAATAGAGTCTCAGCAAACAGGCCGAGTCCAAAGAGAAGGAGGTTCGCCCAAAAGTTCATATATATAAACGACCAGCAAATAATAAATAGAGCCGCAAATATCTAGTGAGTACAAAAAGTCCAACGAGTAGTTGGTGAAGCAGAGAACTATGGACCTGCACAAAAAGATAAAGTCGCAAAAACCATAAAGATATATATCCGCATGAACCACAAAAAATCATCAAACCAACAGGTCCAAGCCATAGGCATCATGACCAAAGCATGTCAAATGAGCCCCGGGAGAAAAGTAGATCCTCTCGCCACTCCTCCCACAGGATGATACCCTCTTGTGAAGTCAAAGCCAACTTGGAGAGCTGGTCAGCCTCCGTATTCACCTCTCGGAAGATATGAGAGAAATGAGTGTGTTCATATTCATTGATTAACTTCCGGACCGCATCCAGCCAGAATGAGAGTAACATCACATTGAGAGGAGTAACACCCTTTGCCCAGGAGATGATGGATGAAGAATCACCCAGAATCAAGAGTGACGATATCTGCTTGGTACGAGCAAAATGAAATAAGAGCCAAAGAGCACACAACTCACTACGTGCGTTGGGGCCAATCCCCAAATTTAATTGGATGCGGAAAAAACAAGAGGTGGATAGGTGCAATACCACACTGACCCCACTCACACCAGCCCCCCCGACCGCAACACCATCGAAGAAACCACAGGGGTACATCAAGACTGGTGGGGCCACCTGGCGTCCCGGACAACCCATGTTTAATTGAAGATTGCCACCTCCATGTCCAGTCACTGAAATGTATTCCTTATATGCAGCGATAGTCCGACCACAAATCCAATCCAGATGTGGAAAAGTGCCCTCAAAGATTCAGCAATTCCAGGCCTTCCATACTTCCCAAAGCATGAAGCATGGGAGCTCAACCTTAGAATAGGAATGCCGGATCCACGAACCAAGACAGTTGTTTAGAGAGGTAGAACTCCATATTACTTGTATGCCAAACGTTGCAGCAATTAATTTCTAGAGGCCCTGAGTGAAAGAGCAGGTGGAGAAGAGGTGATCAACTATTTCGTCTTGAAGGCAACATAATGGACACCATCCAAGACCAACAAAGCCACGATGACACAGATTATCCCATGTGAGGATTTTATTGCTCAATGCCAACCAAATAAAACATTTGATTTTTAGTGGAAGGGAAATTTTCCAAATAGTATGATGCCACCAATGATTCTCAGGTTGAATATCAGCAAATAATGAAATATAAGCAAGTTTTGCAGTAACCAAGCCATGTGCCACATCCCATGACCATACCAAGCAATCAGGAGTCTCAGAAAGCTGAATATTGGCCTGGCATAAGGGTTTTATATAATTATACCATTCAATCCCCAAGACACCATTGAGTCCCAATTGTGGAGCAATGATCCACTTAGTACCCACTCCTCTAATATGGCATATCGCATGAGCAAGTGTACAGAACCCCTTTTCCCGTAGATGTGCCATTAATTCTGGAGACAAGAGGTATGTAGTGGATCCCCCCAAAACAGGATCAACTCTAAGCCTTATCCCCGGACCATTTCCACGAATCCACGAGAGCCAGTGCGCAATGGTATTGTAAGAAACCAAGAGCCCATTCCAGATGTTTGAGACACCAATAGCCGAAGGTTGACCCTTTCGAAACCAATTTGCCACCGAAGAATTTTTTAAATACTTGGCCCTAATAATCTTGCCCCAAACAGAATCAAAGAATAGAGCCCGCCACAAACTCTTTGCATGAAGGGATGTGACAAAAAGATCCAGGTGTTTAATATTCCAGCCCCCCAAAACCCAAGGTCGTGCCAACGAGGACCATTTAATCAAGTGAAATTTTTCCTTCTCCACCCCCCCAGACCATAGGAAACTGAAAAACTTCCTGCGAATAAGCCGAAGAATGGACTTTGGTATTTTACAAAGTGAAAACCAGTAGACCCCTAGACTCTGAAGGACTGCTTTTTCCAGCGTAAGTCTGCCTCCCATGGATAAGTGGCGCATACTCCAATGGCCAATCCGTAAGTCAAAACGTCTTACTAGCCAAGTCCAGTCATTCAACAGATAATTCGATGGTTTGACAAAAAAACCTAGATACTTCGTGCCACCAGTCAATTCTTTGAATTCCAGAGGTAATAGCATGTTGATCGACCATTCCACATCAGCCTCCAAGGAGTGTTTCAAAAAGTGTGATTTAATAAAGCTGATGATCATACTTGATACCAAGCAGAAGAAATCTAGAATTTTCTTATACTGAATCCATTCAGCCAGAATGCCCAAACCAAAGAGCATAACGTCATCTACAAACAGTGAATGTGTAATAGATATACCAGCAGTTACCTTGATGCCTACAATATGACCCTCACATTTAGCCTTATGAATAGTGAGGCTCAAGCCTTCTATAACCAACAGGAACAAAAGCGGCGAGAGAGGACAACCCTGACAGAGGCCTATGGAGGCCTTAAAATAGTTTTTTAGCTGACCATTAATAAGCACAGCAAAATTAACTGAAGTAACACAAGCCATAATCCATTTCATCACCTTCCAAGGCAGACCGATCTGTATGAGTATCAACCTGAGCAGATTCCAATCAACACGGTTATATGCTTTCACTAAGTCCAATTGGAGGATGAGTGCATCAAGTCTCTTCTGTTTAATACTGTGAAAAACCTCTTGTGCCAAACCCACTGCATCAAGTATCTGTCGGCCCTCCAAAAATCCAAACTGTTCCATAGAAATTTATCTCGAAAGGACCGGCTTGATCCGCACAGCAATAGTACTGGATATAATCTTGTAGACCAAATTGCAAAGGGCAATACGCCAGAACTCATTAAAATTCTCCGGGTGGGATGATTTCAGAATGAGGGCCAGGTAGGTAGAATTTAGTGCCCCAGAGACCATACCCATGCTCCGAGACTTGTCCACAGCTTCCCAGAGGTCTCCCCCCATAATGTCAAAAAGTGGATAAATAGTTCCACCATCCACCCATCTGGGCCAGGAGATTTATCCTTAACAAACCCACGCAGAGTGTTTTCCACATCCAATAAAGTTACAACCTCAAAAATACTATCCCCCTCCATGTCATTGAACATCCATGGGTATTCCTTAATAATCTTGAATTGCTCAGTCAAAGTTGTATTTTTGGGATCACAATAATAATCATGAAAGTGTTGTGTTGCCTCAGTCATCAGATCCATATCCCCCCCAATCCGCGGACAAGCGTGATCATTAAAATCCCAAATAGTGTTCTGAATTCTACGAGAATCCACAAAATGGTGAAAAAACTTTGTATTCAAATCACCAGCTTTGGGCCAAATTGCTCGGCTCTTTAAGCGCCAAGTTTCCTCATGTATAAGTAGAATCTTCAATTTCCTTTCCTCCAATAAAGAGAGTTTAGTCCATCCCATATGGGAAAGACCAGTCCTCAAAGATTGATCCATCAAGATACCAATTTCCTTTTCCACCTTAATGAGTTCCGCAGCCAGCACAGATTTCTTATTCCTTTCCCACATAATAGTAAAGTCGTTTAAAGATTTTAGTTTCACCGCTAACTTGTCCATCGCAGATCGTTCCCCAGAGACATCGACATGCATCCAGTGAGTTCTCACACCCATAGTAAAATCCAGATCAGTTAACCAGGCAGAGTTGAATTTGAAGGGGAAATGATGATGCGATAGCTCAGCATCAAATTGTAGAATAATGGGGAGATGATCACTAATATGAATATGCTGAATCCATGACCGATAATTCTGAAAACAGCTTAAAAGTGATTCTGATATTAAGAAACGATTAATGCGTTTTGAGATCAGGTTCCCATCCTTCCTACCATTTGACCAAGTTGGAGCCAATGGACGAAGCGCCATATCAATAAGAGAACATTTAGAAAAGAGGTTCCTGAAATATAACCCCAGGGGATCCCTTCTTACTGATTGGCCCCAAATTTCCTCAATCACCCAAGAAAAATTCAAATCACCTGCAAGTATCAAATTTTCCAGTTCCAGTAAGTGTCACGAGCACGCAAGGTCCCAGAACACCTCCCTATCACAATAGGGACCATAACAATTCACAATATTTATGTTTTTATCCAAACCTCTGAAGTTGCCAGACAGTAGTATACCCAAGGAAATAATAAAAGGATTTAACCTCAGAACCCCAGGGTTCCAATCCGCCAAGAGCCCACCAGAAAGGCCAACTGCATCCACCGTGCACATCAGCCAGCCAGGTTTAATTTTGTTAAAGAAAGAACAGGCCTTCTCCCCACAAACCATAGTTTCCCGGAGGAAGACTAAATCAGGATTGATAATATGTAGAACATGCTTGAGGGCCAATTGCTTTGGAAGGCCCCCCACAACCCAAATGTTTAGAGAGAAAAAGATCATTATCGACCCCTGGCAAGGGATTTGATTCCTCTAAGAGCCCTGGTATCAGGAGAGATGGGGGTACCCAAGTTATTGCTAGATTCTTCCACCCCCAATGGAATAACCTTCTTATTTTTCCGGGCACTGCGCGTCTTTAACGGTGAGAAGTTCGGAGCCAAACCACCCATACATGCCCCTTTTGAGACACAATGTTCACCCAAGGTTGAGTTATTTGCAGTAGATGAGGGAGTGTTCCCAACCCCCAACCCCAGCTCCAGGATCTTTTGGTCTGAAGGGGCCCCCACAGTATCAGAGGCTGGGGCATTCTCCTCCACAACCCGATTCTTGAAAAAAACTGGTATGGGTGTCTTTTTTACCATTTCTGAGTATGAGGGTATGTGTATTACCATTTCTCGAGGCTCTGAACCAATAGTAGTCAACAGAGGAGGGCGTATTGAGCCCGACGGATCACCGAAAATGATTATATCATTCCCCCTACCCACACTAGGATCAGGACTATTTAACGGCGGCTCGGAATCAGAGGATAGCAAAATGGTCGAAGAAGGTGAAAGGGGGATTACAGGAGAGGCCGATACAACAGGGGAAGAGTCAGATGGTAAGTCCCGGGATGTCTACATAACAGGAGGCACATCATTGAAGATGGGTGAGGCATTCTCAGACAGATCCTGGGAATCCTTCTCGGATCCAGAGGCATTTGACAGCAAAGGTGAAACACGACGGCGACCCATATAGTTCCTGTTATTGCCGTTATTCAAATCTAATGAATTAATAAAGGAGATATCCAATTCATTCAAAGTGTGATAGAAAGACGGGTCGCTTATTTCCAACTTACGGATTAATGTCGAGTCTGGTGTAGTAGGGAGAGGAACCCTGTTGGAGAAGCCATCAAGCCGGCCCGACGCATCCAGTTCTTTATCACTACCATCATCAGAAGACCAGTAAGGCTCCACCCCATTCGGACGCCCAGATGATAAAACCCCTTTGCATTGTCACCACAAATGGCTGACTTGCTTACAATTAGAACAACGGAATGGAATGCCCTAGTAATCAATAATCTGGGCCAACTTGCGTCCAGGCCAATCTATGTGAAGAACATCAATGAGTCCCAACAATATATCCACCTCAACCAACAACCGACCCATGCATCGGTCGAAACCAAACAGATGATCCTCCTCCACATGAAGGAAGCGTCCAAGATTATTTCCAATGGCTTCAAATGCCCCACGGTTCCAAAGAGCAAGTGGAAGACCAGGAAGGAGCACCCACAAATGGCGCAGACGCATAGAAGCCGTATCAGGGTCAAAATCCGTTTTCCATTTCTGCAACATCAAACTACCCGCCCCATAAAGCCATAGTTTGTTGAGAATGATGGAGCAGTGAGATTCCTGCTCAAATTTGAAGCCATACCAGCCACGAGCCAAGGAAAAAACCTGGGGGGTATAACTCAAAATGGGGTTCCATTTTTTTTTAACCCATCCCACAATATCCTTTCAATTCATGGCAAAATAGGAGAATTTGCCCACCAATACCGTCATGTTGAATTCCACGAGTTCCTCCATGCCGATGTCTCTACCCATTGTAAGCCAAACTTCCCCAAGTCTGCAACAATACTTCTCCTTCAATCGACGAGCAAACCGGGAAGTGTCCAGTGGTTTTCCCCTGTTTTCCTGGCGCGGTAGAGCCCGAATACTATCAACTGAAGGGTCTGAACCAGATGTGGCAACAGGAGCCCCTGACAAAGACAGGTGTCCCTTCTTTGCAGCCGGCTTGGCACGTGGAGACACATGTCGCTCACTCGAACCAAGTGCTTGTTTCCCCTTTAACATATTCTTGTAGAATGAGTCCAGTTTAAACAAACCTGCTTCCTCAATCCAATAGTCAGAGACAGTCGGGTTATTATCCACCGGGGCTTGTGAAACCGGCAGGTTTTCCCCCATTCCACACAGTCTGTTATCACAATCCGGGAGAGGTCGGGTTATTTGAGGTCCCGAGTTCAGGTAGGTGGAAACCGGAATTGATGCCCCAGAGAAAGCGGGCATATAAAACAGGTTACTGACAGTTGCGTATCCCCGATGTAAACACCACAGGAGAAAGTGGCCGACCAACCGGTGTCCACAGGTTCAAAACAAAAAACCCTAAACACCCATATTTAGAAACCTAAATACTCACAGGGATATTGAGTATATGCTGTCGATTGTTAAGTATATACCACCGCCAACATAGATTCAGACCCCCGTATTGTGAGCTCACTACACCATCCAATGTCTACCGACCATTAACTAATACAGTGAGTAAACTCTCTCTCATACAAAAGGGAATGTTAAGTTAGTATTAATGCCATGGATAATAATAAGCTTTAATATGAACATTTTAATAAACATTATCAAATTTATTAATTTAATAATTATATTTTTTTAATAATAGATAAAACTATCCTTAACTCACCGCCAACATAGATTCAGACCCCCGTATTGTGAACTCACTACACCGTCCAATGTCTACCGACCATTAACTAATACAGTGAGTAAACTCTCTCTCATACAAAAGGGAATGTTAAGTTAGTATTAATGCCATGGATAATAATAAGCTTTAATATGAACATTTTAATAAACATTATCAAATTTATTAATTTAATAATTATATTTTTTTAATAATAGATAAAACTATCCTTAACTGGGTCACGCCGACAACTCCCTTCAAAACTATTAAACGCCCCTCTAATGCCCCCCTCCCCTAATTCTAACTTTTCTCTTTATTAATTAATTTAATAATAAAATGAACATTTTAATTAACATTATCAAATTTATTAATTATATTTTTTTTTAATAATAGATAAAACTATCTTTAACTGGGCCACACCGACATCTCCCCTCAAACTATTAAACGCCCATATAGTCCCCCTGCCCGAATTCTAACTTTTTCCTTTATTAATTTAATAATAATAAGAGTTTTTTTGTAATCGATAGTTGAAAACTACTTTAGCAGGCCCACCCCGACAACTCCCCTCATAAATATTGAACGTCCAAATAATGGCACCTCTCCCTAAATCTAACTTTTCAATGATCACACTATTTTATTACCATTATGTAATTTAAATGAATCTACTTTACTGGGTAAAACTATTATGGGAGGCAACTCCATGTTATAAATTATTATATTTGTATAAGAAAACCTATGTTATTATGGTAGGTGGTTTTCTAAAAGAATGGTGTGATTGTTCAAACATTCTATTGTTTTTAGTGGAAACTTCATCATTAAAATATTACTTAGACTAAGATAACATTGTAGTAATAACTAGCATAGTTCCATCTTAAATCTGTATCTATCAAGTACCGAGAGGGATCCAATTTCTTAAGGTGTATTTTTTTTTTTAAATTTAAACTCAAAAAATTTGATCTCTCTTGATTGATAGATCCGGGTTTAAGTTTTAAGTTTTTATTTTATAAACGAACATCTATTTTTTAATTACTTTTCATAATATTTTATTTTATGAACCAACATGGATTTTTTTTTAAATACTTTCCATAATTTTTTATTTTATGAGCTGACATGAATTTTTTTAATTATTTTTCACTTTTTACGTTTTATTAGATGTAGCGCTACATACACGTTACAACATCTCCCCCATATTGAGATGTATAGCACCTCGTTTCACTGGGTGCAATACAAGGGAAATATTGGGTATTATTTAATGACTAATTAAATTAATCATTTGTATTAAAAATAATATGGGAGACTAGTTAAAATAAAAATAGTAATCAAATTTAAATTTAAATTAGCCCATTGTATTATAGGGAAATCAGGAAAGTTGAGAAAAAGATTTAGGCCAGTAGCTTCACCCAGGCAGAGGGAAGGGAATTCTAAGTGTTGGAAGAATGGATTACAGACCCTGTGGATACTAGATTGAAAATGGCTCTGTATCATAGGGCCCTCCATCTGTACTAAACTACCAAATTGTTGTTGGGCATGACAGGTATAACTCCCAGATTTATTTATTTCATTCCTAAAACTCTTTATTTATACATTGGTTAGGTGTCTCTTGGGCTTCGGATTCCAAGAGATCCGTTGGAGTCTCCAAGACTCCTCATCTTCCATAACTGACTAAATATTTACATTATGTACAATATAGCTGACATCATAATCTCGTTGGATTAGATTTCCAGCATTCCCCTACCCCTTAATCCGAAGGGGTGTTTGTAAGTCCGAGCATGGTTCTAAACTTTTCAAACTTTTATCATTCAAGTGTTTTGGTGAAGATGTCTGCAATTTGCTCATTCGTGGAACAATGACGTAAATGAATTGTCTTGGACTCTACATGATGTCGAATCAAATGATACTTTGTGTTGATGTGCTTGGTTCGATCATGGAATCTGGGATTCTTGGCCAACTTGATTGCATAAGTGTTGTCAATCAAAAGTGGAGTGGAGTTTTCTTGTTTCTCCTGCAAATATTCAAGTATCTTCCTGAGCCAAACAATCTCTTTTGTTGCTTCTGTAGCAGCCACATATTCTGCTTTTGTTGTTGAATTTGTTGGAACTGACTATTTGCATGATCTCCAGAAGACCACTATTGATCCAAGACTCATCGTTTATCCAGAAGTGGACACTCGTGTTTCTTTGTCACCATTGAAGACTGAATCAGGGTACCCAATGAGTTTGAAGTCTTCCACCTTATAGTACTTGAGTCCAAAGTCTTGAGTTCCTTTAAAGTATCTTAGAATTCTTTTTGCAGAAGACCATTGTCCTTCAGAGGGTTTGTGCATGAATTGTGAAAGGATGCCAACAACATAAGAAATAGCTGGAAGGTAGATAAGGCTTCCTACAAGCTGTTGGTACTTGGTCGCATCCTCAAATTATTTTCCTTCACTTGATGTGAGCCTCAGCTTTTGTTCCATTGGAGTAAAAAAATTAGCCAATTGTATTAAAATAGAGTAAGAGATAATAATCAATTAATATAAACTTCATGATGATAAAATGGGTTAAAAAAGTCAAAGCTTTTAAAGATGCATTAAAAAAACCCTAAAATGAAATGAATCAAATGTAACAAAGTAATAATATTTAAATAACAAATAATATAGGATTGCAAGATGAGAATGATTAAAGAGAGTTAACTATCAACATAGATCGATCTTGAGGGATCCAATTTTTTGAGGTGCAAATTTTTTTTGGGTAATCCCATACTTGGTTGTAGAGCACACCCCACTACTCATGGTGCAATAAATAAAGACTAGCTAAAATGAATACAAATATATACATGCTGGGCAAAGAAAAACAAACAAAAAAGTGCCTTGGATGAGAGAATTTAAGAAGGAAACAAAACAGTGCCTTGGATGAGGGAATTTAAGAAGGAAAGGTTAGAAGTGGAAAATATAAAAGGTCGCACTTCAAAGAAAAGGTCACCATAATTAGCCAATAAGGAAAAATATTGAGGGGAAATGAGAGGACCAAAGCAAAACCACTAAAAAGGTTGGAGGATGAAGGGTGCTTGTGACTTGCTTAGTTTATAATGATCTTTTCAATTAAAGTTATTACGGTGTTAATCATTTTTTAGGGCTTCTCCAATAATGCAATTGGTATAACGATGGGTTGATGTTAAGATTTTGATTTGGTTTAAGAAAATTAATGTTTAGATTTACAAGAATGCTTTGCTATGGCAGATTTAGAAATGCACAAGTTTGGCCAATGTAGGAATTGTCATAGAAATAGGGAATTTGATAAACTCCTTGAGAGAGCACAATGAGAGTTATCTTTGATACACACTTCTAAATAGCTATTTGAGGGTTGTATGAGGTTTAAAAAGGGCTTCAATGTTCCTTTTGACAAAGATTTTGGATAAATGATCAATGATGCCATGAAGTAAGGGAGAGAAATTTGGCAATGAGCAAGAAACGTGAATTGGGTGTTCTTTGTTTTATGATGAAGTATAGATCAAAAGGCTTCGTTGATTTGAGAAAGAGAGTAGCCATTGGCTTGAAGTGCTTTATTGGGGTGGGCATGTTCTTTATTAAGGAGATGGGGGCAAAGATTCAAATACTTACGATATCAAAGTTTTGTGTTGAATGGTAGTGAGATTGTGCATGGAAGTATCTATTAGTATAAGTCTTTTTCTGAAAAACTTGATATGATGGGAAACCACAATGTTTATGAGAAACTAGGACATATAAAATGGATAAAGAATTGCCTTGTTAGACTTCCATCATAAATTGGATATGAAGAGAAATGTTACTGAGATCATTATGAAATAAATTCAAAGCATAACGGTTGAGGCCAAATGAAGAACAAAACCAACACTTGGGTTTAAGGGCTTCATAATATTTCCATAAAGATGATGGTGGAGATCCCACTATTGTGCTTTTTGTATATTCATATATTGTTCCTTTAAAGCTAAAGAAGATGACGTAAAGAAAATCTTAATAATAAGTTCTTATATAGCCCTAGTTGACAAGCGCCACTACACACTAGAAGTTCAATTCTTGGATGTTGGGGCATCGATAGGCGCCCCCTAGCATGTTTTTGTTGAAAAAAAAAAGTTCTTTAAATGAGTCAAGATCTTTTGAGACCAATTACACTAACGATAAGTCTATGGGGATATATTTCTTTTATGGATTTTTAAGTTCCTATAAATTTTAGGCATTTAAATGTTAAAAAAAAATTTAAATATTGGATGTTTTTTTTTTAATTTGAGTTTTGTGTTGTTCAAATAAAGTTTTTTTGAATGTAAGCAAATTTAAAGGAGCTGTCTAAAATTTCTAAGATTTGGCCAGATAAGAGTTTTTCACTGATTTTTTATTTTGTAAAATCTAAATGTAACTATGTTTTAATTACAATTTTGATACTAAAAACAGATTCAACACCATCAAAAATACCTGAGACTAACTATGTTTTAATTACAATTTTGATACTAAAAACAGATTCAACACCATCAAAAATACCTGAGACACCTAAAATTTCAGGATTTGAGACGAAATTTTTTCAAAATTTATCAGATTTTTTCAAAATTGTATTGGAAAAATCAATTTTTTCTGTTTCAAAATAGTAGATTCTATGCACAATCGAAACATTGTTAGACTCTATGCAAAATCGAAACATTGTTATTGGAAATCTCAATTTTTCAAGTAAATTTAAACATTATTATTGGAAATCTCAAATATTTTTAACATAAAAATGTTGTCCGTAACTGGCAAAATCATTAAGCTGCATGTGAGGGTTGTGAAGGAGAAAGCGTTTTCTTTACTAAGAGTAGTGCTGTCCAACCTGTGATTAAAGGTGAAGTAAAAGCGCTAGAAACACTGCAACAATCAAAGAATATCTCAAAAAGATGCGCGCTCAATTGATTGGTGTGACCAATTCATTTTTAAAACCACTTTAAGCTCTGCTACCTCTGGAAGTACAATCACATCAAAAAGTTTACAAGTGCCGTACACAATGTTTAGCCCGTTATGTCCAAAAGCACCGACAAATATCTCATAAAATTGAATTGAACAATTGAGTTGGAAAGAAGAAACCGAAACTATAAACGCTCTTTCTATATATATTATATTTTCACATGTATTGACATATTTACACTGTATATCACGCACTGCTCTTGCATATTTACACTGTATATCACGCACTGCTCTTGCAGTATATTCATTTCTACAAAACGTATTTGACATAATTACGCTCTCATTATGTCACGCACAGTGCAGCCATGACTTCACCCGTTATCCAGGGGCCTACTCCTACTCGAACGGTACACTCTTTCTCCAACGTAAACCCAACGGAACTCCAGTCTCCGCCTGCCATTGTTCAAAGTGTCTCTCTGTATGAGAAGCCATGTTCTACATTCAAAACCGTGTTACATATGGATCCTTCACAAAAACCTAAAAGACCACACAAAATCTTCCATGAGGAACTATTTTTAGCAGTACCATGAGCATGCACATTGCCCACTGTAAAGACTCAGGCGGACAAAATAACCCACAGGGGGTAGATCGCGAGCATAAACCCTGGGTTTTTCTAGCACAGGCTCAGCCGACTAATGACCTTTACAACAGTATATACAAAATGAGCATGCCCCTGTAAGGACTCGGGCGGAAAACACACCCATGGGGAAAATGGTGAGCAGCAAATCTTTACAACATTATACAACACCATATCTCATCGTTTGCTGGAAATCATTCAGTATTTTCAGCTTTTACAGTCCACGCCCAATAAAAACTTTGGCTTAGCTGGGATTGCGCAGGGCATGAGTACTGATCCATGGATGCTCTGTAGAAAAAAATAATATTTCTCATCAATATTCCATGAATTTTACACAACCCAACAACAGTTTGTATTGAAGCTGCGATTTCCACTGTTAATGGTAGAAAAGAGGGAATACCTAGGACTTGGTGTGCGCTGAGTCTCTTAGTAACGTCTCTGCAGAGCATCCGGCGTATCAAGTCCTTGGCTGAGTGAGATATTGAGAGCCATGGATCACTTGGGAAGCGAAGGCGCCCAAAAAGAACTGCCTCAAATATTTCCTGTGGCGTCTCTCCAACAAAAGGGGCAGCTCCACTGAGCATAATGTACAAGATCACCCCTGCGCTCCACACATCTACTGTCTCAGTATAATCCTTTCCACCCAATACCTCCGGTGCTACGTAATACGGAGTACCCACAATTCCTTGCATAAATCCTTGCCCTGCATACATTAATGTCAATCATGGGATTCATCAATCGATTCCCAAAAATTTCAGAGACTTGTATGAGAGACAAATAGGTCAAGCATAATATGAATACCTGGAGAGAAAGAGGCGGCCTGTCCAAAGTCTGCAAGCTTGATTTGAGCAAGGGAATTTGAATTACTGGCAAAGAGAATGTTGTCAGGTTTTACATCTCGATGGGCGATTCCTATGGAGTGGCAGTAACTGATGGCCTCCATGAGTTTCTGCAGAATAGTGGCCGCCTCCTCTTCTGAGAAGGGAACTGTATTCTTCCTGCTGACGATTCTGTCAAACAGATCTCCTCCTGAGCATATCTCCATTACTAGATGTACAAACTCATCATCCTCATAAACGTCATGAACGGCAACAACAGCAGGGTGACCTGAGACATACTGCATAATCTTGATTTCATTGCTGAGGCATTCTCTGTCAATGGAATCAAGAAGATCTTCTTTTCTTACAGTCTTGCAGGCCGCCTGTTGCCCACTTTGCTTGTTCCAACATCTCCTGATGACTCCGAATCGGCCTCTTCCGATTTCTTCCTCTTGCAATTGGTAGTTTTGAAGGAGCGTATCCGTCATTTTGCTGCGGCAGCTATTCGTGTGTTCTTGGTCTGCTCGTTTCTTGAATACAAGATGGATAAATAGATAATACCTAGTTTACCTATAGTTTAGGTCAGGTTAGGCTATGAAAGATTTAGGTCGGGTTAGGTTAGGAAAAAAGAGCAAAAAGTGCGGCGCGAAGGGAGATATTCGTATAGCTTGCAGGAATATTCGTTTCGTTTCTTCTAGAATGTACGTCGATTCAATGTATTGCCGTATAAACAGGGAGCGGAAGATTCCAAAATTGTGGAGTC
This sequence comes from Larix kaempferi, assembly GCA_027924585.1. Taxonomy (NCBI): domain Eukaryota; kingdom Viridiplantae; phylum Streptophyta; class Pinopsida; order Pinales; family Pinaceae; genus Larix; species Larix kaempferi. Next base: position 17,219,692 of record BSBM01000123.1, on the reverse strand, counting down.
GGTACTTGATTGTGGGAGTAAAGATGGAAAAATCCTATTGGAGATGGAATGGGTGATATCATATTCTATGAATATTTTAGGAATATTCCAGAGAAACGTTGCCACTCCACCTTCTCGAAAAAGATGCTCTTACTTTATGACTAGCTGTAGACCTGTTCAGCCATTCTAATTCCAACACTTGCCGTGTACAACATGTCTCCGGAGACCTCGATTTCTATGTTTTGCGTTTCTGAAAGCGACGTACCTATCACATGACCACAGGTGGTCGTGTATATCGGGAATTGTGCCGTGCATTTGGAGAATATACTGTTAAGTAAGTATATGTATGTGGAAAGTTCTAATTCATCAATATTGTTTTCAGCCGAAAAAAATAGTATTACTGGTGTTAATATTATGAATCAAATAGTACAATCATACTTAAGTCATAAAACGAGAATTATGTTCACAAAGATATTGATGTTCATCTATAATAGATATCTCAAAAAAAAACTACAACATAACTGCAAATTCAAATACTTTCAGTACATAACATACTAATACTCAAAAATCAAAGATGTTGACCCAACAAAAAAGTTGAATTTTCTCCATAATTCTATAACACCAATTCATCAATATTATTGAAACAGATTAAACCATTGTAATAATAATAATAATAACAACCACTATTATTATTATTATTTTAAGTAATTACCTTGAGGTAAATTGTTAGATGAGATAGATTGTAAGTTTTATAAAAAATTATGACATCAATTTTTTAATGAGAATTTGCCAGCTTGATTACATGTTTCTTTTTCCAATTTCAAATATGTCACATTAATGTGTTTTTCAATTTCAAATACGTCACATTACAAGTTGTTCAGTGTATTACTTTAAAATATTTTTTTTTGTTAACTATAAATTTAAAAAATATTTAAATATAATATTTGTGCATGGTTGGGGAGGTGTGTTGTAGCATAGTGTATGGGGAAATTTCTATCTTTCTGAAAAAAAATAAAAGATAAAAAATAAGAATGCATGTATGAGTGTGCATAATGGTGAGAGGGATGTGTGTTGTAGTTTAGTGGTGAAATGTTTGCAGATTTGATCCCTCTTGAAGCTTTGGATATGTTAGAAGGTTGAGGAGGTTTGTATTGTAGCAAAGATTATGAAACTGCGATTTAATGTGTGTATGTAGGACACTCTAAGAGAAACTGACTTTCATCATCAACGCTCATAGAAATGGCAAATCCTTTCTACCCATGGTGTTTTAAGAATTGTCAGGTGCCCTTTTCGTTATGAAAGTCGAAAGACTTAAACAATTTAATCATTTTTAATTTTTCTTAGTAATTGCCTGGAGGTAATAAATACTTGAATGGGATATGTGGTAAGTTTTATAAAAATATTATGAGATTAAATTCCTAATGAGACTTTGGGCAACCTTGATTAGATGTGGTTTACAAGTTGTTTTGTGTATAGTCTTAATGAGCAAATGTTGAAATGTTTATTTGAGTGTTGCCTACAATATTTGTTGTTAATTATTTATTTTTATAAATTTAAAAATAATTAATATTGTATTTAAATATAATATTTTTGCTTCGAGAAGGTGCATTTCTACAGCCTGGGTGGGGTGTCCCATAAAATAAAATAAGAAGAAGAAGAAGAAGAAGAATGCATGCATTAATGTGTTAGCATAATGGAGCTTGGTGGGGGCAAAGTGTCCATATGTCCCATAAAAAAAAAAAAAATGAATAATAAAAATAAAATAAAAAATAAAAATGCATGCATCAGTGTGTTGTATCATAGTGGAACCCGGGTGGGGGAGTAGTGTCCATTTGTACCATAAAAAAAATAAAAATAAAAAATAAAAGAATGCATGCATCATTGTGCTATAGCATAGTGGTGAGAGGGATGTGTGTTATAGTTTAATGGTGAAAGGTTTGTCGGTGCTTTGTAGAACCCGAGTTAGATGGGCATGTACTAGTAAATTAATGATGATGGTGGTAGTTAACCTCCATTGAGACCAACTTGATCTATCTTTAAGAGAAAAGAAAAGAAAATAACTATTTGGCTTGCTGTAAAATTGTATTCTTATGCTCAAAAGGCTTAGAAAGAATCGTTCCTAGGTTACCATAGTTTTCACATGTTAGAAGGTTAGAGAGGTTTGTATTGTAGCAAAGATTATGAAAAAGTGATTTTTCACTATGCAGCGCATGCAAGTTTATTCTTATCTTAACTATATTAATTTTCTTCTTCGAACTAGTTAAAACATAGAGATTTTTTTATCATCCAGATTAGGGTGATGACCTCTTTAGACTATCTTAATTTTCTTTTAGCTTCTAAATCTTTCTCACCCCACATTTTCTCTTTAAACTTAGATGCCATAATATTTTTAATGGTATCTATATTTTGGGAAGTGACATTTTCATCAATCCCCCAATGATTTAACCAAGTCATGACTTCTTTATACCATCCTATCTTGAGCCATAAACAGTCAATAATATAAAACTATACTCAATTTATAAAACCATAATGTAAATGACTATTTAATAAAAATTTATAATTTGTTATTAATATTTATAAATTTGGATCAATATAATTACTTTAAATGTATTTAATATAATAAATGAATGAATTTAACGAAAAATTACAAATTAGTGAATTTTTAAATGTATTTAATATAATAAATGAATGAATTTAACAAAAAAATTACAAAGTAGTGAATTTCCTTTTAAAGAAATGTAAAAAATAATCACTATAAAATATTTCCTCTTTGTGGAATTAGGATTAAAGGTTTTTAGGACATTGATTTTATTATATTGGTAACAAATGAGATTTATTATCATAGGTTCATCTTAAAAGGGGATCTACGGAGAGATCAAATTTCTCGAAGTGAAAACCCTTCCTCAACATTTACACTCTAAAAAGGGGTTTATGGTTTATATATATATATATATATATACCTTTGTAAATGTTTACAATCTAATTTGAGCTGACATGTTATTTTTGGGCCTCTTCCGCTCAATAACGACAATAATTGTGTGGGTTGAGTTGAGAAGATTAAAGAAACCATAAAATTTGAGCATAAACTTTTTAAAAACTATATGTATAAATGGTGTAGTAAGAGAAAATGGAAAAAAACATGTTAACCCCTAATAATAATATTATATAAAAAAACTTCAATAAGTAAGAGGAAATCAAAATTCGAGATTATTTGAAATTAAACACATCCTGGTATGAAAAACATGGGATGAGATGAGATGTTATGCACTTGAAGTTGAAACAAAACAACACTTCTTTCTTTGTCCTTAGTTGTTGCATCGTTACTTGCACATCATAAAAAGGACCAAACATTGTGTCTAGAATTGAAAAATTGCATTCCAAAAGAACCGAACAAGAGCCACTACAATGCTAATCAAATGTAAGCAAGAAAAAGGGCTTGTAAAGAAGAGTCTAATAGGAAAAACAACATTTACAAGAGATTACGAGTGCATTTAAAAGTGGACAAACTCAACTTTTTTAGTGAGTTTGTTTAGGTAAAGTTCTACACTGATCTTCTCATTTTTTGGAAATTACTAATGTTTTATTCTTTTTAAAAGTAACTAAACCCCCTAATAGTATTTTTTTGGGGTCAAATCTTACTAATCAAATAGAATTATAACTTACAATAAAATTTTATTAATAAATTTGAAAAATAATTTCCACTAAAAAATAGTTAAATTTGTCTACTTTTTAATCTATTACTAACTAATCTTTAATTTAAAAACATTTTTATATTATAATCAACAAATAACTATTACAATTTATTTATTATTTTTATCACTATAATTTAAATCACAATTATTAATTAATTTTTTTTAATATTTTATTTAAATCTTACCAAAATATTTTCCAAAATTTGTGTCCCACACAATCAACAACAATATAAAATTTGTCTATCCAACTTCAAATCATATTAACAAATACACAAAGTCTTTAATACTATGACACCATTGAAAGTCAATGTCACCTTGTTTTTTAAATAAACTTGCAATTAATCAAGATATCTATCCCACAACATTCAATGTCACTTTTTTTAGATAAACTTGCAATTAATCAAGATATCTATCCCACAACATTTAAAAATAGTAACAACGTTTTCAAAGGTTACGTCACTTGTTCAATTTTGTTTTTTTATAGATACGCTCTTAATCAATTAGGATATCAACCCTTAACTATATATGGAATGCAATTTTATAATTAGACGTCCAGTTTTTAAAATATAAATGAAATTAAGTTTTTTAACAGAGAAGGAAGTATTTATATCTAAAAACATTAAAAGTATATATAAATTTCAAGTATATAAAATTTAAAATCAGTGAAAAATAAATTATAATTTAATAATAATACATTATATTTTTATTTAGAAAAATAAAAGGCAAATAGAGAAAAAAAAGTGTGTATAAGAAGTGTAATAGGATTAACACCATATTTGTAATATCAATAATATTAAAAATATTATTATTTTTATATTCAAAGAGAAAATACGATGTTAGAGATTAAAAGAAAATTAATATTGCCAAGATTAGAACGAATTCCCATGAGCTTCATAGTGAAATTCGCGTTGGACAACCCTTAAAAAGCTGAAAGGATTTGCAATCTATGTGAGTTCTATGAACGTTGAAGATGAAGATCACTTTCTCTTAAAATACCATGCTTACACCCCTCAAATAATTCTATCTTGCCTTTTCTCCAAAGTTTCGATAAACCAAATTTATTTAACATTAAATCATCATCATCACCAATATAAAATCAATAATCTAAAAATTTAAAATCAATTATTACATAATTAAATTATTAATTATTAATAATAAAAAAAACCATAATCCTAAAATTATTGACTCCATCTTTTTCCTTCTTTAATAGGCGATAGCAAATTCTAGAAACCCACAATCAAGAAGAACTTGCAAAAGGAACATAACTGTAAAGTGTATTCCGGCACAGAAACGTGATATTTCAAAAGACACATGTTATTAAACAATTACTTTATTTTAATTATATAAAAGTCGGACATGATTTTTTATTTTTTCTATGTAATTAGTTTTTAATTGTATATTATATTTTAAAATATTAATATATAATATTAAGTTTGATAAGTTAATTTTACTAATTAAAAATTTCTAGTTTCATATGACATTAGATTCTTTGAATTTATATAATTTATTTTCTCAACCTTGGTTCATGAATAACGTGGATCATTCTTAATATGAAAAAAACAAAAAATTAATTGAAATTATATATATATATATATATATATAATTTTTTTCATAAAAACTCAAAAGATTAAGGATTTTTTTACTTAATTGTTAAATTAATTATAACTAAAATTATCATTGGATGTTATCAACAAATGCAAGTTGATCCATTATTATTATTCAAGGAAAACCACGCCCATGTGAAGAAGACTAGCTTTTAGCTAATCAAAAACAATTTTAAATCTTACTCTAAAACCAAAAAAAAATCAAGCTCTCTATAATATCTCCAAAATACCCCATAGCCATTGTTCTCCATCATTATTAAAGCTAAGCAAAGATAATATAATATAAAATACCCACATGAAAATACTATATTAAGTTGCACTTTTACTATATCAACTTTTTTAATTACTTTGTAATAGTATCAATAAACAAACAATTTTATTTTTTAAAATTGGAAAGAAAAAAACTTGTTCTTTCAAACTTATTTATTTACCTTTCTTAAAGTCAAGATCTCTTACAAGTTATACATGCATATACACAATTTTATTAATAGTAAGAGTAAGTTGGAAGGTCAAAGATCTCCTTTTATATATATATATATAAATGTATTTTTTAATTAATTTTTATATATATATACTTTTTTAATTAATTTCCATATATATAAAAAAAAATTAAAACCCTCTTTTATTTAATATTTAAAAATCATTCTCTTAAATGTTATACATATATATACACCATTCTATTAATATAAAGTTAGAAATATATTTTTCAATAGCTTCCTTAACCATAATTATAATACATGTGTATACACAATTCTACTAATAAAAAGTTGGAAGGTTAAATATATTTTCTATTCACCTTCCTTTTCCATGATTATGGAAAATAGTTAAGATCTTGCACCATTTGGTCCTACAAGACTTTGCATTGTTATTGAACTTTGGTTGCATGCATTGTAATCTTGTGCTTCTCCAATCCATGTAACAAAGGATTGTGTTTTTTTAATCAGCTCTATAGGATTGTGTTTTTTTAATCAGCTATGTAGGATTGTGTCTTTTGGTCAGCAATATAATTTTAAAGGGTGATTTTCATGTACTTTTCAATTTGATTTTTTATAATTATAAATAAATGTATATTTATTAATTTTATTTTATTAAAATTAAAAAGAATAAAAATAATTAAGATTAAGATAAATTTATGTAAGTGTAGATGACATTAACATAACAAAAAGTTTTAATTTCTTTTTAATCCTTCATAGTATTTGATAAGATGGCACTTTTGATTGGGTTCATTACCTCACACGCACACACTCTGTCATGTCACCTAATTCAAGTGAGCCCTAAAATACTCCTTAACACAACCAACATTCTAACCCCACTTGGGGAACACATAAGAATATTGTAGTTAGGTAGGACAGGGGGGATAGGCATCCAAATAACACCCCTTGGTCGCTTACGCTTGAGACATAGTTGTTGTCCATTAGGGAACCAAAATCCCCTAGTATTTTTTGGTACGGTCACAACCAGTTTATCAGAGGGCCTCTCCCTTAGGAGGGTTGAAGTAGCCAGACTGGTTCCGGAGACCTGAGTGGAATACCGCAATCCATTCAGTAACCGAAGGCTACCTACTCGTTGGTCCGCGTGTGGTGTTCTCTTTAGGCCCACACGGTGATAGGACTAGAGCTGCAGATTCACCTTTTCTAGACGTGTCATGAACGGGATATCTTAGTTGCCTTTCTTCTATGATTGTCTTACCCGGTGTCCCTCCCGGTAGGGGGATATCTTTAGCCACTTGGCTCTACTATCCATATTGTCTGACTTGGATTTCATCACCTTGCAGAGGATATGTCTGGTTGAGTCAGAATACTATTTAGCTAGGTGTTTGCATGCTCCCTTACCTCCCTTTGGTCTAGCGAGTCCACTATTTTTATTTTTAGGAAATCTCCTGCTTGTTGGTATTCTGACCATTGTTGTTGACACTCCACTTATTGTAGCACAGCTATTATAGTAAGTGTTTTGAGTTGGTTGTTGGCCTGAGTGCCGTATTTTTTGCGCTCTCCTTTTGCACACTCGGCTGCATTAGGGTTTTTGAGCTATTTTTTTCACTCGACACAACTCCCCGATACTTGATACCATCTGTCACCATTGAGTCCTCGAGACATTCTCGATGCCTCCAAGGTGAGCCCCCGCAGCACGATTCACTTGACATCACCAGTCATAGATGTAGAGATTCATCACTTGATACCACTCGTCACAGATATCGAGCTTTATCACTTGACTCTACTCGTCGACGACATAGAGCTCCGTCACCGATCCGGACGCCCCTTATTTCACATCTAATTTTGAGGCAGAGTCCTAGAACCCCACTTATACTGCACCAACCAGCCCCATGGCTGGCATGACTTCCAACCCTTTCTTTGTAGGAACCACTAGTGGAGCATCCACCACCACCCCAGCTACCACACCCGCTTTGGGTATGCCCTCGATGGGGCCCACACCCACCATTCCGATCACTGTGCCCATCCCAGTGGCTAGCATACCCAACACAACTCCACCAGTGACTCACACTACCCTTGGAAACGTAGGACCATCCTATACCACCTTCATTCCTCCCCCTGGGGGCAACATCCCCAACCTGAACCCAGCCCCTCCACTTGGGGGCATTGGCCCCAGTTATGTCACATCCTTCTACTAGTTTACCATTCATGGCTGGTCTCAACCTTCCTAATCTGGCCAGACTGACCAACGATCCCATCAGACACGACCCTGCGTGGCCTCACATGCCCACCAAGCTCCCATCAGACATCCCTAAGTTTGAGGGCAAGGCAGGTGAGGACCCCCAAAACCATATTATGTCCTTCCATCTATGGTGTTCCTCCAACTCCATAGTGGACGACTCTGTTCAACTCCGTCTGTTACAACACACCCTCATTGGCTCTGCAGCCAAATGGTACATTGAGCAGCCCCATGGGACCCATGCCACCTTTACTTCCCTCACCGTGACCTTCCTGCAGTTCTTTCAGTTACTTGTCCGCTATGACACGGGAGTTGAGATCCTATTGTTTTGCAGACAGAATACGGCCACCCACATCACTGACCATATCCATTAGTGACGGCGACGCCGAAGCCTGTGCAAAATCAAATTAGATGACCGTATCTTCTTAAATTACTTTCTAAAATCTCTCCTTCCTTTCATTGCCAAGGATGTGGCATTCGAGAGACCCCAGTCCGAGGAAGAGGCCATCCTAAAAGCCTAGCAATTTGACCTTATTTACGCCCAGTCTGGTTGGTGAGCTCCTAATATGGATGCCTAATGAGGGCAGCTATACCAAGAGGCTACTTTAAATGTCAACCCAAGGAACGTACAAAATTTAGGGATGCATGCACTATCTGTGCTCTTATAGGATAATCTCTGTCACAGTTGGATGTCGGTATCGATGTTCTAAAGGTTGCCTACTAAATATGTAAAACTAGTCAGGCTATGGAATTAAATACTGGAAAGTAATAAATCTATTTAAAATAATTAAAGTACAAAAAGCAATAAATCTATTCTAAGAAATAAAGATACCAAAAGTAGTAAATCTCTTCTAAGAAATAAAGATACCAAAAGCAGTAAATCTGTTCTAAGAAATAAAGCAATAAATCTATCTTAAATAATTAAAATGCTAAAAGTAAAGGGGATGATCTTATGAAATTACTTAATGCAGAATGGTAAATCTAGAAAATGAAAATGCCCTAACAGATCTATTCTAAGATTTGAGAAAACGAGGTCTGTAGTTACTTTATACCTAAAACTAGAATTTTAATCTAAACCATTTTAAATCCCAAGACTTAATCGAAGTGCGATTGTTTCAAGCTATCCATCTATTACTTTAAAGAAATTAATCACGATGTGAAACAGTAAAAAACCTCAGATATAAACCGTGATATTAAAAGCAAAGCTGATACACATGCAATTGTTGATTGAAATATGCACTGAAAGAAAGAACCTACAGGACTACTGAAACTATTCTGCTGTACTATAAAATGTATTATAAACTACTACAGAAATAATAAATCATTCAAGCGCTTCCATATGTAATAGAACTGTTCATCAATGTAAAACGCATAATTGAATGAAATACCTGCAAATAGAAATCTCCTAACCTACATGTTGGAGGGGCCCTCCCCAACCTGTACTCAGGAGAGAATAAAACTTAGAAATGCTGGCTGGAATTAATCATCAATCTCTTATTAAAATATAAAATCCATGTCAAAACAAAGGTCTGTACTTCGCAGTATCAATAGGGCAGAAAACGTTAAAACAAGGTTTTTCTCAAAATAACAGCAGGGGCCTCTCGCTACCCAAGAGGCCCATATTTATATGATTTAATGTTGATCCTAACTAGTTATCTAAATGCCGATTCCTCTTGAAAGTTGGAGTGCGTCCTCTATTAATTAGGAAACAGGGCGTCGAGCTTGGTGATCCTTTAGTCTTCTACACGTCCATCCTTGAATGACCCTGAACCTGCTCAATCACGCTTGGTTTCCATATAATTAGTTTATTTGATACACATTCTAACATCCAAGAATAATCATAAAACAATTTCATTAAATAATTAAAGTAAAACATTTTCCCCCACAAATGAGTATGTTTCATCACCATTGCTTGAGTTGGCTGCTGGAAAAAAGGTTATCAAATACTTGAAAACTTGACTCATCATTCTCTCCCACACTTGAAGGATTCACCCATCCTTGGGTGACTTATTCGATTCATCGATGACCTCCCTGATGTCCCATGCTACCACCCTAGGGATCCCTGCCTGCCTGTGATACCCAAAGTTCTGATCCTCCCCGGTCCATGTCCTCCTTTCTTCCTCTTCATTTATCTGTTCCTTGATGACCGGGGAAAGAAAGAATGGGGGATTCAATCTCATCCCGATCCATCTGAGTTGGTTTCTTTCCAGGGATTCTTTGTAGAGTGTGGCTTTGAAAAGGGCATCATCAAGCCTAAGGGGAGAGTGGAGTTCTCTCCTCTTCAGATCGTTTTCCACCCTGCTCCATCTTTCCTTAATGGACTCATTAACTTCCTTCTGCGTGCTGCGGAGTGTAATGTCAAAATGAGTCACAGCCTCCTGTTGTTTTGCGAGGAGAATGGGTATCAGTTCCTCGTCCTGAGTGAGGATCCTGTGGTTATATATTATTCCCTTAGGGTGAGTTGGCTCAGGTCTGATCATCAATGGGGTTTTCCATTTTTGTGCAACATAGATATGGTAGTCCTGGGCTCGCTCAATTTCGTGGTTCATCCACAAACATAATGCCCTCAACTGGAAATCGCCCACATATGGGTTTGGCGACCAGTTGGGCGAGCTAGAAACCACGAAGTTATGCAAAAAGAACTCACTTAATTTGTCTTTCTCCAGCTCTGTGGAGTTCAAACATGCATCCATAAACTCCTTGGGGGTGCTTACCTCTATAGGGAGTCCTTGCTTCAACCTCTTGAGCTGGAATTCGCCCCATTTCTCTTGCAGATAGACTGCATAGATTGCCGACGGTGGTCTGAGGTCCCTCAGTTTTTCATATATGCCAGCAGTAGTGGCTAAGACGTCTTTTAATTTGGTGACCTCTTGGTCCTTTTTGGTCAATTCGGCTTGTGCCTCCACCAACTTTTCTTGAAGCGCTAAATGCTTCTACTCAGCTAGCCGTAACTCCTCTGCATGGTGCATCTTCAGTATTTGAGTTTTCTCGGCTAAGAACGGGGGAGGTGTGGGCTGGCTTCCTGGCCCAATCCTTAATGCTGCCAGCTCGTTTCTGAGCTTCTCCAATTCTGCTCATGCCTCAGCGAGTTGGGTGACGACCTCGAGGTTATCTTGTGATGGAGGATTTCCCTGGAAGTTGCCTTGCTCTCCTAAGTTCCGCTCTTTTCCCTTATCCATTTCTTCTGCTTCTTTATTCATTTCTTCCCCTCCATCCTGCATTTCTTCATCATGTTCCTCTTCTGTAGTGGGGTCTTCATGATCTACCCATTGATCATCGTCCCCATCCGACACATTTTGAACAATGGGACTGGGTTCTTTGCTCTTTTCCTTGTCTATTCGGATTCAGGCTGTTTGGTTGAATCTCGTACTCCTCCTCTTGGGATCTTGATTTTTGGCAGGAATTTCTGATTTTGCCCTGGGGGAGTGCTCTCTTGAATTTTTTATTTCTACTAGGGTCTCTACTACATGGTCCAGGTCAATCTTCCTTTTCGCCCCTGATACAGAGGCAACTCCATTCCTTTCTCCAGGTGGTATGCTAGCTGTGGGTGTACTTCTCATCCTTTGAACATCTTCTATGGATACCAGCATGAATTCCTCCCACTAAAGTTTTGGTATCTGCGCCTTCAATTCCTCGCAAACAATTATCTTGATTAGCCCATGATGGGCCAAGGCATCATCTTTACCCTTCGCCACCTTCTTGCTCATTTCTGATAGGGATTGGAGCAGGTAAAATGGGATGCTAATGTTGTTATTTGAGGGATGACGGGTACTGTGTCTTATCAGTTCTAGGATCCGAAAATGAAAGATGGGAACATAGCTTAACATACCAGAGCATGTGATGTACCTTAGGACGATTTAAGCTACGTCCTCCCATGGTGCTGGCATGGAGAGTCTTTTGACTCTGTTTTTGTCCTCGTCATAGACCTCTCCTTGCTCAAAGAATGTTGCTTTTGCTTCTTGGTTTGCCTCCCTATCATCCCTGATCCAATACAAACCCCTCTGTAGGCCAGTAAATTTGGCAATTGTCTCCTCATCCAATTTGATACGGAACCCCTTCACCCGGGTGACATATTGTTCATCTTTAATATGTTTGAAATTTCTTACAAATTCCTATGCTATCCTTGCATCATGTCCTTTCAGACCCAGGATGAAGGGCATCCAGCCTGTGCTGCGAACGATCTGTAGGACTCTCATGTTCTGGTATATGATGCTGTGATCTCTGGTTCACTCTTTTTAAAACCCTTTATCATTTTGAGAACCTCTCTTATGATCAAACAAAACCAGGGCTTTTGGAATGCAGTTTTATACCTTCAACTTGGTCGGGCTCTGCCTACAGGTTCGAGGAATACAAATGGTGGTTGCTTCTCGAGAATTCTGGGTGGTTACTTATATGCATAGTCATGGAATATTATGCACCCTAATTCGCTGTCTTTCTGCACCTGTTCTTTCCATCATACCTGTACCTGCCACTTTTAATCCCCTATTTTCCATGATTGATCTCTGTCTTCTCATGATCGACCTCTGTACTGAAGGTTGCGATCATGATTTGATGAGGTGACTGAATTTTAAGTAGCGATCATGACTTTTTAGGTTCATTCCACCATGCTGCCAATTTAGAGTAGAAGTTGTCCTTAGCTGACGAGAATCTCATGTAGTGTGGGATAATGTTTTACTTTAATCATAAAATAAAATCGTGTTAAAGACTACCTTGGTATTTATGCGTACCTGCTTTGATGCTCTGGTGTGATTTTTATGGATGGCATATTCTGTAGTAGATTTGTGCATGTTAGTAGTTGCGCATGTGCGCTGCTTTTTCCGTTTCTTTTCATTTTGAATTTTGCTGCATTGCCTTCTTTTGAAAGTTGTGCCTGTTGAGGATATGAGTCATGCGATGTTTTTTCTTATTGGATGGTTTAATGGCTGTATGTGACTGGCTGTCTTGAATACATGGAAGCCTCGCTTGAATCATTTTGCAGGCTCACTTGAAGAGATGGCAGCCTTGCTTGAATAGTTGGCACCCTCGCTTGAATTATTTTGCAAGCTCGCTTGAATAGTTGGCAGCTTCTTGTGATGATACTGTAGAGTGTCCGTAGTTGTAGAATTTTTTTGCTGGCTCTCTTGAATAGGTGGCACCCTCGCTTGAATTATTTCGCTGGCTCGCTTGAATAGATATTGTTTTGCTTGAATTGTGGTCGATGCCCTGTAAACTTCCTGTTACATTTTTTTTTTTTTTGGTTTTTTTTTCTCTTTTTATATATATATATATATATTTTTCATGCTATGCATTGAATTTTACTGATTTGCAGCATGCTCTATCAGCATCAATTGTTGTTAGTAGAGTACTTGTGTAAATTCTTCTTTGGACTGTGGTTTTTTGCAGAGTTTTAGGCGATGCCCATTCACTACAATGGGGAACTCATCATCATCAATTGCAATAATTCTCATAGCCCCATTGTCATAAATTTTCTATATACTGTAAGGTCTAAGCCATCTAGTGGTTATCTTTCCTTTGAATGTGTGCAATCTGGAGTCGTAGAGTAGTGCCCAATCACCTTTGTTGAATTTCTTATCCTTCAAGTGTTGGTCGTGCCATTTCTTTCTTTGCTGTTGGATGATTTCAGTATGTGTAAGTGCTTGTTGGAGGTGTTCATCCAGTTGATTTAGCTGTAGCATGCGTTCTTTTTTAATGTCTGATAGGTTCATATTTAGATCGGCTGCAATTCTTAATGTTTTTACTTCAAATTCGATTGGTAGCATGACCTTTTTCCCATAGACCAGTTCATAAGGTGTGAATCCTGTTGTTGTTTTCCATGTAGTATTGTAATCCCAAACTGCTTCACTAAGTCTGTCATCCCAATCCCTTTTGTGAAGTTGGACAGTTTTTGTCAAGATTCTCTCTGATTCCCTATTGGTTACCTCAGCTTGACCATTTCCTTGAGGGTGGTAGGAGGATGACTATCTGTGCTTTACATTGTTTCTTTTCACCAAGTCTTCAATTAAATTTGATGTGAATTGTGGTCCTTGATCATAAACTACTTCTCTTGGCACCCCAAATATGTGAAAGATCTGATCAATAAAGAATTTGGCCACACTGGTTTCATTTGCAGCAGCCAGTGTTGCTACCTCTGTCCATTTTGTAAGGTAATCAGTGCATACAAGGATGTATCTCTTCTGATTGGACTGTGGGTTGAATGGGCCAACAAAATCGAATCCCCACTTATCGAATGCCTCTAAAGAGATTTGTGGATGTAGTGGCATTTCTTGTTTTTGTGTTGGTTTTCCCATTCTCTGGCAATCGTCACAATGGGACACATACTCATAAGCATCTCTGTGGAGTGTTGGCCAATAATACCCTGTTTGCAAGATCTTGGAGGCTGTCCTTTTTGCAGCGTAGTGTCCTCCACAGGGTTCATTGTGGGTGGCATGCATTATGTCATGTACCTCATCTTCCCTAATGCACCTTCTAAGTACTTGATCTGGTCCCTGTTTAAAAAGCATGCCCTCTATCCATGTATATGTGGCACTTTGTCTTATTACTTTTGTCCTTTCTTTATAGCTGTAATGTTTTGGAAACTTCCCGAATACCAAATAGTTTTCTATGTCAGCAAACCATGGGCTTTTTATTGATATGGAAAAAAGGTGCTCATCAGGGAAATTATCTTGAACCAATTCATTATCTTTCCCATGTGTTACTCTTGACAAAAAGTCTGCTATGACATTATGCTTGCCTGGTTTATCTATTATAGTGATGTCGAATTCCTGTAGAAGTAGCATCCATCGAATAATTCTTGCACTGGTATTAGGCTTGTTCATAAGATATCTGATCGTTGAGTGGTTAGTATGGATAAAACTTTGGTATCCTGTAATGTAATTCTTGAATTTATTGATTGCATGTATGACTGCCATAATTCCTTCTCTGTGATTGTGTAGTTGAGTTCTGCCCCAACCAAATTTTTGCTTATATAGTATATGGCATAGGGTTTCTTGTCTTGTTCTTTCCCAAGCACAGATCCAATGTCTTTATCTGATGCATCGGTGTGAATGTGAAATGGAATTTCCCAGTTTGGTCCTTGAAGTATTGGTGCTGTGATGGTTTTCTGTTTAAGACTTTCAAAGGCTGACATGCAGTTGCTTGTCCATATGAACTCATTGTCTTTTGTGAGAAGTGCAAACATGGGGGCAGCAATTTTGCTATAATTCTCAATAAACCTTCTATAGTATCCTGTCTGTCCAAGGAAGCTTCTCACATCTCCTTGTTTGACAGGTGGGGGCAGTGTTCTGATTACTGAGACTTTGGCTTGATCCACCTCTATACCTCTCTATGATATATGATGTCCTAGAACAATTCCTTCTTACATTAACATCCTGCATTTGTCATTACTTAGGCACAAGCTCATTTCAATACATTTATTTAATACTAATTCAATATTTTTCAATGCCTGGTCAAATCTCTGTCCATAAGGTGTGAAATCATCCATGAAGAATTCCATTTTGTTATTTAGAAAATCGAAGAAAATACTCAGTATGGCTCTTTGAAATGTTGTTGGGGCGTTACATAGACCAAAGGGTAGGACCCTATAGGCGTAAGTTCCCCATGGGCATGTGAAGGTCGTCTTATCTTGATCAGCTGGGTGTATTAAAATTTGATTGTACCCACTGAAACCATCTAAGAATGAGAAGTACTTGTTTCCAGATAATGTATCCAGCACCTGGTCTATAAATGGAAGTGAAAAATGATCTTTCTTTATTTCTTTATTCAGCTCCCTGTAGTCCACACAAATTCTCCATTTGCCTCCTTTTTTGGGCACTATGATTAGTGGTGAGACCCACTCACTATCAGATATTGGATAGATGAACCCTGCATCTAATAAATTTTGTAATTCCACTTTGACTATGTCTTTTAGTGCAGGGTTCAGCCTTCTTTGTGGTTGCCTGATGGGAGTAGAAACTTCTTTTATGTAAATGTAGTGTTTGTAGATATTAGGATGTATTCCTTTGATATCTGCATATGTCCATGCAAATGCTTTATTTTGTTGTGCTAGTATCTTCATCAATTTCTCTTCTTGCTCCGGTTCCAAATTGGACTTTATGTTGACTGTTTTGCCAGGGTGAATTTCCATGACTTTTATCTTCTCAATCTGTTCTGGAAGTACTTCTGTCCATAAGTCATCCATGTTATGTTTTGAACTTTCACCTGTTTCTATAGAAAAAAATTATTGAATAACATGATTGTTAGGAGATATATTTTGTATAAATCTATCTATATGGCCATCTTCATCTACTGCCTTTAAAGATATTGCAACATCAATGGTTAGGATAGGTTGGAGGTCATGATTTGGTGTGTTCTGGTAATCATCAGTCCAATTTTGATATTCTAACTCTGAAGATTTCATTGCTGGTGGGTAGATTGTGATTTTCTTCCTGGTATGTCCACTGGTGATTGTCATATTTCCTGATCGATAACCTATGTAAGCATCCGCAGTTGCTAACCAAGGTCTACCCAGGATAATTGGATAGCCACTAAGTTTGCTTTTGATTTTGATTATTATAAAATCAGCTGGGTATTCCCAGGACTCGATATTGATTATAATGTCTTCTAGCATTCCTTCAGGCTTCACAGTGGACGTGTCTGCTAGTTGGAGTACTGTTGTGGTTGGTCTGACCAGTGATTGGAATCCGAGGTATAACATGGTTTCCTTAGTCATGACATTGATCGCAGCTCCCAAATCTATTAAGCTTTTATTTATTTGCTTGTTATTTATGGTGACGTTTACTACAGGACTACCAGGATCAAGATATTTAGGATTTATTATGACACCTAGCATCAAATCGGCCAATTGTCCCACTACATTAATAGTTGGTGGGTCATGCTTCCTCCTTCCTGGCTTCTTTAGGCAATTTTCTCTAATGAATTTGTTGCAGATGGGCACATCCCTTATGGCTTGTAAAATTGGGATTTGGATGTTTAGGTGTTTGAATCCGTTTAATATTGTATTCTCTTCCTCTTCTGTTGTATTCCGGACAAGTTTTTATGGAAATGGGGGATTTCTGTTGCGTGGAAGTGGTTGGGTTTCGTCCTCGGGAGGTTCTGGTTCATCAGGATGTTTAACATAGGGTTCTGATGTGTGGTCTTAAGCTTCAGGTACAGGTTGTTGGATGTTGTGTGGGGATGTATTCTGCAACGTTTTTCCAGATCGTAGGTTTATTTCATTTATTTCTATGCTGTCTACAACATAAGTTGGGAATTGTGTGATATCAGTGTTATAAGCCTGCTGTTGTTGTGGGGGTCTGTTATTATTAGGATTTGGAATTGGTTGGGCTAGAATAGGTGGAGGTCTGGGGGGTGGTTGAGGTTTTGGGGGTGGCATAATAAGTGGTTGTTGTAATGGCGCCCTCCAATTTGATGGATGGGGGTATTGGTTTGCATAATTTGTGGTTGATGGAAAAGGTGGGGGGTATTGAGGATAAGACGGTGGATAATATGGCTGTTGATAGGATGGTTGATATGCTTGCTAGTTTTGTTGCCATTGGTTTTGATTTGGCTGTGCTTGCCATGGAGTCGGTCCAGAGTTCCAATTTGGCTTCCCTTGATTATAGTAAGTTTGATTGCTCTGTTGATATGGCCTGACAAAATTATTCCTCCTCTGATTTATAGAATAGAGTTGTTCTACTGTTCCTTCAGCTGTTGGGTCTTGAATAGCTACCTTACATGAGGGTAAGAGGGGACATTTATCAGTGGAATGGTCATCGGTGCAGAGACCACATACTTCTATTGTGTTCAAGATGCACTGCCCCTTCTCATGCTTCTTTCTACAACGAGGACAAAATACTGCCAAGGCTTGGTTAATTTCATCCTATTTCTTTTTTATTTGAAGAGAATCAAGTTGCATGGATAGGGATTGTAGTATGTCAGTTTTCATGTCATCCAACAGGTTTCCTAAATCAGATTTTGTAAGTGTTGGTGTTGAGGATGATGATCCACCAGTGGTTGTATGTGTATCCCTCGTCCCATTCTTAGTTTTCCTAGATCTTGAGTAGTTTTTGAAGATTTGCAGGATCTGGTCAAAAGATTTTTGGAATATATCTCCATCTCCAAGGAGATTTAAGACTTCAAAATTCTCCTCTTTTACACCTCTGAGAAGGACAAGTTTTAGTGATTAAAGATCCAATGTGCAATGGCTGGCTCATTTGTAGCTGAGTTGAAATCTTTGGGCATAATCTTCTAATGACTCTCTATCTCCTTGTTGCATCCTAAAGATTTCATCCCTAGTATATTTGGCCTTGCAATAGTCCCTATATTTTTCTAAGAATGACTGTTTCATTTGATCCCAGCTAAAGATACTATTTCCTTCAAGGCTCATGAACCACCGAAGTGATGGGTCTTTCAGTGTGGAAGGAAAAAGCCTTAGCTTTTGTGCATCAGTAGTGTAATCAAATGATCTGCAAACTACCTCAAATTCAAACAGGAATGTGTCAGGATCTTCTGAAGTCAAACCATGAAAGTTTGGCAGATTATTAGGATTTATGTTCTTCATTCTGGCATCTCCGAGAGGTATGCTAATGGGAAAAGCGAAAAGCTCCCTAGGTTCCTCCTCTTCATTTGCCATTGAGGTGTTTGAGCTGGAACTGGTAGTGAAGTTTTCTCTGTTTGGGTCGTATGTGTGGCCAGTTTCATCTTCAGAGTGTACCAAGTCAAACTGAGAATGGTCAGAACTGTTATTACCATTGTTGCTCATGGGGTTCTTGGGCAGAAAGCAGCCAAATCTATCCCTTTGCCGACGAGGCATTCATTGGTACATATATTTATGTTTTTGTTTTATGTAATTTTTGTTTTCTTTTTGTGGTTTTTAGGTGATGTCTCCTAAAAGATTGAGCACCTCCCCGGCAGCGGCGCCAAAAAGTGGTGAGCTCCTAATATGGATGCCTAATGAGGGCAACTATACCAAGAGCCTACTTTAAATGTCAACCTGGGGAACGTACAAACTTTAGAGATGCATGCACTATCTGTGCTCTTATAGGATAATCTCTGTCACAATTGGATGTTGGTATCGATGTTCTAAAGGTTGCCTACTAAATATGTAAAACTGGTTATCCTACGGAATTAAATACTGGAAAGTAATAAATCTATTTAAAAGAATTAAAGTACCAAAAGCAGTAAATCTGTTCTAAGAAATAAAGATACCAAAAGCAGTAAATCTATTCTAAGAAATAAAGCAGTAAATCTATTTTAAATAATTAAAATGCTGAAAGTAAAGGGGATGATCTTATGAAATTACTTAATGTCGAATGGTAAATCTAGAAAATGAAAATTCCCTAACAGATCTATTCTAAGATTTGAGAAAACGAGGTCTGTAGTTACTTTATACCTAAAACTAGAATTCTAATCTAAACCATTTTAAATCCCAAGACTTAATTGAAGTGCGATTGTTTAGAGCTATCCATCTATTACTTTAAAGAAATTAATCACGATGTGAAACGGTAAAAAACCTTTGATATAAACCATGATATTAAAAGCAAAGCTGATACACATGCAATCGTTGATTAAAATATGCATGAAAGAACCTACAGGACTACTGAAACTGTTCTGCTGTACTACATAATGTATTATAAACTACTACAGAAATAATAAATCATTCAAGCGCTTCCATATGTAATAGAACCGTTCATCAATGTAAAATGCATAATTGAAAGAAATACCTGCAAATAGAAATCTCCTGACCTACGTGTTGGAGGGGCCCTCCCCAACCCGTACTCAGGAGAGAATAAAACTTAGAAACTCTGGCTGGAATTAATCATCAATCTCTTATTAAAATATAAAATCCATGTCAAAACAAAGGTCTGTACTTCGCAGTATCGATAGGGCAAAAAATGTTAAAACAAGGTTTTTCTCAAAATAACAGCAGGGGCCTCTCTATAACACCCCGTTTTGACATTACTACCTGAACTACTATTATATGTTGTATTTGTTTGATTGTGAGACCTCGTCGGTTGACGACACTGTGGACATATGGTTCTATTATTTTGCCGATATATATATGTGTGTGTGTGATGATAGTATAATGATCAGTAGTCATGTTTAGATATGTATCATGTGTTAATTATGTCAAATATATGGAATTTATTGAATGATGGGTACGTGGATACCGTTACAGTTATATGTTGAAATAATGAATGTTATGCGAGGTGCATGGCGAATGAATGAGTTTATTGTTGTATGTTATGATGAAATATATGTGTGTACATATCGAGGATTTATGCACGATATCCTATATTGTATGTCAAGGACTGACTTACAAGTTGAAACGGCTAAGTGATAGCTGGATCCTACGAGGTGGGAGGGCCTCGGGGACATGGACTTCGAAAGATAAAATGGTATGCGAGTGATGCATTATTTACTTTCGTATGGTTATTATGCTGTTTATTATGATATATGTTATGACATGGGTGGGGTAGGGTTTCAGGAAACTCAACCGCCTAGATCGGTTATATGATGACAGACCGAGTACAAGTGCAATGCTGTTGTTATGTCGAGTAGACATAATCCCTTGTTCCATTAGGGGGGTGGAGGCTTTACCCACCGTTTATCCCCGAAACCCAGAGTCATGGGAGGGCTGTGCTACGGCGCGCTCCCCAAGGTGTGTGATGATGACTGGTGGTTTCCTGCTGGGGAAGCTTGGTCGATGTAGTCGACACTTCCGCTTACGGGTTCTAGCTGGAACCGGTCATGACTTGACATTCCAGGGTAGTCCAACAGAGGACAGGATAGGATGTGGAAGTTAGTGATGATGTAGGTAGATAGGTGTAGTGTGAAGTAGGGGTGAAAAACAATATCTAATTGTAGGCGTGTAAAACCCTTGATTAGTATGTGTCAAATAAGTGATGTATGAATTGTCATAACT
The DNA here is from genome assembly GCA_027924585.1 of Larix kaempferi. Classification (NCBI taxonomy): domain Eukaryota; kingdom Viridiplantae; phylum Streptophyta; class Pinopsida; order Pinales; family Pinaceae; genus Larix; species Larix kaempferi. Next base: position 17,198,846 of record BSBM01000123.1, on the reverse strand, counting down.
TGGATTTCAGTAAGCTAATGGATCGTACCTTGTTAACTATGTTAAAACATGTGTCGGTAAATAATAAGTTCCTTGATTATGATTGATGTATGTGAATTATTACTTTAGTGTACTTACGTAAGGAATGTAAGTAGTAGCTACGCTTACATAACTTGCCTACGTATTATGAATTACATTAAATATTGTTGAGTAATAATGTCAATTAGTGTCGCTTAATATTAATTACAGTCGTTTAGTAATTAACTATTGTTGATCAATGCTAATAATGACGATTAAAGTTAATAATGATGATTAGGGTTAATAATGTTGATTAATGGTTAATTATTGTCCATTAATAATTAATTATGGTTTATTAATAAACAAAGCTATGGTTAACCTAGGTAGTGACTAATGCAATTGATTAGAATGCTTGCTTGATTGTTAAATGAGTTTAATTAGCCAGGACTAAGGGTTGAAATGTAATTATAAGGTTAAATAAGTTGATAATAACTTGATCCCTTAAATTAATTATGTGTTGATGATGTTAATTAATTTTAACAAGACTATGCTTATCTTTAGTAATGATTGTTAATTAGCTAATTACAAACTAAGGTGTAATTAAAATAGAAACAGGTATATGAGTCGATTAAATCTTAGTGAATTTTATAATTAAAGAGAATTTACATATTATAAACATTAGAAACCATTAATTAAATGATTAGGTTAATAATAGTTAATCAATTGACCATTATTGTTAATTAACTGAAATATAGGGATAAGGTTTAGTTTATATATATTACTAATTTCTTATAAGTATGTCGTAGTTGTTTATGACCAGGATGTCAATTACGAACAATGCCATATACCATTATGTAGCAAGTTATAAAAATGTGCTTGGATTAATTAATTAAAAGATTAATTAAAATGTTAAATATTGGAATATGAGTAAGGAAATGATTTAAGTTATTATATGAAATAAAAAGGATTAAATTTAATTGAATGGGAAGTTACGGTTGAGAAGTGACCCCAACCAACCCCTTTTAAATATTAATTTAAACTATTCCAACATCTTTTAATATTAATTTAATTTATTAACAAAAGTCCAAGTTGAGGGCTCGAGGACTTACATGGTAGATGAATGGGTTGGATGAAATTTAAGTTAGGGATAGGGGTAGTAATGAGGGGGAGAGTCGGCAAGTGAAGGGGATAAAAGGGAGAGGGGAGGAAGGAGAAGGGGATCCTTTTTACCTTAGGATTTTGGAGAAATTGGGAGAGGAGAGCTGCAAAGAGGGGATTTGTTGGAGTTTGTTTTTTTTCTAAAGGGATACAACAGCTAGGCTTGTACTCAGTTTGGGCTCGGGGGTCCAAAGGGGTACCTTTGGAGCTGGGTGGTCGGCGAGACCTCGCTAGTTGGTAGGGTGGCAAAACTGGTTCTGTTGGTTGAGTTTCAGAACTGTGGGGAAGGCTTTTGACTGCAGGGAAAAGCAAGGAGAAGCAGCAACGAGGACAGCAACAAAAAAAAAGGGGATCTGCAAGCTACCTACAGGTATTTTCCAGCAGGTATGTTGATTATTTCTACCTTGTCAAATTCAGTTGTAAGTGAAATAAAAATGGTTATATGCTGGAATTATAATCTGCTTCCCTGCACAAACAGAATTGGTAAATTACGTGCTTATATGTTTGCTGTTGAGAATGAAAACCTGTAATTGATGTTAGAACAATAACTAGAAAATATATATATATATATATTTTGAAACTGTAAATACTGTTTTTTACAGCCAATAGGAACAACAGAAATTAGAAAACATAAATTTAAAACAAAACGTAAACAGTAGAAGACAGATTTTTATTGAGAGTTGTAAAACAAACTAAGGACCCTGGTTGGAGTCTTACATATGGTATCAGAGCCATGGTTCCAAATCTGGAACCAGAGGGCTCACTAATGTTGAAAAGAACATTAGAGTATAAAAAAAATAAAAAAAATGATGAGGACTCATTTGCAGGTAAATACTGCAAGTATTTACGATTGCTGAAACTTTAGGCCTGCAAAGCAAAATGAAAGAGTTACAAGTTAGTAAAAACGTGACAATAGAAATGCAATAAATGTCATAAGGACTCCTACTATTAGTCCTTTTAACTTATTGCTGCTATTGTAAGAAAATTTATGTATATACATAATAAACCTAAATAACAAAAAAAAAAGAGATTCTATATATACATATAAACAAAACAAATTTCTATACATATAAACAAACAAAAAAAATCATATACGAACAAAATTTTGATTCAATTTAATTTTAAATTAAAACAAAAGAAAAAAAAAAATTGTTATATAAACAAAAACTTATTTATATATGCAAAATATATATATATATATATATATATATTGAAATTTAATTTAATTTAAATTTAAATTTAAAACAAAAAAATATATATATAAACATAAACAAATAAATAAAAAAATAACAATGTAAAAATAATAATAATAATAATAATAATAATAATAATAATAAAAAATGGACGGAGGAGGGGCGGCCAGCGGCGGCCATGGCAGCTAGGGCTCGGCCCACGGGCGCAGCCCAAGGGCGTGGCCCACAAGGCTCGGCCCACGGGCGCAGCCCAAGGCGCGGCCCACAGGGGCGCAACCCACACAGGCGCAGCCCACAAGGGCGCGGCCCACAGGGGCGCGGCCCACAGGGGCGCATCCCACAGGGGCGCGGCCCACGGGCGCGCGGCCAGGGCACGGCCCGGCCGGCAGCGAGCTACGGCCTGGGCGGCCCCGCCTGCAGCCCATAGGGCGCACGGCCAGGGCACGACCCGGCTAGCAGCAAGCTGCGGCCTGGGCGGCCCGGCCAGTGGCGGCCCAGTGGCCTCCAGGGCAAAACGAACAAACATAAAAAAAAAAAAAACACAGCGATATAAAAAAAAAATTACAGTGAAAGGTTAACATGTACAGAAATTTACTCGCCGCGGCCATGGCAGCCCGGCTTACAGCTTGAGAGGTCGCGGCTTGAGTGCAGCTTGGGAAAAACAAACGAACAGAAAACATAAGCACAAAAAAAATCAATATAAAGGAAAAATAGTAAAATTGCAAAGCTATACCTCCGACCGTTGCAGTTGTAGAGCTTGCTCACCATGACCGAGAGCTGAGCCAGTTGGTGGTGGTGGTGGAGTTGCAGAGCTCACTGGCGGCTGTTCCTGAAAAATCCATAGAGGAAATGAGGCCGAGAGGGAAGGGTATGCCCTTTTAAGGGTTGATTGAATATTTTATTAGTTTAAATTGCATGTCGGCCGCGTGGCCACATGCAACCCAGCGTAGAGGGAATCCTAGGGTTTGACCAGGTAAGCCATAGGTAAGGGTTTTAACCTATTTCATTTTTGATTTATTTCGATTATAATTTATTTCGTTTTTTTTGTTGTTATTTCAATTATAATTTAGTTCATTTCAATTATAATTTAGTTATTTCAAATTTAATTTAGTTTATTTTAATTTAGTTCATTTTAATTTATTTTAATCATAAATTATAAATGAATAAATTATAATTAAAATAAATTAAAAATGAACTAAATTATAATTAAAATAAATTAAAAAAAGAAATAAATTATAAATGAATAAATTAGTTGTTAACCCTTATAGTTTAAATTAATTAAGTTAAGTTTGATAAGAATTAATTAAGTTAAGTTGTTAACTATTGAAAGTTTGTTAATAGTTATTTTTATTATATATATATAATAAATAAATAAATTAATTAATTATTAATAAATTTGGAAATTATTCTATTAATAATTAATTTTATTAACTATTAATTATTATACTTAATTTAATTGATTATAATATTAATTAAGTTAAAATTAGTAAATTATGGGCTTGTTACTAGTGTTAGTTAATCATTATTATAATTAAACATTATATAGTTAATGTTAGCTTTCGCCTCCTTGAAAATGCTCATTACCGAAACTTCAACGTATAGTCGAAGAGGCAAAACGGACACGAAATCTCGAAAACGAGACACCATGGAGATCAACATGACGAGCTAATCACTAAGACACTGATTTTTCCCCATGACCAAAATGTTTGATAAACACGACTCTAGACTTAAACTTAGGTTATGTTATTATTAAATTATTAAATTATTAATGAGATCGAGGCAATAAACCTTAATTGAATATCTTGAAGAATTGATGGCGACCTGATGAGGATTGTGTGGAGTCCAATACCTAAACCTACGTGGAACTATTGTAGTATGTCTAGTACCGGGTGGCCTCAAGATGGCCTGATCGAAACGTCCTGAACTATAGCTCTCAAAGTAAAACGCTCGTAAAATTTGTCATGATGCACTTTGAATTAATTATTGAGTTAATAGTAAATTAGTCATGATGTAATTGTGTGCTAACTATCCTATTATTCCATGCGGAAGGGATAAATATGGTAAGAACGCGAGCAGGTCGGGGGCGACGTCAGGCGACGGCATTACCTGAGCCGAATGTGCCGGCACCATCGCCAGAGACCATTCTTATACTGCGCTCGCTGGAAGCTATAAACAAAACACTCAGGGGACTAGCACAGAGAGGAAGTACTACCTCGGAGGTAGAGGTGGAGGCCCCTCCACTAAGGGAGGAAGTTCCTGTGGTAGAAGCGAATACGGTACCAAGAACTCCGCATCAGGATATCAAAAAGTAGCTTCAGAAGATAAGGCTTCCAGAATTTTCGGGGGGTCGACCAGGGATACGAGCAGAGTCGTGGTTGGAAGAGATGACCAGGTGCTTGACCTTGCAGGAGTACACCTCCACGTCCAAGTCCAAACTTGCCATATTTCAACTAAAGGGGGCCTCTTTGAACTAGTGGGGAAACCAAGAAAGGCAGCTACACCTTACACCAGACACGGTTCCATGGGAACTGTTTGTGGAAAAATTCAAAGGGAAGTACCTACCCGCATCCTACCAGGAAGAACAAGCAGGGGCTCTTCATGCCTTGGTACAAAGGCATCTATCTGTGGAGGAGTATGAAGAGAGGTTCATGGAGTTAGTGAAGTATGTCCCTTACTTGGACAATGACGAACGCCAAGTTGAGCGCTTCGTGTATGGGCTCAATGCCAAGATCAGGGCTCAGGTACGGATGTGGAAACCAACTTCGGTCGCCGAAGCAGTAGATTGTGCTCGTTACACTGAGGAGATGTTGGGTGCAAAGCCCATCAGGTCCTTCAACTCTCAGCAGTCAGGGTTTGTGGGGAAGGCCCTTCGAAGCTACCCTCGGGGAGGATATGTGAGGCCACCTCCCTACGGGAACAGGAGCACACCAAGAGTCGCAGCGGTAGACTGATCAGTGGCAACTAGGGCGATGCCCCAGTTGGCCACAGGGACTCACCAGGGTGCGAGGAATTTCAGAGGAACAGCCGGTAGAGGAAGGGGTCCTAGGGGGAGGAACCCCTCTCAGAGGTCTGAGCAAGTTATCTCGCCCGCTCCATTACAGGTGGCTTGTTGAGGATGTGGAGGTCCACATTACCAGCGTGACTGTCCCGAATTACGATCCGGTACAGTGCAGCGAGAAGGAAAAGCTCCAATGGGGAGTGGGGGTAGTAGGCATCAGATCTCGGCTGCAGTAAACAACCATCAGGCAGAGCACCAATCCACTGTGGTGGAATCATCAGGTACGGTCAATAATGTCAAGCTTAGAATATTGTTTGATCCTGGTGCTACTGATAGTTTCATTTCTCCATATGCATTAGACAAATGTGGGTTGGCAGCCTACGAGCATGACGATTTCAGCTTAGTCGAAATGGCTTCAGGGGTAAAGCAAGCAGTAGGACCTAGTGTCGATAAGTGTGTGGTGGATCTCGGGGTGTGTGTTACACAAGTCAAAGTGTACGTCACCACTCTCGGAACTTATGATATCATCATAGGTATGAATTGGCTTGAGGAACATCGAGCTTTGTTGGACTGTTATGGGAAGAAAGTTCTTTGCATTAATGACAACGGAGAGGCCATCAAGATCCAAGGTATCAAACGGAAGGTGTCCCTACGTTTCATATCAACGATGAACGTAAAGCGATGTATGCGACAAGGATGCCAGTTGTACATTGTTGAAGCGGTAAACAGTGAGAAGGGACCCTCCCTTGATGACTATCCAGTGTTAGCTGAGTTCAGTGATGTATTCCCGAAGGAATTACCTGGGTTACCTCCTAAGAGGGAACTTGATTTTACCTTCGAGGTAAAACCCGGTTCAGAGCCAACATCGAAGACACCTTACAGGATGACGGCCCCAGAACTTTGTGAGTTGCAAATGCAGTTGAAGGAACTGTTAGATCTAGGGTTCATCAGACCAAGTATTTCACCGTGGGGTGCGCCAGTAATCTTTGTGAAGAAGAAGGATGGTTCCTTGCGTCTTTGCATTGATTACCGAGATTTGAATAGAGCCACCGTGAAGAATAGGTACCCGATACCTCGAATTGATGATCTCTTTGATCAAATGAAAGGGGTGACATTCTTCTCAAAGATCGACTTACGATCAGGTTACCACCAGCTACAGATTAAGGAAGTTGATATACCTAAGACTGCTTTTCGAACAAGGTTTGGGCACTATGAGTTTGTGGTGGTACCCTTCGGTTTGACCAATGCCCCAGCCGTATTCATGAGTCTCATGAATAGCGTGTTCCGAAAATACTTAGATCAATTTGTGCAAGTCTTCTTGGACGACATCCTCATCTACTCCAAGAATGAGCAGGAGCACGAGGAACACTTGCGAATAGTGTTGTCATGCTTAAGGGAGCATCAGTTGTATGGTAAGTTGTCCAAATGTTCGTTCTATCAGAAGGAGATCCATTACCTAGGGCATATAATTTTCGGTGAGGGAATTTCTGTTGACCCTGAAAAGGTGAAGGCCATAATGGATTGGCCCGTGCCAATGAATGCGCATGAAGTAAGGAGCTTCATGGGGTTAGCTGGGTATTATAGAAGGTTTGTTGAAGGTTTCTCAAAAATCGCAAAACCCATAACTACCCTACAGCGTAAAGGCACTAGGTACGAATGGACAGAGGAATGCGATGCCGCATTTGCCGAGCTGAAAAGACTATTGACAAGTGCACCAATTCTACGAGTTCCAGATATGGAGAAGGAATTCATAGTTTGCACCGATGCTTCAAGGCAAGGTTTGGGTGTAGTATTGATGCAGGAAGGTGGGGTAATAGCTTATGCGTCGAGAAAGCTAAAAACACATGAAGAGAATTACCCTACTCATGACCTAGAGTTAGCTGCAGTGATGTTGGCTTTGAAGCTTTGGAGACATTACCTCGTTGGACGAAGCTTTGAACTCAAGTCTGATCACCAAAGGTTAAGGTATATCTTCACTCAGAGAGACCTAAATGCTAGGCAAAGGCGATGGAGTGAATTCATGAGCGAGTATGATTTTGGGATTTCCCACATCAAAGGGAAGGAGAATGTGGTAGCGGATGCCTTAAGCAGAAAACCAAGACTTTTCTCTCTTATACCTTTGAAGGTAGATTTGAGGGAAAGAATTTTAGGGCAGCTACTCGGGGATAGTTGGTACCTAAAGGTCACAGCAGCACTCCAGAATGGGAAACCGGTGGGACCAAAGTTCAAAGGCTATGAGTTGGAAGCCGATGATTTGTTACGGTATCAAGGGAGGATGTATATTCCTGAGGAGGGAGATATTAGAGAGACTATCCTTAAGGAAGCCCATAGAGCAGTGTATTGTGCACACCCGGGTGTAAAGAAGATGTATGCAGACATGAAGCAACTCTTCTTTTGGGCAGGGATGAAAAGCGACGTGGTCAAATTCGTCGCTAGGTGCCTTGAGTGTCAGCAGGTAAAAGCTGATCATCACCACTCGGTAGGTCTGTTGCAGCCACATGACATTCCTATGTCGAAGTGGGAGGTTATCTCCATGGACTTCGTGGTGGGATTGCCTCTTACCTCTCATAGGCATGATGCCATTATGGTCATCGTTGACAAACTAACCAAAACTGCTCACTTCATTCCAGTTAAGGAGACCTATGATGTCACGGATGTAACACGTGTGTTCATAAATGAAGTTGTTCGTCTCCATGGGTTTCCCAAGAAGATTATATCGGATAGGGATTCCAGGTTTACATCCAGGTTTTGGACGAGTTTGCAGTCGGCGTTGGGTACTCAGTTGAACCTAAGCACTGCTTACCATCCAGAGACAGATGGGAAAACAGAAAGAGTGAATCAGGTAATGGAGGACATGCTTAGGATGTATGTCATGGATCAACAAACTCATTGGGAAAAGCACTTACCTTTGGTAGAGTTTGCTTACAACAACAGTTACCATAGCTCAATTGGGATGCCTCCATATGAAGCTTTATATGGAAGGCCATGCAGGACACCATTGAGTTGGGAAAGGTTAGAGGATCGAGTAATTATAGGACCTGAGTTGATTCAGGAGATGGAAGAACAGGTTGTTCAGATTAGACAGCGGTTAAAGGAAGCACAGGATAGGCAGAAGAGTTATGCCGATGCGCATAGGGTTGACCGAAGCTATAAGGTTGGAGATGCAGTGTTCGTCCGCATCAGGCCTAGCAAAAGTACCATCAGGTTTGGGAAAGGGACAAAGTTGTCGCCACGATTTATAGGACCCTTTGAAATTTTAGAAAAGGTTGGACCCGTCGCGTATCGTCTTGCATTGCCACCCCATTTGCACAAAACTCATAATGTTTTTCATGTATCTGTTTTACGACATTATGTAGCTGATGAGTCACATAAAATAAATTGGAAGGAACTGCAGGTTTCGGATGAGGGAACCTTCAGGGTCGAGCCATTACTTATATTGGACCGCAGGGTTAAACAGTTGAGGCATCGTTTGGTGGACCAAGTTAAGGTCCAGTGGGACCGATATAGCCCAGGTTCTGCTACCTGGGAGGACGCAGAGACTATGCGTCGTGATTATCCCATGTTATTTTGATCATAACTTCGGGATGAAGTTTCCTGAAGGGTGGGTGTATGTAACACCCCGTTTTGACATTACTACCTGAACTACTATTATATGTTGTATTTGTTTGATTGTGAGACCTCATCGGTTGACGACACTGTGGACATATGGTTCTATTATTTTGCCGATATATATATGTGTGTGTGTGATGATAGTATAATGATCAGTAGTCATGTTTAGATATGTATCATGTGTTAATTATGTCAAATATATGGAATTTACTGAATGATGGGTACGTGGATACCGTTACAGTTATATGTTGAAATAATGAATGTTATGGGAGGTGCATGGCGAATGAATGAGTTTATTGTTGTATGTTATGATGAAATATATGTGTGTACATATCGAGGATTTATGCACGATATCCTATATTGTATGTCAAGGACTGACTTACAGGTTGAAACGGCTAAGTGATAGCTGGATCCTACGAGGTGGGAGGGCCTCGGGGACACGGACTTCGAAAGATAAAATGGTATGCAAGTGATGCATTATTTACTTTCGTATGGTTATTATGCTGTTTATTATGATATATGTTATGACATGGGTGGGGTAGGGTTTCAGGAAACTCAACCGCCCAGATCGGTTATACGATGACAGACCGAGTACAAGTGCAATGCTGTTGTTATGTCAAGTAGACATAATCCCTTGTTCCATTAGGGGGGTGGAGGCTTTACCCACCGTTTATCCCCGAAACCCAAAGTCATGGGAGGGCTGTGCTACGGCGCGTTCCCCAAGGTGTGTGATGATGACCGTTGGTTGCCTGCTGGGGAAGCTTGGTCGATGTAGTCGACACTTCCGCTTACGGCTTCTAGCTGGAACCGGTCATGACTTGACATTCCAGGGTAGTCCAGCAGAGGACATGATAGGATGTGGAAGTTAGTGATGATGTAGGTAGATAGGTGTAGTATGAAGTAGGGGTGAAAAACAAGATCTAACTGTAGGCGTGTAAAACCCTTGATTAGTATGTGTCAAAATCAGTGATGTATGAATTGTCGTCACTTGGATTTCAGTAAGCTAATGGATCGTACCTTGTTAACTATGTTAAAACATGTGTCGGTAAATAATAAGTTCCTTGATTATGATTGATGTATGTGAATTATTACTTTAGTGTACTTACATAAGGAATGTAAGCAGTAGCTACGCTTACATAACTTGCCTACGTATTATGAATTACATTAAATATTGTTGAGTAATAATGTCAATTAGTGTCGCTTAATATTAATTACTGTCGTTTAGTAATTAACTATTGTTGATCAATGTTAATAATGACGATTAAAGTTAATAATGATGATTAGGGTTAATAATGTTTATTAATGGTTAATTATTGTCCATTAATAATTAATTATGGTTTATTAATAAACAAAGCTTTTGTTAACCTAGGTAGTGACTAATGCAATTGATTAGAATGCTTGCTTGATTGTTAAATGAGTTTAATTAGCCAGGACTAAGGGTTGAAATGTAATTATAAGGTTAAATAAGTTGATAATAACTTGATCCCTTAAATTAATTATGTGTTGATGATGTTAATTAATTTTAACAAGACTATGCTTATCTTTAGTAATGATTGTTAATTAGCTAATTACAAACTAAGGTGTAATTAAAATAGAAACAGGTATATGAGTCGATTAAATCTTAGTGAATTTTATAATTAAAGAGAATTTACATATTATAAACATTAGAAACCATTAATTAAATGATTAGGTTAATAATAGTTAATCAATTGACCATTATTGTTAATTAACTGAAATATAGGGATAAGGTTTAGTTTATATATATTACTAATTTCTTATAAGTATGTCGTAGTTGTTTATGACCAGGATGTCAATTACGAACAATGCCATATACCATTATGTAGCAAGTTATAAAAATGTGCTTGGATTAATTAATTAAAAGATTAATTAAAAGGTTAAATATTGGAATATGAGTAAGGAAATGATTTAAGTTATTATATGAAATAAAAAGGATTAAATTTAATTGAATGGGAAGTTACGGTTGAGAAGTGACCCCAACCAACCCCTTTTAAATATTAATTTAAACTATTCCAACATCTTTTAATATTAATTTAATTTATTAACAAAAGTCCAAGTTGAGGGCTCGAGGACTTACATGGTAGATGAATGGGTTGGATGAAATTTAAGTTAGGGATAGGGGTAGTAATGAGGGGGAGAGTCGGCAAGTGAAGGGGATAAAAGGGAGAGGGGAGGAAGGAGAAGGGGATCCTTTTTACCTTAGGATTTTGGAGAAATTGGGAGAGGAGAGCTGCAAAGAGGGGATTTGTTGGAGTTTGTTTTTTTTCTAAAGGGATACAGCAGCTAGGCTTGTACTCGGTTTGGGCTCGGGGGTCCAAAGGGGTACCTTTGGAGCTGGGTGGTCGGCGAGACCTCGCTAGTTGGTAGGGTGGCAAAACTGGTTCGGTTGGTTGAGTTTCAGAACTGTGGGGAAGGCTTTTGACTGCAGGGAAAAGCAAGGAGAAGCAGCAACGAGGACAACAACAACAAAAAAGGGGATCTGCAAGCTACCTACAGGTATTTTCCAGCAGGTATGTTGATTATTTCTACCTTGTCAAATTCAGTTGTAAGTTAAATAAAAATGGTTATATGCTGGAATTATAATCTGCTTCCCTGCACAAACAGAATTGGTAAATTACGTGCTTATATGTTTGCTGTTGAGAATGAAAACCTGTAATTGATGTTAGAACAATAACTAGAATATATATATATATATATTTTGAAACTGTAAATACTGTTTTTTACAGCCAATAGGAACAGCAGAAATTAGAAAACATAAATTTAAAACAAAACGTAAACAGTAGAAGACAGATTTTTATTGAGAGTTGTAAAACAAACTAAGGACCCTGGTTGGGGTCTTACACTCTCGCTACCCGAGCGGCCCATATTTATATGATTTAATGCTGATCCTAATTAGTTGTCTAAATGCCAATTCCTCTTGAAAGTGGGATTGCGTCCTCTATAAATCAGGAAACAGGGTGCCGAGCTTGGTGATCCTTTAGTCTTCTACACATCCATCCTTGAATGACCCTGAACCTGCTCAATCATGCTTGGTTTCCATATAATTAGTTTATTTGATACGCATTCTAAAATCCAAGAATAATCATAAAAAAATTTCATTAAATAATTAAAGTAAAACATTTTCCCCCACAAATGAGTATGTTTCATCACCATTGCTTGAGTTTGGCTGCTGGAAAAAAGGTTATCAAATACCTGAAAACTTGACTCATCACTGGTTATCTATATACCATTATACTTGACACCCCCCGCGGCGATTCTTCCCGACATGATGCGCCGGGGGCATCCCATGCCGCAGATGGCATCATTGGCCGTATTGCCTCGTATAACCAGCCCTTTTCCATAGCATGTCCTAGCCATGGCCCCGACCTTTTGCGGGATACATCCCACTCCGGAGCAACTAATTCATATGCTCCCATGGCCCATAACCACCATTCCCACGGACCATCATGTCCACCTTAGTGCTTCGTCCATACATCCCCCGCTTACGTCCCACCAGTCGTACCTCTGCCATATTACCACCTGCAGGTCGCGCAAGCCCTTGTACCCTCTCAAGCCCCCCCTGCTTATTATCCACTACAGCCTGCTCCCGCACCTACACAACCCCATAACCCACCTGCCACCCAAGGGAAAGTGTATGCACAACAAAAGCCACAGCCCAACCAAAATAACCAATGCCAACAAGGCCAGCAAAACCGCGGAAAAGGACGTAATTGCGGGAACAACCGCCCTCTAGACCAAGGCGGCCAGCCACCTAATCCCCCAAACAATAATAACGCGGCACCAACCAACCAAAACCCCGATAGGCCGCCCAAACAAGTTAAAAATCCTAATTTGCGAACGAACCATCCTTGTTCTATTTACGGGGTCTATGGCCATTACACACACGCTTGCCCACATTTGGAGCGGGCTCGACAACTCTGGACTGATGATGCCCACCGCCAAGGGCACGTGGCACCTCCGGCGCCACCTAACCCCCCACCACCTCAGACTCAACCCTTGGTGTTACAGAACCCTTTACCAACCCAAGGTGTGGTGAACACTCAACCGTTAGCTCCCCCTCAAGGAAACGTGCCACCACAACAGCAAATCACTTATGCCGCTCTTGATAACCCATGATAGACTCAGGTACCCATCACTTGTTAATGATGTCATTCGCTAATGTCCACCTTCAAACCCGTCAGAACCAATATGGATCCACCCCTGAAGCCCCTCCTGCTGACAAAAACACCAACACTCTTCCCATCGATCAGTCATTACGAATTCCTCCGACTCCACTAGATGGCGCCTCTAAAGCCCCTTGCTTCCCACTTCGCCGCATCAATAATAACCCCAATGCTCGCGCTGCGTCTAATTACAACATCATAGATGATTTAGCTCAGTCCCCTGCAGCCATGTCTGCGTTAGAGGTCTTAAAAAACTACCCTACACAGCGCAAGACTTTGCTATCAACCATTGGTACTATTGACCCAACTTATTCACGAATGATGGCTTTTGATTTGGACCAATCCGAACCACGCCTGCCTTCCACATTAGCGTTCCAAGTTTCTGTATCCGTTCGGAATCTTGTTATCCATTGGTGCATCATCGATGAAGGTGCCTCTACATGAGTTATCTCCACATTCGTTTGGCAGAAGTTGGGGTCCCCTACTCTCCAGCAGTCCACCACTGCGCTGCGATCCTACGACGGTCGTTCAGCTCAACCCCAAGGTCTCTTAGCTAATGTCCCCGTCCAATTGGCTGGTAAAACAGTGCTTATTGACATAGAGGTCATCAACGCCCAACTTGATTATAACCTCTTACTTGGCCGTAGTTACATGTACGCCATGCAGGCATTTGCCTCATCTGTTTTTCGTACCATGATGTTCCCCCATGACGGACGCATGGTCAAGGTTGATCAACTCACCTATTACGATCCCAATGCCCCCGTTGCACCCGAAAATGTTCTCCCCGTGGTTGAAAAACCTGTTTGTGGTGCATCTACCTCATTGGTTTCCTCAGTGGGACCCAGAGTTTACTCAGATACGCCGATGACCTCAACATTCCAATCCATTCCACCCCCGTCACCAGCGACCGAAATATCTGACTTATGTACTCTCTCCCACAATACACCAACACCTAACCATCAACCACCCTTGCTACCCCAACCACCATTGGTACCTAGTCATGTTTGTGTTACACCCATCCATACAATCCCCTTACTATTCCCCCCTTTGGGAGTAGTAAGCACCCCAGTTATGGCTACTCTCAGCCTCCCTGGGTTAACTTTAGGACTACCCGTATGGTACATCACGCCTCCCGTTTCCCCTCTGACGCCTAATGTCGTCCTAGAACTAGTGCAACCCATCACTACTATTAGTCAACCACCTCCCGGTGTCACTACTCCTTCCTCATCCACTAATCCATCCCCTCTTATCAAGCACCCTGGGGGTAGAGGCCCACAGCCATACACTGCTTTATCCCCGCCCAAAACTGTTAAAAACAGCCCCACGTTTCGCGCTCCTCCCAAATGCTCTTTGTGTGATTAGTTGGGCCATGCTACCCATCAATGTCCACAATTACACGCATTACAAGAGCACATGCAAATGCTTGACGATGACCCCAACATCTCGGTTGTCCAACACGACCCTACCCCTAAGCCTCGTGATAAATCATTGCGTACCAATCACCTTTGTGCCATCTGCAGTATTTACGGCCATTAATCACATCACTGTCCAGATCTCCCAGATTACAGAGCATCTCTCTACGAGATGAATAACTTGGACCTCGAGACGGCTCCCCCCACCATCGAAGAGATCCACCCCTAGCATCCCCTCCAATCGGAGAGATTAATACCATTTATATGATCTCTTCTACTAACACTCCTTCGTCAACCGATTTGACGACCCAAAGTTTCCACAATGATGAGGAGATTCTCGAGGCTCTTACTGCACCTGATTACCCCTGGGAGTATATGCACCATTGTTCCTATTTTCTCTCGGAAGAGTCCTCCTCCACTAGAGCCACCCAATTTTCGGTTGAGTCCAAATATTTCCTACCCACTAAAGTTGACTGGTTTAAAGATCCCATTCCTGCCCCTGATTCCTTCGAGGACGGTAACATGGCCAATATCTCTCCCACAATCCATATTGATATCTATGCCCCAGGCAGTGCCCCTGAACTCATTACTTTGGGAGCCTCTTACACTGAGCATGAGATCGGAGAGTACAAGAAACTTTTCCAAGAGTTCCGCGATGTCTTTGCCTGGTCCTCCACCAAAATGTCTGGTCTTGACCCGCTATCAATGAGCACCACATTGACACCTATGAGTTAGGGGGAATAATAGATTACCTCGACCCTGGGATAGGGGGCATGATCAATCATTTTGAACCTTCCCCATCACATCTATCTCAGTGTTTCAATGATCCCATTGTTCCAACCAACACATATGTGATCCACAATCACAAACCCCATGTGCATAGCATGGGGGCAGGTCATTCATCCTGCTCACTTTTTCATATGCGTGATCTCAACCATTTTTGAGGTCACATGTCACTTGTATATATGATTTGATTCAATACACCTAGTATTCTTCCCCCGCGGGTAATCATTTCTCCCCACCACTATATCCTTGGCTTGGTGGGCTCACCTTTATTTGCAACCATTTTTTAACCTAGTTATTTCCTTTGACCATTCCGGAGTCCTTATGACCTCCATTTTTCACACCATTTGCACCGCCAAATTCATTTTTCCGCGCTCATGATGATGCTTGAGATCATTTCTCGCTCTCACCCCCATATTTTTTGGGTATTTTTCCCAAAACGCCCCCCGTCGCCTTGGTTCACGTGCCATCTTGGCCGTTATCCATTTTTTACACTTTTTATATTGTCGAATTTAGTTTTCCGAGCTCGTGATGATGCTTGAGATCATTTCTCGCTCTCACCAAGACCAGTTTCAACATTGTGTCCCGACACCTTGCTGCCTCAGTTTGCGCGCCACATCGACCGCCGTCGAATTGTTACACATTTTTACATGAGCCATTCACTCCATTCATACTGCAATTATTTCGTTATTTTGCCACCATTCATCATCCTGCAAGGAGGCCCCACTAGTGTCCCCCCCCCATTCTTGACTCTCATTTGTGTCCCTTGAATGAGCACTTCCTCCTTGCCTGGCCATTCCTTTTGTTCGGTATAATTTTATCCCCTTTTCGGGCAGTACAAGTCCTTTACGAAAAAGGCACTTAGGGAGTTTCTGTTAAGCTCTTTTCTGACTCCTAAAAGAATGAAAAGATCGTCGAGCAATCTTGCTTCCTTTCATGCTCGTTAAAGTACCTGAAAGGGCGTCTATCTGGTATAAGTTTAACCATTTTCCGGACCTGGTAGACTAATTACGAAAAATGAATACTCTAGTCACACCGGTTAGAAGAGTTCTTCATTGCATCCTTTTATGCTTTTTCGGGCCTTGGAGACTAACACACGAAAAAGAACCCCCTTGGAGTCTTCTTATTGCTTTCAGACTCTCTAAAATTGAAAGCAACCACAAGCATGCACCATTCTGGGCTCGTACAAATCCACACGAAGGTACCATTCCATTATTTCAGAGTCTTCTTATCATTTTCAGACTCCTTAAAATTGAAAGCAATCACGAGCATGAACTATCCTGGACTCGTATAAATCCACACAACAGTACCCTTTTGAACACACTTCTTCTAGTTCCTTAAACCATGAAGTAGTACCCACCGATGCCTCTCCGCACTATGATCCATCATCTCAGCAGCACCCCCAATAAGGTCGCCTTTGTTCAGATTATTTTGTAGTCTCCTGCCATCTTACACCAACCTGAGTGTCACTCATCCTAGTAACCCTCCCTAATCCATTCAACCTCTGATCCCTTTCCCACCAGTCAGTTTCATATGCTTCTCGATCATCCCCACCATCATACTCTGAACAAAGGAAGTTTGAGTCCACCCACTCTACTTGCCCATTTATTCCCCACCCCCCCAGTATGTCAATCCTACCATCCGTACTCTCACACTTCGGTTCTCCACCTCGTGCTCCTATCAAGGAAACATCATTGCCTTGCTAGTTTCAGATCTCCCTCTGTCGACGCCAGCCCATTTATTCCAGAGGATAGACCCAGAGGTCCCTATGCCTTGGACTCATCACCATCTGTGGTGAGTGCCTACGGACCATTTTGAGAGGATTCATCAGTGCCTCTCCGAGTGGTTGTTTCTCACATGCTTGACTTCAACACCTTGATCGCATCGTTGAGAATCGCACAGGGTATATATCCCTTCAGCTCTTGGTCGAAGACCCCGGATTTCCCCTGACTCTAGCACATTGGTGAGTCACTTCGGAACACCCAGTTATATGTTCCCGTGGATGTTCGGGTTGCGTTGGCGATTGTATTCGGAAGCCATCCACTTATATGCTTCCTTGAGTACCCAGTTCAGCACCAGTTCAGTGTACCATTGAGGATGTATGCCTCATCGTCACTATGCTCCTATAGTTCATTGGTTCCTCTGGTACCATACTCAGCACCACTATTGATATTCCAGTATATCAATTCTTCAGCTCAGACATGGTCAGCCCGGCAGTATGTCCCAGATTTGTGTCCCCTATAGACCCTTATGATGTACATTGTGGTTCTCCATGTATCTTTCAGGTCCCCATTTTTGGGCCTCATTGTTATTTTTTATATATATCTTGATACGAGCATGGGTATGCCCGCCTCGTCCATATATTGAGATTCTTCTTCATTCATTATTTGAGGCCATGTATCTTTCAGGTCCCCATTTTTTTTAGAGCTCATTGCTATTGTTATAGATCTTGATACGAGCATGGGACTGCCCGCCTTGTCCATATGTTGAGATTATTCCTCATTCATTATTGAGGTCCTGTACTTTTAGTTTTTGCAGTTTGTTCGGGACCGTTGTTCCGGGCTCTAGTTCGTTTCTTCTCCTCTCCACATCCCAGGAAAACCATAAAAGACCTATGATGTCTATCGGCCATACGATGAGCTCCTGCCCTCATACATCAGGGGGCAATCTGTTAACACCCAAAAAGTGCTCACTACCTCAGCTCCCTCATTACATGACTCATTTGTCTATATTTCCTACCATATTTGCCTCCAAAACCTTACAAAACCATTAAATGGCCACCAAAAGGCCAAAAAACCCGTTTTTTCCCCAAAAATAATTTAAATTCCTCCAAAAATAGCAAAAACCCTCTAAAAAGGGCCCTAAATTCCCAAAAATCAAATAAAAGGGAATAAAAATACAAGAAAGAGGAAAAAGAGAGAAAAAAGGAAGCAAAAACCTATACAATTGACCTAAACCATATGGTGCCCAAAACCATGGGTCAACATTCCACCACTAAAAAACCTATAAATAGGTGATGGAGGCTCCCCATTTCATATCCTCAATTTCTCCCATCCTTATGCTGCCAAAAATTCTCTTGAAACCCTAGCTCTTCACTTGGAGCTAATTTCCCACTTGAGAACCCCTTTGGCCCATATCCAAAACACCTTGGAAGAAGGAGAAGGAACAACACTGGAGCATTGGAGCAGCCCCTGGACTACTACAAAGGCTCCACCAACCTCACATTTGAGGTAAACTTAATACAAAACAAATTTTCATTATCTTGTCATTTCCTTTTTATGCACATGCTTAGAGTAGTTTATTGTTTTTGTTTACTGTCTTGTTTTTACCATTTTTATTGAACTGCTACTAAGGAGTCCCTTCTCCTTAGTAGGTGCTCATTTGCACAAGCTAAGGTGAAAACCATAGCTACAGTGAGATCGATTTTCACTATTGTGGTTATAAGGATATATTGTTGTTTGATGTGCTAGCAATGGATACACGCCATCTATTGTTAGGGAGACATGGTTGCGTGATAGATAGATTATGCATGATGGGAAGATAAATACCTATAAACTTTAAGGATTAAAACATGAACCTCAATCACTATTTTACTTGTTTTTTAACAAAGTAAAATGATATTTTCACAGGTTATTCAAATTCAAATTCTAGGATTTAAAACTTATATCTATGTTTGTAATTTCACATTACAATAAAAAAATGACTTGCAGAGAGTTTTGTTAGTTTTGTATCTGTTATTTTATGAACATTTAATAGTTCAACTTGGTAATTATTTGACAATATGTTTTTAAAAAATGCAAGGATTGATAACGTGTAAGGGTAGGCGATTCCATTCTTTTCCATGTTAAAATTTTCTTTGTGGAGAAACAAATATGCTACGATAATTTATGCAAACTATGCTAATGTTCTACTATCTTTTTATATTTAATAGATGAAGAAAATCTCTCTCTCTCTCTCTCTCTCTCTCTCTCTCTCTCTCTCTCTATATATATATATATATATATATATATATTTGACTAGGGGAATCGACAATGGAGGTTGGGTTGGTACTCGTGTGACACGGGGTCTAGGGATCCAATCTCGCTACCACTATAACCCTATGTGCAACCACAATTCCCGACTCATGGTGCACAATGCAAGTTGGGGGGAATCGAACACATGACCTGCTATTTACAACCAATTTCACAACTTCCACAGAACCACTTGAGCTACCCCCCACGGGCTAAAAATATGTATATTTTAAAAGTTTTAAATTGAACCAATTGAATTCATAAAATCATCACTTTTGGCGGGACTCCACATTTTCCCTACATTCTAGTTGAATACAAAAAAAATCTAAAAATACCCTCTTGAAGAGGACAACCCAATCTTCGGTTGTGCAGTTTTGGAGATATTGATTTTTCATTTCATTGATTTGCGATAAGATTAACATGAAATATCTATAAAATTTAGAAGAAAAATAATTATTAATAAATCGAAACGTATTCAAAGAAAAAGTATATGGCTAGTAAGTAGATTTGTTGCCAAATTTAATGGTATTAGGTGGGATTGCAAATTTATAATATTTCATAGGTTCTACTCCTTCCAAAGGTGAACAAAAATGAAACAAAAAACCTATAATGCTAGCTTGTTTCTGAGGTGTTTATTAAGGAAAATTTTAAGGATGCATAATTTTCTTAAAGTGTAGAAACCTTGGCAAATCTTACTAATTCTTAAATTCCAACCATAAAATGTTGGGTGATATTTTCTTAAAATGATTAAAATTTCTAAGCATTTTATATTATTTATGGACAATTTTGGCTATTTTTAGAGTAAAATTTTTTAATCCCATGGAATTTGGGTCAATCAACTTCGAAAAAAATGGAAATTGGCGAATCGTTTTTTGGAAAAAGAGGTTAAAATTTAGCCCATAGGCTAAATTTCGCCCCTAAAATTTGCATTGGTGTTTATAGGTTTTTAGTCGAAACAAATAGTTCAAGCAAAAGTTATCTTGTTTAAACAGAAGTTAACTTTAACATAAAAAAGTAACTTTTACGTCGAACATTTAGTTTTCAAATGAAAATTTAAAGCTAAAGATTCCACGAGAAATAATCATCTGGAAACAAATATCCACTTTCATTTCATACAAAATTTGTATTTATACTTTCAGCCAAAAGACTAAATATCCTAATAAAACATGCACCACTTTCTTGTTTCACATTTTTATATTATTTTTCATTCTTTTGTAGATTGAGATTCTTTTGCATTGGTTTGGAACTTGAGATTATACTTGCAATTTCTCTAGAGGTCGAAACTCTTTTTTGCTATAAGATTTTGGAACTTGAAATTATGCTTGCAATTTTTGCACTTTTAAATCTAAGATTCACAACTAACATTGATGATAAAATCTTATATAATATCGACGTCAATGACTTGAGTCCCAAAAAAATCTGAATCAATTATAGCATAAGCTCAAATTTTATGTAGTTTGATAAAGTTGAAGGATTTAAGAAAATATGTTTTATTATTGGGTATTAAAAAGTTGACAAAAGAAGAAGAGGTAAATCTAGATGTATCTAAAAACCTAGTGCAATGAAAACTCTTCGAAAATCACAATCACACAATGTTAGTATTGCACGTAGAGCAATACAAATAGATATTGTTTCATAGATGACTATGTCAAAATATTTATTGGTATACATGGAAAATTTATTAGGCACCATGCCAAACATTGCATTAGTATAAAAAATTCACGTTGCAAACATATGCGGATGATGATCTTGACTTTTGGGCCATTATTTGTATGCATCCCCATAGGGACAGACTTCCAAAAGGTGTTAGAGCTATGGTGTATGAGTATTTGGTAAAAATTCCCATGTTTCACATAGTGTAGGAGATGTGTGGTAATCAATATCACGAGATTAATATGAATCATTTGCAAAACATTTATTCAAAATGACTCAAGTAGAATTGTTCAATTAATTCAAAGAGAATCGTTATGATATTGATATCCAATCAACATGAAGGAATATCATCTGGCTTTCAATTCGTTGTTTGTAGTTGCACTGATAACATTTTTGCCAATCCTTTCTTCTTGCCTTGCTTTATATTGATCGAGACTGAATGTCTTCTAAGAGGGGTTCCCACGGACGGACAGATGAATGAGGACTAGCCAGAAGTCCTTGCCTTGAAACAGAGACCATCATCCCAAGAAGACTAGCCTGGAGACCTAACCTGGAGACCTAATCCGGAGACCTCAACATAGCAGCCATACCTCCTCGACGCAACCACAGCCCTCGAACTCTTCCTCGAAATAGACCCTCTACGAAGGAATCATAGACCTCGAACTCTCTACCTCGACCTCACTTAACGCTACGGAACTGGAGTGCATACCTCGATTTGATAGAGAATTTGTTACTTACGATGCACCTGCCTCATACCAGTCATAGCCAGTCATTGCAAGGAGGTCCAGAAGGTCATAGCAGCCGATCATTGTAAGCCTGTCATAGCGGCTACTCTACTCGGCTACTCTACTCGGATACTCTACTCGGATGCTCGGATGGAGACAAGGCTGGGCTGGATACAGTCA
Organism: Larix kaempferi; assembly: GCA_027924585.1. NCBI lineage: Eukaryota > Viridiplantae > Streptophyta > Pinopsida > Pinales > Pinaceae > Larix > Larix kaempferi. Next base: position 17,176,947 of record BSBM01000123.1, on the reverse strand, counting down.
TTGACAGGCAGTCACATAGGGCAACCCACATAGACTTACTGCCATAGCCACATAGCACATAGTGGCAGTCATACATATACCTCTACCCCCCTATAGCTCCTCGAAACTCAAAACTCGAACTCACTTACCGCTATGCAACACATGGTTCCTACCTCGATTTGATGGATTATCTTATATACGATGCACCCGTTTAGGATATTACGTCATTCATAGCTCATAACCGCCAGTCATAGTAAGTATCATAGCAGCCTTAAGGTCATTGCCGAGAGCCAGTGGTCAGAGCCAGTCATTACCGATCATTGGAACAAGGTACTTGTCGATAGCCGATCATAGCCAGCCGGTCATTCCAGAGGGTCTTTGCCGAGATCCCATGGCATTATGGCTCATTAGGGGTACTCAAAATTATTTTTTATTACTTACTTAATATTTGTCCGACCAAAGGGAGGGATGGGCTTCGCTCCATTTAAAGAACTTTCTATATGAATCGACCGAACCATGGCCCTCCTTGACCTAGACAGAACCATCTAAGTATACCCGCTATATTGAAACTACACCTCGATCTACACGCAACCACGGCACTACAACTCCACCTCGATATAGACCTATAACTATCTAACTCACTTACCGATATGGAACACAAGTTACTGAGTCAACTGGATTACATTACGATGTGTTACTTACGATGCACCTCAGGATGGATACTCAACAGACACTTTGTCCAATTCACCCTAGGAAGGGAATGCCCGTAAGGGAAGTAGGTCTTGCCCGGATACTGATTCATTGATGGCCGATTTCGAGAAGGGTGGTCCACACGGAACCGATGAATGAGGACTAATCAGGAGACCAACCAGGAGACCTAGACCATAGCACCCATACCTTGAACCTAGAACTCACCCTCACACCCTCCTAATAGACTCATCTGCTCTATGTTTTCTGGTCTCGAGTCCATCTCTATTCCCACCTCCTATTCTCAGGCATCTATACATTAGTGTTGACATTAGTGTTGGAGGGACGCCATGGTAGAGAAGTTACAGGCGTTGGCAGATAATCACACCTGAGATCTTGTCCCCCGTCCTCCTGGCCAGCAAGTGATTGGTAGCAAGTGGGTATATTCTGTAAATCTCAAGTCGCAAAAAGTTTCCCTCGATCGGTACAAGGCTCGTCTCGTGGCCTGGGGTTCTGGTAAATATAAAAAGCGCTCCCTGACCAAATGGAAGGTGAGCTTTCGCTTCCAAATGAATGCACATTTTAGAAAGAAAAGAGGGCTTGTGGGGGTGTGATTAAGAAAGGCACCCAGTTAGTTGGTAAGGGTGGTTCGATATAGTAGGTAAAATAGTGAAGTAGGGCTCTTCCTCTCAAGCAGTTGGAATAATTCCAGAATCATATCCGGCCGGGCAACGAACGAACGCTGGGCCCCGGAACAATAGGCACGGAGTGGTGCCCAGCAGATTCATTCAGTGCCCGTGCAGCTCTATGTTAAGTCCTTCCATTCAATGCAGTAAGTGTGGGGCATGACAAAGTAGTCTAAGTGAGGCAGGCACAGTCTATCTAGAGGTTGGTAAAAGAGAATAGGTGATTAGTAACAGGTACTAAAATGAAAGCATCTCGTAGCAATGTTGTCTGTCTTCATTAATTAACAGTATGCTGGCCTGGCCCGAAAGATCAATAGTGCTACCCACTAAGCATTATTCCCTCAAGCAAGTGTATTTGGTTGGGTAAGGGCAGCACTCCCTCAATAAGGTTGGGTGAAGGGAGTAATAAGTAAAGGATAGAACAGGTGTAGCATGCGCTTAAGTAAAGGGTTGTTAATAGGCAAAGTAAGAGAGCAAGCAGCTGCTACCACTAAGATGATTGGTTGTTTAAGCCTGTGAAAGCTGTATGCCCACCCACCCATAAGACAATCCACCAATCCATCTATCCAACAGTTCTATGTGAAGCTCTTCCTTCCTTGCATCCGTCCGATCTAATACAGTAAGTAAGTTTTAGACATTATTTATAAGTGGGAGAAGTAAGGCAGGCAGTAGTAAATATGGATAAAGTATTGGTTGGTAACAGATACTAAGAGTAAAAGCAAGCAAATCCTATCAATGCAGTCTGTCTAAATTCATAAATTGTATCTGGCTGACCAGATTTTAAGCTCGTTCGTTCCCCCGAAAAGCTCAATAGTGCGGCTCTGCTACACCCATTTCTGGCTGAAGCAATAGGTTGGGGCATAGGTGGTGTAAGTGAGGTAGGTAGTCTGGGTGGTAAATAGAAAAAGGGTAGCAGGTACTAAAATGAAAGGCAAATAGGTATTTCCTTTCTTAGGAATGCTGTCCGTCTAAATAAATGAATGATATCTGGCCGGGTGAAGCTTGTCCCCCCAAGAAGATATATAGTGATATCCCCTCCCTCAGTGCATTTATTAAGCAAGTGGTTGTTAAGGGATCACTCCATTCACAAAGGTTGAATGATGCAGTATTTCAGGTGCACTCGGAACCTGTAGAACAAGGCGGCTATAGTATGCATGTTGACTCGGAGGCTCTAGCAGAGATATACTAAACATTCGTTGAGTTTGAATTATATTATAACATGTTGCTTGTGTCAGAAAAAAAGGATTGTAAAGCAATAACGTAAAATAAAATGCGGAAATAAAACACATAAAAATACAATACAAGAGAGACACCAATTTACGTGGTTCACCCAATATGTGCTACGTCCATGCAGAAACAACCAGTCCTTTTTATTATGCCATCCAACAAATGAAGGGATACAACTCACAACACATCAGCTCCAACTTCCTCTTCACTCTCTCACGGTCTCTCTCTCAAACACACTGTATTTCACCATACTACACAGTCGCAATACTATTCCCTCATACATAAAGAGGGTTTCCTTCTAGGGAAAAAAACCTTACATAACTTCTACCGTCATATATGTAACCTAATAATGAACGGTCCATATTGACTATCAAATTACAACATTTTACAAGGAAAAATTTCGCCACATTTCAATGGTTGAAAACAGACCAAAAACGAACCTAAATTTTTTCCTTGAGGGATCCCGCCTGCGAACCCTCAAGCCAGGGGGGTGGTCCACCCCCCGATCCCCCCTTTAGCTTGGCCAGGAATTCAAACATGGATGAAACAATCCTCTAACTTAGGAAGATAATCAGGCTCCACAACCAATAGCTTGATTTTGGTAAAAATGTTTGAAAAGATCCACCTCCTCTTTCCACAATTCACGCTTTCATATTGTGAAAGAGAAGATGATGAGTTAATTTACCAAAAACAAAGTGTTGGTGGAAATAAATACAATCATTACGAAAAATTGGCTTTATGTTATTCTAAATTCTCTGTTGATATAAATGATCCATCATTGTTAAATATAAATGTCAATTGGAAGAGATACAAGTATGTTACTCTCAATTTTCCTTCTTCTACAAGTGATCTCTCTAAAAAGAATAACTTGCTAGGAGATAAAATCCACGTAATGGATTTCTTGAAGAAGTTTGAAAATGAGATTTATAAATACAACAAGCATTTACGTAAGGTTAGGTGGTAGGACCTACAATTCAAACAATCTCTCCACAAAGGACAATTTTGCTAGTGGTTGGTTTTGTACATTTACTACACAGAAAGAGATACATAGTGCATATTACCATTCAAACCAAGTGTTTATACTCTCGAGACATTCCCTATCAATAGAATCACAAAGAATTGATTTTTGTATGGTTTTATAAATAACTTGTTAGTCACTTCACTTGTTGAAACATCTCCGAAGTACTATGAATCTGCCTCAATTGATCTCTTCCTCTTACAATTAGTAGTTCTAAAAGAGGGCATCCTTCATTTTCTTTGGGTTGTTGCTTGTGTGTTCATGGCTTTGTTGGTCTTCAAAAATAAGATGGATGGATAAGTAAAGGAATGCCAACTTACCTAATTATCTAGTTTAGGTCAATCTAGTCTATTAAAAGAGAAAACAAGTGAGCGAAGAGAGAGAATCAAAGAATCGTTATTAATGTATCAAGTATCGATATAGTTTTCAAGAATATTCTTTTCATCTCATTTCATGAATATTATTTTCATCTCAAAAGCACAATAGAGAAAGAAGAATATTGATGTTATTCCCATACAAATATAGGAAGCAAAAGATTCCAAAATTGTGAAGCAAGGAGTTGGAAATTCGAAATGTGGTACTTTAATGTGGGTAGAAGGATGGAGAAATCTTGTTGATATGGAATGGGTGATTTCTTATTCCATGAATATTTTATGGATATTCCAAACAATTGATACCATTACACTATACCAATAGATGGAGAAATCTTGTTGATGTGGAATGGGTGATTTCTTATTCCATGAATATTTTATGGATATTCCAAACAATTGATACCATTACACTATACCAATTCAAACACCAAGATGCCTTTACTTTATCGCTACTACTATACTTGTGAACCCACACCAATTTCAACATTTGTTTTCTAAAACAAGTCTTGCGAGACCCCAATTTATATGTTTCGAATTTATGAAATGTGACGTTCTTATCTTGTGACCACAATTGATAGGAGATTTAGGGAATTGTGCCAGTCAGTATGGGGGAAGATAACCTTACATGTATGGTTACATGTATATCACAAGTGATAGGAGATTTAGGGAATTGTGCCAGTGGGTATTGGGGAAGTATATGAAGGTTCTATTTAGTACTACCCATGTGGAAGTGGTTGGATTGGCTAGTTTTTCTCTATAGAATTATGATCGTATAAATAGAGTTGAAACAAATGATTTTGTGTAGGAAACAAATGATAGAGATGAGAAGTTTTATCAAAACGGTTTAGTGATAGAGATGAGAAGTTTTATCAAAATTGTTGTTTAAAGAAAGTTGAAAAAGATAGGAACTATATGCAAGAACGGAACATTATCACTGATTAGGGGTGATAGGACGCATTGGGATCTTCAGAAGTTCAGCCTCATGAATCAAAGTAGCCGGGACTCCAATGAAGGAAGCATCTGTTTTTCAGCTAAGAGGCATTCCTTAGTTTTTTCTCAGCAGTGTTAATGTTTTTCTGTCTTTTCCTTTCTAATCAGTTCGTAAGGGTTTACACCCTCAGCTTCAGAAGCTTTGAACAGCCTCTTTTTGATGTAGCCAGTAAAACTTAGTGGATAATCCTTCTTTGCAGCCCCTCTGTTGAGCGCAGGTCTGCTGGCTCATGTAGATTGTATTGAATGGCTGTGCACAGCTGCTTTTATATATTTAACCTTTTCCGTTTTTGTTAAAAAAAAAACAAGAAGAAATGGAAGAAATATGTTAATATGGAATCAAAATATTATATAGAAAACTTCAACAAGTTAGAGGAAATCAACTTTTTAGATTATTTGAAACTAAACACATCATGACATGAAAGATTTATGATATTTTTAGTGACAAATCAACACCCACAACCTATATTACGAAACAACAAAATGGAAGCAACCTAAGGAACCGTGGGAAAAGAGGTTTTGTAGGATATGCATGAACAATGAAGTTGAAACATAATAACACTTCCTTGTTTATTGCACCATGTACTTGTACATCAGAAAAGGGGCCACAAGTCATACTAAGAACTAGGAAGTTGTGCTCCAAAAGAACCAAGAACCAAGTAGGGGGTACTACAACACTAGTCAAATGTGAAAAAGAAAAGGGTTGTTAAAGAAGAGTTTAATGGGGCAATGGACATCTATAATAAATTCAAAGTGAGTTTAAAAGTGGACAAACTCCTTTTTTTAATGAGTTTTTTTTCACACAAAGTTCCAACTTCATCCTTACCATTTAAGTTGAAAAATTATAACTAGCATAGATCCATCTTAAAAGGGGATCTACCAAGCACCGAGAGGGATCAAATCTCTTGAGTGCAAATGTTGAGGAAGCATTTTAATTTATCTAATTCGTATAGTTTTATATACATGCTTTTGTAAATGTTTTAAATAACCAACATGTTTATATATATATATATATCACCTCCAGGATAAGCATAAGCATGGAAAGAATTACACATCCCCTACTTGAGTGTAGAATGCGTTTCTTTAACCCAAAAACAATTTTAAAATATACAAATTTTTAATATACTTACCTTAAAATCAATAAAACAATATATTATTATTTTAAACACGTGTTCACGCCATATAACATCCTCGGTATCCTTTGCCTCCTTTAACGCGCGATAACAAATTCTAGAACCTCATTCACAAAGAACTTATAGATTTCAAAAGGCACATGTTATAAACAATCACTTTATAGAAAAAGTCGTTCATGCTCTTTTTTACTTAACTCTTAAGCAACTATTTTTTTAATTGTATATTTTAATTTAAAATATTTTGGATTAGTTAGTTTGTGTAATTAAATATTTCGAGCTTCGTGAAGTTTAGTTGTATACTTCGTTCAATTTCACAATTCTATTAAGCAAAGTTAAATCCAACATACGTATACACAATTCTATTAATAAAAAGTAAAGTTAAATCAAACATACATACACACAATTCTATTGGTAGAAAGTTGAAAGGCTAAATACGTTGTCCATTCAACTTCCTTGATTACTTTATATTATCCTATCTTTCTCAAGAGTTATATATAAACACAAGCAATTTTATTGATTTAAAATTGGAAAGATGGACCTTGTTCGTGGTTTATTTACTTGTTTGTTACTCTCCTTCTCTTAAAAGTTATACATGCGTTTACACAATTATCAATATTAAGTTGAAGGATAATATTTATCTATATATATATATTTTATTTTTTGTTTTGTTTATTTGAATTTCCTTAATTTGTGGGAGAGTGATTGTTGTGTGAGAAATTATGACCTAAGGATATTTAAGCTATTAAAATCATCCAGAATTGCATCAGCTTCAATTTGACTGGGTTTTTGGATGTCTCTCCCAACTAAGTCATCTCTAAGGGGAATTGAACTTGGATCACCTTGTTGACAAAACCCACACTTTAACCAAATAAACTAATAAAAATTAACAACAAAATTTTGAAAAATTAAAAAACTAGTTTTATTCAATTAAAAAAAATTATATATATATAAAGTTGAAAGATTAAATATCTTTTCCATTCAACTTCCATTTCGATAATTATAAAAAAGCTTTTAAGTTTTGCACCATTTGGTCTTATAATACTTTTTATTGGTCTGATAGGACTTTGTATTGTTGTTGAACTTTGATGGCATGTACAATAAATTGCTTCTTTAATCCATGTAACAAAGGATTATCTATTATTTTTAAAGGTGATTTTCACTTATTTTATAATTTTAAAATTAAATTTTTAATTATTAATATATATATATTTTAATTTCAATTTCATTAAATATTGAAAAAGATAAGAAAATGAGATTAAAATAAATTTATTTGAGTATAAATGATAATAATGCAAGAAAATGCCTCAATTTCTCTTTTACCCCTTGGTACTTAATAAAATGGATTTATGGATTTATGCTCATGTAAATGGCAATATCACAAGAAAATTGTACATATCCATGCACACATTTATATACATGCACATTTATATACACCTAAATATTTGTGCATGAGTACTAATGCACAAGCATTCCTCAAACATCCCTCAGGATTTGACAATGATACACAAAAAGATTTCTAGTTTTGTTTTGCTTTTATTTCACTTTTTTCCAACAAAGGTTAAGGGTTAAGTATTTTGATCAACATGCTCTCATCTCTTAGAGTTAAAGTTTGAAAATGGTTATATTCTAAAGGACACCTTTCACTACCATACACTAATGAGAAAATTTTGAGTTCGAGAATAGTACATAAGGCCAAAACTAATATTGTGTGTGGAATGTTCGTCTAAAATTAATGATAGGATGACTCTCTTTGATACCACTTGGTGTAGTACCCGTAAGCTTACAATCAAAATCACATAATAAAAACACTCACAACGTATAATGAATTTGCATTGAGTGGAAGGTCATTACAATAGAGAGGAACATTGGGTAGAATTGTTCAAGCAAGAGTACAAGATCTAATGGATGGTGTGGAGGTGGAGAGTTATCATATGGAGAGTTGTTGTATTGCCAATCCATAACAAAGTTAGAGAGATGGCACAAACACTTAGAGGTCATGGGAGACCTAGAAGAGTAAAAGAAGATGGTATTTATGACCCTGCAACAATAGCGAGGATAATGATTACTACAAGGAAAACACCTTCTAGCAGAGGTTTTTGCGGGCGCTCCTCTAAAAAGAGCCTAAATATTTGTTTATAGTGGAGGTTGCTAGTGGAGGCGAGTGGGCAGAGGTTTTTCTACGGTGCGTATATAGTTACCAACTGCACCGGTGCACAATTTATATAGATGCACCAATACAGAAAAAAATACAACACACTGACATAAAAAATGCTTGTTCAATGCATAAAAAAGTATTTTTTAAATTTCCACTAGCAATAGTAACAGGTGCTTTTCAAATAACTTGACGCACCAATGCATCAACATACACAACACACCGCTTCCAACCAAAAATACATGCCCACAGCTAGAAAAATATGTTTAAAAAAACATTATGGTGCGTTATAGATATGATAACTCACCGATGCACTAATTAACTACATTAATTGAATTCCACATTCCACGTTAATTGGTGCTTGAGTTTTTATTTATTTATTTATTTATTTTCTTGCATTCCCTTATGATGGGCTTGTATCTAAAGAATGCATTGGGGTGTAGCATTGTAGGGCACACCGAAGTAGGATAAAACTAAAAAATTCTTGGGTGGGAAACTATTAATTAACGATGTGTTTCTATCATTTAAATGCACCAGTGCGTTGTATAATTGGGATCACTGGAGTAGGGTAAAATTAAAAAAAATGTCAGATGGAAAACTATTTTTTATATTTTTATATTCACTAATAGTGTGTTTATATATTCTCAATGCATAGGTGCATCGCGTAGTAGGGCTCATTGGAGTAGGGAAAAATAAAAATAAAATTTGCTGGACAAAAAACTATTTTTAATATTTTTATTTTCATTAATGACATGTTTCTATGTTTTAAACACACCAGTGTGTTTAGTACTTAGGCACATTGAAATAGGGTAAAATAAAAAAATTACCACATGAAAAAATCATTTTTACTAACCATCAGTGTTGTATTTCACCTAAGCATCGATGCTACAATTGACTCCTTGAAGTGCTATGCCATCAGTTCTCCCTTGTGGTTGGATTTCTCCAGTCCATTGCTTCCTACGTGGCTTTGGAATTTTTCCAAATGGTGGGAAAATTTCTTTTTTTGTCTATGTGCCAACCATGCCTCCTCGATGTGCAAGTGTCCAAGTAATGTCTTTGTTACCTTCTAATTTAAACTTTTATCGGATTAAAAATGGAAATTCGGCTATAATTTTCCCATTTAAAAAAAATAAAAAATTTGCATGGTGCGTTCGAACTGTTCGGCTCACATCGTACACTTCGAGGTGCTCCTTGAAAATTTGTAAGGTGTACCACGAGTAGGGCATGCTTATTACCATATAGTGCACCGTTGGACCGATGTGCTCCATATTAAATTACTCAACACTACGACTAAATAAAATATTTTCACAGCATTGCTTATCGGTGTGTTGCACTACTCATAGAGCACCCTATAAATGATGCTCTATGAGTAGGGAAACACACCGATAAGTGATTTTTTCAAAAAAATTATTTACTCACAGTGGTGCATAATTTAATATGGAGCGCACCGGTCCAACTGTGCTCTATATAGTATATATTTCCAAATGCACCGCCAAGAGCATGAACGAAACAATTTTAATTTTTCACCTCATAGTCCAATGCGTGTTAGTAATATGTCTACACCATATACGGTGTGGACCTGATATTAAAAGCATCAGTTGTAACGTGCAATTAATGCACCATCATGCTGGTGCAATTATTGTTAACATACACACCGTCCTACCTTTTCAAGAATTTTTTTTCCACCACATTCCATAATATTTTCACACATATCCATGTTGGTACTAGTGCGTTGTATGAAACCCTGTGCACCATGGATGGTGTAGACACATATTTGTAAAGCATTGGTGCTCCCAACTACCAGACGCACCGACTAAATATATTACATACTAACCATGTGTCATCGGTGCATTGTAGTATTACATACACACTGTACATGGTGCTTAGAAACCATATAACGCACTGGTGTTGTGTAGTTAACAAAGTGCATTGCTTTTGTTTCTTGTTAAAAGAATTTGTCTATTAGATACTGTTCTATGATCACCTAAGCGTAGTGTGGACGGTGTTTAGATGGTATATAACACACCGAGGGTTACCGTTATTATAGCACACCTCTATTTTTGTAATGTTATTATATTTTTTTTGCGCCTTCAATGCATTGCAATTATTGTAGTGCACTCTTGTCGGTGCACTATAGTTACAAAATCACCGCTAACGATGTTTTCTTGTTATGTGTGCACACCACTTATGAAATTCATGTATTTTGAGAAAAACATTATTTTTTTATCTTAATATATGCAAGGGCCATTTAATGAATATTTTAATGTTTTATATATATATGCGCGCGCGCGCGCGTGTGTGTGTATGACTGATGGAAGTTATATGTGAATCAGAGACATTAGCGACAACATGAGAAACATGCATGTGTAGACTTGTACAATGCTGTATAAGAGTGGGAGGCTCGAGAGAAGGAGAGGGATTTGTACCCTCATCCGATTGCAACATAGACCCCACTCATCTTGAGGAATGTTGGCCTCCTCAATTTCTATGAGGAGGGTTCATCCCTAAGGGGGAACTCGACATTAATAATGCATTTGATCCATCGTTGGGATCAACACAGACAGACATTTCAGTTCATACCTAATATGTGGTCCAACCCATAGAGGAGGACATATATTTCATCATTGGGATATCTAGGAGAGGGGAGGATTTCCCCATTTCCCTCATGTCCCATCTAATGTTCTAGCATAGATTTAGCTCGCTTAATCTCATAGATATATTAGTCAGCATATCACTGACGCTACTTATTTTTAGGTTTCTGGTGGACAACTGTAGATAGCTTCTTTTAGTTCAAAGGAGGTTAGGTGCCTCTCACTTTTGGTGATGACATTGGCACACTTCACCACTAATCGGAAGTGCATTAGTTTCCCTCTATTGTTTTATTTAGATTATTTAGTGTAGATACCTAGATGCATTAGGTGGTCCACCATTTTTTGTGGTATTTATTTATTTTTTCGATCGATGACATGCATAGTTTGAGGGGAGGGCCAACTTCCCTTTTGCTTCAGAGTTTTTTTTTGTTGAGAGCTTTCTGGTCACTAGGCTGTCATTTGAATGTTTCCCTCCTAGGATAATGGCGGCACATATCCACATGTGGAGAGAGATGCTACCCAAGAGGGGCCAGCCATAGTTCCCATGTAGGATCACCTCATAGACACTATAATTACTTGCCAGTGAGGATGATCACACATTAGATCTTTTTCCGTGTCCATACTCGAGGCTGGACTGGCGAGGATGTTCAAAAATCCTTTTCACCCAGGATGAGCCACCATATGATAGAGGTAATTTGCATTATGTTTTAATTAATCTAGTTGCATTTTATTGCCTTACTTAATGAAAATGTAATTTATTTTAACATTTGATTTAAATTTATTTATTAAATTGTTTAATGAAATTGTCTAATTATTGTTGTGTACTATATATTTTGAAAATATTGGCACTTATGTTGGGTAGGTACTGGACGAGGAGATGGTTGAGCATGAGTTAGTGCGTCAGTTGAAGAGACTTGGACTAAGATGCACGCCAGATGCTAGATTCCCTCAGAAGTTGGCAGATCGATTATTTGCATTGTTGTCTCGATAGGGAGTCCACCTTGTATGGGTTCGGGAGATCATGTGAGACCTTAATATCGTAGATATATGGAGGATTATTCCACGTGATATGATGACTATGATGCATCATATTATCTTTGCAACCAACTTTCTAGCTGAGAGGAGGAGGGACAAAGATAATAGTCATTCTAATGAGGTTGGTGATCCTCCACCACCTCCTCCTCCTCACCGAGCTAACTAGCCACCATCTCCTCAACCTCCTCCTTCTACTCACTAAGACGAGCGACCACCATCTCCTCCACTTCCTCCTTCTCCTCATCAAGCCAACCAACCACCATCTCCTCCACCTCCTCCTTCCTCTCACCAAGCCGATCGACCATAATCTCTTCCACCACCTCCTCCTCCTCCTCACCATGAAAATTGACCACCATCTCCTCCTCCACTGGTCATTCTACCGACACCCTCTCCTCCTCACCCAACCAATCAAACACCATCTCTAGCTCATCCACATGCCGATCGTCCACCCTATCCTCCTCAGTGATCTAATCATCCACCATCTCCTACTACAGTCCTCTTTGTTCTAGATATGATGGTCACATCGGGTGAGTTTGATCATCATGGAGAGATGTACAATATTCTAGTTCAATCTACATTGTTTCTTGGTAGAGGTACCAATGCCTCCGGCTCTGTTGATAGAGGTACTGATGCCTCTGGTTAAGGTGGACCAATTATATCATAGCAATTATTGGACTTGAGATGTATATTTGACATGTATCATGAGTTTGATAATATATATATATATATTTTCCCATGTTGATGTTGATGTGTATGTTAGGTCATGTTAGATATGTTTGCTAGATATGTTTGATGTGTATGTTAGGTCATGTTAGATATGTGTAGCATTGTAGGGCACACCGAAGTAGGATAAAACTAAAAAATTCTTGGGTGGGAAACTATTAATTAACGATGTGTTTCTATCATTTAAATGCACCAGTGCGTTGTATAATTGGGATCACTGGAGTAGGGTAAAATTAAAAAAAATGTCAGATGGAAAACTATTTTTTATATTTTTATATTCACTAATAGTGTGTTTATATATTCTCAATGCATAGGTGCATCGCGTAGTAGGGCTCATTGGAGTAGGGAAAAATAAAAATAAAATTTGCTGGACAAAAAACTATTTTTAATATTTTTATTTTCATTAATGACATGTTTCTATGTTTTAAACACACCAGTGTGTTTAGTACTTAGGCACATTGAAATAGGGTAAAATAAAAAAATTACCACATGAAAAAATCATTTTTACCAACCATCAGTGTTGTATTTCACCTAAGCACCGGTGCTACAATTGACTCCTTGAAGTGCTATGCCATCAGTTCTCCCCTGTGGTTGGATTTCTCCAGTCCATTGCTTCCTACGTGGCTTTGGAATTTTTCCAAATGGTGGGAAAATTTCTTTTTTTGTCTATGTGCCAACCATGCCTCCTCGATGTGCAAGTGTCCAAGTAATGCCTTTGTTACCTTCTAATTTAAACTTTTAGCAGATTAAAAATTGAAATTCGGCTATAATTTTCCCATTAAAAAAAAATAAAAAATTTGCATGGTGCGTTCGAACTATTCGGCTCACACCGTACACTTCGAGGTGCTCCTTGAAAATTTGTAAGGTGTACCACAAGTGGGGCATGCTTATTACCATATAGTGCACCGTTGGAACGTTGTGCTCCAGATTAAATTACTCAACACTACGACTAAATAAAATATTTTCACAGCATTGCTTATCGGTGTGTTGCACTACTCATAGATCACCCTATAAATGATGCTCTATGAGTAGGGAAACACACCGATAAGTGATGTTTTCAAAAAAATTATTTACTCATAGTGGTGCATAATTTAATATGGAGCGCACCGGTCCAACTGTGCTCTATATGGTATATATTTCTAGATGCACCGCCAAGAGCATGAACGAAACAATTTTAATTTTTCACCCCATAGTCCAATGTGTGTTAGTAATATGTCTACACCATATACGGTGTGGACCTGATATTAAAAGCATTAGTTGTAATGTGCAATTAATGCACCGTCATGCTGGTGCACTTATTGTTAACATGCACACCATCCTACCTTTTCAAGAATTTTTTTTTCCACCACATTCCATAATATTTTCACACATAGCCATGTTGGTACTAGTGCGTTGTATGAAACCCTGTGCACCATGGATGGTGTAGACACATATTTGTAAAGCATTGGTGCTCCCAACTACCAGACGCACCGACTAAATATATTACATACTAACCCTGTGTCATCGGTGCATTGTAGTATTACATACACACTGTACATGGTGCTTAGAAACCATATAACGCACTGGTGTTGTGTAGTTAACAAAGTGCATTGCTTTTGTTTCTTGTTAAAGGAATTTGTCTATTAGATATTGTGCTATGATCACCTAAGCGCAGTGTGGACAGTGTTTATATGGTATATAACACACTGAGGGTTACCGTTATTATAGCACACCTCTATTTTTGTAATGTTATTATATTTTTGTAATGTTATTATATTTGTTTTGTCGGTGCACTATAGTTACAAAATCACCACTAACAATGTTTTCTTGTTATGTGTGCACACCACTTATGAAATTCATGTATTTTGAGAAAAACATTATTTTTTTATCTTAAGAGTGGGAGGTGTCGTGCCCACTATATGTCAGTTAATTAAAACTTAACATGCAGAGTGCTAAACATAAATTATCAACCCGAGGAAGTCTTTTATTTCAAAGCTATCGTGCAAAATATATGCGAGTACAATTTCTACCTGACGTTGTTATTTATTGGTATGCAATCGAAACTATTTGTAACTAGGTCACACTTGCTTGAAAATAAATCAAACCCAAACCTATTCATGAAATCACACTGTAAATCTAATCATACTTCAACAAAATAAACAAGATCTAATTACGTACATCTAGAAGAATTGTTATGTTGGCCAACGATCTACCAAAACGAATTAACAGAAAAACACTATAGTAAATCAAATGAACAACACATGGTCTTAATAATAAAATAACTATGATAAATCCAATGCATGAAGAATTAACAAATAAACAAATCTGCAAAATAAAACACTTACAATCAACACTACCAGCATCTGCTCAGGGAAGAGGGCCCTTCCTCCACTGAGCAGATCTGGATCTCCACAATGAAAGTCTACAACTCCAGAATTAAGAAACTGCCAGCATGTATTATCATAATGGAAGAATTACAACAGATCTGGATCAAATCCTACATCATAACATTGTGATCTCTCCTATCTTGCATCTCCTATCCTGCCTAATCTATCATGCTTAATCTCTATCAATCTATCCCCCTTTCTCAATGAGATTGATTACATATTTATACATAAAATTATCTAATAGAAATGAAGAACTGAACCCCCAGTTTGTGATCTGCAACAGCTGGAACACGGCCGTAACTGTTGGCAACTTTGGAGCCGGCCGCAACACAAAATCTGGAAAATACCCTCTCGAAGAACCACCTGCATAGCACAAACCGTAGCTTGTTTGGGAGATTTCCTCGCGATTCAGGTAAATGAGGATGTTACGCACAAAACCCATGTCTCAGATTTTTGAGATTCGTTTCCATCTGTCCGCAAATCAAGATGCGAATCAAGGTGTTCTTATGTGGCATGCGTTTTTGGTTAAGGCTGTAACAGCTGGCTATGAGCGTCCTGTACGTGACAACTCACTCCACAAACCATCATTAGTAAAATTATGCATAATAGTCTTTTAATTCATCAAAGATAAAAGAAAATAATCACTATTAACCACTTAAAACATCAATGGAAGTAGCAGGCTGTTCAACGCGCAGCTACAACAAATGAATGAAAAATGGAATGATAAATGAGAAATAATGGTAAGAAAATGGATGAAAGGTATGTCGGTAAATGATGAAAAATGGACAATTCCAGGGCCCAACAGGAGGCTCGAGAGAAGGAGACGGATTTGTACCCTCACCCGATTGCAACATAGACCCCACTCATCTTGAGGAATGTTGGCCTCCTCAAGTTCTATGAGGAGGGTACATCCCTAAGGGGGAACTCGACATTAATAATGCATTTGATCCATCGTTGGGATCAACACAGACAGACATTTCAGTTCATACCTAATATGTGGTTCCAACCCATAGAGGAGGACATATATTTCATCATTGGGATATCCATGAGAGGGGAGGATTTCCCCATTTCCCTCATGTCCCATCTGATGTTCTAGGATAGATTTAGCTCACTTAATCTCATAGATATATTAGTCAGCATATCACTGACGCTACTTATTTTTAGGTTTCTGGTGGACAGCTGTAGATAGCTTCTTTTAGTTCAAAGGAGGTTAGGTGCCTCTCACTTTTGGTGATGACATTGGCACACTTCACCACTAATGGGAAGTGCATTAGTTTCCCTCTATTATTTTATTTAGATTATTTAGTGTAGATACCTAGATGCATTAGGTGGTCCACCATTTTTTGTGGTATTTTTTTATTTTTTCAATCGATGACATGCATAGTTTGAGGGGAGGGCCAACTTCCCTTTTGCTTCAGAGTTTTTTTTTTGTTGAGAGCTTTCTGGTCACTAGGCTGTCATTTGAATGTTTCCCTCCTAGGATAATGGTGGCACATATCCACATGTGGATAGAGATGCTACCCAAGAGGGGCCAACCATAGTTCCCATGTAGGATCACCTCACAGACACTATAATTACTTGCCAGTGAGGATGATCACACATTAGATCTTTTTCCGTGTCCATACTCGAGGCTGGACTGGCGAGGACGTTCAAAAATCCTTTTCACCCAGGATGAGCCACCATATGCTAGAGGTAATTTGCATTATGTTTTAATTAATCTAGTTGCATTTTATTGTCTTACTTAATGAAAATGTAATTTATTTTAACATTTGATTTAAATTTATTTATTAAATTGTTTAATGAAATTGTCTAATTATTGTTGTGTACTATATATTTTGAAAATATTGGCACTTATGTTGGGTAGGTACTGGACGAGGAGATGGTTGAGCATGAGGTAGTGCGTCAGTTGAAGAGACTTGGACTAAGATGCATGCTAGATGCTAGATTCCCTCAGAAGTTGGCAGATCGATTATTTGCATTGTTGTCTCGATAGGGAGTCCACCTTGTATGGGTTCAGGAGATCACGTGAGACCTTAATATCGTAGATATATGGAGGATTATTCCACATGATATGATGAATATGATGCATCATATTATCTTTGCAACCAACTTTCTAGATGAGAGGAGGAGGGACAGAGATAATAGTCATTCTAATGAGGTTGGTGATCCTCCACCACCTCCTCCTCCTCACCAAGCTAACTAGCCACCATCTCCTCAACCTCCTCCTTCTACTCACTAAGACAAGCGACCACCATCTCCCTCCACCTCCTCCTTCTCCTCATCAAGCCAACCAACCACCATCTCCTCCACCTCCTCCTTCCTCTCACCAAGCCGATCGACCATAATCTCTTCCACCACCTCCTCCTCCTCCTCACAATGAAAAATGACCACCATCTCCTCCTCCACTGGTCATTCTACCGACACCCTCTCCTCCTCACCCAACCGATCGACCACCATCTCTGGCTCATCCACATGCCGATCATCCACCCTATCCTCCTCAGTGATCTAATCATCCACCATCTCCTACTACAGTCCTCTTAGTTCTAGATATGATGGTCACATCGGGTGAGCTTGATCATCATGGAGAGATGTACAATATTCTAGTTCAATCTACATTGTTTCTTGGTAGAGGTACCAATGCCTCTGGCTCTGTTGATAGAGGTATTGATGCCTCTGGTTAAGGTGGACCAATTATATCATAGCAATTATTGGACTTGAGATGTATATTTGACATGTATCATGAGTTTGATAATATATATATATATATATATATATATATATATATATATATATATATTCCCATGTTGATGTTGATGTGTATGTTAGGTCATGTTAGATATGTTTGCTAGATGTTCTTGATAGATGTGTATGTTAGATTATTATTAAAGTTTGTTATGCGATGATGATGCGAGATAATGCCCGTGTTTTGTTAGATGCGTATGCTAGATGTGATTATTAGATATGTATGCTAGATAATTCTTATGTTTTTTTAGATGTGTTTATTAGATATGCTTGTTACACATGTTTCTTAAATGATGTTTATGTTTGGTAGATGTGTATGTTAGATAATGTTTGTTTATGTTTATCTTTGGGATATTTATGTACTAAACAATGTTTATCTTTGTCAGATATGTGTGATGATGATGTTAGTTAATTATTTTATTTTTTTAGACGTGATTATTATATTTGTATCTTATATAATATTGGGTAATGTTTAGATGTATCGGCTAGGTGATGTTAAGTGATTTTATATGTAATTATTATATGTTTATCTTAGATGATGTTATGTGATAATATGTGATTGTTTATGTTTGTTAGATGTGTATGTTAGATGTGTATAAAATATTATTCCTCCAATTTTATATTGTGTATAAACATCATGCAGATTAAATCGTGAAAAACATCATGCATATTTGTTTTGAAAAATTGTGAGACGTGTTTATTAAAAAACCGATGATACTATTCTTCCTAACAGTGCAATTGGTGTCATATTTTTGCAATTAATGTAAACAATTTTGTAAAAATTGCATTGTTTAGATTTAGATTAAATATAACAATGCTTAGTAATGGTAAACATTTTTATTTTTTAATGAGGAGTTTCAAATTACTTATATTGAAAATTACAATATTTACTTGAAATATGTCTTTAAGATCTCCAAAAACACCTAAACAATATATACTAAATATGTCTAACTTATTTGGAATTATAGTAAGCATATAACATTGTTACTCACGACGTAGTAACCCTAAAACATAACTCATAGTATCTAATTAATTTTATGTGTATAACTCTTAAATCCCCTTTATCCCATATCCCCTAGCCCCTACAAACTAATAAAATTTGTATTAATTTTCTCCAATTTTATATAGTCTTAACATAACGCATATTAAATCATGAAAACAATTATAATTAATTTTCATTAATATTTTACATCCATTTGTTTGATTAAATATTATATTAAATCATGCAAATAATTATAAAGTTATCATATTTTAAAGTTATATTAAATCATGTAGATAGATAATTATAAAGTTATGCAAATATTATATTATATATAAACTAATATAATGTGCATTGCTCATATAATAAGTTATATTTCTTCTTATCTCACTTCTTTACTTTCAAGGCAATGCTTTTTTAAATTATTCAATCTACATAATTAGCTACCACTCTAATGCATCTCCACGCCAAAAATTAGACAAACCCACATCACGGATCTCGAGAAAAATGTGAATTAGCTGTAGGTGATGATGGCCATTTTCTCAAAAACCGTGCACTGGATTGAGCTGAAACTTGCCACGGTTGTTCTTCATGATGTTATGCATCCCCTGTCCAAATTTCATGAGTATCCAACTTACCAATTGAAAGATATGCCCAAATCAAATTCTGCATTTTTGAACATGAATAAAAATGTATTGCAACTGATCTTCCAGAGCCAATATTTCAAAAACTACAAACTGGGTTGGGCTGAAAATTTTCAAGCAGGTAAATACCATTATAGTGCATCTTCTCACCAAAAATTAGATGAACCCACATCACAGATTTCGAGAAAAATGCGAATTGGCTGTAGGTGATAATGGTCATTTTCTCGAAACCCGTGCACTGGATTGAGCTGAAACTTGCCACAGTTGTTCATCATGCTGTTATGCATTCCCTGTCCAAATTTCATGAGGATCCAATTCGTGGTTTGTGAGATATGCTCAATTCAAATTAGGCATTTTATGTGAAGAACAATATGCATCAAATTATGAATGTGAATGAAAAAGCAACAAACATAGTAGCTCCTCCCCCAAACTGAATAATTTTTCATGTCCTCATGGAAAGTAGGAGTTTGTTTCTTAGTTGGAAAGTAGCCATCTCCCCCAAACTTAACATATGCAGCATTCAATGATTCTCAAATTCTCACAAACATTTCACTTGTAACAGCTGTCCATTGCTCCATGGAGAAGAATAAATGCATATATCAAATTTTTATGGCTCTCAATCACTCAACAATACTCATGCATATAACTTTGTGATAGCACCAAACATAATTCAAATCAGCTCATGGTATCCAAATGCCAATTTTACCATGTAATTAAGATGAAGTAACAGAGATGTGGCTGCCCCAAGACAAAATATGGAAATTCCACTGAGTTTTGTAGCCCTCCAACCTTCATGTGGAGAAATGAATGTCATAAAATTGTCTCATCTTTTACCTACAACACAATACTGTTAAAGATGTGCTGTAATTACTGATTTTGAAATATGCCCATAAAAGATTAGAACCAGTCATAAATGCTATCATTCCTCTGCCTTGAATGTACAAGATAACGCTGGTATCCACTGCTACAGGAATGTTGTGATTTCCATCCCTCACAATTACAGTAATAAGACTTGATATTATTACTTTCAAATTTTCCTTCTATCTTGTATATACTGAAAATGATGATATGTGGTTTTTGATAGAAGAGCTATTCATGTAACTTGCAACTAAGTCCCCTATATTCTTCTTCAGCCACAACATCCATGCGTTTGAACCGATTTATGTATTAGGTGAACCAAGAAACACATACCTTTGAAATGCATCCTCTGTTGCAGGTTCTTGTGTCCAACCTATCCTTCTCCTTCAAGATGTGTATCAGCTGCTTTATTTCTCCTCATTATTTTTTTATGGCAACAGAGCACCGTTCCTTACTACTGATTCTTGTGTGGCAGCAGCAAGACTTCTTTTCTTACTGCTGGTAGCAGCAAGACTTCTTATTGTTGCTTCTTGTGTGACAACAATAAGGTATCCCTTTTTTTTTCATGCTTGGTCAGTTGGGTTGGTGAGATGTTGGATTGGAATTTGAAGTGGATGTGCATGAATGATGAAGTGTTAAAACTGAGTGGGAAATGATGGGAATGGATGGACATAAAATGCTATTTAGAAAATGGAAATGGCTAATGCTCAGTGGTTCTTCATGACATTTCCCTAAATCTTTAATAAATAAAAAAAACTCATGCTATTTTACCTCAAGTGTTACCTCCATGGAAGCCTTGGTTGACATGAATGGACTGGTGTATGCTGGAGATATGTAGGCTGATCTGATGCTGAGACATATGTATATGAGAGCTGGAACTGGATGAGACTGAATTTGATCCATGATGTTGTGCTGGTGGCATGTAAAACTAACTGCTGACAATTGATGAGTAGAAGTTCTACCATAGAAGCAGAAAGTCCTTTCTCTTATTCTGAAAATCAACTGCTGAACTGAAAATGGAAAGGAATTGCAAAACTACTAAACAAATGATGCTGCAAATCATTGTTGAAACCATTAGATCACATAATCTTCAGCTGCTACAAACCCGAGGTACAATTCTTACCATGCGAATGAATGTGCTGAAGTCGAGCATGGAAAGAAATCATTGGATTACCGGCCATTAATGTATGCCGTTAACCAATGTGAAGAAACTCACCTTTGATGACAATGAGCTCTAAAGTACCTTAGTGCATCTTGACAGGTACGAATGGATGTGCTGGAGTCGAGTCACCTGCAAGATTTGTCAATCAAGAGGCATTGATGAATCCCCATGATTAACAACAAGGAAATCTGCCATTGATTCATGCAGATACCAGGGCACTATAAAAACTCTAATCTTGATCCCAGATGATGTGTCGGAGTCGATGGGACAAGACCATTGGAAGGTGGACCTTAATGCATTCCACATCATCCAATACGAGTACAAAATAAATGATTGTGAAGAATCATAGTGAAAAATAGGACCAACATGAAACTCAGAAGCGGAAAGTATATGTGAAGTCATGATGTAGTAGTGATGGGAAATAAAATGGTTATGGTGACTACATAAGCAGTGGAAAATGAGACTTCGACATGAATGGATTTTTAGGGTTTTGAAATGAGGAGGGTGAATGAATCTACCATAGGGCAATTAGCTTCTTGAGGGGTTTCTTTCAGCAACAAGTGGGATGACAGGTGTCTAAAAAACAAATCTTGGGATGTTGCAATGAGACTTGACTTTCGGAAACATTGGACTCTGTATGGTTTGCACATCAATCTCTCCAATTTTTTTATGTGCTCAATCCATTTGCAAATTGATAAAAAGTCTTCAAGACTCACTCGTGCATGCATTGACCTTCTTCCAAGGACCTGCAAAACCTAGCATTTGCCTGCAATAAAACATGAGATGATGGAAGAAGAGAGATGATTGGTCTCTCTTCACCCAAAACTTATGAAAAAAACAACAAGCAATTACTTATAAAACAAATCCAAAGAAAAATGAACAAAGCAAAATCCATTTTATACCTGCAGGAGAGCAATGTCCATCTAGACTCACCAACGGTATTTTGATCATAGCTTCTTCGTTCCTTGTCCAAATTGAGTGATTCCAAATACAAATGAAAGTAAATTCATAGGTCTATTTCCATTAGAAACAGGTTTTTAAAATTCTATGCAATGATCTTCCAAATCACTCATTAACAGCCTGCATGACAAGGTGTCTTTTCAAATTCTGGACTAGACCAACAGTCACGGTTTTAGGCTTAACTTTTTCAATTGATAACGGATTGATGTGATTCCAATTGGAGATGAAAGTAGATTCATGTAGGTATCTCCATTAGAAACAGGTTTTGAATCCAACAAGAATTGATGGGTCAAATAAGCCAATGAACAGTCTAGAAAATATACTTTTAGGAATGCAGATTTGGGACAGACAGTCGGTATTTTGGTCATAAAATTTGCATACGACATCGGAATGGAGTGATTCAAATTGCATTGTAAACTAGATTCATAGGGGAATATACCAATAAAACAGGTTTACAAAATATGTCCAATAAGGCATCCAAAAATTGACTGTCCCATCTCTGTTCCTAAGCTGCCAGCTTGACACCCTGTTAGTATTTTGGCCATAAAATTTTCGTTTGACACCCAATCGTAAAAATTCAAATTGTTTTGGAAACTAGATTCAAATTGCTACTTGGGATATAAACAGGTTTTAAAAATAAGTTCATTTGGTGTCCCAAAAATGGACTGTCCCGTCTATGTTTCAGTAAAATTTTCAAGCCAAAATGTCACAAAAATCCAATAAATTAAATTTAACCCCCAAAAATTGATCAAAATAGGTGTGAATGATTTTAATGATGTAAATTTAAATATAATACACATCCATACCAAAAATTTCAAGCATTGAGCACCTAGATTGACTTACACAGTTTGTTGCAGCCACAGCTGCAACTCTTAAAAAATGACATAATGTTGAAATAAAGCATGTGAATTTTTATGGAAAATAAAAAACTAAAGACATATCATGATGTGCAACACCCACGTATCTCAAACTCATTAATTTTTACCTGTAGCACAGTCATAGTTGGGTGTTGCATCTCCTTGTCACAGCCAATGTTGCAGCTCACTGTTGTAGCTGCGAGTAATCACAGCTGAGAGTAATCACTCACAGTTGGGTTGTTGCAGCTAACAACTTTATGTCAAATTTCAAGCTTGAAGGGTTCCATAATCATGGGCTCATTTTCCTGTGGATCCTTCATTCACTTTCTCGAATTACTGTAATTTTGTTTTCATGATATTTTTATTTTTATTTGTAACAAATAGAAACAAATTGAAATTGGGAAATTGATGACAAAAAGGACTTGAGCATTTTTGTTCAAATAGTCAACAATTCCAAAGCATTCATGAAAACATCTCATACCCATTCCTCATACTTCTACTTTCTGATCTTCCAGATCGCAACAAGGCGCAGGAAGAGAGCATACTTATTCAAAAATAAAAACTTAAAAAAACAAAAGCATGGTTTTATTATGTTATTCTACCCTACCCTATTCTACTTGGAAAAAGAAAAAAAAAAATTATTCAAGTGTATGCATATTTCCAATGGAGCCATTTTCGAAAAAGTGACTCAAGTATGCTCATACTCCTAATAGAAAAATATAACTTTATGAATTCTAGGATATGAGAGATCAACTTCCCTTCAAATGATGGTGCCAAGAATTGGTGAAGTATGAAATGATGCTGCAGACCGATTACAGATTGAAACCAAGCTTCAATATAGTCTTTGTTCCCTTGATTGCTCATGGATGTTACACCATGAAGATCCTTATTAAACTGATCTTCCTCAATGCATAAGATTTCTGGATCTAATGATGTGAATGATGCTTTTGGTTCCAATGGCTGTTCTCCATCAAATATTACGTGTGTATTGTTGATCTTGTCTGCTTGCTTATGAGGACTAGAAGAAACTCCATCTGCAAAACTTGGATCTAAAACATGTTCAGGCCTCGTATGGATTTGCTGCAACAACGCACAACCTTTTTGCAGCGGTGTAGATGAGGTAGAATAAGAGGGAAGTGTAAGAACATTTTGCAGTTCAGCACTGTAAGCATACTGTACTGCTTTATTATGGTTAGGGTGGAGGGTGGATTGGACAGGAAATTGTGTTGGATACCAAGGAGTTTGATGAGAAGATAGATGTGGCTGATGTAGATGATTAATTTGTGAGGTTGATATTGAAGGACCAACTTGTGTTGCAGCATGAGGGAGAGTGGCCATATGATCATAGGATGGGGCATTCCAACCTTGTGGATAAGGTAAGTAAGAGTTAAATTGAGGCTGCAACAACTGCCATGGTGGAAGAGTATTCAATGATTGAGTATGAGAGTAAGAAAATGGAGGGATAGAATTTCGAACCATAGATGTAGGCCATGGTTGACATGACTGTTGCAACAAGTTGGCTGCGACTCCCAGATCTCTATGATATGTTTCTTTCATCTTTGGTAAGGAGGGACAATGATCTGTGGAGTGATTCAAGTCACATATACCACAACTTTCAAGACTATCCAAAGGGAAATCCCTTGCTTCTCTTATCTCCTCTTGCTTTTCTTTATCCTGCAAAACACCCAATTGTAAATTAGCTTTAGAAATGTCAAATAAATTGCTAATTTCATCTTGTAAACCTCTTGTTTTTGCAGCAGATTCCAAAAATAAAGATAAAAGTTCCTTAGAATTCTTACCAGTCTTGAAGTTTCCTCTTGAATACCTTCTGCATAACTCACAAATATCATCATATGCTAATTGAAATACATTACCTGTTCCGATCAGATTCAATATTTCTAAACATTCAGCTTGGATTCCCTTGAGTAGAAGTGTTTTTAAGATCTCCTTCCCTAGTTTCCTCTGTTTGGATCTTTGGAGATTATATTGAAATCGTTCTATGTATTCCTCCAGACTCTCTTCTTCTCCTTGTGTCATTTCGAAGATGTCTTCATTGACCCTGCAATAATCTTGGTACCTTTTCAAGAACACATGTTTCATGTCTTCCCAAGTTTGTATACAATTCCCACCGAGGCTCATGAACCATCGGAGGGCTGTTCCTTTTAGAGTAAGGGGAAATACATTCAACTTTTGATCATTAGCACAATAACCATATCCTCTACAAAGTACTTCAAATTGAAATAAAAATACATCAGGGTCTTCGTTTTCCAAACCGTGAAAATTTGGTAGAACATGTGGGGGAATTCTTTTTGTTGGTGCCACTTCGCTCGAATCTCTGATGGGAAATTCGAAGGTAACAACTTCTCCATCTTTTTCACCTGCCATCTCTTCATTAGATTCTTTGTGTGCTATCTTGAGGATCCTCCTTCGAATGTTCCTGTCAACTTGTTAGTAGAATGGGTGGTGCTCACAACACCACTAAGGAGAATGATAAGATTTATGAATCAAAGATTGAAAATGAAATAAAACTGAATGTAAAGACAAAAAAAAAATTAACACTCAAAATAAATTCAATAAACTGAAATGTAATCATGCAACCTACATGCCCTATTTTAACAATGCATCTACAAAAAAAATGTCAGATGTACTATTGCACAATTGATAACTTCCCCGGCAACGGCGCCAAAATGTCGTGCCCACTATATGTCAGTTAATTAAAACTTAACATGCAGAGTGCTAAACATAAATTATCAACCCGAGGAAGTCTTTTATTTCAAAGCTATCGTGCAAAATATATGCGAGTACAATTTCTACCTGACGTTGTTATTTATTGGTATGCAATCGAAACTATTTGTAACTAGGTCACACTTGCTTGAAAATAAATCAAACCCAAACCTATTCATGAAATCACACTGTAAATCTAATCATACTTCAACAAAATAAACAAGATCTAATTACGTACATCTAGAAGAATTGTTATGTTGGCCAACGATCTACCAAAACGAATTAACAGAAAAACACTATAGTAAATCAAATGAACAACACATGGTCTTAATAATAAAATAACTATGATAAATCCAATGCATGAAGAATTAACAAATAAACAAATCTGCAAAATAAAACACTTACAATCAACACTACCAGCATCTGCTCAGGGAAGAGGGCCCTTCCTCCACTGAGCAGATCTGGATCTCCACAATGAAAGTCTACAACTCCAGAATTAAGAAACTGCCAGCATGTATTATCATAATGGAAGAATTACAACAGATCTGGATCAAATCCTACATCATAACATTGTGATCTCTCCTATCTTGCATCTCCTATCCTGCCTAATCTATCATGCTTAATCTCTATCAATCTATCCCCCTTTCTCAATGAGATTGATTACATATTTATACATAAAATTATCTAATAGAAATGAAGAACTGAACCCCCAGTTTGTGATCTGCAACAGCTGGAACACGGCCGTAACTGTTGGCAACTTTGGAGCCGGCCGCAACACAAAATCTGGAAAATACCCTCTCGAAGAACCACCTGCATAGCACAAACCGTAGCTTGTTTGGGAGATTTCCTCGCGATTCAGGTAAATGAGGATGTTACGCACAAAACCCATGTCTCAGATTTTTGAGATTCGTTTCCATCTGTCCGCAAATCAAGATGCGAATCAAGGTGTTCTTATGTGGCATGCGTTTTTGGTTAAGGCTGTAACAGCTGGCTATGAGCGTCCTGTACGTGACAACTCACTCCACAAACCATCATTAGTAAAATTATGCATAATAGTCTTTTAATTCATCAAAGATAAAAGAAAATAATCACTATTAACCACTTAAAACATCAATGGAAGTAGCAGGCTGTTCAACGCGCAGCTACAACAAATGAATGAAAAATGGAATGATAAATGAGAAATAATGGTAAGAAAATGGATGAAAGGTATGTCGGTAAATGATGAAAAATGGACAATTCCAGGGCCCAACAGGAGGCTCGAGAGAAGGAGACGGATTTGTACCCTCACCCGATTGCAACATAGACCCCACTCATCTTGAGGAATGTTGGCCTCCTCAAGTTCTATGAGGAGGGTACATCCCTAAGGGGGAACTCGACATTAATAATGCATTTGATCCATCGTTGGGATCAACACAGACAGACATTTCAGTTCATACCTAATATGTGGTTCCAACCCATAGAGGAGGACATATATTTCATCATTGGGATATCCATGAGAGGGGAGGATTTCCCCATTTCCCTCATGTCCCATCTGATGTTCTAGGATAGATTTAGCTCACTTAATCTCATAGATATATTAGTCAGCATATCACTGACGCTACTTATTTTTAGGTTTCTGGTGGACAGCTGTAGATAGCTTCTTTTAGTTCAAAGGAGGTTAGGTGCCTCTCACTTTTGGTGATGACATTGGCACACTTCACCACTAATGGGAAGTGCATTAGTTTCCCTCTATTATTTTATTTAGATTATTTAGTGTAGATACCTAGATGCATTAGGTGGTCCACCATTTTTTGTGGTATTTTTTTATTTTTTCAATCGATGACATGCATAGTTTGAGGGGAGGGCCAACTTCCCTTTTGCTTCAGAGTTTTTTTTTTGTTGAGAGCTTTCTGGTCACTAGGCTGTCATTTGAATGTTTCCCTCCTAGGATAATGGTGGCACATATCCACATGTGGATAGAGATGCTACCCAAGAGGGGCCAACCATAGTTCCCATGTAGGATCACCTCACAGACACTATAATTACTTGCCAGTGAGGATGATCACACATTAGATCTTTTTCCGTGTCCATACTCGAGGCTGGACTGGCGAGGACGTTCAAAAATCCTTTTCACCCAGGATGAGCCACCATATGCTAGAGGTAATTTGCATTATGTTTTAATTAATCTAGTTGCATTTTATTGTCTTACTTAATGAAAATGTAATTTATTTTAACATTTGATTTAAATTTATTTATTAAATTGTTTAATGAAATTGTCTAATTATTGTTGTGTACTATATATTTTGAAAATATTGGCACTTATGTTGGGTAGGTACTGGACGAGGAGATGGTTGAGCATGAGGTAGTGCGTCAGTTGAAGAGACTTGGACTAAGATGCATGCTAGATGCTAGATTCCCTCAGAAGTTGGCAGATCGATTATTTGCATTGTTGTCTCGATAGGGAGTCCACCTTGTATGGGTTCAGGAGATCACGTGAGACCTTAATATCGTAGATATATGGAGGATTATTCCACATGATATGATGAATATGATGCATCATATTATCTTTGCAACCAACTTTCTAGATGAGAGGAGGAGGGACAGAGATAATAGTCATTCTAATGAGGTTGGTGATCCTCCACCACCTCCTCCTCCTCACCAAGCTAACTAGCCACCATCTCCTCAACCTCCTCCTTCTACTCACTAAGACAAGCGACCACCATCTCCCTCCACCTCCTCCTTCTCCTCATCAAGCCAACCAACCACCATCTCCTCCACCTCCTCCTTCCTCTCACCAAGCCGATCGACCATAATCTCTTCCACCACCTCCTCCTCCTCCTCACAATGAAAAATGACCACCATCTCCTCCTCCACTGGTCATTCTACCGACACCCTCTCCTCCTCACCCAACCGATCGACCACCATCTCTGGCTCATCCACATGCCGATCATCCACCCTATCCTCCTCAGTGATCTAATCATCCACCATCTCCTACTACAGTCCTCTTAGTTCTAGATATGATGGTCACATCGGGTGAGCTTGATCATCATGGAGAGATGTACAATATTCTAGTTCAATCTACATTGTTTCTTGGTAGAGGTACCAATGCCTCTGGCTCTGTTGATAGAGGTATTGATGCCTCTGGTTAAGGTGGACCAATTATATCATAGCAATTATTGGACTTGAGATGTATATTTGACATGTATCATGAGTTTGATAATATATATATATATATATATATATATATATATATATATATATATATTCCCATGTTGATGTTGATGTGTATGTTAGGTCATGTTAGATATGTTTGCTAGATGTTCTTGATAGATGTGTATGTTAGATTATTATTAAAGTTTGTTATGCGATGATGATGCGAGATAATGCCCGTGTTTTGTTAGATGCGTATGCTAGATGTGATTATTAGATATGTATGCTAGATAATTCTTATGTTTTTTTAGATGTGTTTATTAGATATGCTTGTTACACATGTTTCTTAAATGATGTTTATGTTTGGTAGATGTGTATGTTAGATAATGTTTGTTTATGTTTATCTTTGGGATATTTATGTACTAAACAATGTTTATCTTTGTCAGATATGTGTGATGATGATGTTAGTTAATTATTTTATTTTTTTAGACGTGATTATTATATTTGTATCTTATATAATATTGGGTAATGTTTAGATGTATCGGCTAGGTGATGTTAAGTGATTTTATATGTAATTATTATATGTTTATCTTAGATGATGTTATGTGATAATATGTGATTGTTTATGTTTGTTAGATGTGTATGTTAGATGTGTATAAAATATTATTCCTCCAATTTTATATTGTGTATAAACATCATGCAGATTAAATCGTGAAAAACATCATGCATATTTGTTTTGAAAAATTGTGAGACGTGTTTATTAAAAAACCGATGATACTATTCTTCCTAACAGTGCAATTGGTGTCATATTTTTGCAATTAATGTAAACAATTTTGTAAAAATTGCATTGTTTAGATTTAGATTAAATATAACAATGCTTAGTAATGGTAAACATTTTTATTTTTTAATGAGGAGTTTCAAATTACTTATATTGAAAATTACAATATTTACTTGAAATATGTCTTTAAGATCTCCAAAAACACCTAAACAATATATACTAAATATGTCTAACTTATTTGGAATTATAGTAAGCATATAACATTGTTACTCACGACGTAGTAACCCTAAAACATAACTCATAGTATCTAATTAATTTTATGTGTATAACTCTTAAATCCCCTTTATCCCATATCCCCTAGCCCCTACAAACTAATAAAATTTGTATTAATTTTCTCCAATTTTATATAGTCTTAACATAACGCATATTAAATCATGAAAACAATTATAATTAATTTTCATTAATATTTTACATCCATTTGTTTGATTAAATATTATATTAAATCATGCAAATAATTATAAAGTTATCATATTTTAAAGTTATATTAAATCATGTAGATAGATAATTATAAAGTTATGCAAATATTATATTATATATAAACTAATATAATGTGCATTGCTCATATAATAAGTTATATTTCTTCTTATCTCACTTCTTTACTTTCAAGGCAATGCTTTTTTAAATTATTCAATCTACATAATTAGTATAAAATGACTATTTCCGTAGCGTTAGAAATTAATGAGTTTGTAACTTACATGTTTTACAATAATGAGGGAATTACATGCACATTCATGATGTATTCAATTAGAAGCCAAGTGTATTCCATCTTTTGTATTCTACATAGTATTGTATTGAATTGAGTATATTATGATATTGGACTTTTAATTTACATTGTATATAGAGTTTGCAAAGAGAGCTTATGAAGGTAGGACTAACCCACACAATTATTGTATCATGAAAATAATTCAAAATTTTTATATTAAATAAGCAATGAGATCAAAATACCTTGAACTAAAATACAATTCTTTTTCAATCAATCCTTCCATACAATCACAAATTATTAAATAGACAAACACATTACACATCAAATTGATTATTAACCAGGTAAAATTGTTTAAAAATTGGTTGTAATTAACTTTCCATTACATCGTCATAAAATGAATAAAAAACAATATAATTAGTAAATTAAAGATAACAATAATAAAAATGATACATCAACACTGTAAATGATGACACAAAACATGTACATATCACTCTCCATTTCTGTCACCTTGATTATCTTCCTCTCTTGGCATGATCAACATCGTTGTTCTCAAAAATATGTTTTGATCTACGGTAGTGTCTTAATACAAACCACCAATCCCTATCCAACGCATCTAGGTAAAAGAACACTTGGTTGCAATGTTTTGGGAAAACATAAGGATCCTTAGTTTCATCCCACTTCTTTCTAGAGTTGATACATATCAACCCACTATCACGATCTTCCTTTACATTACTTGGGTTGAAGGTGTCCCACCACTTGCACCTAAAAATAACACATTGGAAAGATGAGAAGTCCACTTGAAAGATCTCATATTGTATCCCTATTATGTTCCGATCGTAGTGGCTAATATTGCAATCACAGTGGCTAGCATGACTAGATTGTTCGAACTTGAATTCCACTCCATAGTCTTGTGAGACATGTCCATCATCAACATCCTCAGTGTGAAAATGACGCCGAAATGTCCACATAAATGGGAACAAATGCACCTGTAAAAATGTGAACAAATGACGGTGTCATATGTCTAATAACCCAACCATTAATATATAAAATATAGATGCTTGAAGTGATCCTTAACCCATAAATTGAATCACAACAAAGATATAGAACACTTAAACTTCAGAAATACCCAAAAGATATTCACCATAACAATAACACCAATATATAGAGAAACCCTTAAGGTAGGGTAACACCATCAAATACTCCTTAAGGAAGGAATCACTCCACAAGCCATGATTGTACAACAATAATCTCCAACATGGATAATACAATGATAATCATCTCTATTTATTCTTTCTCATGAGTATATTTAGGGGTCGATGCCTTATTATTATATTATTTCTTCTAACTAACCCCCAACCACCAAGTGGACCATATTCCATTATTAATGGTCACATTACATTAATTACACCCATTTGGTACACATTACATAGTTTATTCCCTTTTGGGTACCCATTACATCATTTATTCCGCTTAGGTACCTCCCTAGGTACCCCATATTATTCCCCCTAGGTATATAACATTGCATCCTCCTTAAAAATGTTTCTTCCTTGAAACATGAGAGGAAAAAATAAAATAAGATCGACTGAGAAAAATAGTCAACTGATACCAAGCACGAGCATCCATCCAACCGAGTGGAATGTGAATATGTGGTCTAACTTCTTCCTGGCTTCCTTGATCTTGATTCGTGTTCTTGCGGTTCCAAGATGTTGTTGCACTTCTTTGGTATCTCCTTGTATTGATCATATTTCTCCATGCATCTCCATATTGCTTTCTTCATTGGTTCCATTGTGGTCCATAGTTGGTTTGTTGGTGCTCCCAACTTGTCCTTGATGATTGCTGCTTCTCAAAGTGGCATGGGTGGCGATATGCAGCGACCTGAACGATGGGTACCTCTTTCTCCAACTTTATAACATGTGATTCATTGGAATCATGTATCTCCTTAGATTCTTCTTCTTATAGATTCCCTTCCTGAGAATTTTCTTCATGGCATTCTATAGTATCTTCTTCTGATTCCACCACCGAATCTTCATCTGATGTGCCATTCACTATTGCAAATAGGTCCCTCGTAGAGAATTCATCCGCCACCTTCTGGGTCTCCTTTTGTTTTGTAAGAGACATATCTTGCAATGTAATTTTCTTTTTCTTGTACCTAAGCTATAAAATTTTCTTTTATGCATTAATATTAACTGTATCCACTGATTGCATCCAAGGATATCCCAAAATGACATCCACATCATCCATATATAAAGCATAAAAATATGAATGCAACATATATTTATCCATAGTAATATTCAAATCTTTAAAAATTTGAAAAGTTTCACCATCAACTTGTGCGCTTGGTAGAAACTTGCAATTTTTTGGCCAAATTAACATGGATAAAATTATGCTTGCAACTAGGGCTAATAGAAACAATAATATTCTCCTTTAGAATACATCCATCAACTTTCAATATAGAAAATAGACCCTTATGTCCCACTTGATCTTTGTTCTTAGTGTGATACCACTTGTCTAAAAGGACTTGTTCAAGGTCTTCATCAGAAAGTGCTTTCCTCTTAGCATAGTCTAGTGAAAACCACCATACCTTAGCATCATCTTTGAAATAAGAGTCTATCGAAATGCTCCACAAGTTTCTCCATCTTATCTTGCAGTCTTTTAAGCATTCTTCAATGCTAAAACCATCATCTTTTCCTATGAAATACCTCATATTTTCCGTATCTTAAAAAGTAAAACTAGGGTTTCAAAAAAATCACTTACTTCTTGTTGCAACTGGGGTTTTGAGCCAAAAAATTTAAAATAATCATAAATCAGTCACTCTTGCTCGAAATGTATATTATAACCTGTTTCTAGAACTAGAATAGCCACTCTGCATCTACCAATGTAAGCGGAACAAAAATCTGGGCACCCTGTCGGAATATATTCACTCTGCAATCTTTGTGGCTGTCACCGAAATTATTTAAAATAATTGATTTTAAATCAGTGATATCTCCACTTTCTGGACCCCAAATGAGATGATTTTTTTCTTTTAAATGGTGTATTTTTGCGAGAGGAATTCAAATATGCAATTTATTTCTTTTGTATATGCACCAAAAGTTTTAGAAATTGATCTGAAATTCGCCGCCCAATTTTTACTATTTTTTTGGCAATAAAAAGAAAAAATATTCTCCACTTTGTGCCAAGGAAAAAGCTCTGATACACCTTTGATATCACTTGAAGTGATCCTTAACCCAAAAATTGAATTACAACAAATATATAGAACACTTAAACTTCATAAATACCCAAAAGGCACTCACCATAAGAATAACACCAAGATATAGAGAAACCCTTAAGGTAGGGTAACACAATCAAATACTCCTTAAGGAAGGAATCACTCCACAAGCCATGCTTGTACAACAATAATCTTCAACATAGATAATACAATGATACTCATCTCTATTTATACTTTCTCATGAGTATATTTAGGGGTCTATGCCTTATTATTATATTATTTCTTCTAACTAACCTCCAACCACCAAGTGGACCATATTCCATTATTAATGGCCACATTACATTAATTACCCCCATTTAGTACACATTACATAGTTATTATAAGCTATTAAATTTGTTCTTATTTTATTACGGTGTTATGAATAACTTAGAACAACTCAGGATACCTATAGTTAGGTTTGTTTAATTTATTTAAATTATGCTATATACAACTGTTGCATCTTTATTAAGTCTTTTGAATTTAAAAGTGATGAAAATCCTAAAAATATAGTAGTTAAATTCATTTAAATTAATTAATTATTTTTAGAAGTTATTCTTTTGAGTTTTATTTTATAGCTAAATAATTATTTTCAGAATAACATTTATTTTCTCAACATGAATATAAAATGATAGTAATTATATACTAAATATATTATTATTTTTAGTGGAGAAAACTCCTAAGTTAACCCCAATCACGATAGGTATAGTGGAAACCCTTCGCATGGTTACTATACATATGTTCACAATGGAAGCAAGTGAAACAATTATATATAACATATATAATTCGAATGGGTATAACTTATGATTGTGATAAACATTTGGCCAAGTATGATGTATAATAATGATTATTTATAATCAATTATTATTTTACATCTTTTACATATTTAATATCTCTTAAAAAAGATTAATAATATCATTTAATAACATTTATGAATAAATAATCTAAGATTATTCTTGATTGTTATTTTAATGATATTATTATCACCATGTATAACTTATGATCATGATAAACATTTGGTGAAATATGATGTACAATAATGATTATTTTTAATGATTATCAATTCTCTTTAATATCCTTTAAAAAAGATTAATAATATCAATTTAATAACATTTATGGATAAATAATCTAAAATTATTAATAATATTTTTGTAATAATCATCCATTAGGATTTTATGATTTTGGAGGTTTCTATTAAAATTCTCTGAGAAGATGAAGGGTTAGGTCAGAATGGGAAAGGACCGGGCATCCCTAACTATTTATATGCCTGGTTAGCAACTCTTCTACACATATTATGTCCTGAAGATGAATCCAGCTTAGGATTCGAAACGTCGACGACAAACTAAAATGCCGACCACGGATTATCTAGAAACCGATTCGAACTCTGCAAACCACGGAAACCTAAAATCCTTAAACATATATAATATATTATAACTTCAAATTTCATGAGCAAAGAATATCGAAACCCTATATGAGGGAGTTACATTGTAACTAAAACATGAACATAAATATTGTATTTCTCATAAAGTATGATTCGAACTCAGCCATAAAAACATTCAAAGCATTGTAAACAGAGCCATAATGCAAACAAAGATATATATCGCATAAATTCTAAGGTTGACTCTCTTAACTGTTGCTATGTGCTTGAAAGAAAGAAAACAATAACCATGTATAATATGACGAGCTGCTACAATGAAGCTAGCGGGTTTCGTTAAACAATACAAACTTCATATAAATAGATTGAGGCGCTACAGGAGGATATTGTGCCCCTCATTAACTGTTAGGAACCCATGTCAACCCTTCTATTTACTTTGTTAGGATATTGTTGTTGGACGCATATGCTTTGTAAGTCGTCCCATAGTATTTGTTGATCCATAGTTTGTCTTATTGTTGTTGGATGCATATGCTTTGTAAGTCGTCCTATAGTAATTGTTGATCCATAGTTTGTATTGGCCCATGGTTTGTATTGACACATGGTATTGACCCATGGTATTGGCGCCTAGACTTAGTATATAAGTTTGTGTTGAGACCAATGAAGGTACCATGAAGTTGTTTGTATTGAGCTTGATCAAAGGAGGTTGCCCCCTCGAAGTGGCCTGCGATCAATAAAAGTGATTCTGAGTTCTATTATTTCTGCTATCTCGTGTATTTTCATTAATTAATTGTTGCAGGTTCTTCACATTTGGTATCAGAGCACTTTCTTGGGCTCGCTCGGTGAAATTTCTGCCAAATTTTTTTTTCGCATCTATTGTAGCTTTGGATCTGGAAATAATCCCTATCCGCTTAAATGTGGGAAGTACTTGGGCATAAGCCCTAAAACTCATTGTGAGGAGTACCACAGGAAACCCAAAGTAGCTGGCCCATTGAGAGGACCTTCCAGCGAAAAGGGCAACGACCCCTACCTGATTGACTAGTTCCCACCCGTGAGGTAAACCAAGAGCTATCGTTTGTGTCAAAATGATTATTAGTTTTACCTGAGCCGTGGAGTGAGGGGTACTACCCCAATACGCAAGATGTTAGACAACATTGGTGGTCGAGTGAATCCCCTGAACCGATAGGAAGCCGAACATACTTGGGGTCCATATCTATTTTCAGCTGAACTTTTGCCGATCACTTCCGCGCAATTGCAGATCCATCTATTGTCAATCACTTCCGCGTCATTGCAGATCCATTCTGAAATCCGGTTCATATCCATTCTAAAATTCGTTTCAGATCCAGTTGTTTCTGATCCATTCTGAACCGTTTCAGATCCTGCAGTTTTCGAAAGTATAAAAATCTTTTTTTTGCCATATCTCCCTTGTTTTAACTCTGTTTTCCCTGAAACTTCACTGACACCCCTGCAATCCCATTTTGCATATTTCATTCCTGAGGACCCTATCCCAAATTCCACTTCCCAAAGCCATAAATCCTACATTTGTCTATTTTTAGGGTTTTCCATAACTTCTTCAATTTTCACCCACTCGCCTCCAAATTTTTCCATCGTGTTCATTCTCTATTTCTGCTTCTTTGTCCCTCTTTGAAAAATTTTCTCATTCTTTCACCCCGTTTCTGAAATCCCCATTTTTTACTTCCCTGTCCATCATAAAGTGTCCACAACCTAGTCAAACCCCAATTACCCCTTCGAGTTTTTCCCAAATCCAAATTTCCCTTTACTAAATAAGCTTTTGTTTGTGTTTTTCTATCCATCCCCCCCCCCCCCAAATAAAAACTCCTGGTTATGGTTGTCACCCGTGCAGGAGCAAAAACCATGGAGGAAGCACTTGCAGCCATCCAAACCAAATTCCAAGATCTGGATAAAAAATTTCTCAGCCTCCATATTCAACATTCAGCCATGAACAATAATCGACAACAAGAATCTTTTGCACTCAAT
Organism: Larix kaempferi; assembly: GCA_027924585.1. Taxonomy (NCBI): domain Eukaryota; kingdom Viridiplantae; phylum Streptophyta; class Pinopsida; order Pinales; family Pinaceae; genus Larix; species Larix kaempferi. The sequence continues at coordinate 17,139,782 of BSBM01000123.1, read as the reverse complement.
GGGTTCTCTTCTTCCAGCAATTTTCGTGGTCCGAAGTTTGAATTTCCTTGCTTCAATGGTACTGATCCGACTGGATGGATCTATCGTGCAGAACAATGTTTCAGTCTGCACAATACTTTTGATGTCCAAAAAGTTCCACTTGCATCCTTTCATTTGGAACAGGAAGCCCTTTAATGGTACCGTTGGTACATCAAGGCTCATGATGAGCCAAAATGGACAGATTTTTGCCAACTCCTTTTGCAACGATTTGGTCCTAGTGCTTTTGATGACTTCACCGGAGCATTCACTAAACTTCGTCAAAGTGGCACTGTGAGAGAGTATTAGATAGAATTTGAGAAACTAGCCAATCACACAAAAGGATTGTCTAATGAATTCTACAAGAGTTGTTTGATCAGCGGTCTTAAGGATGAAATTTGGTCAGAGCTTAAAATGTTATGTCCCAACACAATGATGGAAGTCCTAGGGTTGGCTAAGTTGGCAGAAGACAAGATTGCAGCCCAACAGCGCTCCAAACCCACTTTTGTTCCCTTTCGAAATATGGGTTCTCAACGACCTCCCATCCCGCCAGCTCCTCAACCAACTCCTATCAAGCATTTGTCTTAAACAGAGATATAGGCACGTAGAGAAAAATGGCTTTGTTATAATTGTGATCAGAAATTCACTTGGGGACATATATGTGTTCAACAAAATTTCTATCTCTTGGATATGGATTCTCCGCCTGTCTCTACAATTGGTGAAGAAACTCCAGATACAATGGATGATCAGGTTGACATTTAGGAGCCTCCTATTGACCCCCCATCTCAAGATGAACAACCAGAGATATCTCTCCATGTTTTATCCGGCGTCACCACCCCCCAAACAATGCGGGTCAGGGGTTACTTCAAGAAGATTCCTCTTACAATACTCATTGATTCTGGTAGCACTCATAACTTCATTAACCCTTGGATCGCCAAACATGCTGACTATTTTGTCCATCCTTGCTCCAACTTTGAAGTCATGGTTGCCAATGGGGGCACCTTACCTTGCAAGGGGAAGTGTCACAATGTGCGTATCTCTCCGAAAGATTATAACCTGTGCTCTGACATGTTTTCCTTGTCCCTAGGCGGATGTGATGTGGTTTTGGGCGTTCAATGGTTATGCACACTTGGCCCCATATTATGGGATTTTGCTGAACTATGGATGCAGTTTTCAGTCAATGGGAAACAACACAAATTTAAGGGATTACAACAAGGGTCTCTCTGCATCATCAAATCACATCCCCTGGAAAAGATCCTTAAGAAGAATTCACATGGTATCATCGCTCAACTCCATTCCATTCAGATGCACCCATCAACGGTCTCCCCTACTTCCTTGGATAGATATCCAGGTGTCCTTGCTGAATAGTGGGCTTGTCGCCTTCAAGAGACCTTTCCGGTAAGAATTTAGCCGCATCTACATCTCAGCAGGAAATGATGGCTATTTTGCATGCAGTACAGAAGTGGCAGCCATACCTATTAGGGGATTATTTATGCATCAAGACTGATCTCCAGAGTCTGCAAAATTTCCTGGAACAATGGGTCTCCTCCCCAGCACACCTGAAATGGGTTATCCAACTCATGGGTTATGCCTATGCGATCACTTACAAGAAGGTTAAGGACAATATGGTGGCAAATGCTCCTTCTCACACATTTGATGACCCAGTTTCTCTTACAGCTATTTTTCTGCTTGTTCCAAATTGGTTGCAATCTGTTCAACAGGGCTATCTCTTCTATGAACTCCAGGCTTCTTCATCAACAGGGCACTCTGGGTTCCTCAAAATTTATGACCGGGAATAATGTAACTTCTTTTGGCAGGGACTGAAAATGACAATTCAACAGATGGTGGCTGACTATGCTACTTGCCAGGTCAACAAGGGTGAAACGACACTCCTTTCGGGACTGCTCGAACCCTTTCCCATATCTTCACAGATTTGGACAACTATTTCTATGGATTTCCTAGAAGCACTCCAGTGGTACAATACCACATCTAAAAGGACACCATATGAAGTAGTCTATGGACAAGCACCACCAATTCTTCTTCCATACACCCTCAGCAGATACCCAGTTCAGGCAATTGACTCGGTTCTTTGAAACAACGATCCGATTCTTCTCATTTTGTAGAACAATCTTCACATGGCAAGAATTCGACTGAAACAACAAGCCGATCAGCACCATTCTGAGCACACTTTTCACACAGCTGATATGGTTCTTCTTCGTCTACATCCTTCCAAGCAACCCTCCCTGAAACTCACAAGGTGTTAGTGGCCCGGAATGCAACCCGATGATTCTACAAGGGAACCACTCCTTCAAATTCTGCATCAATTTCCACATCTAAAGCTTTGAGGACAAAGATTTTTCTAAGGGAGAGGAGATGTTAGGAACCCATGTCAACCCTTCTATTTACTTTATTAGGATATTGTTGTTGGATGCATATGCTTTGTAAGTCGTCCCGTAGTATTTGTTGATCCATAGTTTGTCTTATTGTTGTTGGACGCATATGCTTTGTAAGTCACCCCATAGTAATTGTTGATCCATAGTTTGTATTGGTCCATGGTTTGTATTGACACATGGTATTGACCCATGGTATTGGCGCCTAGACTTAGTATATAAGTTTGTGTTGAGACCAATGAAGGTACCGCGAAGTTATTTGTATTGAGCTTGCTCAAAGGAGGTTGCCCCCTCGAAGTGGCCTGCGATCAATAAAAGTGATTCCTAGTTCTGTTATTTCTGTTATCTCGTGTATTTTCATTAATTTATTGTTGCAGGTTCTTCACATTAACCATGATAATCATGAACAAGACAATCAGATGCATGAAATCTGAAACATATGAGGTCGAAACCTCAGTTCATGAATAATAAATAGAGACATAATATAAATCAAATAGAAAATGAAATGCTTAGTATGGGACAACGGTTTAAACATAGTAATAGATATCATTGTTGGGGAAAGACATTCATATATCGTTATCAATATGGTAAACTATATGCTTGATGCTTGAAGGTCGAATCCATGAGAGGGAAACGACTTCACAGCTAACAACTAGAGCATTCAAAAGTATTCCATACTTTAATCTTAAATCAAATAATTACTAAATATAAACATTGGGATTTAAACCCTTATGAAAAACACATGCATCTTAATGACCTTCAGTAATAGAGTTTAAAAAATGATTATATCACATAGGAGTATTAAGATAAATAATTTAAGAGTGATTAGTGTGGGATGAAATCCCATACGAATATGTAAACATTCAAGATAAACCCAGAGACCCTATGTAAAATCACAGGTTACAAAAATATAAACGCAAAGAACTCTCAGAACCAAAATGGGTATAAAAACCCTGTTTATATTATTTGAATAACCACGGAGGAAAAAGGTTACAAGGCTTGAAGGCCTGAGCTCTTACAGAGTGAAGATAACATTGCATATAAATATGAAAACAATGGGTCTTCCATTGTTGACGCTCGAGGAAGGGAGGCTTACCCCAACCGCTCCCTTGAGACCTTCGATTTTATATTTGCACAAAACCATAGTAAATGCAACCTGTGACAAGCAAAAAATAATGGCAGTCAATACATGGAAATAAACGAATGCAAATTAAAAATATTGTATTAAGGAAGATGTTGAGAGCACGATACCTTTAATACACCAAGAAGAGAACTTATCCAACTCGTTGAAGTGTAGGTTCAAGCACTAAATTGGTAAAATTTTTCAACTAGAGCAATAAGAAAAAGGCTCACACATAATATTGGTTATAAACCTTCCTCAGAGCGAGGGTTATCCTGGGCGAGGCTTGAACCATGCTCATCACATCAACTTAGTTGCAGAGCAAAACCCTCACTAGTGAAAACAAAGAATGAGTCTTCGTGAATATTTAATGGGAGGAAAACCCTCCATGCTCTTTTTGAGAAGATGGTACGAGTCTTTATTAAGACATGACTGCCAAGTAAGATTCACACCAAGTGATGGATTCAAACTGCTAGTTAGTTGGCACAATTAATTCCAAGTTCAAGTTTATGATGCCACGTCGTGTCTCTATATTCAACCTCCACATCTAGAATGATCCACCAAGATCATTCAACATTAATATTGTATAATCTTCCACGTTAATAGCTAGGGCGGTCCCCTGTATCGTTAAACAATAATGAAGCATGACTCTTGCATAAACAAGTCATCTCATCACGAGCTAAGAGACTTGTGGAACACCTGCATAAAACATTGAGAGTGTTAGCGTGAGCTAAGTAACCTCCCTTCGTGGAGCACAAATAATGAAGATGCCACGTTTACATGTTATAATAAGAGATCAAAAGGAAATTATAAGACAAGTTTATAAGATAATATTGATTCCTTAAATGAAGCAAATTCATGGGATGAATATTGATATTCATCCATATGTATATTCTATAATATAAACGAATGAAAAATATACAGATTGATAAATACATTGAGTAATGGTGGTGATGACTATAAGGATATGATAACGCATCCATATGTATATTCTATAAATATAGACGAATGAAAAATATACAGATTGATAAATACATTGAATAATGGTGGTGATGACTATAAGGATATGATAACGCAATTATATTAAGTGCAAGTAGATTGGAAAATTTACGAGACAACTCATAGTTGAATATGATCAATAAAATACATATATAAATGACTATGCTGCTGTGTAAGCCTATTATAGGATGACAATGAAACATATGAAATAATGAAGCTAGAACAAGTCCAATATTAATTTGATTAAGAGAAATTTCTGAAAATTGACGTTTAATAACATGGAGAGATTCAATAATCAAATTTAAGTCAATCAGAAAGCTTCTGCATATTCTACATATGCAAAAAGGAAAATTATAACAATAAAATAATCTATGAATTTCCTTACGCACATAACATTTATCATAGAACGATAATTCTCATAGTGGCATGGGAAAGACTAAATACATACAAAAAAAAATTATGTGCATAAATAAGGGTAAATTATTTGGGGTGTTACAATTGGTATCAGAGCCTAGGTTGCAGCACTGTGTGACATATGAGCTTAGACACACTTTTGTAAATTATTTATGTGCGTTAATGAAAGGTAATAAATTTTATTTTATGCACATAAGGTAGATACATGACAGTACTTGAAGTAACACAATCGAATCTGCCAGTTCAACTTGGAAATCAAAATTCAATTTCCAGAAAATTGTACAATTTAATATTGAGGACAGCTAGAAACATATTGAATTGGAGAGGGCTTGGGAAGCCATATCAAGGTAAGAGGAATTGGCAGATCAGATTCGAAATCAAAGACAACAGAGATAATTAAAAACTATAAGAACAATAAGCGTAGAAAGGGGTTCTAGTCAACAGGGACAAATGAACCCACCCCTATAGGAAGGGGAAATTTGGGTTAGTTTTCGGAGGGCGAGCATCGGACTGTTACACCTTCTGAATTGTTGAAAACAATGCAAAGTTTAAAATCTGAACTTCAAAGCTTCACAAAAGATAATATTAAGGATATACAAGCACAACAAGAAATGAATGCAGTCTTATTACAAAATTTGATTGATATCCTCCACAGGAAAAAGGAAAAAGAGAAGGAAAAATATGAATCGAGTACTTCTTATAAATAAAAAAGAGATAGCTATAGTACTATTTTTTCAGAGTCCTTATCTTCACCCCAACATTATAAAAGATCTAAGCATAAACATCACTCAAAATTGCAGGGTGAGTTTAAAAAGATAAAGACACCTACCTTTGATGGTGAAGAGAAATCAGGAGAGAAAGCAGAAGAATGGCTACTTAGAATGTCAAAATACTTTCATGTATATGCCTATCCGAGTGAGCTGAGAGATTGATTAGCCATTTACAATATTAAAAGAAAGTCTGATCGTTGGTGGAGGGATTTGAAACTCACTAAAGGAATCAAAGAAAGCAAGACAAATGGGTCTGAATTCAAAAGACTATTTAAAGAAAAATATATTTCAGAAAATTTTTATCATAAAAAGATTAAAGAATTTCATGAGCTGAAAATGGGATCCATGACCATGGACGGGATGATGACCTAGATTTATGTAGGAACGCAACAGAATACACAAATATCCATAAAAAACACAGATGCAGCAGAAATAACACTTTGTTTCATTAATCAAAGAACTGAAACTTGTTTACATACTGGATGGAAATAAACTGGCTAGAGTGTTGGTAGCTTATCTCTGAGAAGAGATATGGTGGCTACATGCCTCTGCCTGCCTTAAAATGAGGCTCGAAGGCCTATATATTATTGAGAAACAATGGAAATCCTACACATCCAAAAACCTAACCCTAGGAGGTGAAAAGCCGGACTATGGGCCCCATTGGGTAACTTGGTACATCAATTTCTCGGGGTTGTAACTTTGGCATACTACCTATGTTTGACGCACATGACACATCGTTAGAAAGATCTATTCAAGGACTACAAAAAGTGTTGGCAAATATCGAGTATGGAACGCGCTAGGGTTAGGCGCGCGGTTCTCATATTTGCTCGACCATTTGATGCCGAAAAAACGTCGTTTAGGGCCTCAAAACGGCTTCGGAAGTTTAGGACCCAAAAACTGCCAAAAATAGGAAATTGTGCTACTGTTAAGGAATCTGAAAAATTGAAAGAAACACTGGTGGGGGTCCAAGTGGAATAGGTGGGTGGCCACCAATATCCTCCTGGATCAGATGATTACTAAATTTTTGGAGCTATTGCATTATGTTCCTTACAATAAGGAAGAGAAAATCAAAATTCAAAGATTTCTAATTTGTTTGCCATCATATTATTCAAATAGAATAGAATTTGATGCTCCTAAAACTTTGTATGAAGCCTTATACAAAGCTAGATTGTGCTATGAGCATAGTCAAAATAGAGCGAAGCAAAAAGAAAGAACCTGAAATGTAAAGAAGACATTTTCTGAAGGGAGAAAGAAGGGAAATAAACCAACACCTTATCAAAATCAGAGTGGAATATTTCAAATGAACAAAAATTTCCAGAATACAAAAACTGTTACCAAGAGTGGATATCAGTCAAACATTCCAACTCAAAGTGGTACAAAACCAACAAACAAAAGAGTAACAGGGATGATATAGTGTCGGGAATGTCAAGGGCCCCACTTCCTTAGAGATTATCCTAATCGAAAAGAAAAGGTCCTAAACATTTGACAAGAAGAACCTACAATGAATGATATGGCAAAGACTCCTCAAATTTGTGTAGCATTAGAGGATAGCCGAGCTAAATTTTAGCCAGCTATGATAGAGATAGAAGGTAAAATCTCTTTGCATTATGTTTCTATTTTAATTGATCCAGGTGCATGTCGTAGTTACATCTCCCCCAAAATAGTAGAAAAATCTATTTTGCAGAAAATTAAACATCCTAAACCATGGCTGGTGCAATAAGCCACATGCACTAAGAGAACAGTTTCTGAGTTGATTAAAGACTGTTTGCTAGATTTAAATGGTCCGGAAACTGCTACAAATTTGAATTTTTTACCTCTTGGTTCCTATGATGTTTTTATTGGGATGGATTGGCTAGAGAAACATCACACAATTTTAAATTGTCTAGAAAAGATGATCACATGTAATGATGATATAGGAAATTATGTCTTAGTGAAAGGGAAGCCTAGAAAGAACACTGTGAGACAAATTTCTTCTTTGCAACTTAAAAAAAATATTCAGAAGGGTTGTAAACTGTATGCAGTGAGCATTCAAAATTGTGTAGATAAGACACCATATAAAATAGAGGACTTTACTATTTTAATGAAGTTTAAGGATGTATTTCCGGATCAAATATTAGGGCTGCCACCTAAAAGAGATTTAGATTTCTTTGTAAACTTAGTTCCAGGAGCAGTTCCTGTCTCAAAAGCACCATACCGAATGAGTGCTCCAGAATTGGTTGAACTTAAGATTCAATTGCAAGATTTGCTTGAAAATGATACATTAGGCCAAGTGTATCACCTTGGGGAGCACCTATTCTTTTTGTGAAAAAAAAGGATGGGACTATGCGAATGTGCATTGATTATCGTCAACTTAACAAACTGACGATTAAAAATAAATATCCATTTCCAAGAATTAATGACTTGTTTTATCAAGTCGGAGGAGCCAAAGTATTCTCCAAGATTGATTTAAGATCTGGATATCATCCGGTGAGGATTAGAAAAGAAGACATTTGTAAAACTTCCTTTAGAACCAGATATGGTCATTATGAATTTGTTGTGATGCCCTTGGCTTAACAAATGCACTTGCAACCTTTATGTGCATGATGAATAGTGTATTCAGCCAATATTTAGATAAAATTGTTCTTGTGTTCATCGATGATATTTTTATTTATTCAAAAAGTGAACAAGAACATGAAGAGCATTTGAGAATAGTGTTGCAAACACTACGAGAACACAAGTTGTATGCAAAATTTTATATGTGTGATTTCTTCAAGAAGGAAATCCAATACCTTGGACACATTATTTCAAAAGAAGGTATAGCTGTAGATTTGGAAAATATCAAGACAATCATGGATTGGCCTACTCCACAGAATGTTTCTGATATAAGGTCATTTATAGGACTAGCAAGTTATTACATAAATTTTATAGAATTTTTTTCTAAAATAGCATATCCTATCACTTCCTTACAAAATAAAGAAGTCAAATTTATCTGGAAAGATAAATGTGAAGAAAACTTCGAAAAGCTTAAAGAGTTGTTGACAAAAGCACCAATATTGAAAATTGCATATGCGGATAAAGATTTTGTAGTATGCACAGATGCATGCAAAGAAGGCTTAGGAGATGTTTTGCTTCAAGATGATTATGTGATTGCCTATGAATCATGAAAAATCAAGGATTATCAATGAAACTATGCCACACATGACCTTGAACTAGCCGCAATCATACATGCCTTGAGGATGTGAAGGCATTATCTCATGGGGAATAAATTTATGCTAAAAACTTACAATATGAGTCTAAAATACATTTTTGAATAGTATAATTTAAATGATAGACAAGCACGCTAGTTGGCCTTTATTAGTGAATATGAATTTGAGTTAAAGCATATTAAATGCAAAGAAAACAAAGTAGTTGATGCCTTGAGTAAGCGGGTTCACCTACTTTATGAAATTTCCTTCAGTAAAATTGAAGAAAACTTAAAAGAGGAAATTAGAACAACCTTGAAAAGTGACATGTTTTATGCAGAAATAAAAGAAAAATTGCAGAAAAATGGCTTAGGACAAAAATATCAAAATTATAACATTGATAAGAAGGGTCTCCTTTGGTCAAAAGGAAGGTTTTACATACCTGAAACATCAAATTTTAGGCATCAAATTATGATAGAATTTCATAAACAACTTTATTCTGGACACCTTGGTTATCAAAAAATGATAACAACCATTAAAAAGCATTATTTCTGGCAAAAAATGAAGGTAGAAATAACAGATTTTATAGCAAGATGTTTAGAATGTCAGCAAATGAAAACTGAGCACCAACATCCAGCTAATTTACTTCAGCCCCTACCTATACCTGAGTGGAAATGGGATGTAATTAGTATGGATTTTATCACTGGTCTACCTAAATGTAGAAGGAAAAATGATTCCATAATGGTAGTTGTGGACAAATTGTCAAAATATGCACATTTCATTCCAGTAAAATCCACTTACAAAGCTGTTAACATTGCTGAAATTTTCTTGCAAGAGATTTTCAGATTGCATGGAATTCCAAAAGCGATCATATCTGACAGGGATTCTAAATTCACGGGTAATTTTTTGAGAGCTTTGTTTTCTGGTTTGTATACTCAATTAAATTTTAGTACATCTTACCATTCGCAAAGTGATGGCCAGACAGAACATACTAATCAGATCCTCAAAGACATGTTGAGGATTTATGTTCTCCAAAACCCCTCACATTGGGAACATCACTTGCATTTGGCAGAGTTTTCCTACAATAATGGATATCAAACTTCCACTAAAATGTCACCATTTGAGATCTTGTATGGAAGAAAATGCAAAACACCGGTCACATGGGATGACCCGGCAGACAGATTAATGCTAGGACTAGATCTACAAAAATATTTGGAGAAACTAGTGGATAAAGTCAAACAAAACTTGAAAGAATCCCAAGATCAGAAAAAGAGTTATGACGATAAGTTTCGTAAAGAAAAATAGTATCAGGTGGGTGATCATGTGTACCTAAAATTAAAATCAAAGAGGAGCACTCTCATATTGGGGAAGTGCAACAAATTGGACCCAAACCATTGTGGACCATTTGAAATTTTGGCAAGGATAGGCCCGGTAGCTTATCAGTTGGCATTACCATCCCACATTAAAGTCCACAATGTGTTTCATGTCTCTCTTATAAAGAAATATGTTGATGATCCTAAACATGTTGTTGATTGGAACTTATTGTAGGTAGAACCAAAGGGGGATTTCTTTCCAGAACCACAATGTATAATGGACCGGAGGGACACTCGGCTCAGGAATAGAACTATCACTAAGGTGAAAGTGCAATGGAGGTACTATGGACTTGAGGAGGCTACTTGGGAAAAGGAAGATGCTATGAGAGAAGCCTATCATTTTTTGTTTTCAGATAATAACACCGATGTGGTATTTCTTTAAGGGGGTGGGATGTAGCATCCCAAGAGTTTTACCCCTATGTAAATAAATAATAAATATGCATGCAAATATATTTTGATATTTGGACCTATAAATGATGGAAGGAATCATGGACAAATGACAATTATGAGATTAAGGTGGATTATTACTTGTATATTGTTCTACCTACATGCTATGGGACTACTTGTTAAATGAGAGACCTAGCTCACTAGGGAATTACGACTAGAGAGTAATTAAAATTTAAAAAGATCAGAAAAGATAAATAAGTTGAGAAAAATAATAATTTTTTATTTTCAAGAATTGTGAAGAAAATAAAATAAACCCTAACTACTTTTTCCTGAAAGCAAGAAATGATAAAAGGGAAAAAAAATCAAAGGGAGACGTTGCTCTTTGTTTTCTTTTTCTCTTGGAGAATTTCTGAGCTGCTAACAATTCTTCTTGAAGCCAAAATGGAGAGAAATCCATTCTTGAAAATGAATTAAGAAGAGGAAAAATGAACCGTAGATATGGGAGACTGCAAAGGCAAGGATTCCCATTGCCACAATACAGGTTCAGCCTAGTTTCCTAATGAATTCATTGATTTCTTTTGGTCTAAGCAGAGGTCTTGGAGTGTGCACTCCTTCAATAAAAAGAGAGAATTATCTAGAGGAACCAGAGAACTGATTAAATAGATCATATTGGCAAGTCTACATTAAAGAAGAGTACACACAGGAAAACAACCATTGGTTCTAGTTTCTTAGTGAGCTTGGCCTGGCTCGGGGGTGATTATCTGCTCAAGTTGAAAGTTTATGAACAACAACAGTAATATATGGCAGGGAGGAACATGGTAGTTCCATAGCAAGTTGGAAGAAGTGAAGGCTTTACATATAAGTTGTTTTAAGGTTTTTTTTTAATTTACAGTTATGCTATTTAATGCCTGGTTGGGCCAATGGCTTGAGTAAAAGATTAGTGTTTTCTATTCAAATAAGTTGTCAGGATATTTTGCTTATGATTTTTTAAATTTGTATAAATTACTAAATGACTGGTTCTACTAAGGGTTTAGGATAATGACAAGTGTACTTGATCCGGATTTTATGAGCAGAACGAAATGAATACAGATTATTATCAGATGCTTAACACAAAATAACAGAGATACAGTAAAACTGGTTTTCTATTCAATAAGGAAATAAGCTAGAACTGTAAAATGCAGCGGAAAACAAGCTTGCTGGAATGGTGGCGGCTTATCTCTGAGAAGAGATGTGACGGCTGCGCTCATTTCGCCAGAAGATGGTTACAATGAGGCTCTCAAGGCCTTTTACAATAAACAGGAATGTCAAAAACCCTAGACATCCAAAAACCTAACCCTAGGAGATGAAGCGCCAAAAGTCATGTGGGCCCCGTTTGGGTAAGTTAGTACATCAACTTCCCGGGGTCGTAACTTTTGCATACGATCTCCGTTTGGGGCGCTCGGTAGCCCATTGGAAAGGTCTATCCGAGATTTACAACTTTCGACTGGGGCCAAATGTATGCCGGAGGCAACCATTTGGCCCCCCAAATTGCCAAAAAAGGTCGTTTAGGGCCTCAAAATGGCCCCGGAAGTTCAGGACCCGAAAAACTGCTAAAAACAGTACAATACCAAAGTTGCCATAAATCTGTTTTGAGCCAGTTGGAAAGGTGGGTGGCCACCAATATCCACCTGGATCAGTACTTTATCTAAGCTTGCAAATTTTTTCAAGAAAATAATATAGGGTCTGTTATTTTATGTTATTTTCTTTGTAACTAGGGGAATCAACAACTAGGAAGGGGTTGGTACTCGTGTGACACGGGGTCCAGGAATCCAATCTCGTCCGCTACCACTATAACCCTAGGTGTACCCACACAACTTGCAAGCATGGGGTACGGGTAAGCCGAGGTGATTTGAATTCGTGACCTCCATTTACAACATTTCCTTCATATCAAGCAAATCGTCGATTGAGCTACACCCCTGCGGGAAATATAGGGTTTGTTATAAATAGTACATTATTGTTATTTTCTTTATTAGAAGCTATTAAGTTTGTTCTGATTTAAGTGCTATGAATAGCGTAGAACAACTAAGAATACCTACAGTTAGGTACGTTTAATTTATTTAAATTACGCTATATGCAACTAATGGATCTTTACTAAGTCTATCGAATTTAAAAATGATGAAAATCCTATAAATAAAATAGTTAAATTCATTCAAATTAATTAATTGTTTTTAGAAGTTATTTTTTTGAGTTTTATTCTATGGCGAAATAGTTATTTTCAGAATAGCATTTATTTTCTCAACATGAAAATAAAATGATAGTAATTATATACTAAATATCTTATTATTTTTAGTAGAGAAAGCTCCTAAGTTAACCCCAATCACGATAGGTATAGTGTAAACCCTTCACAGGTCACTATACCCATGTTCAGGATGGAAGCAAGTGAAACAATTATATATAACATATATAATATTATAAATTCAAATTTCATGAACAAAAAATATTGAAACCCTATATGAGGGCGTTACATTGTAACTAGAACATGAACATAAATATCATATTTCTCATAAAGTATGTTTCGAACTCAGCCATAAAAACATTCAAAGCATTGTAAACAGAGCCATAATGCAAACAAATATATATATCACATAAATTCTGAGGTTGAATCTCTTAACTGTCGCTCTGTGCTTGAAAGAAAGAAAACAATAACCATGTATAATATCACGAGTTGCTACAACAAATTTAGCAGGCTTCGTTAAAAATTCAAACTTCGTATAAAGAGATTGAGGCACTACAGGATGATATTGTGCCCCTCATTAACCACGATAATCATGAACAAGACAAACATATGCATGAAGTTTGAAACATACGAGGTCGAAACCTCGGTTCATGAATAATAAACAAAGACATAATAAAATCAAATAGAAAATGAAATGCTCAGTATGGGGCAACGATTTAAACACAGTAATAGATATCAATGTCAGAGAAAGACATTAATATATAGTTATCAATATGGTAAACTATATGCTTGATGCTCAAAGGTTGAATCCATGAGAGGGAAACGAATTCACAGCTCACATCTAGAGCATTCAAAAGTATTTCATACTTTAATCTTAAAACAAATAATTACTAATTATAAACAGAGGGATTTAAATCCTTAAGAAAAATACATGCATCTTAACGGCCTTTAGTAATAGAGTTTGAAATACGATTATCTCACATAGGAGTATTAAGCTAAATAATTTAAGAGTGATTAGTGTGGGATGAAAGCCCATACAAATATGTAACATTCAAGATAAATGCAGAGACGCTCATGGGATAAAGATGTGAATAAAGCTTCCAAAAGCTTAAAGAGTGGTTGACAAAAGCACCAATATTGAAAATTGCATATGCGGATAAAGATTTTGTAGTATGCACAGATGCATGCAAAGAAGGCTCAGGAGATGTTTTGCTTCAAGATGATCATGTGATTTCCTATGAATCATGAAAAATCAAGGATTATCAATGAAACTATGCCACACATGACCTTGAACTAGCCACAATCATACATGCCTTGAGGATGTGGAGGCATTATCTCATGGGGAATAAATTTATGCTAAAAACTTACAATATGAGTCTAAAATACATTTTTGAATAGCCTAATTTAAATGATAGACAAGCACGCTAGTTGGCCTTTATTAGTGAATATGAATTTGAGTTAAAGCATATTAAATGCAAAGAAAACAAAGTAGTTGATGCCTTGAGTAAGCGGGTTCACCTACTTTATGAAATTTCCTTAAGTAAAACCGAAGAAAACTTAAAAGAGGAAATTAGAACAACCTTGAAAAGTGACATGTTTTATGCAGAATAAAAGAAAAATTGCAGAAAAATGGCTTAGGACAACAATATCAAAATTATAACATTGATAAGAAGGGTCTCCTTTGGTCAAAAGGAAGGTTTTACATACCTGAAACATCAAATTCTAGGCATCAAATTATGATAGAATTTCATAAACAACTTTATTCTGGACAACTTGGTTATCAAAAAATGATAACAACCATTAAAAAGCATTATTTCTGGCCAAAAATGAAGGTAGAAATAACAAATTTTATAGCAAGATGTTTAGAATGTCAGCAAATGAAAACTGAGCACCAACATCCAGCTAGTTTACTTCAGCCCCTACCTATACCTGAGTGGAAATGGGATGTAATTAGTATGGATTTTATCACTAGTCTACCTAAATGTAGAAGGAAAAATGATTCCATAATGGTAGTTGTGGACAAACTGTCAAAATATGCACATTTCATTCCAGTAAAATCCACTTACAAAGCTGTTAACATTGCTGAAATTTTCTTGCAAGAGATTTTCAGATTGCATGGAATTCCAAAAGCGATCATATCTGACAGGGATTCTAAATTCATGGGTAATTTTTGGAGAGCTTTGTTTTCTGGTTTGAATACTCAATTAAATTTGAGTACATCTTACCATTCGCAAAGTGATGGTCAGACAGAACATACTAATAAGATCCTCAAAGACATGTTGAGGATTTATGTTCTCCAAAACCCCTCACATTGGGAAAATCACTTGCATTTGGCAGAGTTTTCCTACAATAATGGATATCAAACTTCCACTAAAATGTCACCATTTGAGATCTTGTATGGAAGAAAATGCAAAACACCGGTCACATGGGATGACCCGGCAGACAGATTAATGCTAGGACTAGATCTACAAAATCATTTGGAGAAACTAGTGGATAAAGTCAAACAAAACTTGAAAGAATCCCAAGATCAGAAAAAGAGTTATGACGATAAGTTTCGTAAAGAAAAAGAGTATCAGGTGGGTGATCATGTGTACCTAAAATTAGAAGCAAAGAGGAGCACTCTCATATTGGGGAAGTGCAACGAATTGGACCCAAAGCATTGTGGACCATTTGAAATTTTGGCAAGGATAGGCCCGATAACTTATCAGTTGGCATTACCATCCCACATTAAAGTCCACAATGTGTTTCATGTCTCTCTTATAAAGAAATATGTTGATGATCCTAAACATGTTGTTGATTGGAACTTATTGTAGGTAGAACCAAAGGGGGATTTCCTCCAGAACCACAATATATAATGGACCGGAGGGACACTCGACTCAGGAATAGAACTATCACTAAGGTGAAAGTGCAATGGAGGTACTATGGACTTGAGGAGGCTACTTGGGAAAAGGAAGATGCTATGAGAGAAGCCTATCATTTTTTGTTTTCAAATAATAACACTAGGGTGGTGTTTCTTTAAGGGGGTGGGATGTAGCATCCCAAGAGTTTTACCCCTATGTAAATAAATAATAAATATGCATGCAAATATGTTTTGAGATTTGGACCTATAAATGATGGAAGGAATCATGGACAAATGACAATTATGAGATTAAGGTGGATTATTACTTGTATATTGTTCTACCTACATGCTATGGGACTACTTGTTAAATGAGAGACCTAGCTCACTAGGGAATTATGACTAGAGAGTAATTAAAATTTAAAAAGATCAGAAAAGATAAATAAGTTGAGAGAAATAATAATTTTTTATTTTCAAGAATTGTGAGGAAAATAAAATAAACCCTAACTACTTTTTCCTGAAAGCAAGAAATGATAAAAGGGAAAAAAAATCAAAGGGAGAGACTGCTCTTTGTTTTCTTTTTCTCTTGGAGAATTTCTGAGCTGCTAACAATTCTTCTTGAATCCAAAATGGAGAGAAATCCATTCTTGAAAATGAATTAAGAAGAGGAAAAATGAACCGTAGATAAGGGAGACTGCAGAGGCAGGGATTCCCATTGCCACAATACAGGTCTAGCTTGGTTTCCTAATGAGTTCATTGATTTTTTTTTGTCCAAGCAGAGGTCTTGGAGTGTGCACTCCTTCAATAAAAAGAGAATTATCTAGAGGAACCAGAGAACTGATTAAATAGATCATATTGGCAAGTCTACATTAAAGAAGAGTACACACAGGAAAACAACCATAGGTTCTAGTTTCTTAGTGAGCTTGGCCTGGCTCAGGGGTGATTATCTGCTCAAGTTGAGAGTTTATGAACAACAACAGTAATATATGGCAGGGAGGAACATGGCAGTTCCATAGCAAGTTGGAAGAAGTGAAGGCTTTACAGATAAGTTGTTTTAAGTTTTTATTATTATTTACAGTTATGCTATTTAATGCCTAGTTGGGCCAATGGCTTGAGTAAAAGATTAGTGTTTTCTATTCAAATAAGTTGTTAGGATATTTTTCTTATGATTTTTTAAATTTGTATAAATTACTAAATGACTGGTTCTGCTAAGGGTTTAGGATAATGACAAGTGTACTTTATCTAAGCCTGCAAATTTTTTCAAGAAAATAATATAGGGTCTGTTATTTTTTTTAATTTTTTTTGTAACTAGGGGAATCAACAACTAGGAAGGGGTTGGTACTTGTGTGACACGGAGTCCAGGGATCCAATCTCGTCCGCTACCACTATAACCCTAGGTGCATCCACACAACTTGCAAGCATGGGGCACGGGTAAGCCAGGGTGATTTGAATTCGTGACCTCCATTTACAACATTTCCTTCATATCAAGCAAATCGTCAGTTGAGCTACACCCCTACGGAAAATATAGGGTTTGTTATAAATAGTACATTATTGTTATTTTGTTTATTAGAAGCTATTAAGTTTGTTCTGATTTAATTACAATGCTATGAATAGCTTAGAACAACTAAGAATACCTACAGTAGGTACGTTTAATTTATTTAAATTATGCTATATGCAACTAATGGATCTTTACTAAGTCTATCGAATTTAAAAGTGATGAAAATCCTAAAAATAAAGTAGTTAAATTCATTCAAATTAATTAATTATTTTTAGAAATCATTCTTTTGAGTTTTATTGTATGGCTAAATAGTTATTTTCAGAATAGCATTTATTTTCTCAACATGAACATAAAATGATAGTAATTATATACTAAATATCTTATTGTTTTTAGTGGAGAAAGCTCCTAAGTTAACCCCAATCGCGATAAGTATAGTGTAAACCCTTCACTATACCTATGTTCAGGATGGAAGCAAGTGAAACAATTATATATAATATATATAATACTATAACTTCAAATTTGATGAACAAAAAATATTGAACCCCAATATGAGGGCGTTACATTGTAACTAGAACATGAACATAAATATCGTATTTCTCATAAAGTATGCTTCGAACTCAGCCATAAAAACATTCAAAGCATTGTAAACAGAGCCATAATGCAAACAAATATATATATCACATAAATTCTGAGGTTGAATCTCTTAACTGTCGCTCTGTGCTTGAAAGAAAGAAAACAATAACCATGTATAATATCACGAGTTGCTACAACAAATCTAGCAGGCTTCGTTAAAAATACAAACTTCGTATAAAGAGATTGAGGCACTACAGGATGATATTGTGCCCCTCATTAATCACGATAATCATGAACAAGACAAACATATGCATGAAGTTTGAAACATACGAGGTCGAAACCTCGATTCATGAATAATAAACAGAGACATAATAAAATCAAATAGAAAATGAAATGCTCAGTATGGGGCAACGATTTAAACACAGTAATAGATATCAATGTCAGAGAAAGACATTAATATATAGTCATCAATATGGTAAACTATATAGTCATTAATATATAGTAATTAGAAAAAGGCTCACGCATAATATTAGTTATAAATGTTCCTCAGAGCGAGGTTTAGTCTGAGCGAGGCTCGAACCCTTGTCATCACATCAACTCAGTTGCAGAGAAAAAACCTCACCAACGAAAACAAAGAATGAGTCTTCGTGGAGCTTCAATGGGACGAAAACCCTCCATGCTCTCTTCGAGAAGACGGTACGAGTCTTTATTAAGACATGATTGCCAACTAAGATTCACACCAAGTGATGGAGTCAAACTGCTAGTTACTTGGCACAATTAATGGCAAGTTCAAGTTTATGATGCCACGTCGTGTCTCTATGTTCAACCTCCACAGCTAGAACGATCCACCAAGATCGTTCAACATTAATATTGTATAAACTTCCACAGTAATAGCTAGGGAAATCCCCTAGATCGTTAAACAATAACGAAGCATGACTCTTGCATAAATAAGTCATCTCATCATGGGCAAGGAGACTCGTGGCACACCTGCATAAAACATTGAGAGTGTTAACGTGAGCTAAGTAAGCTCCCTTCTTGGAGCACAAATAATGAAGATGCCATGTTTACATGTTATAATAAGAGGTCAAAAGGAAATTTTAAGACAACTTTATAAGATAATATCAATTCCTTAAATGGAGTAAGCAAATTCATGGGATGAATATTGATATTCATCCATATGTCTATGGTATAATATAGACGAATGCAAAATATACAGATTGATAAATACATTGAGTAATGGAGGTGATGATTATAAGGATATGATAACACAATTATTTTAAGTGCAAGCATATTGGCAAATTTACGAGACAACTCATAGTTGAATATGATCAATAAAATACATATATAAATAACTATGTTGTTGTGTAAGCCTATTATAACCTGACAATTAAACATGTGAAATAATGAAGCTAGAACAAGGAAGTTTATGAAAATTGACGTTTAATAATATGCAGAGATTCAATAACCAAATTCAAGTCAATCAGAAAGCTTTCGCATATTTTAAGTATGCAAAAAGGAAAATTATAACGATAAAATAATCTATGAATTTCCTTACGCACAAAACATTTATCATAGAATGATAATTCTTAGAGTGGCATGGGAAAGACTAAATACATACAAAAAACATTATGTGCATAAATAAGGGTAAATTATTTGGGGTGTTACAAAATGCATGTGCAAGTGCATCAATGTAAAACACGATGGAATTAAAAGTATATCCGCCCCCCGCCACCCCCCCCCCCCCACACACAACACGCATAAACAAACATATTCATAAAAAAAGGTAAATATAATCATTGCATAAACATAGACAACATTGAACACGTATATTTTAACAAAAGAATATCCAAACAATTGGATGAGTAAGAGCAATTTTCCACCCAACTATAGGTATCAACTGCATATTACACCCCCAAGACAGGCTATGAGGCCCCCAAAGTGAAGGAAACACCTCTCACCACTAAGCACTACATGCATCTCATTTAACCAACCTAGCCATAGAACTAACTTCCATTTCCCCACAAAACACAAGGAATGCCTACTCTTTATCTACTCAACAGTTGTTCAGAGTGCCCAACCCTTACAATGCTCTTCAATGTGTGCAGAAAGAGTCCAACCTATTGTAGCTTTTAGAGAACCTTATGTAAGATGAATTCATGGATTCTCAAGCATCATGGAGTAGAAAATAAACAGTGGGAAAAAGTTTCTATCTTTCCCAGTCTCTATGCTCACCTGCAACCATCCTCTTTCCTATAATGTCTACAATTTCCTCTTCACAATGTTAATTTCTTGTTAATTTCACAATTTGGTTATTGTTATGGAAAAAACATCATGAAGGCTACGTAATGCATCAATTCTCCATGGAAAATGAATGATAAACTCCAAAAGAGGTGAGAGAATTGGTGAAAAGACAATTGACTTTTCTTCTTTCCATAAAAGTAAGGACTCTTATAAGCATCATAAAAGTATATGCATCCCATGCTTCCATATCTACATGAGAAGATTTTCCCACCAACCTCATGCATACATTCAATGATTCGATTTAATAAGTTAAAATGAGGTAAATAGTTCATTTAAGGAACATGGAAAAGATGGATGAGTTCTAAGGTTGACAATTGGAAAAAGAGGATTTTCCCAGAGGCCTCCTTTCCTCTTACCCTCTTGTCTCATAGCCACTCTATTTCTCTTTACACATCCATCTTGGACCATTTGATTATTTTCCAACATAATATTTAAATATATTTTGAGTCATCGTGAGAATCCAACCACATGGCCCATATATAAATATTTACATTATAAATGCCTGGCCATTCACTAGTTAGGATTTGACCTGAGCTCCGCATTAGGAATCCATACTAGCATGTTTACATCTTCTTGCATAATCTGATTTAAATTCATTCCAAGGGTTAAAATTGGGGGTCTTACAATGGTGAGCAATTCAAGAATAGAAATAGAGAAGTTTAATGGCCAAAGCTTTAAATTATGGAAGTTGAATATGGAATATCTTCTTGTAGATATAGAAGTGTGAGTTGTTGTGGATCCGAGTACAAAACATATCAGTATGTTGAAAGAAGATTGGGAAAATATAGAAATAAATATGAGAAGTGTTATTCGACTCTACCTTTCAGATTTAATGTTGTCGAATGTCTCTAGAGAACGCAGTGCAAAGAAGTCGCGGGAAAAGTTACAGAAGTTGTATCAATCAAAATCCATAGTAAAAAGTTATTTATTTGAAAGACGTTGTATCATGTTAGGATGGAGGATGGTGACTCTATGGCGGAGCATCTAAATGTATTTAATATATGGTAAGTCAACTTGTCTCTATTGATCCTAAGACGGAGGAAGAAAATAAATGTATTACCTTGTTATGTTCTTTATCAGACTCTTGGGATAATTTGGTTGTACTAATTGGTAGTACCACTCAATCCACATTAAAGTTTGAGGATGTAGCTGCATCCTTGTTATTAGAGGAAATGAAGAGAAAATACATGGAGGGTGTGACCAATGATGTTTTATGTAACACCTCTTAAACTAATTAAAGATTAGTATTATTAAACCTAGATTAGATAATAAGGAGATATTAGTATTATAGATAATATTAATTTCAAAACTAAGAAATGAAAACTAATAGAGGGTAATTAACAAATACAAATTAGTTAAGTTTAATAAGCATGATTAGAAAAAGATAATGTGCATGGAGGCCATGTGGCTTTCATGCAAATTTATCTCAAATTAAATCAATTATTGAATTTCCTGCATAAATGGGGGAATTAGGGGTTGAGTAAGTGGTTCGTGTTGTTTTTTATCGGGGGGTTTATGTTTATGTTGTGGTTTTGGTCGGGGCGGAGTGGTTGGTCTAATTGGGAAAATTATACTATTGATGTAAGGTTTGTTCTGTAATGAAATTTTTGTGTAATTCTTGGTTTTATTGTTGGAGTGGTGGTGTATGGAGGTAGAGGGATGAGAAGTGGAGTGGTTTAGAGCAGATGGCATAGCATTATCTGTTGGGGGCTCAGGGGCCTCACCTATAAGTTGAGAACTAGTTGGGAGGAGAGTGGTCCCCCCCGCATGTGGTTTATGTGTTGTTGTTGGATGACCTACCTCTGTCGTACAATCAGTAAGTCCATAGTTGTTAGCCATGTTGTATCCTTCCTTTTCTCGCTGGTTCTTGATTTAGTTTCTCGGTTTACATGTAAATTGGTGATGGTTATAGATATGATTGTATTTCCAATGATTAACTAGTAAATTTTGATTGTCAATATTATTTACATTTAGCGTTTTATTATTAAAAAAATAGCAATAAATAAATAAAATTCCTTATTCTAATGTATAAATATCATAAATAAATTTTATCTCTTTGTTTATTGAGGTTGGTCCTCAAATGTGGTATCAGAGTCGAGGCTCAAATACTTGGCCTGTAGAGCCACATCCATGATCAAAATCTGAGAAAAAAAATTAGTTAAGGAATCTTAGTTTGGCTCGGTTTATCCATAGTTTGTTATTCAATTGTTAGATCTTGAAGATATGCATGTAATGTGTTTTGCTCCTACCCCAATAAATAGATGAAGCCTACCATCCCTTTAACTAGTCAAGAAAATACCATTGTAGACAAGTTGGCTACCGAGTTTTAGACAGGGCGCAATCCCAGTTCACTTAGTTGATAACAACCTCCTGTGTGTTGATGTTCTCCATGGTTCTAGCATCGGGCAACCATTCTGCAGATCATTTTCCCATATGGGTCATGATCCAAGTAGAGAATGGCCTCGTCGTAGCCCTAATTAGTCATGTGTATTGACTATGTGTCTTGAGGCTCGGATGCTTAGCCTTTGTCTAAGTCATGTGGATTGGCTAGAGTGAAGGAGGCTAGAGGTCACATTGCATTCTTTGCGAAAGAGTACTCGCGATGAGTGATCTATTCTTATATATTGATATGACTTGTCTATGTTACAAGGGGATCTTTTCTCTTTCTATATTAGACATAATCTAATCTAATGTTGAATTTGATATAGGCTCTAAGAAGTGTCTGAGACTTCTTAGAGAATGGTCAAATCAACATTAAAGCTATATGGAAGAATTTGATATGCATGTGATGAGACATCAACAAGAAGAACTTTTCTATGATGGAGAAATAACCAAGAAGTCAAGACAAATCATTGAAGAAGTCCGAGAGAAAGTGGAAGGCAAGAAAGAGCTCAACTACCCCAGTAAAAGGGTTAATTGACCCTAGAAGAGAAAAGTATGAGTCGGCCTCAAGAATGAAAATCAAGTCACTTGAAGAATATAAATAGAAGTGTTCTCACACTTCATTTGACACATTCAACGAGCATAGATCCATCTTAAACCCAGATCTATCAAGCACCGAGAAGGATCCAATTTCTTGAGATGTAACTTTTTTTTTAATTTAAACTCAAGAAATTTGATCTCTCTTGGTTGATAGATCTGGCTTTAGGTTTTAAGTTTTAAGTTTTAAGTTCATCTCTACTCAACTGGTGCGCACTTCTCAAGGAGGACAAGTGAAGATCACTAGAAGTAATTTTTAGGGTTATCTTATTATCTTATTATTAGCTAGGATTTCTTGTGGAAAAAGGGCACACTTGTGTGCTAGGGCTTCATCTTCATGCTTAGTATTGTTCTTGTCTTGGATTAATTTCTTGTTGAGTTAGGCAATTGTCTTCTAGTATCATCCCCTTCCAATGGCTACTTACTTAAGTTGTAGTAGAAGAAGAAGATGGTGTTGGGCGATGGGAGAGACTTACAAACGAAAACTGTAAAAGCATGATGTGATGCCTCGAATGTAAGAGAATGGACAAATCTGCAAGAAAGCCCTGCGATAAATTCTTTTATATGATATTTATATGTTGTGCTGGGTGGTGCGTCATATCTTTCTCTGCCCAAATCCCGGGCACCGAAACCCCAAGCTCCGAAGCCCTTCCTGAAGTCCCTTAAAATGGATAGAACAACAGTGATCCATGCAGTGGGAGGTATATTTATGTCCACGAAATTTAATGAAGACATGCTCAGTGAATGCCAACAGTTGAGCCTGTGGGAGAACATGTGTAAGTTCACGTTAAAAGTTGGGCTCGGCCCTCCATTGGAGAATACTAAGGGTGCTTTCTGGAATACCGGCTGATATGCCACAAACCAGTTCGTGGTGGATGTGATTTTTCTTAACAAGATGAAGCAGTATGAGTGCTTGACAAATGATCCGTCAATGGCTGCGGCTGTGTATGTTCCTTTCTATGCGAGGCTCGATATCTCGAGACATCTCTGGGGTTATAGTATATCTGTTAGGGATGTTGCTTCGCTGCAACTCATGGATTGGTTGGTAAGCAGGCCAGAATGGGGAATCAATAAAGGGCCTGATCATTTTCTTGTTGAGGGGAATAAACAGGGATTTTAGGAGGCTGAGTGATTATGAGAGTGATTGGGGTAGCAAGCTTCGGTTTGGAACCGCTATGAGTGAAAATTTGTAAGATTCTGATGTGGACCTCTCAATCCATTGAAAGTAAAGGAAAAAAGGAAGTCCATTGGTTGTAGCTTGGGTGGTTGGGAGAAAAGATTGTTGCCCTCCCCACCTAGGTTCAATTCTTATAAGTGACATGAAAAACAAAAAGGAAAAAAGGAAGGAGATTGCAAAAGTTGACTTAGGATGAGTTGTTTTGAAAAACATATTTAAGAGTTGGAATAGTATAATGTTGCATATTTTTAAGGTGGCCTCTATAAAGAAAAAGAAGGAGATTGCAAAAGTTAGAGTTAGGATGAGTTGCTTTGTAAATATATTGAAGAGTCGGGACGGAAGCCAGAAAGACACAATGATTTAAATGCATGTCAACCAATTTTGCAAACATATATGACTCTCAAATACAAGGTATATCCATGGATTGGGTTTGGTTTAAATCATTGGCATGAAAGTAGTCACACCTACCAACACTTGAATAGGAAGAAAATTTTGGTGAATCAAATGGTCTGATGTAAATACAGTGTTTGTAAGTCTGTTGGGTTATGGTCTAGTGTTTGAGATGGGGAATCGCCATGCAAACAACCCACGTTCAAACCCTAGTGGGTTTAGAGCCCTAAAACAATTTGTGTTAGTTGTCTTTAACAGTTTGCCATATCCAAGTTGGCATGCAAGACAATGTGAAGTTGTGATCCATAGATCCCCATGGATTAAAAAAATGGTTTTATTTTCAAAAAAGGGGGTAAATATAGTAATGGTGGTGAACCTTTTGAGTTTATAAAATGAGAAATGTATTTTATAAGAAGCATGTAATGTGGTGTTCAAGAAAATAATTACTTAGCTATTAATCTATGTAAGTGACTGACAAAATATTAAGATTAGGCATTGAGCAAAATTATTAGAAAAATAACCATTTTTCCATAAGTAACCTGGAATGTTTTAATTTTGAGTAAAGACCAATTCAATCCAGTTAGGCATAGTATGCGATTCAAAAAAAAATATTAATGGTGCATAATCATATAGGGATTTGAAATTATTCTAGCCTTCTCTTTCAATTCATCAACAACCATATCTGAACTTCTTAGCAACATTGCTTTGAGGAATGCAGCTGCCAATATATGAATTGATTAGTTCTGCAGTAGGTTACTTGATACACTTTTCTTATAGACTATCACTAAGGACCATGCATGTTCAATATCATTAGTTTTCCTATAGAAAATACCTACCTTATAACATGTTGTTCTCTAATTATCTGGTTGAAAATTGCTAGTATATTTTTCAACTATGACACAATTTAGTACTCCTTATTTATGGAAGCTCAGAAGCACTTTTTGATACCCACTAAGCTGAGATAAATTGTTCATACAGACATTCTCATGAAACTCCCTTTCTTGCTAATTTATGCTATATTGCTTGATTGACCGTATGCAATTAAATGATTATTGACTTCCTTTAGTCGTACTTATGTTTTCCTGTGCAGACTTGGGATTGGAGTGACTTTCCCTTCCAACTAATTTCAATTTCCATTTCTTGTTGATTTTCATATGCTCATTTTTCTGGAGTTGAGGTCAACTCATTAACATTCTATACATCTTTCCAAAATTTTATCCCTAAAAGATATTTTATAGTCTTTTGAGAATTTTTTTTATATCTGCCAAGCTTTTTCAATGTTCTCGTTTTCATGAAGTTTATGTCATATTGTGAACATCTGATATCTTTCCCAAAAAAAAAAAATCTTTGATGGATATTCTGCAGTCTGTTTTCTAAAGTGTATGACTGCTAGCTAAACTTCGTCAAACGACTATCCAAACTTCATCAAACTTGACAAGTTCTACTTCAACCCATCTGGTTAAGTAATATGTCACAATGATTATATATCTTTCTCCTGACCTTTTTTCCGGTGAGTTGACCAGTCCAATGAAATCTACTGACCATTTATCAAAATCCTGCAATGTGACTTGTGGCATCAAAGGCATCTCATCCCTTCTTGATGGCTTCCCTACCCGCTGACATACGTCATAGGTCTGACATAAATCCTTTGCATCCTTATGAAGGGTGGGCCACCAATGTCCTATGTGCAAAATCTTCTGAGTTGTCGCCTTTCTTGCATAGTGGCCTCCCACAACTTCTTCATGTGCTTCTGATAGGATTATAGGCCTTTCATGCTCTAATACACATTATCACGGAAATACACATTGTCACAAAATACCATTTGCACCCAACTTGTACAAATTCCCCGCTATCAGCTCGTAAGTTGTTGCCTTGACTACTAACTGTTTCTTTTGTGCGACTGTAAAGTTGGGTGGGGCTACTCCCGTGCTTAAGAACTGCATAATATCTGTGAAGTAATCATCAACCGTTTATACTACAAACAAGTTCCATCTAGTATGTTTTCATGCAAATTTCCTACATCTTCCCCCATGATTATGAGCAACAAATGGTCAAGTCCTAAGTTTAATTTCCCTAGTTTCACAACTACTTCAAAATATATTCCCCCCCAACACTGGATCGTTGACTAAATATGGAAGTGTGGAATGATCTATGTACATCTTAAAATGTGATCCTAGTAGATAATGTTCAAACTTTTGCAACACATATACCATTGCCAGTCCTTCACACTTTGTTGGTGTAATTCTACTCAGTAATTGACATCTTTCTGCTAGAAAAAGCAATACGATTATCCAAGTCTCCTTCCCCTATTTGATCCAACACTGCGCCCAACGCTATGGATGATGCATCTATGTGGACATGGAATTTCTTCTTCCAATCTGGAAACACTAAAATTGGTGCAGTCACCATTTTTTTGCTTTAAAGTATCCAAAATTTGCTGACAATATTTGTTCCATTGAAACTTGACCTCCTTTTTCAACACTTTTTCTAGTTGGGTTTTAATTTATGCGTATTCCTTAATAAAATTCATGTAGTATACTGTATGACCCAACGTTGCTTCCAGTTGTCGCACTGAAGTTGGTGGTGGAAGATCAACAATAGCAGCATGTTGATGCCTTGAAAATCGTAGCATCAATCAGCAAGGGATTCTCCCCAGTACAAGCGATCCCAATTAGATCACCCACCGTTTGCTGTAGGGAATCTGTCCGGTTAACGGTCCGGCTACTGTGTGAGTTTTAAAGATTTGTTTATTTTACCGATTGCGGCCCGATCCGCCGTTTATATATTTTATATTTAAGATGACGTGCATGTGCCCTAAATTAAATGCATGTGTTAAACAAATCTATTCTAAGCTATTTAAATCTAAATTAACCTATCCTTGCAAGGAGCAACACTTTAAATTATGAGCAATAAACTGAAAGTAACCTTTAAAGGTTGAAACAGATAGCCATTTAATCCCATAAAAGCATTTTCAACAGAATATAAATGATATCAAAGATAGCTATGATTATATTAAAACATTCCATCACTCATAATGTACAGAAATTTTGCCAAGAAGTAAAATCATTCACAGCATAGAATTAATTCACATAAGCTAGGAAATATTTCACTGAATGTATATAGAAACTGTCGAAATAGTTCGGCAATTATTTATCACAACTCAAAGCAAAACAATGCACCAGCTTCCACAGGTCCAAATCGTTTCTCTATTCATGTGGCTGAAGTAGTTCACATACACAAGAAGAAATTCTTTCACCTGCCAAAAGTCCCTCTATTCTCTTCTACTCAGCTATATATAGCTTTACAAAATACTCCTAGAGCTGCCACCTATACCCTAATCGTCCATATTCCTCTAATTTGTCTTGTAGTGTCCATGTCACAAAAAGAATAAAAGCCCAGAAATATTACAAATATGAATGTGACAGAGGTCCAAATGTCATTTTACTAATTAACACATACGAAGGCTGAAGGAAGACACGTTGGTTGCAAAACAAAAAATAAGACAATAGGTGGATTATTTATGAGTTGACGCCTTTGCTGACTTGGGCATTTCTTCTAAGGCTGGTACTCTTGTTGGGGCTTGAGCCACTGGTGCTGCTAGGAATTCCACTGAAACTGATGCCTTTGCTCCTCCTGCTATCATTTGATGTGTTCTTGCGGTTAGTACCCTGTCTCCTTCTGCTATATGCTTTACCCAGAGACTGGTTTCTTTTATAATATTTTTTGCATCAAGTGGAAGCATGGTTTTCAGAGAAACTTTATGCTTGGCCAGCTCTTCTTCAAGATTAACGACTTCTACTGTTGTAACTTGGAGACTCTCATTTAGGAGATGTGCACGAATTGTAGCCTGGCCAATCCAATTGTGAAGGTCTTCTGAGGTCAAAGCATCTACCTTCCTTACATAGTCCATTTCAGCATTCAACCCATCCCTTAGATCAGAAAAACGTTGGGCTCTGTCTGGAAACTCCTCTATAGTTTGGGGCATTTTCACCTGGCAATTTTCTTGGGTGGCTTGTATTTTCAAATACAAATTCCCACACTGTTCGAGCGTAACCATGGCCACTTCATTCAACTTCACTCTGTAATTCTGGCAGAACCCCAAGAGGCGGATATCTGCTTTGAAACCGACAATGGACTTAAGAGGGAGTCTTTCTGGGAATCCTGACCTTCCTTCTCTCCATTCCATTTGCCTCCTAATGTCCTCACTAATACGTACATATTTTCTCCTACGCCTAGTGGCCTCAGCATTTATTTCTTTGATTCTGGCCACCACTTCCTTTAGCTTGCTAATTTCCTCCGTTATGAGCTCTTGAATCTCATGTATCCTTTTCATAATTTCACAAGCCTGCTCATGAAAGGGTCCCAGGTCGCCAACCTTGCTGGTTACGAATTGTAATTGGTGTTCTAGCAATTCTTCCTTTTCTTCCAGCTTCTCAACGTTCTCCTTTAGGTCATCGATCTGTTGAGCAGTATCAAACTTCTCGGACTCCAACTGTAGGTTGCGGCTTTCTAGAGCTCTCTTCTCTGTCTCCAGAGTTCTAATTTGTATCACCAAAGCTCTCTTTTCAGCTTCTAGATGCTGAAATCTCCTATTAAGTTCTCCCTTCTCTAGCACAAGGGTGTCACATTTCTCAACCATCAAATTTGAATAATTCTGCTCTTTGACCAGAGTTTCTTGTAGATGGTGGGCTCTCTCCTTCTCCGATTCTAAATTGTTTGCTAATATGTCAACATTGTCGGCAGTTGCTAGAACAGAGGCCACAAAAATAGATGCCATGAGTTTGTGCGCGTGTTGGGTACCTTGCATGACTGTGGTTTCATGCCTGGTGATAATTTCTGGTTGAAAAGGCCTCTTCATTTTGGTCACCGTTTCTTTGACAATGGATTTCCTTTTCTTGTTATAAGTAAACGTATCCCATTGGGACACCGTACTACTCTTGGATGGTGTAAAAGGGACAAGTGGGGGGTCTCTTATGGGGGGATTCATATCCAAGTTTTGTATATTTGGGCTTTTAGTGTCAGCATCTTCTTTGGATTTCTTTTCTTAGTTCTTCTTTTCTTTGTGCTTCTTCCTCCTGTTCCCTTCTCAGTTTGTCATCTTCTTCTTGTTTGGCAATTCCTTCCAATCTACTTCTTTCCTCCTCCTGAACTCTCCGAGCTTCATCTTTAGCTACTTGAATCCTTTGAGTTTCTTCTTTCCAAAGTTCATCTTCTTTCGCCTTGTTTGCTCTCTTAGCAGCTTCTCTTTGGATTTTCTTAGCCGCTTCCTTGAGCCCTTGCTCTTCTTTAGAGAGAGTTTGAGCAACTTTTGTTGTTTCCTTTTCCTGCTGTTGTTTTACTTCCTTCACAGTGCCAGAGCTAGAACTGGCCCCAACTTTACTTGGTCAGAAAATATATAGTTCGGTCATGTTACTGACCCCTCAATATGCTTCTTCTTCCTCATCATAATAGTGGGCATATTCAAAGTTAGCATGGAGTTCTTTGCAATGTTGTGCAGCTTTGCCTTGTCGATCGTTCCTCCAAAAAATCCTTTCCCCGAAGTGAAAGTCTTTCAGTTCTGCAATGAACTCCTCTACAGTTGCAATTCTTGAGAACTTGTAGGCCCCAATATAGAAAGGTAAAGGCGGGAAAGTTGCCTTCTTTGCTTTGTACAAGGTGCTACCAATCCCATCAATGAAAACTTGCCTCACTGCCTCCTTATGGACTACATAGTCCGTGGCATATTTGGGTAGGATATATGGGGGTTTAGAGCCTCCATACATTTTTATGAAGGTACCTTGTGGTGAAAAATAGAAATCACCGTAATTCTCCAGGACTTCCATGGCGTTCTCGGACAAGCAGTTAGGTTCTTCATTGAACATTAACTCATATAGAGGCATGATAAACTCCTCACAAATCAGTTGGTAGTGTCGTTTGTAATTCTGGGCCCAAAAGAGTTTGTAAGCAGTGAATACCGGGGTGTCGGCCTCTCTCCATTTACATCCAAGCTTTGGAAAAGGGTGTTTTGCCACAATACAACCTATCAAGTAGGATGGCATGTGGAATTTTGCCTTCTTTGCCCCTATTCCTTCTTGAGCGACAATTATGGCTGATGATAGGCTGTCTGAGAGGATGGCTACCCAGATAAAAATTGTCCCCTTGAACGCTACATAGTGGATAATGGGAACCCATCGGAGCATAAAAATAGTACCATCGGGACTTCCAAAAATTCTACTAAGCATGAGGGCGATCATTCTAAAAGAAGGCCTCAGATTCTGAACCTCGTACTCCTCACTATCCTTTCTTCTGATCTGTTTACCCGAGATCAGCAACTTTCTGGCCATCTCTAGATTATCCATTTGGATTTGTCCTAGCCATTCATCATCAAGCCGCTGATTAGTCCGGGGCAATTTGTAAACTACCGCGATATAAGATGGATGGAAGGATGCAAAAGCTTCCCCCTTATTGTTCGAAAGAACCCTTGTCTGCACATTCGCATGCTGCATCATCCATCCAATTACTTCTGAGCATGGAAAAAGTTCCGGGCGTGTGGCTGATTTGTATATGCAGGAGGTCCTGATGTTTGGGTATAAGTACTCTTCCTTGAGAAGCGCTTCAGGAACGTCTTGGTCTCTTATCATATGATATATGTCTCCCCATTTGACTTCAGGAGGTACGCCTATAATGCACTTAGTATCTTCGAATAAAGTTTCCATACGTGTATCAGCCGGTCTTGACTCAGTCGCCTTCGATTTTCTTTTGCCACCCTTAGGCATTTTGACTTAGCACCTGTTGATAATCAGACATATGTAGATATAAGAAGACATGACGCATGGTCAGTAAGCTAAACTAGCATCCTACATTCTTATGAAAGGATCAAACGTCAACTGAAACCTTCTAACTCTGCTTGTTTCACCATTGATTTGCAAATTTCAAATTGTTATGGCCTTTCCATTTTCAAATTAAACATTTATTTCATGTCACTGAATAATCCTACGCATATTTCAATTTGATTAAATCCGTAGGTCGATATTGTAACTATGAAATATAAGAGCAATGCACACAAAGTAACTCTAAGTACTATGTTCTATGGCATGAGAAATGACATGCTAATAACACGTTCCATAGTACAGAATGACGTAAAACTCCATAGTCGCGTAGAAATGCCTATATCTTTTGCGTAAGGGTGGACAGGGTTGGTCTCAAATTTACCGCGCTGGTGGCTTCCACGACGGGAAGAGCTATGCCGCAGGTTTTCTTAACATTTACGTAGTGGGGGCTTGAGGTTCTAGAGGCTTTTATATTCACAAAAAGGGCTTCAGGGTGCCTAGTTGGGTGTGAGCATGGGTCAGCTATGGTCGTGGTTAGTCTGAAAATTATGCCATGGCTAGGATAAAACGAACAGAACGATGAATTAATCTTTTTTCTCAATGAGAAAGAACCACTGCAATTGAGCTTATGAGGTATGAAAGGGTACTAACCTATGAGGAGATGAACGTTATGTGGATGATGACATTTGCTGCGAAACTGACGAGCCTAGAGTAGGTGCTTCGTAACTTCAAATGAAAATAGGAAAGAGCTCTCCAACCAATTGAAACAATGAAAAAAATCAACGGAGTTCACGTCCTATATAAAGGATTTTGATGCGTGCGAGCCATTAATAGGGTAGATGCGAAAATAAAACGGGGTTAATGAGGTGTATGGACGGGTCAAATCGGCACATTCGGCGTTAGGTGCAGCCGCCAAAACTGGAAGGACTTGCTCAACTTTTCCGACCATTGCAGAAAGAACCAATGAGTTTTCCCGCTGTTGCGGGAGAATTACCAGAGTTCATCCGCGGAAGAACAACGTGAAGTTGCGAATCGGAAAACTTAATCGAGTCTCTCCGCCATTGCGGGAAAGTTATGTGAGTGCTTCCATTTTTGCAGGCTAGTTTTAAACTCTTAAGCGAAGTGGCCATCGAAGAAGTGTCATTTTATCCGCAGTTGCGGAAGCGTTACCTGAGTCCTTCTGCCGTTTTGAGAAAAAATGGGTAAGCTCTTCCGCTAAAGTTTGACAAAATTTTCTCTTTTCATTACTGCGGGAGATTTAGGTGGGTTTCTCCGTCATTGCAGAAAAGACTCCTGAGTTTGTTCAACTGATACTTAGCTTAGTTCTTTTCCGCCACTTTGGCAAGATTGGCCTAGATCTTCCGTCGTTGCGGAAAAGTTATGCTAAAAGTGCCGCTGCAGCTTGACTCGATCTTTTCTTCTGCCATTTCGAAAAGGTTGGTCCAAAACCTCCGTCGTTTCGGAAATTTTACTTTAAAAACTTTGCCATTGCAGCTCAAAAACTTAATTTTTTTACTTGGTGAAAAACAGAAAAAAATAAAATCAAAGGGAGCAAGCTAAGGACCTATCTCTAAAGAAAACTAAGTAAGAAAAGACTTTGATGGCCTTAAATTTCTAGGTAAAATTTCTCTTTAAAAAGCAAAGGAGGGGCCCCAATATTCAAAGAATGTTTTTCGGGGGGGGTGTTGCTACAACAACACAACAATTTTCACAGAATCAACCAAAAGTCCTTGTTTACATACTACATGACCCAACAGAATACCAAAAGGTGCACAAAAAATTCACTTATTCAAGTTCAAATAAATATGGAACTATCTACATCTATCCAACATTAAACGCAGAGCTTCAATATGGACTTTCAACAAAGTAAACACTGTCCAATCATCTAGATACACTTCTAGAAATTTATGAATAAACTCCTTAAAAGTTGCGACAACCACTCGAGAAAATACGGATGGCACATTCTTCATTCCAAAAGGCATGATGGTATACTGATAGCATACTCATTCTATTGCAAATGTTGTCTTATGCTTATCTTCTTGTGCAATCTTTATCTGATAATACTCTGAGAATCCATCAATAAATGAGTAAGCTTCATGTCCTACATTCTCCAAAACTTCATCTATGAATGGAGTAGGAAACAGTTCATGTAAACAAGCATCATTCAAATTGCACAAATCTACACAAATTCTTATTCCACTTGTTTTCTTGCCTTGAACCACCATCAAACTGATCCATTCTAACTCTTCGATGGGTTCAATAATCCTAGCTTCGATCATCCTATCTATCTCTGCTTTTACTTAATGCTTATGGTCTATGCTTTATTGGCTTGGCATCCGGCTTCAAAGGGATCTTCATTTCTCCTAGTTCCCCCGCAATCCCTTTCATTTATGAAAATGTAGTTGGGAATAGGTCATGTTATTCGCACAATAAATCACCAATCTTCTTGACAGTTTCGTCATTCCAGTAGTGTCCAATATTCACAAACTTGGGGTAATCCTTCATACCAATATTATTCACCTTACGTTTTTTCTACGGCTTTGCATAGTCAAAATATACAAGCTTAGGTCCTTCTACTGTGAGCTCTCCTATAGTTTTTGGTACTTTCAAATTCCTCAGGTTTTCATCCTCTTGGTCTTCTCTAGCCACATTGTAGCATTCCAAAAACTCACAAACCTTCGCAGGAGGTCTGTGCGCACTGCATAGGGGTACTAGTCCCATCAATATTTATGATGTAAATAATTTGTTTTTTGATAACTTGCAATACTACATCCATTGTTGGGGCCTCATCTTCAAAACTAAAATTTACCTTGTATTTGCGATTCAAATATTCCCAGTTTGATGTTCCTCTACACACTTCCAATTCTAAGTACCATTTCTTTGGGATCGTTTCCAGAGTGTGTACGAACAAGTGCGTCAATTATTTTTTAGGTATTGAACTCCATGTCATAGTGCACTATGTAATATGATATGACAGACAACTTATCCCGATATACTTATGCAAAATATTTTCAAATCCGAACCTGACTTGTGACATCCTTCTGCATTTCTACCAATCATCGATTTTATTCTTATGCATAGCCCACCATCTTGCAGGAATCACCTTCAATGCAATATCTAATGCTAGCATGCCTTGTTGCTCGGGTATCTGCAATTCAAATTATTTCACAAACGATTTTATATCAGCTAATCTGTCATACTTCGTGGGATCGCATACCTCAGTCCCAATCTAGCGCAATGCACAGGTAATATGGGCACACCTTCTTGAAGATATCTCATGTAACCTATGCTGCCAATATTCGAAGGCTTGTTTTTATTCGAGCCGTGGGAATTGATACTTCTCCAACTAAGTACACTATCTGTAGTATAATTAACATAGTCTTCCATCTATGTAGTCACATTATACAGGTTATCAAGTTCTTCCTTCCTTATTGGTTCCACATGTCTCCTTCCTTTTGTGGTATCTAATGGCACAATAACTCTCAAGTATTCTACTTCAAAGATCATTGTCTCTTTTTTAGATCAATAATATCCTGGTTGTTGAAGGCTTAATCAAGTCCAAGTAACACCATATAAGGTTTACTATCATCCACTATCTCAATTACTTCAAAATCAGCTACATTGCGCACTCCATCGATATGAACATTCACCACTGTTAGTATCCCAATAAAACAATCTTGTGCTAATTTGCTAGCCTCAACTGAATGGGGGACCATATCAACTTTGGTTTTGCCATCATTTCCCATGTTTTCTTTGGAAGGACATTCACATCATATCCCAAGTACAAGATGATATAATCCATATCATAATCTCCTATCTACGCACAGAGTCGGAATTCCCTATGTGTCCTTCGCTTGCGTTGTACCTAGTTAACTGCTCACTATATGATAAGTACTTCTCTGTCTTGTGCACACTAGTCAATTATCCAACGCAACATGTTTAAGGTAGTTTCATCCTTTATTAGTTCTAAACAACTATTTTAGTAAGAAACTTTTCAATGTACTTGACTTCTTAACTGGCCTTTCTAGAATTGAATAGTCATAGAATGGAAGCATATCATACACAGGTGCCCTATCATACAAAGGTCATGATGTTGATATTGCTCCACATCTTGTTTCTAGAATCTCCTTCCTTACTTTATTGTAGGTGTCCTTCTCCCTACGAGGGTCAAATGCCAAAGGTGGTTCTGCTACTTTCCTAACCCATTGTCCAGTTTGAATTCTTTAATATGTCGCATCGACTCATGTTCTAGCTCCTCCGCGCATAAATGCCTCTATCTTTGGTTTATCGTTGCGCTCCTCTATTGCAATCATATGTACATTATGTTGGTTCCTTTTCTCCCGCCACTTCACAATCAACTATGTGTAGTCTTCTATCGCATGATCCAGTTGTCTACAATATGTGCATTTCGTATAAGGATTTAGACAATCCCACGTAAAATGTCGAGGTTGGTTACAATTATAGAAGATGATTGGTCCTCTTCCTTTGTCAAATCCTCCTGCTTCACAACCTCTAAACCCTACTCTTCCTCCTTGATTGTAATCCCTTGAAGCATTATTTTGCAGTACTCCTCCTTCTAGTCCCACTTCCCCTTGAACTCTATATGCATCTGAAGTGTGTTCTCTCATTAATTCAAGTGCACAACAATCCTTTTCGTCATGTCCCATAGACTTACAAAAATTACAGAATATGTTTTTGGCACTACTTTGATACTTATACATCAAGGCACATGCGGTTGGGTGATGACCCACCATCCTGCAAATCTCCATATCTCTCCTCCTCCTCTTGTAGCCAAGGGATTCCGAGCTCCGGTGGTGAGATAATCTCTAAAGGTTGGACATTCATTCTTATGATGACCTTCCATCCTCCATGTCACACACCATACTTCTTCATGCTTTTTCTTCCCTTTGGAGATCTCCTGCAACTGAATTGTCAATGCTACTAGTTGCGACTAAACCTGAGCCATCCCTACACCATTCTCTCCTATGGGGGATGCTTCCAACTTCATTGTGATTTTTAGTGTGTCTAACTGCAAGGTAATCTTCTACTGCGTCAATGGACAACATATATGTGGTAATAATCTTGCAATGAAGTATTCCTTATGGTGTTCATTTGGAATCTGGAAAGTGAGCCAATCCATTAATACTTTGAATCTCTGATCAAAATCCCATATTGATTCATTATGCAACTGCATAATCTCTTTTAATTCCGTAATACACTGAGACTCAGATTTTGGTTTCTTGAAGTCTTTCAACAAGGCTTGCCTGATGTCTGCTAATGCTATGGGTTGTCCCACAAGCACAACAGACTAGTATTTCATAAACCAAAGTAATGTGTGGTCTCTGAATGTCATTACCAACTGCACAATTTCCGTATCATCATCTTGGACCTGCTTCACGGTCCATATTGCTTCACAAAAAAATAAGTGTTGTTCTGGATCTTGTCCCTGCTCCATGGAATACATGCATTCTCAAAGTGGGGTTCTCCATTATGTACTACACAATATTCATTCCTAGTGTTGTTCACTGAGTCTAGGTTTTCATGCTACTTCTACTACTCTAACTACCTTTACTACTATCATTACTTCTTGTACTAACTACAAGTTCTCTCGACAAAGTTGTAGTTCTTACCTCAGATCTTGGAGATGCGCACATGGTCATGGGTTCAACACAAGGAATAGCCCGAGTGTTTCTATGGGGATGCATTGGATCTTCTCCTGCTGGATTTTTCCAAGGTTCCTCTTCTTTACTTTCTATGTGTGGAAGTCTTTCTATATGGAATGTTGCGTCGGTGTCTCTCTCTTCAAACTCACTGTGTTCCCCTTGTCTATTAGCCACATTCCTCTTCCTAGTGTACCAATTTTTTTTCCCACTATGCAATGCTCCAATCTCTTCTTCTGTTGCACCTTCTTCCTTTATCAAAAACCTCAACCCATCCACTCCTTGTTTATTCCTTCATGCATTCCTCCCATACTCTCAAATCATGCCCTAGTCAGCTCCCAGTCCCCCTATGTATGCGAAGGTACCTAGTGATCTGACTCCAACCCCATAACCCCCTTATCACACAACAACATTTTGATCCAAGTAGAGAGCGCTTTCAAATATATTTTGTGCTAACCTTTGAATAATTTCCTTTCAACAATATTGTATGACTAGATACAACTTATAGTAAACTCAGTAACATAACGCTCCAATACACTATCTAGACACAAATCAACTACACCCAAGATATGATTACTTACAGTATTAACTTGTTGAATCAAGTCAGGGGTCCAATTCCTCAAAACCACACGGCGGAATAACCCGTTTGTCTCAGCTATCCATTTTAACCACTCAGCCAAAGTTATCAGGAATTCACCAAATAAAATCGCATGTAAATGTGAAAACACGTACTTCTCCAACCACTTCTATGGACTGATCCTTGGTTTAGAATTATGATATCTAGCGGATTTGTACTCCTTCATTTCTATCCATTGGTCAATCTCTTTCTTAGTCGGACTCCATGTCCTCTTCAGTCATAGATCTAGGTCCCATCAACAGAACCATTTGTTGGTGCGCACTAGTTAGACCCAAGTTTCAATGTTAGCTTACCAACAAAACCCTTAGATATCGGCCCTTTTGGCATCACCTACAAGCAGATGCAGTCTCAATCGAGGCTTATATGGGGACTGCGGGAACCAAGTTTCTACAGTGCTGGAGGGATAAGAAGCATCCATTCCAACTATTCTTAATTATTATAACTATGGCGCAATAATGGACAATACATTCAAGCGACCAGATACCGCATTCATAACATAATCATTATACTTTAGTGCAGATAATCCATGACAACAGATACATAAAACATAGCATATCATAAGTGCACAGTAAATAGAACATGCATCATATCACAACACATAGCCATTTCATCCATAACAAATTCACTTCTTTATTATCATCCAATAATCTCTTAAAAAATAGGTGCATTGCACACATACATTAGATCTTTGTCTTAGACATGTCCCAATCCCTTACTTATGCATATGCGCATACTCTACGACATCAAAAACATGCATGCCTCCCTCTATCCTGAAACCCCTTACATATTTATACAATTACAATGAGGTTTATCCCATACAAAGTGGACAAAAAGTGCCTAATGGTTTCTAACTGTCTTCCATATTTGCACGTGCTTGTCCCTTAGATGACTTGTCGCATGGTCCACTTCCTGCGCAAAGTTCACAAAACTGGTCCAAAACTCCTGCTTTAATAGACACATGCAAGATGGTACAATGAGTAGTGGTTTTGATGAGGGGAGTTCGAATTGAAACCCTGTACAAGTTGTTGGGAAACACTTGTAATGATATATGTAAGAATTATGTTGTTCCTAAGGACAACAATGAAGAAGACAAGACACCTACTATCCCTGGAGAGGAGACAATGCTATAGCATCAAATACTATGACATAACGGAGAGAAGGACCTTCAAGCATTACATGGTAAAGGTATAGTTGAAGGTATGTCTAATTTTTCATTAGATTTTGATTTATGTGAACATTGTATATATGGTAAACATAATATGGTGAGATTCCTATTTGGTGCTACAAGATCAAAATTAAGGAATCTTGGAGTTAATACACAACGATGTGTTTGAACTTGTCCCTATTCCATCACTAGCTAAATTTGTGTATTATGTTTCATTCATTGATAATTTCTTAAGAAACACATGGGTATATTTCCTTCGTAATAAATATGAGTTTTTTCATAAGTTTAAGAATTTAAGGATCTTGTAGAAAACTATCGGTTGTTGAGCTTGATCTTCCTAATTCATAGATCTTGTTATTTAGTCGTGTTTGTATCCCAGTTTTATATGTTGTGAAAGTGGATTGTGCACTCATCTTGATGGGGGGGGGTGTGCTGGGGGACTTAGCCCCCCTACGGCGGTTCTAAGGGGGTCATTCCTCCCGGATGGGGGGTCTGGGGGAGAATCCCCCAAAATAATTTTTTTATTTCCTTGTAAAATGTTGTAATTTTGTAGTCAAACTGAACTGTTCGTTTGATCTCAGATCTGACGGTAGAATTTATGATAGGGATTTTAGCCCTAGAAGGCAACCCTCTTTATGTATGAGAGAATTGTATTGCAGCTGTGGAGTATTTTGGAAAATATCTTTGAGATTGTGAGAGAGTAGAGATGAAGTTGCAGCGGAGGTGTTGCGGTTTGTATCCCTTCATTTGCAGGACGGTACAATAAAAGGACTGGAAATTTCTCCATGGACGTAGCCCATATTGGGTGAACCACATATATTAGTGTCTCTCTTGTATTGTGTTTATGTGTTTTATTTATGCATCTTATTTTATGCTATTGTTCTGAGGTCTTGTTTTTCTAAAAATAACTATATAGAAAAAATAAAGCTTTTGATGTCAAATAATGGTGGAGAGTTTTATGGAAATTAGTTTGAGGATTTCTATAAGAAGAGTGGAATAGCAAGGAAAGAGAATACTCCATAAACACCTCAGTAGAATGGAGTTACAGAAAGAATGAACAATAGGTAGATGGAAAATGTAAGAATTATGCTCAATGGTGCAAGGTTATCACAAGAAATCTAAGCAAAGGCAGTGGATATTGCATTTGAAATACTAAGAAAAATATGTCGAAACACATAACCAAGATCTATCATATCTAAATTCTTATGGAAAGCATCAAACCATAAATTAGATATAACAAACAAGAGAAAGAAGACATGAAATTAACCTGGTAAAACCCCAAGGTGGGGAAACCGTCCATGGAAGCAAAGCCTTCTTATTCTTCAACAAACTCCTCCTAATTACAATTGATAGAGCACACACATGTATGGAGTTCAAATGGGATCCATACAACTCTCAAGCATATGAATTATCTAGCCTAATAACCCAAGTTCAAAGGGTCGATCAATGCCAATTACCAATACCATAATCCAACCTCAACTCTCACATGATTCAAGACCAATTTTTTCAATTTATAGTAACCAAGAGAAACTTGGACCATTGATCATAAGGCACAAGCAAGGGTGGACATCAACCAATCCATAAAGGTTGATGATTAATTCATCAAAAGATAAGGGGAAAGTGGTGGATAAGAGTGACCTATTAGTGTAGGTCAATGTTATTTGAGAGATAGATTGATTCTATTGATTATGACTCTATCTTTATATTTTTAGCACTTCATCAAGAGCATATTGATGTTTTCATTATTGATTATTCTGCATTGATTCTTGATATTAGCAGAGGCCTTTTCCTTGCACCTTATTGAAGATCTAGTAGCATCTTATTATATAAATTCCACAGGAATGATGTTATAATGATCGTTATTATGAAACTAAGTACATCAAGCCACTAGACAACATTAAAACACATTATAACAATCCCCCTTAGTGTTGACTAGAGAAATGAGCACCTAATTTAAGGAGTTGTGTTACATAAGAATAATAGGCCAATAATGTGAGAAATTTGAGATATCACAAGTCTAATGATGCCTCATTATGTGTACAAATGTCTCAGAGTGATGTTTTCATAGTCATCATAATGATGGGCTATACAATGGTAAATGTGATCACTAGACAATCATTACATCATAGGTTGTAATGACACACTTGGAAGAAGGTGGCATTACATTGTATTACCTCGTTAATGACAACACCAAACATCATGGATAAGTGGAAAAGAGAGATTCAAACATTGTTCTCATCAAGTATAATTTATTGAGTGGAACAATTTAGGAAACCATAAAAAAGTTACAACCATATCCTCAATAAGGTGCACAACAAATACACCCACTACCCTCAAGTATCATACAAAATGATCAATAATGACAATATCCATATGTTGATGATGAAGTGCTAAAAAACAAAATAGATTCATAATCAGTATAACCAATATGTCTCCAAACTCTTTACACACACCGTTCAGGAACATGTGAAGCAAGTAGAGAGCTCGTTGCAAGAAAGATCCTCCAAGAGAAGAGTTGTGAATAATCATGGAAATTCCATAATGTATCAAAATGTCTCCCTCACAAGACATGAAAAATAACAAAAGATGAAGTTGAACATGATCCAACATGCTGAAAGTATCGACGATGAACTAGAGTGCTTCAATCAAGAACTTGAATATGATCTCACAATGATCATCAAGTTGAACAAGTGCTATAATATACACCATATGCAATATAAATTGGTCTCCCATCACAAATACATCGTGTCAAGAAAAGCACCAAAATGTATGCCATAAAAAAGAATATCTCAAACAAACTATTGTCACACTCAAACAAAGGAGATATATGGCCATTACCATCCTCAATAATTATATGGCCAAACCAAAAAAATTCTCTCAATAATACGTTTAGAGACAATTTGTCCAATAAGACCCCTCCGTTGTTCCAATTGCTTGTCCAATACAGTAAATTATTTTGCATATGTCGGCCTTTCTATATCACCATTAATAAACTAGAAGTCATATGATGATGGAAAAACAAAGATGAAATAAGACTGCAAAATTTCTCAAATTTAACTGCAAAAATGGAATCTGTACAAAAAATAGGCAACTTAAAAAAACACTTGGCTCAAAATTGAGTTAATATGAGCAAATTATAAGGTTTTGAAGTTCCTAAATGGAGGCCTGAGGCCTGAAGCCTGCTTGATTGACAAATCTGTAAAGTTTGAGAGACTGAAAAGCAAAACTGTGAAAAAATTATTATTCAGTCATTTCCTGGATTTCCTTTGGGACCAACCAACCCATTCAAATTTTATTCAGACCTAGAGCTTAATATGTGCTATCCATCCCCTCTCAGCAGTCGGAGTGCATCTTTTAGTACAAATATATTTTGGCACCATTTTCGGGGAATGGAAGCGAAGATTATCTTCACTGGGAGAACGACAACGATCAAATCCATCTCTTAATAGTGGAAAGGAGCAAGACACTAGCTTGACTGCAATTTTCTACCTGGCGACTCCAACTTCATCACAGATGAATTTATTGGTGACTCCACTGGTTTGAAATGGATAAGATTCTTGCTTAGAGGTATGCATTTTTTGATTCTCAAGTATATCTGGTTTACCAAATCCCGTACCTAATAGATATGAATGGGAAGGTTCCCTTCCCATATTTAGAGGAGAAGATTGGGAAGTACCATATGAACACTTGTTGGATTTCCATGATTTTATTCATCATCTTCAGATCATGCATGAGGATGTTCATATCAATATTTCTATCTATTCATTGGAGGGAGCAGCTCGATATTGGTGCAGATCCCTTTCGGCTGTCAGTGTCAATT
This sequence comes from Larix kaempferi, assembly GCA_027924585.1. Taxonomy (NCBI): domain Eukaryota; kingdom Viridiplantae; phylum Streptophyta; class Pinopsida; order Pinales; family Pinaceae; genus Larix; species Larix kaempferi. The sequence continues at coordinate 17,097,093 of BSBM01000123.1, read as the reverse complement.
CTTTGAAAGGTTTTCATGCAGCCTTTCATTTGTTTTGCAAAGAGAAATTTTCGGCTGATTTCCTTTATCAAGAATGTTGTTATGAATTCGATTTGTTGAGTAAAAGATCAGATAGTCATATAGAGTATTCTCATGTTGAAGAGTATGCTTCAGTAGAAGACACTTTTCATAATGATCAAGAGGTTTATGATCTTCAAAGTGATAGTCAAACTGTAGATACTTTTAATATTGTATCAAATGTATCTATTGTTTTAAGTTGTCCTAAAAATCAAGTTGTTTCCTTTGATTATTCAAATGATAATGAGCAGATCGATATATCAGCATGTGACAATTTTGGATCTGAGCCACAGGAATACTGTGAAGGTGATAAGGAAGGATTATATGAGCAACTGTTGATTCCTATCTCGTTGACAGTTGGTGAGAAGAAAGTTTAAAAAAAAATTGAGCTTGAAAGTAATATACATGATCAGCTATTTCAGAAGATCAACGATGGAGAAAAGCATTCCATTGTTCACTTGAAACAACAAGGTAAGATTGTCCATGAGTTTTATGATCTTGTTGCTATTTGGATGGAATCATTTCTCTCAGCGATGCCACATGTTACAAAGTTCAACATCATTTCAGTTTACAATTGTAAGTATACATTTCTCATTACCTTCTTGCCACATACTTTGCATCACTTGAGGGTTCTCTTAAACAGCTGCATGCAAAAGAATATATTCATCGATCAGATACTTGCATGGCTTCATTAGAAGGCTCATTATACTTGATCAAGCAACTAATTTAGTTAGTGTAGGAGTGTATATGAATAAACTTGCCATGCAAGCATTTGGTTTTCAGTTTGAGTGTAACTTTTAGTTTGCATTTGGTTTGTAGTGCGAATAATTTTCAGTTCTCAATAAACAACAGTTGTGCTCTCAAGGCTTGAAAAGGCCACAGTTTGTAGTATATGGTTGTTCTTCAGTCTGTCGGGCAGATGGATTTGTAATTTGGATGATCAAGGTATAGCTTACAGGTTTGGAACGAGGTGATGACTCCACATCACAATGGAACACTGCTACATGATAGGACAGATTGCAATTTTCGGTTTGCGGTGAATGGTAAACAAAGTATGGTTACAGGTTGCAAAGATGGAATGAAAAAGGCACTTAGTCTGCATGTTCTTGGAGCCTTGCAGGGAGGAATCCATCCCCGGAGCCAAATCTTGGTACCAAAATCTTCCCCATCAAAAATTTTTAGATTCCGATAGCGCGTACATAATTATTATATTTTCTTGTTTTAGTCATTGTCTTTGGGCACATATTACAAGGAGATGGAAGTGAATGTTTGAAAACTAAAAGAGGTTTTTTTTAAGCACAGGCTCATTCACAAAAAAAATCCTTCAGTTTTTCAACGGGTGTCATGGTTTGGAAGATTAGAAGGGATCTTTATAGCATATTTTTTACATCTTTAAACATTAAATTATTTCATGTTTTGGTCATTATATTTGGGCATTCTTTCCGAACAACTGGAGACAAATTTGTAAAATCCACGGGAGGTTTTTGTCAAGAATGGACTTATCTACAAAATCCTCTCTTTGTTTTCGCACAACTATAAAGGTTTAGGAAATATAGATGGTTCTATGAGACCATGATTCTCATAATTTCACCAAATTCGACTCATTCAAAAATATTTAATAAAAAACCAAGTGTTAAACTTCATCCAGTACTCCAAGGGAATTCCACGGATCATCATTGTGTGCAATGTGTCACTACAACATTCAAACGAACACGTGGCAGAGAATCAATGACAAAGCATCCGAAGCCAAATTTCTTGGTAGCTAGCAACTTTATATTATTTCTAGCATAGCTTGAAATTGATTTCCTCAAGTGTCGACTTTTGCAGCTAATTTGTTATCAACTAGAAGTCCAAATCCAGAACTTCTAGGAAGTCGATTGGCATCTTGATCCATATTTAGAAAGTAAATTGCAATAGTTCTTGATTTAAAGGCATAACATCAACAAATAGAGGATTTTCCCAGATTCAAGGATATTATATCTCAACAAATCCATATTTTATGGAAATGGATTCGAGATCGGTTTTAATGATCAGTCTTGGTAACAACTTGGTGATTGTAATTATTATTAATTCCTTTTAATTCGAATGTAATGGAGGTTCCATCCGGGAGGACAGTTAATGATTGTTGAAATGAAATTCCTGTGTATGCAAATTTTAAAATCTTTTTTATCAGTTAATGCAATGAGACAATGCTCTTGAAGATTCATGACAGTATCTTGTAAGCTTATGTGATTTTCTTTGTTTATTTCATATCTATTTCCTCTTGTGATTTAATGCATAACAATATTATGTATTGAGGAGCTTTTTTCAGCTTTGCTTCATCTTCTATGAAAATTTTTCGCTCAATTGCTTCATCTTCTATGAAGAGTTCTTGCTAGTTGCTTCATCCGCAGTTATAAGTGATATTATTCATGTTCATTCAGTCATTTTTGTATACAACTCAGATAGAATATTTGATGGTTGTGTTCATATCTAGACTATGTAATTATCTGCTTTTAGTGGTTTCATAGTCTTTTCCTATTTTCTTCATACATTCATCCATCGACTACAAACTCAAACTTGGCTTGTAATGTACATGATTGCCTTTAACATGTGTTAATCATTCTCTTAACTGATCATAATTCTTATTCAGTCATTTCCTAGATTTCCTTTGGGACCAACCAACCCATTTGAATTTGATTCAGCCCTAGATCTTAAGATGTGCTAGCCATGCCCTCTCAGCAGTTGGAGTGCATCTTTTAGTACAAACACAAAGTATGCTTAGGTATGGTTAGGAGTGAAGAATGAGTAGAGCTCTTGGTCAACAAATAAATGAATGCATAGAATGCTATAAATACTTCATGTGTGTTATATTATAAAGGCCATCTAAAATCATCATTAGTATTTTTAAGTAGTACATAGAACCTAGAATAAGATTTGGTTGGTATGGAAAGAAAAGGCCTTTTATGAGAGTCAATTTGTAGGAAATTAAGTAAATTTAGAGGAAAAGACATCTTGTGAGAGACAATTTAGGGAACAAAGTAAATTTTAAAATATTTTTTAATGAATGAAAAAATTCCTTTGCCATTGTGATTTGGCATCTACAAGTCCAAATGACTTGTGACTTTGTATTGCACTAAAAAATATGTTAAAAAAGATGTTAGTGATCTCTATGTTCTTTGGATTTCAAATTGTGTATTTGGTTTCTACAAATTAAATAAAAGATTGATTTTTCAATATCTAAAACACCCAACAACAAACCTCCTGTTTGACTAAAACTTAAATGCTCATTGTCACATTACTCAAATCACTCTTTTGTAGTTTCCAATAGTTCATGATTTAAAGGCATAACATCAGCAAATAGAGGATTTTCCCAGATTCAAGCATATTCAATCTCAACTCCAGATTTTATGGCAGTGGATTTGAGATTGGTTTTAATGATCAGTTTTGGTAACAACTTGGTGATTGTAATTATTATAAATGCTATTAATTAGAATGTAATGGAGATTCTAGTTGGGACTACGATTGTTGACTCTTGAAGTGAAATTCCTGTCTAGGCAAATTCTAAAATCTTTTTGATCAGTTAATGCAATGAGACAACACTCTTTGATACGCATGACGGTATCTTGTAAGCTTATGTGATTTCCTCTGTTTATTTCATATCTATTTCCTCTTGTGATTTAATGCATAACAATATTACGTATTGAGGAGCTTTTGTCAGCTTGGCTTCATCTTCTATGAAGTGTTTTCGCTCAACTGCTTCATCTTCTATGAAGAGTTCTTGCTAGTTGCTTCATCCTCAGTTATAGTTGATATTATTCATGTTCATTCAGTCATTTTTGTGTACAACTCAGACCAAGTATCTAATGGTTGTGTTCATATCTAGACTATGTAATTATCTTATTTTTGTGGTTTCATAGTCTTTACCTATTTTCTTCATCCATTCATCCACTGACTACAAACTCAAGCTTGGCTTGTAATGTACCTGATTGCCTTTAACATGTGTTAATCGTTCTCTTAACTGATCATAATTCTTATTCAGTCATTTCCTGGATTTCCTTTGGGACCAACCAACCCACTTGAATTTTATTCAACCCTAGAGCTTAAGATGTGCTAGCCATGCCCTCTTAGCAGTCGGAGTGCATAATTTAGTACAAACACAAAGCATGCTTCAGTATGGTTAGGAGTGAAGAATGAATAGAGCTCTTGGTCAACAAATAAGTGAATGCATAGAATGCTATAAATACTTCATGTGTGTTATATTATAAAGACCATCTAAAATCATCATTAGTATTTTTAAGTAGTACATAGAAGCTAGCATAAGAGTTGGTTGGTATGGAAAGAAAAGGCCTCTTATGAGAGTCAATTTGTAGGAAATTAAGTAAATTTAGAGGAATACACCTCTTGTGAGAGACAATTTAGGGAACAAAGTAAATTTTGAAATATTTTTTAATGAATGAAAAAATTCCTTTGGCATTAGAAATTTGGCTTCTACAAGTCCAAATGACTTGTGACTTTGTATTGCACTAAAAAATATGTTAAGAAAGATGTTAGTGATCTCGATGTTCTTTGGCTTTCAAATTGTGTATTTGGTTTCTACAAATTAAATAAAAGATTGATTTTTCAATATCTCAAAAACCCAACAACAAACCTCCTATTTGACTAAAACTTATGTTGGCTATAACTGACCCAGAGGTTTTCTTATAAGACCCAGGTTCTTCGCGGTTTCCCTTTGACCAACAAAACCCCTTCGCACTGGCCCTTTCGGCAGCAACCTGCGAGCAGGTTGAAATCTCACCCGAGGTGTATCTATCGGGTACTGTAGAATTAGGTTTCCACAGTAAGTGACAAGTTGCTTAGACAGACGTACCGCGCAGCGCAACAGGGGGTATGCGCTGCGAAGGGGGAACTGCGCAGCGATGGAAAACGCTGCAGTCTGCACCACTATGTTCTTCTACCGCGGGACTTCTACTAAAACTGTGAACTATGCAGTTCAACTTTATACTCGACTACCTTGAAAATGCTTAAGGCTCAGAATTGAGTATCACTCATCCACTCATTCAACTACTCAGCCGATTATCCATCTAATTGTTATGCATTTGTTCTATTGCGCATAGGGAAGTACTTAAGTGATCTCTTAACATTTAATCAATTAACTGAATCACTGTTCTCAAACATAAGCTAAATGTTCACCATTCATCTATTCGTGCAGAACTTAACATATCATCTCCATACTTCTTCTGATGGAAAATGCATACAACAGTTCTTCTCACAATAGCATGCAAGGAAACATTTAAACATTCATTTACAGAAAACACAGATAAACATTCATCCATAGAACACAATCGCACAACACGATATTTAACGTGGTTCACTCCCCCGGATGGGAAGCTACGTCCGCAAGAATGGTTGGTAATATATATCTTTAAAAGGGATGGGGACAACCATCCTTAGTCTGCGCACTCAGCTGCAGACTCTCCTTCCTCTCTAATAGGTCTCTGCGCACACAGCTACAGAGCCCTTACAATCTTCTCAACTTGAAATAGATTTTACAATACAATATCCAGAACCCAAAAATGTAACAACAAAAGTAAAGAGTAACCCCATCCCATACAAAATTGTCTTCTTAAATAGCCCATGCCTAAAGGTCATGTCTTTACAATGCCGAAGACCTAAACCCAAAATCCTTAGGCTTTATAATACTATGTCGGTTTCCCTAAACCGGCTTGCTGGCATCTGGTACCGTCTGCTTCATCGTGGCGATTCTCCACGTCTTCATTATGTCGCTATCGGCCTTCCTGTCGCACACGTGCCAACAGGTCACTTTCACTGAACCGTTCATCTCTAACGGTCTCGCCCACTAGGCATGCCAAGCCATCTCTTTCCCTGAGTTGTCCTTTCCTTAACAAACTCGTGCATTGGCCGCCTTCCTAATTTGCTCGTGCCTGCCACTTGACACTCCTGGAGCATCTTTCCAAAATTAGACCACTACTGGGACATCCGGTACCTGTACCTGATCCTTGTCCAGCACTCCGCTTTGCTGGATCCATGTGCCCTGACTGCTTCGCAGCACTGCTTCCTCGCAGCACTGGTCTTCGCGGTACTTCCAAAATTCGGACGCTACGCACAACTTCGCAGCATGGTCAAAACTTGGATGCTGCGCACAACTTCGCAGCACCCTCAACACTTAGACAAAATTACTCCTGCTTATCAAAAGTGTTACCAAAACTTTGTCCAAACTTGGGCCCAACATGCCCCTAACACTTACATGTGGCTCGTCCCCGAGCCACTTGTTGCTTCGGCCGTCTCGCTCTACTCCGCAACCAGTGGAGCTAATTTGGCCGCGAACTCATTATATGTGCCGAACAACCGTTCCACTACTTCTCTGGTATCTTGTTCAACTTGTTTTACTGTCTCAAGCAGTGTTGGAGTTATCCATTTTCCAATCTGTCCTTGTACCTGCTCTTGGTTGTCGCGCAGTTCCTTCAACTTGTCTTCTATCTGCTGCGACACCGCTGTGGCATCCTCCAGGAGTTGCTGCGACTAATTATCCATCTCAGTCTCTTTTTCTCTTATTTCCTAGACTTCCTTCTTCAAGCCTGATATTTCCTTATACCTCGACAGCCTCTCCCTGGGTGGCAGAGCTTTGACCTCGGCGTCCAATTTTTCTAGCGCGGTCTGCTTTTCTCTTACCGTGGTCTTGACTTGCAATAGCTTTTGATCCTCTTCAAGGGAAATGAATGCCTTTGAAACCTTCTCCAGGAGATCTTGGCACTTAGCCATCTCACTCATTATGCTCTGCGCGGCAGAACTCACTACTTGCTCTCTTAACTGCTGCTCAGTTAATGGTGTCTGCTTATTCAGTTTTTCCTTCAAGGCTTCAAGCTCGACCTCATAGAGAATGTTCTTATACTGTATCTCCATCTTCAAAGATCTCACTTTGTCTCCGATCCTGAGAATTGTGTCCGCAGGCTCATCCTGGAGTTCTAGACCTTCAATATCTTGCGCAACAGTAGATATGGTAGTTTCCAATTGTTTGCGGCAGTCCTGTTCATCACATAGCTGCATGTCTGTGCGCAACTCGAGCTGCCTGTTTGCTGCGTGCAGCTCTACTTGTGACTTCATTGACTCTATTGTTCGTTCATGCATCTCCTCTACTATCTGCGTGTGCAAAAAGTGTAATCCTGGCAAAGGGATTTTGGCCAAGTCGAGCTCTACCCGCTCGACACCCTTTGTGTCCAGGACGATGTGTTATGGCGTTGGCAATGCTATGGTCAATGGGTCCAGATGAAAAAACCTGGTCTTAGAAGGCAGCGTTATGGTTAGCTACGGTGGTACTTGTTGCGAGGTTCCTACCGACCTCCCTTCAGCTGATGCTTCGCGCGGCAAGGTTAGGCTCTTCTGGACATCGTCCATTTTCTTCATAAGACCTTACAGTGCGAGCCTAGTCTTTTGCAGGTCATCCTAGTTGACCTTGTCCTTCTTATCTTGTCATTAACTCCCCCATCTTCTCTGAGACCCTTTCTGCAATCATGTCAAAGTTGTCTTCGTTTAGCACTGTCTCAGATTGAATCTTTGTGGCCTTCATCTTCTTCCGTGCCTTCGGCTTCTGCGAGGTCTCAAGCTCTTTCCGCTTTCCTGTTTCTTCAACAATCGAGCATGACAACGAGATTGGATCGTCTTCTTCAGAGTCAGTTTCCACATCCATGAAATCAACACGGAAGTCAGCCAGTCAGTCCTTCATGAGGATATCAATGTCCTCTTTATACATATGGTAGTTACCTGGGTACCATTATGGCTTCTTCATTCTTGCTTTTGGTGAAATAAAGATACATCGCATATCCGCCATAAAATCAATAATGCGAATATACTTCGACATTACTTGCTTTGTAATGCGTAACGTACGGGTGATCGCCTGGCGCAGCTGGGTGTAATACTGATAGAATACCTCAGCTGTCGCGTGCTGTCGCTCTGCATTCAGATTTGCCCAAAGGTTGGCATAGCAGAATCCTCTGGGATCGTTGGTTTCTGCATTTACACTGACATATTTTTTCGGTTCCTTCCACCCTATGAATGCAATGAGGACAATCAACCACATGAAGTGGAATTGGCCTCCATTCTCCTGGGTGTCATTGAGTTCGTTCAGGAACTCATTAAGAAGACACTGACACCAATTGAATTGGGTGCCTTCAGCCGCTGCGGCGCTAAGTAGTACTGCGCCCACAGGCACCTCCAGAGGCCTAGCTATTCTGAGGATTTTTCCTGTGAGCAACTGGGTGACAAATCTTGTCGTTCTGTCTTCAATTTCTTCTGTGGGAAAACCTCTTTTCCCTTTCACCAATGCATGGCTTTTCTTCATCTTCTCGATAGCTTCTTTTTCCTTACTCTTCCCTTGGAAGAACTACTTGGGATCCTTACTGCGCTTGCTTAACCCTGTGATGCGGTGGATTAAATCAATGTTGACATCAATATTTCTGTCGAGCCACAGATATCCCTGGTGGATTCACACCATCAGCATGCAAACCACTACATTAAGTTCTGATGAACAATCAAAATGAGGTAGTCGAAGTAGGTTCAGCAATCCAGACTCCACTACCGATGTCAGCCAGCTTTTAGCAACCAAGTTAAATATGCCCTTAGCATCCTTCTTCCAGCACATGTACTGGTTAGGCTAGAACTGTGGGTACTTTGGCTCATGGGGTTCTTCCTTTTGCACTCCTAGGAGGTCAAATTCTTCCCACTTACAGTCCGGGATCTTTCCGAGCAAATTCTTGGCGACTTCTACATGTTTTGAAATCGGTGGCAATGGGATTTCATATCTAGCATTCTTGGCCAATTTAAATACTGGGGCATCCAACACCGGTGGTGATATATACTCCGGTGTCAACTTCAAGGGTTCCTTCTGAAAGACCGATGATCTCGGCGCCGTATGGCCCGTCTTTGGAGTCTTGCTTCGTGGTCCAGCTATGGCATTCCCTTTGTCCTGCATTGCTGGATTATGTCGAGGTGACCTTCTGGATGCTTGACCGGGTTCGAGTATAGTCTTCGTGACAGGGGTTTTCATTAACTCTGCAATCCCTCTGTGCTGAAAGATTTTGATTTCTTCTTGAAGTGTAAGCTCTTCTTCTCTATCGGGTGATTTGGACATTCACTAGCGAGAGTAGGCAACTGTTTCTGAGATATGACTAAGGATTGCTAACACAGGATCGAATGCGTGAAAATTCTAAGTGTCTGGTAATGCCCGCGAGTCCTTATGCGGCGTTATTTATAGGCACAGCTAGGTCCTCCCCGCGCCTTCCAACGGATAGATAGGAATTTAATGTAGTGTCTGTTGGAGAATTTGAGTGAATCCTTTAGTCCCTTCCGTCATCATCGTTTTCAGAATGGCTATCTTTTTGTTAAATGCTCAAGCGGTTCATTGCAACGGTCATATAACGGCTATTTTTCTCAAAAGCAGTGTAACAGCTATTTTTCTGAGTCTTGTGTCGAGCTGCGCGGCAAGCCATCTGCGGTCCTGCACAGTTACTTCGCAGTGCCAAAATGTTTCAACTGCGTGGTTTCAAAAAATTTTATTTTTTTATTTTTTTTCCCCCGCGCAGCTTCAGCAGTGCTGGGCGGTACACACATTGTTCTACTTATCGTACATGTACAGGCTCCTTTACATTTCTAGTGTCCAATTTCAACTGTACTTGACACTTAGAAATTTCTTCCTCTGCTTGTTACTTAGGATTCTGCAAAGCAGGACTATCGTGATACAGCTTTAGTCTGCTTCCATTTATCAAGGTTGGTAGGGTATCACCAACTAAATTGGCTAACTGGACTGCACCAGTGTTAGTAACATGTATCACAGTATATGGGCCAAGCCAATGCATCTTAAATTTACCAGGAAACTTCATGAACTTGCTATCATACAGGAGGACTAGGTCACCTACCTGAAAGCACTTGTTCTTTATATGGCGATCATGCCAAGCTTTCTCACGGTCTTTCTAAACTTGCTAGTGGAAGCCGGTAATGAAGCGATCTTCCTCCAACCCAACAAGGTGTAGCAACCTTTATTCTAGTGCTGTGCGGTCTGCCATCCCTGTGAATGCAGTGATCCTCAAACTAGGGACAATATATTCCATTGGCATTATAGCTTACTGCCCATAAGCCAACTGAAAAGGTGTATGTCCTGTCAATTTCTTGCATGTATCCCTATATGCCCATAACACAGAGGATACGCGCAGATCCCAATCATCTCGATTTACGTTGCAGACTTTAGTGAGTGCGTTCTCTAGTATTTTATTGAAAGCCTCAACAGTGCCATTCGCCTGCAGATGATATGGAGTACTGCGCTGATGACGAATGTGGAATTCCTCTGTAAGTGCCTCAATGGTGGTCAGGTCCCAAGTTCAACCTGTCGGGCTTAACAACAATCTCAAAATCATACTCCTGAAATAACAACAGCCATCTGCATATGCGCCCCCCTAACACTAGCTTATTGACCAAGTATTTCAACGCGGAATGGTCAGTGAACATAAGGAAGTGCGCACCAAGTAAGTAATGTCTGAATTTCTGTAGGGCATATACCATCGCAAGGCCTTCCCTCTCTGTAGTAGTATAGTTCTTTTATGCCGTTGAGAGCTTCCTGCTTGAGAATGCAATAGGGTGGTCAATACCTCCTTCCCCTGGCTGAGCTAGTACAATTCCCAAGGCGATGCATGATGCGTCAACGTGGACATGGAATGGCTTCGTCCAGTCTAGAAAGACTAGAATCGGCGCAGTCACCATCTTTTCTTTTAGTGTATCAAAGCCCTATTCGCATTCGGTGTTCCAAATGAACGGTGCGTCTTTCTTTAGCAGCTTCTCCATTGCTGTGGTTATCTACGCGTAACCCTTTATAAATTTCCTGTAGTATCCAGTATGTCCTAGGGTAGAGCACAACATCTTGACTGAATTTGGTGTTGGCAAATTCACAATAATGGCAATATTCGTAGGGTCCACCATCAATCCCTGCTTACAAACAATGTGTCCAAGTAGAATCCCATAAGGAACACAAAAAATACACTTCTTTAGATTTAAAGAGATATGATGTTGTCGACACTTCTCAAGCATCATTCTGAGGTTCGCACAATGGTTCTTCAATAGACCAAACATAGTCCAATCATCAAAATAGGCTTCGAGAAACTTATGCATAAACTCTTTGAATGCTGCGACGACCACTCTGGAAAATATGGCAGGTGTGTTCTTCAGGCCAAAAGGCATTACTGTGTACTGGAACGACCCCCATTCTGTAGCAAAAGTCGTCTTATGCCTGACTGCCGGATCAATCCTTATCTGATGATATCCCGAAAAACCATCAGTAAAAGAATAAGCCTCATTCCCTCCAACATTATCAAGCACTTCATTCGTGAAAGGAGTAGGGAATGGGTTGTGCATGGAAGCATCATTCAGTTTTCTGAGATCCACACAAATCCTGATCTCACCTTTTGTTTTCTTGTCTTAAACGACCATGGGGCTAATCCACTTGGACTCATCGAAAGGTTCAATGATTCTTGCTTCAAGCATCTTATCCAGCTCTACGCGTACTCTTTCTTTGTAGTGCGGATTTAGTCTGTACGGTCTCTGCTTCACGGGCTTTGCGCCTGGCTTCAAAGGTATTTTCATGACCCCTAGGTCTCCCAAAATGCCTTTCATTTCTGTAAATTTTGTCAGAAACAGATCCTGATATTCATGCAAGGTGTCTGCGATCTCTGCAACAGTCTGATCGTCCCAATAGTCTCCTATTGCTGCGAACTTCAGTTCTTCGCTTGTGCCAATATTCACCTTCTGCGTCTTTACTGGCCCACTCATATCTGGGATTTCTAACAGAGATCCTTCTACGTCACACGCACCCTCCAATTCTGGTATGTTTATGTTGCGCGGATCATCGTCATCGTCTTCATGTCTATCATTGATGTCTTCAGCTAGGTTGTAACACTCGATGAGGTGTTCTTCATGTTCCTTCCATTCTGACTGTAGGTGCCTAGGAACGCTATCTGCCCCGAAGAATTCCTCCAATGTCATATTTCTGTGAGGAAAGTCTTCCCTGAATATGCGTTCCTTAATTATTTGCAATGCGTCATGGATCAGCGGGTTCTCGTCCTCGAAGCTGAAGTCCCTCTGGAAGTTCGCAGTCAATATTTCCCAATCAGTGGTTTCCCTATGCAACTCCAGGTCTAGGTACCATTTCTTTGGAATGTCATCCTCCAGGGTATGCACGAATAGGTGCACCCATTCTTCATGTGGCCTTTCCAGCCATGCCTGCGAACAGACTTCAATATGTTGACTAGGATCTATTTGTCCATTAAAATTTTCAAAAGGTAAGGTAACCCTTCCAGTGAATCGGATCTACATCTTAATTTTGTATTGATCCGAAGTGGCCAATGTCTGCTTGTGCGCATTCCACCATCTGGCGGGTGTGTCGCGCAGTGCCATATCCAATGCTGGTAATCTGTGCTCATCTGCAATAGCTACAGTATATTCCTGGATGAAATTGTAAACATTAGCAGAACCATCATATGTGGGAATAGGATTTACCTCCTTCCCGATCCAGCGGAGTGATTTCATAACCTGCGCGCACCTTCTTGCTGACACTTCATGCATCCGACTTTGCCAATTTTCCAATCCTGCCTCCGAGTCAAAGACGCAGGAGCTGTCACATCTCCAGCTGAGTGTACCATCTGCAGTAGGATTAATTTAATCTTCCTGGTTCACTGTGAGATGGTATAATCTGTCCAAGTCTTGATCCTTGGATTCCTCCTGAATCGGATCGCTATATCTGTCACCATCTGCAGAATCCAATGGTGCGATGACCCTAAGATGCTTCCCTTCAAATATCATCTTCTTTGTTTTTAGATTTATGATAGCCAAGTTATCAATAGCCCAGTCAATTCCTAGCAGTGCAGGAAAAGGCTGACTATCATCCACAATCTCGATAACTTCAAAGTCTGCATGACTTTGGAATCCATTGATGTCGACTATCACGTCAGCTAACCAGCCAAAAGGTATGACTTTCTCTTGGTTAGCCATTCTCAACTGGATAGGTGACCATGACAACTTTGGTCAACCCATCTGCTGCCATGTCTACTTAGTTAAGACATTAACTTCAGATCCCAGATCAAGGATGACTTCATCCATTTCAAAATCTCTTATCTGTTTATGAGTTTCTGCAGCTCTACTATGGCATTTTCACTTTTGAGTAGCTTCATGCAGCTTCGCAGGAACTGCGCAACGGAAGTGCTAAAATCCATTGCAGTGCTTGTTTTATCATAAGCCGTTGGAATGTCTTCAACATGCGGTGCTTCACTGCGCACGGGGTCCTCTGTGATACTATTGCTGGTTCTCTGAAGGTATCACGTGCGTCGATAAAGACTTCCTTGTTTTTTCGTAGGTCGAGAGTAGGTATTTTTCTTGGGGCTATCCTTATCCATACTGTCTCAAGAGGGGTCTGTTTTGTGTGAGCCTCCCCTGACGTGGAAGCTTCTGCTCCCCTATTGCGGCCTGTCTGAGCGCCACTGCGCGTGACCACATTGATGCTCGGGTCTATTGGTCTGCTCTCTACTGCGATCCACTGGACGATCATGTTTGGTGCGTCCATCCGTCTTCTTTTCTGTCCACCTCTAGTACTGGGCAATCTTCAATAATATGCTCAAATGATTTACAATAATTGCACGTAGTGCATGGGTTAACACAATCTCTAGATACGTGACTTGGCTGGCCACAATTATAACAAATGACCTGGTCGTGGCCTCTTCCCTGCGTCGGGCCAGCATTTCTTCCTCTGCCACGGTATCCAACACCACGACCTCTATATCCTCCTTGGTCATATTGTGCATTCTCTTGTTTCGACTGGTTATCTTCTTGTACGTGGTACAAGCCAGTGCCTCTCATTGAGTCCATATCTCGTTTTCTTTCGTTCATTAGTTCATATGCACGGCAGTTGGATTCATCATGTCCAACTGATTTACAGAAATTGCAATATAAATTTTTAGGTGTTTTCACATACTTCTGTATAATATAGCAGTCTTCAGGTCTATGTCCTGTGGTTCTACAAATTTCACACCATGGGGCCTGATTCTGATTTATTGGGTTGGGCACACCACTATTAAGATAGTCACGGAATAATGGGCAATGCTCCCGGTCATGGCCTTCTCCTTTACAACTTGTACACCAGACCTCACGTCTAGGTTCAGACCTTTGTTCTTTGCCATTCTTCATGCTTTGCAGCTCTAGTGTCAAGGTGGTCAGTTGGTTCTGGATCTGAGACATCCCAGAACTAGTCTCACCAATTGGTGAATCTTCTAGCTTCATTGCGATCTCCAAGGCCTCTGCCTGCAACGTAACCTTCTGTTGCATCAATGGTAATCGAATATGGGGCAACAACGCAGCAATGAACCATTCCTTGTGTTGTTCCGGGGCTATAACAAAGCTTACTTGGTCCAATAGGGTCTTGAACTTCTGATCAAATTCCCAAACCGTTTCAGTCGGTTTCTACTTTATTTCTTTCAACTCAGTTATACACTGAGATTCAGATTTGGGTTTCTTAAACTCAGCCACAAGCACAGCTTTAATTTCTGTGAGGGTTCTAGGCTGTGTGTTAGAGTAATTCATGAACTGTGCTCTCTTCACTGCATCATCCTGGATTTGTCTTACACTCCATATGGCTTCGCAAAGGAACCAATGCTGGTTAGGGTCTTCTAGGCCAGTTCCTTTGAATATCGAGAGCTTCATATCTGTGTTTTCCATTGTCCTATTAGGTGGTGGGGCGCCTAGATTAGCACGCGGCTGCTGTAAAGGGCTCTGTGCAGTGAAAACAAATGAGCTTATCGGGATAGACGTACTGGGTTGAGTATTCTGCGGGGGGGGGGGTGCTACGTAGCAGGTGGGTTTTGAGATCAAGGTGGTGCGGTCTCTGCAGCCGGTGGGTTCTTAGGGGTAAATGGTGGTGCAGCTTCGTTGTCAAGGTCGCAAGGAATCTCGGTATCTATGTGGAGTCTAGGTCCTCCAAGATTCTTATTAAATTTATACCTCTTACCACTTCTAAGATTATGGGTATCTTCGTCAAAATCACTATATATATTGTTTACCATGACAAACTTAAGAAAATTACTGCATTCTTAAAACATCTTTCTCAGCTAACAGCATCTTAATGTATAGACTAAGATTGTTCAACAACTTACCTTGGAATCCTCCGAAAAAGTATGCTTCTGCTTGGCTGTAGGATTTGAGTGTGTCTACAGCAAATTCTGTTACAAAGCCTTCTAGCATATGATCGACCCAAAAATTAATTGTGCATGTCAACGGGCTGTCTATTGCTTTGAGTTGCGCTATGAGTTCAGGAGTCCACTCTGTAGGAACTCCTCCTTGAAAACAAGTTTTCTTTTCTGCGAGCCGCGAGATCCACGCGTGCAGATCGTTTGGAAATGATGCCCAGAAAATCTCATGAATATCTTTCAACAGCTATCTATCCGACCACTGTGTGTCACATAGACGCGAATGTCTATTCTCTTGCCTTGCAAAGTCTCTTATAGTCTTGTCCCACCAAGCTTGGATTTCTGTCTTTTCAGGATGGCAATTGTCAGAGCCTTCCGGGAACTAGTATTCTTCGTCACTCATTACGGTTTCAACTCATCACGGATTCTAGCACGGCAACGGAACCATTTGTTGGCTATAACTGACCCGGAGGTTTTCTTATAAGACCCAGGTTCTTCGCGGTTTCCCTTTGACCAACAAAACCCCTTCGCACCGGCCCTTTCGGCAGCAACCTGCGAGCAGGTTGAGGTCTCACCTGAGGTGTATCTATGGGGTACTGCGGAATCTGGTTTCCACAGTAAGTGATGAGTTGCTTGGACAGATGTACCACGCAGCGCAACAGGGGGTATGCACTGCGAAGGGGGAACTGTGTAGCGATGGACAACGCTGCGGTCCGCACCACTATGTTCTTCTATCGAGGGACTTCTACTGAAACTGCGAACTATGCAGTTCAACTTTATACTCGACTACCTTGAAAATGCTTAAGGCTCTGAATTGAGTATCACTCATCCACTCATTCAACTACTCAGCCGATTATCCATCTAATTGTTATGCATTTGTTCTATTGCGCATAGGGAAGTACTTAAGTGATCTCTTAACACTTAACCAATTAACTGAATCACTGTTCTCAAACATAAGCTAAATGTTCACCATTCATCTATTCGTGCAGAACTTAACATATCATCTCCATACTTCTTTTGATGGAAAATGCATACAACAGTTCTTCTCACAACAGCATGCAAGGAAAAATTTAAACATTCATGTACAGAAAACATAGATAAACATTCATCATAGAACACAATTGCACAACACGATATTTAACGTGGTTCGCTCCCCCGGATGGGAAGCTACATCCGCAAGAACGGTTGGTAATATATATCTTTAAAAGGGATGGGGACAACCATCCTTAGTCTGCGCACTCAGTTGCAGACTATCCTTCCTCTCAGATAGGTCTTTGCGCACACAGCTACAGAGCCTTTACAATCTTCTCAACCTGAAAGAGATTTTACAATACAATATCCGGAACCCAAAAATGTAACAACAAAAGTAAAGAGTAACCCCATCCCATACAAAATTGTCTTCTTAAATAGCCCATGCCCGAAGGTCATGTCTTTACAATGCCAAAGACCTAAGCCCAAAATCCTTAGGTTTACAAAATTGTGTCGGTTTCCCTAAACCGGCTTGCTGGCATCTGGTAGCGTCTGCTTCATCGTGGTGGTTCTCCACGTCTTCATTCTGTCGCTATCAGCCTTCCTGTCGCTCGCGTGCCAACAGGTCACTTTCACTGAACAGTTCATCTCTAACGATCTCGCCCACTAGGCATGCCAAGCCATCGCTTTCCCTGAGCTATCCTTTCCTTAACAAACTCGTGCATTGGCCACCTTCCTGATTTGCTCGTGCCCACCACTCGGCACTCATGGAGCATCTTTCCAAAATTAGACCACTACTGGTCCATCCAGTACCTGTACCTGATCCCTATCCAGCACTCCGCTTTGCTATCTCCATGTGTCTTGACTGCTTCCTCGCAACGCTGGTCTTCGCGGTACTTCCAAAATTCGGACGCTGAGCACAACTTCGCAGCATGGTCAAAACTTGGATGTTGCGCACAACTTCGCAGCACCCTCAACACTTAGACAAAATTACTCCTGCCTATCAAAAGTGTTACCAAAACTTTGTCCCAACTTGGGCCCAACAACTTAAATGTTCATTGTCACATTACTCAAGTCACTCATTTGTAGTTTCCAATAGTTCCTGATTTAAAGGCATAACATCAACAAATACAGGATTTTCCTAGATTCAAGGATATTCAATACCAACAACTCCAGATTTTATGGTAGTGGATTCGAGATTGGTTTTAATGATAAGTTTTGGTAACAACTTGGTGATTGTAATTATTATAAAAGCTATTAATTAGAATGTAATGGAGGTTCCAGTCGGGAGGACGGTTGTTGACTCTTGAAGTGAAATTCCTGTGTATGCAAATTTTAAAATATTTTTGATCAATTAATGCAATGAGAAAACGCTCTTGAAGACTCATGACAGTATCTTGTAATCTTATGTGATTTCCTCTATTTATTTCATATCTATTTCCTCTTGTGATTTAATGCATAACAATATTATGTATTGAGGATCTTTTTTCAGCTTTGCTTCATCTTCTATGAAGATTTTTCGCTCAATTGCTTCATCTTATACGAAGAGTTCTTGCTAGTTGCTTCATCCTCAGTTATAATTATATTATTCACGTTCATTCAGTCATTTTTGTGTACAACGCGGACAGAGTATCTGATGGTTGTGTTCATATCTAGACTATGTAAGTATCTACTTTTAGTGGTTTCACAGACTTTCCCTATTTTCTTCATCCATTCATCCACCAACTACAAACTCAAAATTGGATTGTAATGTACCTGATTGCCTTTAACATGTGTTAATCGATCTCTTAACTTATCATAATTCTTATTCAGTCATTTCCTGGATTTCCTTTGGGACCAACCAACCCATTAGAATTTTATTCATCCCTAGAGCTTAAGATGTGCTAGCCATGCCCTCTTAGCAGTCGGAGTGCATCTTTTAGTACAAACACAAAGTAGGCTTCAATATGGTTAGGAGTGAAGAATGAGTAGAGATCTTGGTCAACAAAGAAGTGAATGGATAGAATGCTATAAATACTTCATGTGTGTTATATTATAAAGGCCATTTAAAGAGGGTCTTCAGATATTTGTGCGGCACCTCAAATTATGCAATATGCTACCAAGGAAGACCTAGACTTCACCGAGAGATAGATATACATATCTTTGTTGTTGTAGATTGGTATGGAGATATTGACAACAAAACTTCTACAAGTGGTTATATTTTTAACTTACTTGTTGGAGCAATCAATTGGATGAGTAAGAGGCAAGTAGTAGTTGCATTGTCAACTATAGAAGCTAAGTACATGGAATCCACTCATGCAAGTGAGAAAGCTATATGGTTGCAAAGAGTGCGTTGATGTATTAATTTTGTTTAAAAAAATGAGAATAAGTTGTGACATCTCAAGTGCAATTTTTCTAGCAAAGAATTATATTTATCATTCCAAGACAAAGTATAGTGATGTGCAATCATCATTTTGCTAGAGACATGGTTGAACATAACAACATATTGGTTAAGAATGTTGTGGATTCTTTGAAAAACTCTATTAGTTCTAAAAACTTCCCCTGGTGTAGAGAATCAACCAGCGTTCTTGTCCATAGCAACGAATTACATGAATGATTTCCCTTTGCCCCATTTCTCCAATGAATACAACTAGTGGAGGACCATTGGATATATACTCATTCTAGGCTCTTAAAGCAAAGAAAATTTCTTTTTGGTTTGTTTTGTGATATTTTACTAATGGTTAATCCATGCTAACGAATTAGCGTTTTGGATGCTATAAATATTGTATTGTAAATGATGAAGATAATACAATGAAATACAAAGAGGAGCAACTATCAATTAGGTTGGTTTTATGTGTACTCTATAAGTGTGTCATTATTGTTTCTTTTGTTTTAGATTCTATTGGTATTGCTTTCCTTGCACATGTTTATCAAACTCTTCAAGGTAGTATACCTAAGAATATCCTTGAGGTTAAAATAAGACCTCCAAGATTGCATGTAAGCCAACACACAAACAATATCTCATGTTCCATATTGAAGGACATTACGAACAACAAAACCTAAAAATAAAAATTAGAAAAAGATATGTGGACCTAAAACCCCAGTAAGAGTGTAGAGAAGTCCATGTGGTTTCCTAATTCAAAATTACACGTTTGTTGAAGGAATCTTCACCTGGCATGTGCTACAAAAATTACAATATGATCTCCTTGTGCTCCAGATTTTTATGACCCTAATCATACTACTTATTGCAATTCATGAAGAAGTTAAAATCCACCTCTAATTTTGATTGATTGTTTTGTAAAACACTAGGGTTGGATTCAATTTGTCTCATAGAAACACCATCGAAGGAATGTTTCACTCTCAAATTTGCAAGCACTTAGCAACATCATATTAAAACAAAGGTTGTTGAATGCTAGCAACCACCTCAACAACTTTGGTTGCGAGAAGCTCTTCAAAATGGCTAAAAATTCCAAAGATGGTTTGGGGTTCCTTCACTAATGATTAAGAAAGGCCAGTTTATTAATAAAGTAGTCCACATCCTCTTGGTGTTTCACAATAATCTACATTGCCATCACATAAGAGGATATGGAGGAGAAGATAGAGAAGGAATGGGTTTGAAGAAAGTTAACCAAAGAATGCTCAATCTTCTAGGGGTTGACCTAGTCTAGAAGGAATCTTAATGTTGGAATGTGCATGTTAGTTCCCATTGATTTTGAAAATGTTGTCAGAATCTTGAACTTATTTCTTGAATTATATTCTCGAACAAATTAACTCTTCTCCCAAGGGGTACTCAATTTGAGATGGACCTTCCAAAGCATGGGTGACAACAAAAGGCAAGCTATTGGGAAAGAGAAACTAGATTACTTTGTTTATTGAACTTTCTCATTGTTGTGTGATACTTGACAAAGAAAGATGTGATTTCAACATCAAACTTGATTCTTCTATTTTCAAATTAAAGTAACGATGAGAAGTGAAAAAAGGATAAGTAGGTTGGTTATGCATTGTATTGCTTGCGGGTAGATAATGTAAGAAGGCACAATTCAAGTAATGTAGCTGGTTCATTTTTTATTTGGATTTTGTCATTTTTACTTTATTTCATCCAATGGTTTTGGTCCATTGTAATCTAATTTTAGTTAAGGAATTAGAGTTGTAATTTGATGTCACAAAGTACTTTTATACTTTATTATGAAGGGTTAAGTTAATACATTCATATTGAGAGAGGTGAAACTTGGTAAGTTTGATAGTTTTCTTGTTTAAAGATTTCAAAAGTAATTCTTGTGTATTGTGTGTGTGCACCATGATTTTCTTATGTTTTATGATTTATTATTGTTTATTTCATTATATTGGTTTAACAAACGCTTAAGTACGGTTACTTTGCACATGATTTATTAGTTCCATTGTGTTACCGGGCAAATTAGCAGGGCTAATTCCTAGTAAGCACAAATAAGAATACTGACCCAATGTCACCTTAGTCATCGTTCTAACTTCTTCGGAAGTCGAAACCTGCAAGGAGAAGTATCCTTATGGAATCCTGTAGAACACTAAGACAACCAAAAACTATATTTTCGATGCGAGTGTTAGTTAAACCAATTCCTAGATGGAGTCAATAATGTTATGATCAATGCCAGTGGGTGCAAAAATATGATCAAGATCGATAATCCACTTAGATCATTCAATGAAATGTATAAACATGTAATTCAATATAATAATCAATATTGGATCAAAATACTATATTGCCAACACACCTTAACCAATAACCAAGTATGCAGTAGGATGTAGTTTCAATGTGACATATTTGATAGCAACAGAAGCAAATATATATGAGTAAAATCATACAAATGATGTAGCTAGTAAATAAGTGAATTAACCAACAACATGACCAAAGGCAACACCATAAGCAAGGCTCATAAACATGTATTACATAAATGTATTACCAAGTGTAGCCTGGTGATTTTATAAACATTAAAAAAAATCATCTAATTCGATAGAGAATCCAGAAGTATATAATCAATATAAGGGCATCCCATATAATTTATTTCATGTAAACAGATATATCAAGTAACTATGCAAATATTATAAGCATGTGTTATGGCACTGTGTAACCAGTAAATACCTACTATTGATGTAGTGTCAAATTCCATGCCATTCATATGCAAATATGTATCAACATAGTGTAAATATCACGCAATAAACACTAATGATCAATAATCAATATTAACCACTTAATTATATCAATAAATACCATCTAACATCATCATCAAAAGTCAAAAGGATTTCAATAAATGGATGTAACTTTCCAAATCAACAATTGAAATAATGTGACATTTGTAGAATGAAGGTCAATATGTAGTAAATGGTCAATGCACCATCAGTATCAAATCAATAACAAGAAATTTCATACATTAACCTTCATGAACCAGTAATGGATTTAATCACTTTAATTGATTGTGAATGAGACAACTCAGAGTTAATGCACATGTAACTCAAACCTATATTAGGATTGGAAGCACCTTGCAATAAATAAAATCTCAGACTTTAAACACTAACATCACATGGCATAAATACATAAAATGTGTCTTACTTTTATTGTAAATTTGTAGCAAAAAGATAACACTGTAAGGCACCTTTAGAAATAAAAGTTCCAGACTCAGGAATTAGTGAATTTCAGACTTCTTCAAAGTAGGAAATTAATCATGAATTAACACATATATTTTAATTATCATTCAGAAATCTGTATTGGTTTCCTTTCGACCCTTTTTAATGTGTGTTGACCTTGTCTTTTCTGAGGGTGAATGCAGGGATAGCGATTGTGGAAAGAGTAGGAGCAGGGTATGCAATTTATTTCAGACTTGCTGCAAGCTAGGAAAATGGAGGAGATGGAAGGATGGAGAGAGGGTAGTGGAAGGAATGGAGATAGGCCTTGGTGGAAGAGAAAGGGGGCTGCGGACCGTGATAAAGAGCGACAAATAGGAATGGAGGGAGGTCATGGAGGAGAAGAGATGGAAGAGATGGGGCAGTCAATCGAATGGAGTGAAAGGGCTTGGAAAGTGGCCAGCGAATGGAAAAAAGGGTGGGTTGAAATTAGGGCCCAAAATTATAGGGCCTGAAAATTTCGTGAGGCCATAAAATGGTTAAAAAAAGGGGATTTTTGAAATTTTATCAATTTTCATGATTTTAGGGTTTTGTTTTTAGGTTTTAGTTTAGGTTTTAACCATGAATTAACAAACTACTAACTTGGAAAAGTTAAAATAAAAAGACTAATAAAGATAGAAAACTAGGTTAGCATAATATTTAAAAAATCAACAATTCGGAAATTAGGGCTGAGATGTAGATATGAACAAAGTAGGGATTTCATTAATGAAAAATAGCTACCAAACCCTAGGGCATCAATGAGAGGAGCTACTATCCTTGAGATGGTACTTGGAAAGCTTGTCAACTAGGGCTAACCTCAACAACCTCTAGGATTCATTGAGGAAACCTAGACTTAGCAAGACTTGAAGACCTAAATCTCAAGCTTGAACGCTAGGGTGACCAATGACAAAAATGAATTGTAAATCAAGACAAAATGAAGCAACAATGGCTTCCATTCAACCCTAACAAGCATCACTTTCAAACATTTGACATAAAGACATCAAACAAAAAAGTATAGATACCTCAAAGTGCATGTGTTAAGCAAACAACTCTAGCTTCACCTTAGCAATGGCATGAACAAAAGAAAAACTCCCAAGAAATGCTTCAAACTTGCAGAATATTCTTCATCAAGGAGAGCTTTCCTTCAAAGATCCCCAGTTAGGGAAAATAGCAGACATAATGATCTTATCCCAAAAGTTGATGTCTAAAAATGAAGTGAGTAAATCTTATTTATATGATCTCACACTCACTTTACACAAAATAAGGTCAGTTTAATATTTAAAAATGTCAACTTAAAAATATAACAAAAATAATATAAAATAATCTAAAGATGGCCTATTGTAGGCTACTTGGGGTATTTTACCCCCTAGGTGCTAATATATGCTATACCAGGCTAAATTCGATGAAACTAAAGGCCAAACTGTGTAGGGGGGGTTGTCATGCCCGAACTAACCCCAACAATGATGAAAAAACTCAATGCCCCCCCCCTTTTAGCAAGCAAACGGTCTGCTAGGAGGATGACATCATCCTCTGAAGGAGGGCCCAGAGGGAGGGCACTGCTGAACTGGAGGATCAGGAGGGTGTTGGATGTGCTCTGGAAGATAAGAGTGGGTCTCAGTGCTGAAACAACTGTCATTGGAGTGTTGAAACAAGGTGGGGGTCATGTGACCCAGTGACCCACCCCTAGAAGACCCAAACACCAACCTCCGAGTTTCAAACCCTTTCATGAGACAGTCAACGATGCCATTAATCCATAGTACTTCTAGAAGAGAAACCAGAGGGTCTGGCCATGCCCCTACCTCAGAATGAGCTGTATAAACACCCCTCATGGTCAGAAAAAATACACCCTCTCCCTGGGGCACCTATGCAGGTACATTGTGCTAGTACCATCGTAACACATTGCTCATTAAATTTGTTTTTTCATCAAATAGTTTGTACTAGAAGCATATATTTGGAGCTTGAAGACACAATGCATCATTCTAAATTAATAATAACACTAACGGATCATACAATGTTAGGTAGATGTTAGACTTGGGAATTCTCAAGTGATTGGATGAGGATACCATGTCCACAAAATTATGAAACAAAGTGTTGGTACCAAAATCTGCCCCATCAAAAAATTTTAGATTCCGGCAGCGCGTGCATAATTACTTATATTTTCCTGTTTTAGTCATTGTCTTTGGGAACATATTACAAGGAGTTGGAAGTGAATGTTTAAAAACTAAAAGAGGTTTTTGTTAATCACGGGCTCATTCACAAAAACCTCCTTCATTTTTTCAATGAGTGTCATGGTTTGGAAGAGTCGAAGGGATCTTTACAACCTATTTTATACATGTTTAAACAGTAAATTATTTCATGTTTTGGTCATTATCTTTGGGCGCTCTTTCCGAACAACTGGAGAAGAATTTGTGAAAACCATAAGAGGTATTTGTCAATAATGGACTTATCTACAAACGCATCTCTCCATTTTCGCACATATATAAAGGTTTAGGAAATATAGGTGGTTCTTTGAGACCATGTTTCTCATAATTTAACCAAATTCGACTCATACAAAAATATTTAGTCAAAAACCAATTGTTAAACTTCATCCAGTGTGCCAAGGGAATTCCATCGATCATCATCATGTGAAATGTGTCACTACAACATTCAAAAGAACATGTGGTAGAGAATCAATGAAAAAGCATCCGAAGCCAGAGTTCTTGGAAGCTAGCAACTTTATATTATTTCTAGCATAGCTTGAAATTGATTTCCTCAAGTGTCAACTTTTGCAGCAAATTTGTTATCAGCTAGAATTCCAAATCCATAACTTCTAGGCATTCGATTGGCATCTTGATCCATATTTAGAAAGGCAATTCCAATAGTTCTTGATTTAAAGGCATAACATCAGCACATAGAGGATTTTCCCATATTCAAGGATATTCAATATCAACAACTCCTGATTTTATGGCAGTGGATTCGAGATTGGTTTTAATGATCGGTTCTGGTAACAACCTGGTGATTGTAATTATTATAAATGCTATTAATTATAATGTAATGGAGTTTCCAACCGGAAGGATGGTTGTTGACTCTTGAAGTGAAATTCCCGTGTATGCAAATTTTAAAATCTTTTTGATCAGTTAATGCAATGAGACAACACTCTTGAAGACTCATGACAGTATCTTGTAAGCTTATGTGATTTTCTCTGTTTATTTCATATCTATTTCCTCTTGTGATTTAATACATAACAATATTATGTATTGAGGAGCTTTTGTCAGCTTTGCTTCATCTTCTATGAAGATTTTTTGCTCAATTGCTTCATCTTTTATGAAGTGTTCTTGCTAGTTGCTTCATCCTCAGTTATAATTGATATTATTCATGTTCATTCAGTCATTTTTGTGTACAACTCAAACAGAGTATCCGGTGGTTGTGTTCATATCTAGACTATGTAAATATCTGCTTTTAGTGGTTTCATAGTCTTTCCCTATTTTCTTCATCCATTCATCCACCGACTAACAACTCAAACTTGTCTTGTAATGTACTTGATTGCCTTTAACATGTGTTAATCGTCCTCTTAACTGATCATAATTCTTATTCACCATTTACTGGATTTCCTTTGGGACCAACCAACCCTTTCAAATTTTATTCAGTCCCAGAGCTTAAGATTTGCTATCCATGCCCTCTCAACAGTCGAAGTGCATCTTTTACTACAAACATACTTTGGCACCATTTCCAGAGAACGGAAGCAAAGATTATCTTCCCTAGGAGAACGACAATGATCCGATCTAGCTCTTGATGGTGGACAGGAGAAAGACACTAACTTGAATGTAATTTTCTACCTGGCGACTCCAACTTCATCATAGCTGAATTTATTGGTGACTCCACTGGTTTGAAATGGATACGATTCTTGCTCAGAGGTATGCATTTTGTGATTTCTCAAGTATATCTGGTTTACCAAATCCCGTACCTGGTAGATATGAATGGGAAGGTTCCCTTCCCATATTTAGAGGAGAATATTGGGAAGTACCAGTTGAACACTTGTTGGATTTCCATGATTTTATTCATCGTCTTCAGATCGTGCATGAGGATGTCCAGATCAAGCTTTTCAGCTATTCATTGGAGGGAGCAGCTCGAGATTGATGCAGATCTCTTTCGGCTATCAGTGTCAATTCTTTGAAAGGTTTTCATGCAGCCTTTCATTTGTTTTGCAAAGAGAAATTTTCAGCTGATTTCCTTTATCAAGAAGGTTGTAATGAATTCGATTTGTTGAGCAAAAGATTAGATAGTCATATAGAGTATGCTTCAGTAGAAGACACTTTTCATAATGATCAAGGGGTTTATGATCTTCAAAGTGATAGCCAGATTGTAGATACTTTTGATATTGTATCAATTGTATCTACTGTTTTAAGTTGTCCTGAAAATCAAGTTGTTTCCTTTGATTATTCAAATGATAATGAGCATATCGATATATCAGCATGTGACAATTTTGGATCTAAGCCACAGGAATACCGTGAAGGTGATAAGGAAGGATTATATGAGCAATTGTTGATTCCTATCTCGTTGACAGTTGGTGAGCAGAAAGTTTTTAAAAAAAAAATGAGCTTGAAAGTAATATACATGATCAGCTATTTCAAAAGATCAACGGTAGAGAAAAGCAGTCCATTGTTCACTTGAAACAACAAGGTAAGATTGTCCATGCGTTTTATGATCCCGTTGCTATTTGGATGGAATCATTGCTCTCAACGATGCCACATGTTACAAAGTTTAGCATGATTGCAGTTTACAATTGTAAGTATAAATTTCTCATTACCTTCCTGCCGCAAACTTTGCATCACTTGAGGGTTCTCTTAAATAGCTGCATGCAAAAGAATATATTCATCGATCAGATACTTGCATGGCTTCGTTGGAAATCTCATTATACTTGACCAACTAATTTAGTTAGTGTAGGGGTGTATATGAATAAACTTGCCATGCAAGCATTTGGTTTCCAGTTTGAGTGCAGCTTTTAATTTGCATTTAGTTTGTAGTGCGAATAATTTTCAGTTCTCAATAAACAATAGTTGTGCTCTCAGGGCTTGAAAAGGCCACCGTTTGAAGTATATGGTTGTTCTTCAGTCTGTCGGGCAGATGGATTTGTAATTTGGATGATCGGGGTACAACTTACAGGTTTGGAACAAGGTGATGACTCCACAGCACAATGGAACATTGGTACATGACATGATGGATTGCAATTTTCGGTTTGCATTGAATGGTAAGCAGATTATGGTTACAGGTTGCAGAGATGGGATGTAAAAGGCACGTAGTCTGCATATTCTTGGAGCCTCATAGGGAAGACTCCATCCCCAGCCGGAGCCAGATGTTGGTACCAAAATCTGCCCCATCAAAAAAATTTAGATTTCGGCAGCGCGTACAAAATTACTTATATTTTCCTGTTTTAGTCATTGTCTTTGGGCACATATTACAAGGAGATGGAAGTGAATGTTTGAAAACTAAAAGAGGTTTTTTTTAAGCACGGGCTCATTCACAAAAAAATCCTTCAGTTTTACAATGGGTGTCATGTTTTGGAAGATTCGAAGGGATCTTTACAGCCTATTTTATACATGTTTAAACAGTAAATTATTTCATGTTTTGGTCATTATATTTGGGCGCTCTTTCCAAACAACTGGAGAAGAATTTGTAAAAACCATGGGAGGGTTTTGTCAAGAATGGACCTATCTACAAAATCCTCTCTCCATTTTCGCATAGATATCAAGGTTTAGGAAATATAGGTGGTTCTTTGAGACCATGATTCTCATAATTTCACCAAATTCGACTCATTCAAAAATATTTATTCAAAACCCGAGTGTTAAACTTCATCCAGTGCACCAAGGGAAGTCCACGGATCATCATCGTGTGCAATGTGTCAATACAGATTTCATACGAACACATGTTAGAGAATCAATGACAAAGCATCCAAAGCCAGAGTTCTTGGTAGCTAGCAACTTTATATTATTTCTAGCATAGCTTGAAACTGATTTCCTCAAGTATCGACTTTTGCAGCTAATTTGTTATCAGCTAGAAATCCAAATCCAAAACTTCTAGGCATTCGTTGGCATCTTGATCCATATTTAGAAAGGTAATTCCAATAGTTCCTGATTTAAAGGCATAACATCAACAAATAGAGGATTTTCCCAGATTCAAGGATATTCAATCTCAACAAATCCATATTTTATGGAAATGGATTCGAGATTGGTTTTAATGACCAGTCTTGGTAACAACTTGGTGATTGTAATTATTATAAATTCTATTAATTAGAATGTAATGGAGGTTCTAGCCGGGAGGACAGTTGTTGACTCTTGAAGTGAAATTCCTATGTATGCAAATTTTAAAATCATTTTGATCAGTTAATGCAATGAGACAACGCTCTTGAAGACTCGTGACAGTATCTTTTAAGCTTATGTGATTTCCTCTGTTTATTTCATATATATTTCCTCTTGTGATTTAATGCATAACAATATTATGTATTGAGGAGCTTTTTTCAGCTTTTGTTCATCTTCTATGAAAAATTTTCGCTCAACTTCTTCATCTTCTACAAAGAGTTCTTGCTAGTTGCTTCATCCTCAGTTATAATTGATATTATTCATGTTCATTCAGTCATTTTTGTGTACAACTCAGATAGAGTATTTGATGGTTGTGTTCATATCTAGACTATGTAATTGTCTGCTTTTAGTGGTTTCATACTCTTTCCCTATTTTCTTCATCGATTCATCCACTGACTACAAACTCAAACTTGGCTTGTAATGTACTTGATTGCCTTTAACATGTGTTAATCGTTCTCTTAACTAATCATAATTATTATTCAGTAATTTCCTGGATTTCATTTGGGACCAACCAACCCATTTGAATTTTATTCAGCCCTAGAGCTTAAGATGTGCTAGCCATGCCCTCTCAGCAATCGGAGTGCATCTTTTAGTACAAACACAAAGTATGCTTCAGTATGATTAGGAGTGAAGAATGAGTAGAGCTCTTGGTCAACAAAGAAGTGAATGCATAGAATGCTATAAATACTTCATTTGTGTTATATTGAAAAGGCCATCTAAAATCATCATTAGCATTTATATATAGTACATAGATGCTAGCATAAGAGTTGGTTGGTATGGAAAGAAAAGGCCTCTTATGAGAGTCAATTTGTAGGAAATTAAGTAAATTTAGAGGAAAAGACCTCTTGTGAGAGACAATTTAGGGAACAAAGTAAATTTTAAAATATATTTTAATGAATGAAAAAATTCCTTTGGCATTGTGATTTGGCTTCTACAAGTCCAAATGACTTGTGACTTTGTATTGCACTAAAAAATATGTTAAAAAAGATGTTAGTGATCTCTATATTCTTTGGCTTTCAAATTGTGTATTTGGTTTCTACAAATTAAATAAAAGATTGATTTTTCAATATCTCAAACACCCAACAACGAACCTCTTGTTTGACTAAAACTTAAATGCTCATTGTCACATTACTCAAATCACTCATTTGTAGTTTCCAATAGTTCCTGATTTAAAGGCATAACATCAGCAAATAGAGGATTTTCCCAAATTCAAGGATATTCAATATCAACAACTCTAGATTTTATGGCAATGTTTTCAAGATTGGTTTTAATAACCAGTTTTGCTAACAACTTGGTGATTGTAATTATTATAAATGCTATTAATTAGAATGTAATGGAGGTTCCACCCAAGAGGACGGTTGTTGACTCTTGAAGTGAAATTCCTATGTATGCAAATTTTAAAATCTTTTTTATCAGTTAATGCAATGAGACAACGGTCTTGAAGACTCATGACAGTATCTTGTAAGCTTATGTGATTTCCTATTTTTATTTCATATCTATTTCCTCTTGTGATTTAATGCTTAACAATATTATGTATTGAGGAGCTTTTGTCAGCTTTGCTTCATCTTCTATGAAGAGTTTTTGCTCAATTACTTCATCTTCTTTGAAGAGTTCTTGCTAGTTGTTTCATCCTCGGTTATAATTGATATTATTCATGTTCATTACAGTCATTTTTGTGTACAACTTAGACATAGTATCTGATGGTTGTGTTCATATCTAGACTATGTAATTATCTGCTTTTAGTGGTTTCATAGTCTTTCCCTATTTTCTTCATCCATTCATCCACCGACTACAAACTCAAACTTGGATTGTAATGTACCTGATTGCCTTTAACATGTGTTAATCGTTCTCTTAACTGATCATAATTCTTATTCAGTCATTTCCTGGATTTCCTTTGGGACCAACCAACCCATTTGAATTTTATTCATCCCTGGAGCTTAAGATGTGCTAGCCATGCCCTCTCAGCAGTCAGAGTGCATATTTTAGTACAAACACAAAGTATGCTTCAGTATGGTTAGGAGTGAAGAATGAGAAGAGTTGTTGGTCAACAAAGAAGTGAATGCATAGAATGATATAAATACTTCATGTGTGTTATATTATAAAGGCCATCTAAAATCATCATTAGTATTTTTAAGTAGTACATAGAAGCTATCATAAGAGTTGGTTGGTATGGAAAGAAAAGGCCTCTTATGAGAGTCAATTTTTAGGAAATTAAGTAAATTTAGAGGAAAAGACCTCTTGTGAGAGACAAGTTAGGGAACAAAGTAATTTTTAAAATAGTTTTTAATGAATGAAAAAATTCCTTTGGAATTGTGATTTGGCTTCTACAAGTCCAAATGACTTGTGACTTTGTATTGCACTAAAAAATATGTTAAAAAAGATGTTAGTGATCTCTATGTTCTTTGGCTTTCAAATTAAGTATTTGGTTTCTACAAATTAAATAAAAGATTGATTTTTCAATATCTCAAACACCCAACAACAAACCTCGTATTTGACTAAAACTTAAATGCTCATTGTCACATTATTCAAATCACTCATTTGTAGTTTCCAATAGTTCTTGATTTAAAGGCATAACATTACAAATAGAGGATTTTCCCATATTCAAGGATATTCAATCTCAACAACTCCAGATTTTATGGCAGTGGATTCGAGATTGGTTTTAATGATTAGTTTTGGTAAGAACTTGGTGATTGTAATTATTATAAATGCTATTAATTAGAATGTAATGGAGGTTCCAGCCGGGAGAACGGTTGTTGACTCTTGAAGTGAAATTCCTGTGTATACAAATTTTAAAATATTTTTGATCAGTTAATGCAGTGAGACAACACTCTTGAAGACTCATGACAGTATCTTGTAAGCATATGTGATTTCCTCTATTTATTTCATATCTATTTCCTCGTGTGATTTAATGCATAACAATATCATGTATTGAGGAGCTTTTGTCAGCTTTGTTTCATCTTCTATGAAGATTTTTCGCTCAACTGCTTCATCTTCTATGAAGAGTTCTTGCTAGTTGCTTCATTGTCAGTTATAATTGATAATATTCATGTTCATTCAGTCATTTTTGTGTACAAATCAGACAGAGTATTTGATGGTTGTGTTCATATCTAGACTATGTAATTATCTGCTTTTAGTGGTTTCATAGTCTTTCCCTATTTTCTTCATCCATTCATCCACTGACTACAAACTCAAACTTGGCTTGTAATGTACCTAATTTCCTTTAACATGTGTTAATCGTTCTCTTAAATGATCTTAATTCTTATTCATTCATTTCCTGGATTTCCTTTGGGACCAACCAACCCATTTGAATTTTATTAAGCCCTAGAGCTTAAGATGTGCTAGCCATGCCCTCTCAACAGTCGGAGTGCATCTTTTAGTACAAAC
The DNA here is from genome assembly GCA_027924585.1 of Larix kaempferi. NCBI lineage: Eukaryota > Viridiplantae > Streptophyta > Pinopsida > Pinales > Pinaceae > Larix > Larix kaempferi. The sequence continues at coordinate 17,065,526 of BSBM01000123.1, read as the reverse complement.
ACAAAGTATGCTTCAGTATTTTTAAGTAGTACATAGAAGCTAGCATACGAGTTGGTTGGTATGGAAAGAAAAGGCCGCTTATGAGAGTCAATTTGTAGGAAATTAAGTAAATTTAGAGGAAAAGACCTCTTGTGAGAGACAATTTAGGGAACAAAGTAAATTTTAAAATATTTTTTAATGAATGAAAAAATTCCTTTGGCATTGTGATTTGGTTTCTACAAGTCCAAATGACTTGTGTCTTTGTATTGCAATAAAAAAATGTTAAAAAATATGTTAGTGATCTCTATGTTCTTTGGCTTTCAAATTGTGTATTTGGTTTCTACAAATTAAATAAAAGATTGATTTTTCAATATCTCAAACAACCAACAACAAACCTCCTGTTTGACTAAAACTTAAATGTTCATTGTCACATTACTCAAATCACTCATTTGTAGTTTCCAATAGTTCCTGATTTAAAGGCATAACATCAACAAATACAGGATTTTCCCAAATTCAAGGATATTCAATCTCAACAACTCTAGATTTTATGGAAGTGGATTCGAGATTGGTTTTAATGATCGGTTTTGGTAACAACTTGGTGATTGTAATTATTATAAATGCTATTAATTAGAATTTAATGGATGTTCCAGTCGGGAGGATGGTTGTTGGCTCTTGAAGTGAAATTCCTGTGTATGCAAATTTTAGAATATTTTTTATCAGTTAATGCAATGAGACAACGCTCTTGAAGACTCATGACAGTATCTTGTAAGCTTATGTGATTTCCTCTATTTATTTCATATATATTTCCTCTTGTGATTTAATGCATAACAATAATATGTATTGAGGAGCTTTTGTCAGCTTTGCTTCATCTTCTATGAAGATTTTTTCACTCAATTGCTTCATCTTCTATGAAGAGTTCTTGCTAGTTACTTCATCCTCAGTTATAATTGATATTATTCATGTTCATTCAGTCATTTTTGTGTACAACTCAGACATAGTATCTAATGGTTGTGTTCATATCTAGACTATGTAATTATCTGCTTTTAGTGGTTTCATAGTCTTTCCCTATTTTCTTCATCCATTCATCCACCGACTACAAACTCAAAATTGGCTTGTAATGTACCTAATTTCCTTTAACATGTGTTAATCGTTCTCTTAACTAATCATAATTCTTATTCAAACATTTCCTAGATTTCCTTTGGGACCAACCAACCCATTAGAATTTTATTCAGCCCTAGAGCTTAAGATGTGTTAGCCATGCCCTCTCAGCAGTCGGAGTGCATCTTTTAGTACAAACACAAAGTATGCTTCATTATGGTTAGGAGTGAAGAATGAGTAGAGCTCTTGGTCAACAAAGAAGTGAATACATAGAATGCTATAAATACTTCATGTGTGTTATATTATAAAGGCCATTTAAAGAGGGTCTTCAGATATTTGTGCGGCACCTCAAATTATGCAATACGCTACCAAGGAAGACCTAGACTTCACAAAGAGATAGATATACATATCTTTGTTGTTGTAGATTGGTATGGAGATCTTGACAACAAAAGTTCTACAAGTGGTTTATTTTTAGCTTATTTGTTGGAGCAATCAGTTGGATGAGTAAGAGGCAAGTAGTAGTTGCATTGTCAACTATAGAAGCTAAGTACATGGAATCCACTCATGCAAGTGAGAAAGCTATATGGCTGCAAAGAGTGTGCTCATGTATTAATTTTGTTTAAAAAAATGATAATAAGTTGTGACATCTCAAGTGCAATTTTTCTAGCAAAGAATTATATTTATCATTCCAAGAAAAAGTATATTGATGTACAATCATTATTTTGTTAGAGACATGGTTGAACATAACAACATATTGTTGAAGAATGTTGTGGATTTTTTGAAAAATTCTATTAGTTCTAAAAAGTCGCCTTGGTGTAGAGAATCAACCAGCATTCTTGTCCCTAGCAGCTAATTACATGAATGATTTCCCTTTGCCCCATTTCTCCAATGAATACAACTAGTGGGGGACCATTGGATATATACTCTTTATAGGCTCCTAGAGCAAAGAAGATTTGTTTTTGGTCTGTTTTGTGATATTTTACTAATGGTTAATCCAGGCTAACAAATTAGGGTTTTGGATGCTATAAATATTGTATTGTAAACGATGAAGATAATACAATGAAATACAGAGATGAGCAACTATCAATTAGGTTGGTTTTATGTGTACTCTATAAGTGTGTCATTATTGTTTCTTTTGTTTTAGATTCTATTGGTATTGCTTTTCTTGCACATGTTTATCAAAGTCTTCAAGGTAGTAGACCTAAGAATATCCTTGAGGTTAAAATAAGACATCCAAGATTGCATGTAAGCCAAAAAACAAACAATATCTCATGTTCCATATTGAAGGACATTACGAACAACAAAACCTAAAAGTAAAAATTAGAAAAAGATATGTGGACCTAAAACCCCAGTAAGAGTGTAGAGAAGTCCATGTGGTTTCCTAATTCAAAATTACACGTTTGTTGAAGGAATATTCACCTGGCATGTGCTACAAAAATTACAATATGATCTCCTTGTGCTCCAGATTTTTATGACCCTAATCATACTACTTATTGCAATTCATGAAGAAGTTAAAATCCACCTCTAATTTTGATTGATTATTTTGCACAACACTAGCGTTGGATTCAATTTGTCTCATAGAAACACCATCGAAAGGAATGTTTCACTCTCAAATTTGCAAGCACTTAGCAATATCAGATGAAAACAAAGGTTTTTGAATGCTAGCAACCACCTCAACAGCTTTGGTTGCAAGAAGCTCTTCAAAATGGCTAAAAATTCCAAAGATGGTTTGGGGTTCCTTCCCTAATGCTTAAGAAAGGCCACTTTATTAATAAAGTAGTCCACATCCGCTTGGTGTTTCACAAGACTCTACATTGCCATCACATAAGAAGATATGGAAGAGAAGATAGAGAAGGAATGGGTTTGAAGAAAGTTAACCAAAGGATGCTCAATCTTCTAGGGGTTGACCTAGTCTAGAAGGAATCTTAATGTTGGAATGTGCATGTTAGTTCCCATTAATTTTTAAAATGTTGTCATAATATTGAAGTTATTTCTTGAATTATCTTCTCGAACAAATTAACTCTTCTCCCAAGGGGTACTCAATTTGAGATGGACCTTCCAAAGCATGGGTGACAACAAGAGGCAAGCTATTGGGAAAGAGAAACCAGATTACATTGTTTATTGAACTTTCTCATTGTTGTGTGATACTTGACAAAGAAAGATGTGATTTCAACATCAAACTTGATTCTTCTATTTTCAAATTAAAGTAACGATGAGAAGTGAAAAAGGATAAGTATGTTGGTTATGCATTGTATTGCTTGCGGGTAGATAATGTAAGAAAGCACAATTCAAGTAACGTAGTTGGTTCATTTTTTATTTGGATTTTGTCGTTTTTACTTTATTCAGCGAATGGTTTTGGTCCATTGTAATCTAATTCTAGTTAAGGAATTAGAGTTGTAATTTGATGTCACAAAGTACTTTTATACTTTATTATGAATGGTTAAGTTAATACATTCATATTGAGAGAGGTGAAACTCGGTAAGTTTGATAGTTTTCTTGTTTAAGGATTTCGTAAGTAATTCTTGTGTATTGTGTGTGTGCACCATTGTTTTCTTATGTTTTATGATCTATTATTGTTTATTTCATTATATTGGTTTAACAAACTCTTAAGTATGGTTACTTTGCACATGATTTATTAGTTCCATTGTGTTACCAGGCAAATTAGCAAGGCTAATTCCCAGTAAACACAAATAAGAATACTGACCCAATGTCACCTCGGTCATCGTTCTAACTTATTCGGAAGTCGAAACCTCCAAGGAGAAGTATCCTTATGGAATCCCGTAGAACACTGAGACAACCAAAAACTATATTTTCGATGCGAGTATTAGTTAAACCAGTGCCTAGATGGAGTCAATAATGTTATGATCAATGCCAGTGGGTGCAAAAGATATGATCAAGATCGATAATCCACTTAGATCATTCAATGAAATGTATAAACATGTAATTCAATATAATAATCAATATTGGATCAAAATACTATATTGCTAACACACCTTAACCAATAACCAAGTATGCAGTAGGATGTAGTTTCAATGTGACATATTTGATAGCAGCAGAAGCAAATATATATGAGTAAAGTCATACAAATGATGTAGCTAGTAAATAAGTGAATTGACCAACAACATGACCAAAGGCAACACCATAAGCAAGGCTCATAAACATGTATTACGGAAATGTATTACCAAGTGTAGCCTGGTGATTTTATAAACATCCAAAAAAATCATCTAATTCGATAGAGAATCCAAAAGTATATAATCGATATAAGGGCATCCCATATCATTTATTTCATGTAGACAGATTTATCAAGTAACTATGCAAATATATTAAGCGTGTGTTATGGCACTGTGTAACCAGTAAATACCTACTATTGAATTAGTGTCAAATGCCATGCCATTCATATGCAAATATGTATCAACAAAGTGTAAATATCATGCAATAAACTCTAGTAATCAATAATCAATATTAACCACTTAATTATATCAATAAACACCATCTAACATCATCATCAAAAGTCAAAAGGATTTCAATAAATGGATGTAACTTTCCAGATCACCAGAATAAATAATGTGACATTTGTAGAATAAAGGTCAATATGTAGTAAATGGTCAATGGACAATCAGTATCAAATCAATAACAAGAAATTTCATACATTAACCTTCATGAACCAGTAATGGATGTAATCACTTTAATTGATTGTGCATGAGACAACTCAAAGTTAATGCACATGTAACTCAAACCTAAAAATCAGACCTGTGTTAGGATTAGAATCACCTTGCAATAAATAAAATCTCAGACTTTAAACACTAACATCACATGGCATAAATACATAAAATGTGTCTTACTTCTGTTGTAAATTTATAGCAAAATGATAACACTGTAAGGTACCTTCAGAAATAAAAGTTCCAGACTCAGGAGTTAGTGAATTTCAGACTTCTTCAAAGTAGGAAATTAATCATGAATTAACACAAAATTTTAATTAACATTCAGAAATCTGTATTGGTTTCCTTTCAACCCTTTTTAATGTGTGTTGACCTTGTCTTTTCTGAGAGTGAATGCAAGGATATCGGCTGTGGAAAGAGCAGGAGCAGGGTATGCAATTTATTTCAGACCTGCTGCAAGCTAGGAAAATGGAGGAGATGGAAGGATGGAGAGAGGGTAGTGGAAGGAATGGAGATAGGCCTCGGTGGAAGAGAAAGGGGGTTGCAGACCGTGATAAAGAGCAGCAAATAGGAATGGAGGGAGGCCATGGAGGAGAAGAGATGGGAGAGTTGGAGCAGTCAACCAGATAGAGTGAAAGGGCTTGGAAAGTGGCCAGTGAATGGAAAAAAGGTGGGCCGAAATTATAGGGCCCAAAATTTCGGGAGGTTATAAAATGGCTAAAAAAAGGGGATTTTTGAAATTTTATCAATTTTAAGGATTTTAGGGTTTTGTTTTTAGGTTTTAGTTTAGGTTTTAACCATGAATTAACAAACTACTAACTCCAGAAAGTTAAAATAAAAAGACTAATAAAGCTAGAAAACTAGGTTAACATAATATTTACAAAATCAACAATTCATAAATTAGGGTTTAGATGTAGATATGAAAAAACTAGGGCTTTCATTAATGAAAACTAGCTACCAAACCCTAGGGCATCAATGAGAGGAGGTACTCTCCTTGAGATGGTACTTGGCAAGCTTGTCAACTAGGGCTAACCTCAATAACCTCTAGGATTCATTGAGGAAACCTAGTCTTAGCAAGACTTGAAGACCTAAATCTCAAGCTTGAACGCTAGGGTGACCAATCACAAAATGAATTGCAAATCAAGACGAAATGAAGCAAAAATGGCTTCCATTCAGCCCTAACAAGCATCACTTTCATACATTTGACATAGAGACATCAAACAAAAAAGTATAGATACCTCCAAGTGCATGTGTTAAGCAAACAACTCTAGCTTCACCTTAGCAATGGCATGAACAAAAGAAAAACTCCCAAGAAATGCTTCAAACTTGCAAAATATCCTTCATCAAGGAGAGCTTTCCTTCAAAGATCCCTAGTTAGGACAAATAGTAGACATAATGATCTTATCCCAAAAGTTGATGTCTAAAACTGAAGTGAGGAGATCTTATTTATATGATCTCACACTCACTTAACACAAAATAAGGTCAATTTAATATTTAAAAATGTCAACTTAAAAATATAAAAAAAATAATATAAAATAATCTAAAGATGGCCTATTGTAGGCTGCCTGGGGTATTTTACCCCCGAGGTTCTAATATATGCTAAACAAGGCTAAATTTGACAAAACTGTAGGCCAGACTGTGCAGGGGGGGTCGTCATGCCCCAACTAACCCCAACAGTGAAGAAAACCCTCAACGCCACCCCCCCCTTTTAGCAAGCAAACAGTCTGCTAGGAGGATGACATCATCCTCTGAAGGAGGGCCCAGAGGGAGGGTAGTGTTGAACTGGAGGACCAGGAGGGTGTTGGATGTGCTCTGGAAGATAAGAGTGGGTCTCATTGTTGGAACAACTGTCGCTGGAGTGTTGAAACAAGGTGGGGGTCATGTGACCCAGTGACCCACCCCTGGAAGACCCGAACACCAACCACAGGGTTTCAAACCCTTTCATGAGGCATTTAGTGATGTCATTAATCCATAGTACTTCCAGAAGAGAAGCCAGAGGGTCTGGCCATGCCCCTACCTCAGAATGAGCTGGCTAAACACCCCTACTAGTGAGAGAAAAAGACACCGTCTCCCTGGGGCACCTCTGCAAGTACGCTGGTGCTAGTACCATCGTAACACATTGCTCATTAAATTTGTTTTTTCATCAAATAGTTTGTATTAGAAGCATATATTTGGAGCTTGAAGCCACAATGCATCATTCTAAATTAATAATAACACTAACGGATCATACAATGTTAGGTAGATATTACACTTGGTAATTCTCAAGTGATTGGGTGAAGATACCATGTCCACAACATTATGAAACAAAGTGTTGGTACCAAAATCTGCCCCATCAAAAAAATTTAGATTCCGGCAGCGTGTACATAATTACTTATATTTTCTTGTTTTAGTCATTGTCTTTGGGAACATATTAAAAGGAGCTGGAAGTGAATATTTGAAAACTAAAAGAGGTTTTTCTTAATCATGGGCTCATTCACAAAACCCTCCTTTAGTTTTTCAATGGGTATCATGGTTTGGAAGAGTCGAAGGGATTTTTACAGCCTATTTTATATATGTTTAAATAGTAAATTATTTCATGTTTTGGTTATTATCTTTGGGCGCTCTTTCCGAACAACTGGAGATTAATTTGTAAAAACAACATGAGGTTTTTTTCAAGAATGGACTTATCTACAAAATTCTCTCTCCGTTTTTCCACGGCTATCGAGGTTTAGGAAATATAGGTTGTTCTTTGAGACCATGTTTCTCATAATTTCACCAAATTCGACTCATACAAAAATATTCAGTCAAAAACCAAGTGTTCAACTTCATCCAGTGTGCCAAGGGAAGTCCACGGATTATCATCATGTGCAATGTGTCACTACAACATTCAAAAGAACACGTGGCATAGAATCAATGACAAAGCATCCGAAGCCAGAGTTCTTGGCAGCTAGCCACTTTATATTATTTCTAGCATAGCTTCAAACTGATTTCCTCAAGTGTCAACTTTTGCATCTAATTCGTTATTAGCTAGAAGTCCAAATCCATAACTTCTAGGAAGTCGATTGGCATCTTGATCCATATTTAGAAAAGAAATTCCAGTGGTTCCTGATTTAAAGGAATAACATCAACAAATAGAGGATTTTCCGAGATTCAAGGATATTCAATCTCAAAATCTCCAGATTTTATGGCAGTGGAATTTTTGGTAACAACTTGGTGATTCTAATTATTATAAATGCTATTAATTAGAATGTAATGGAGGTTCCAGCCGGGAGGACGGTTGTTGACTCTTGAAGTGAAATTCCTGTGTATGCAAATTTTAAAATCTTTTTGATCAGTTAATGCAATGAGACAATGCTCTCGAAGACTCATGACAGTATCTTGTAATCTTATGTGATTTCCTTTGTATATTTCATACTTATTTCCTCTTGTGATTTAATGCATAACAATACTATGTATTGAGGAGCTTTTGTTAGCTTTGCTTCATCTTCTATGAAGAGTTCTTGCTAGTTGCTTCATCCTCAGTTATAATTGATATTATTCATGTTCATTCAGTCATTTTTGTGTACAAATCAGATAGAGTATCTGATGGTTGTGTTCATATCTAGACTATGTAAATATCTGCTTTTAGTGGTTTCATAGTCTTTCCCTATTTTCTTCATCTATTCATCCACTGACTACAAACTCAAACTTGGCTTGTAATGTACCTGATTGCATTTAACATGTGTTAATCGTTCCTTTAGCTTATCATAATTCATATTCAGTCATTTCCTAGATTTCCTTTGGGACCAACCAACCCATTCAAATTTTATTCATACATAGAGCTTAATATGTGCTATCCATGCCCTCTCAACAGTCGGAGTGCATCTTTTAGTACAAACATATTTTGGCACCATTGCCGGGGAACGGAAGCGGAGATTTTCTTCCCTGGGAGAACGACAACGATCAGATCCAGCTCTTGATGGTGGACAAGAGCAGGACACTAGCTTGACTACAAATTTCTACCTGGCGACTCCAACTTCATCATAGAGTATTTTATTGGCGAATCCACTGGTTTAAAATGGATAAGATTCTTGCTTAGAGGTATGCATTTTGTGATTTCTCAAGTATATTTGGTTTACCAAATCCCGTACCTAATAGATATGAATGGGAAGGTTCCCTTCCTAGATTTAGAGGAGAAGATTGGGAAGTACCAATTGAACACTTGTTGGATTTCCATGATTTTATTCATCATCTTCAGATCGTGCATGAGGATTTTCATATCAAGCTTTTCAACTATTCATTGGAGGGAGAAGCTCGAGATTGGTGCAGATCTCTTTTGGCTGTCAGTGTCAATTCTTTGAAAGGTTTTCATGCAGCCTTTCATTTGTTTTGTGAAGAGAAATTTTCAATTGATTTACTTTATCAAAAATGTTGTTATGAATTCGATTTGTTGAGTAAAAGATCAGATAGTCATATAGAGTATGCTCATGTTTAAGAGTATGCTTCAGTAGAAGACACTTTTCATAATGATCAAGAGGTTTATGATCTTCAAAGTGATAGCCAGATTGTAGATACTTTTGATATTGTATCTATTGTTTTAAGTTGTCCTGAAAATCAAGTTGTTTCCTTTGATTATTCAAATGATAATGAGTAGATAGATATATCAGCATGTGACAGTTTTGGATCTGAGCCACAAGAATACTGTGAAGCTGATAAGGAAGGATTATATGACCAATTGTTGATTCCTATCTCGTTGACAGTTGGTGAGCAGAAAGTTAAAAAAAAATTGATCTTGAAAGTAATATACATGATCAACTATTTCAGAAGATCAACGGTGGAGAAAAGCATTCCATTGTTCACTTGAAACAACAAGGTAAGATTGTCCATGAGTTTTATGATCCCGTTTCTATTTGGATGGAGTCATTGCTCTCAGTGATGCCACATGTTACAAAGTTCAGCATGATTGCAGTTTACAATTGTAAGTATAAATTTCTCATTACCTTCTTGCCGCAAACTTTGCATCACTTGAGGGTTCCCTTAAACAGCTGCATGCAAAATAATATATGCATCGATCAGATACTTGCATGGCTTCATTGGAAAGCTCATTATACTTGATTGAGCAGCTTTTAGTTTGCATTTGGTTTGTAGTGCGAATAATTTTCAGTTCTCAATAAACAATAGTTGTGGTCTCAGGGATTGAAAAGGCCACAGTTTGCAATATATGATTGTTCTTTAGTCTTTCGGGCAGATGGATTTGTAATTTGGATGAGCAGGGTACAGCTTATAGGTTTGGAACGAGGTGATGTCTCCACAGCACAATGGAACACTGGTACATGACAGGACATATTGCAATTTTCGGTTTGCAGTGAATGGTAAGCATAGTATGGTTACAGGTTGCAGAGATGGAATGGAAAAGGCACTTAGTCTGGATGGTCTTGGAGCCTCGTAGGGAGGAATCCATCCCCTGTCGGAGCCAAATGTTGGTACCAAAATCTTCCCAATCAAAAATTTTAGATTCCGGCAATGCATACATAATTACTTATATTTTCTTGTTTTAGTCGTTGTCTTTGGGCACATATTACAAGGAGATGGAAGTGAATGTTTGAAAACTAAAAGGTTTTTTTTTAAGCATGGGCTCATTCACAAAAACATCCTTCAGTTTTTCAATGGGTGTCATGGTTTGGAAGATTCGAAGGGATCTTTACAGCCTATTTTATACATGTTTAAATAATAAATTATTTCATGTTTTGGTCATTATATTTGGGCACTCTTTCCAAACAACTGGAGAAGAATTTGTAAAAACGACAAGAGGTTTTTGTCAAGAATGGACCTATCTACAAAATCCTCTCTCTGTTTTCGCATAGCTATCAAGGTTTAGGAAATATAGGTGGTTCTTTGAGACCATGATTCTCATAATTTCACCAAATTCGACTCATTCCAAAATATTTAATCAAAAACCAAGTGTTAAACTTCATCCATTGCGCCAAGGGAAGTCCACGGATCATCATCGTGTGAAATGTGTCACTACAACATTCAAAAGAACACGTGGAAGAAAATCAATGACAAAGCATCCGAAGCTAGAGTTCTTGGCAGCTAGCAACTTTATATTATTTCTAACATAGCTTGAAACTGATTTCCTCAAGTGTCGACTTTTGCAGCTAATTTGTTATCAGCTAGAAGTCCAAATCCAGAACTTCTAGGCAGTCAATTGGCATCTTGATCCATATTTAGAAAGGCAATTCCAATAGTTCCTGATTTAAAGGCATAACATCAGCAAATAGAGCATTTTCCCATATTCAAGGATATTCAATCTCAACAAATCCATATTTTATGGAAATGGATTCGAGATTGGTTTTAAAGATCAGTCTTGGTAACAACTTGGTGATTGTAATTATTATAAATTCTATTTATTAGAATGTAATGGAGGTTCCAGTCGAGAGGATGATTGTTAACTCTTGAAGTGAAATTCATGTGTATGCAAATTTTAAAATCTTTTTTATCAGTTAATGCAATGAGACAACACTCTTGAAGACTCATGACAGTATCTTGTAAGCTTATGTGATTTCCTTTGTTTATTTCATATCTATTTCCTCTTTGTGATTTAATGCCTAACAATATTATGTATTGAGGAGCTTTTGTCAGCTTTGCTTCATCTTCTATGAAGAGTTCTTGCTAGTTGCTTCATCCTCAGTTTTAATTGATATTATTCATGTTCATTTAGTCATTTTTGTGTACAACTCAGATAAAGTATATGATGGTACTATTCATATCTAGACTATGTAATTATCTGCTTTTAGTGGTTTCTTAGTCTTTCCCTATTTTCTTCATCCATTCATCCACCGACTACAAACTCAAAATTGGCTTGTAATGTACCTGATTTCCTTTAACATGTGCTAATCGTTCTCTTAACTGATCGTAATTCTTATTCAGTCATTTCCTGGATTTCCTTTGGGACCAACCAACCCACTAGAATTTTATTCATCCCTAGAGCTTAAGATGTGCTAGCCATGCCCTCTCAGCAGTCGGAGTGCATCTTTTAGTACAAACACAAAGTATGCTTCAATATGGTTAGGAGTGAAGAACGAGTACAGCTCTTGGTCAACAAAGAAGTGAATGCATAGAATGATATAAATACTTCATGTCTGTTATATTATAAAGGCCTTTTAAAATTATCATTTGTATTTTTAAGTAGTACATAGAAGCTATCATAAGAGTTGGTTGGTATGGAAAGAAAAGGCCTCTTATGAGTGCCAATTTGTTGGAAATTAAGTAAGTTTAGAGGAAAAGACCTCTTGTAAGAGACAATTTAGGGAACAAAGTAAATTTAAAATATTTTTCAATGAGTGAAAAAATTCCTTTGGCATTGTGATTTGGCTTCTACGAGTCCAAATGACTTGTGACTTTGCATTGCACTAAAAAATATGTTAAAAAATATGTTAATGATCTCTATGTTATTTGGCTTTCAAATTGTGTATTTGGTTTCTACAAATTAAATAAAAGATTAATTTTTCAATAACTCAAACACCAACAACAAACCTCCTATTTGACTAAAACTTGAATGCTCATTGTCACATTACTCAAATCACTCATTTGTAGTTTCATCAATTTATTTTATTTACTTCTAACTCATTTAATTTAATTGATTGAGAGTCAAAGATATGACAAGCTCACCCTTGTAATAATTTCTATTACAAGCTCACCCTTATAATAATTTCTGATAGTTGTTATTATGGGTTTACCCTAATAATCAGAAATGATATTCAAGTCATTCCTAGAGCTCACTTGGATAATGATTAATACCACCTAAGAGTTATTGTTGTGATTTCACTGAATAAGTAAAAAGCAATATTGAGGATTGTCATCTTATGCTTATGTTATGTTACCAATAAATAGTATGAGGGTGATTGTTGCTAACTTTTAATAATTATAAAATAATAATACAAAATATAGAGATAGTTTAATTTATAGTCACTTATTGTAAAGTTTAGAAGGATGGCTCATAATAATGAATTTAAAAAAAACAGTTTTTCTTATAAAATAGAATGATACAATACCATAAAGTAAATTATCAAATTATTTTATTTATAAAACATAAGGATGAAGAATGGTAAAATAATACATCCAACTTATTGTTTTGTTGTTATTGTGATAATTTTGAATTTCAAGTTATTTATTTCAAGAAGTTAAACATAACAAAGAAAGGAAGAAACCCCATATAGGATGATCAGGAGGTGTTATCTCCTCGTACCACCACAAGTAAGCCATCAAATCCAACATCTAGTAGTGGGTGGCACACGAGAAGGGGTTCAAGATTAGGAGGGAGACCATATGGATTGTATCTCAAAACAAATGGCCACGCCAAGAATTGATGAGGAACCAAGAGAACCTTCTAGGTCGAAGCCTTGCAATGAAAGCTCGATTACATACATGCAAGCATTGGCTCATTTTTATCATCGTGAAAGGAATGTTTCCTCTCAAGATACTTCACCACATGATCACTTGTAGGTGGTATAACATGGCAACTCATGTAGCCTCCAAGCTGTGAAGCAGCGAGAGAGAGCCGAGGAGAAAACATAAAAATGGAGACACGTCGACTTGAGGGTGCTCGTTCTAATGTATGGGGCTCCTCCAAGCCCAAAGAATAAGAGAGGAGGAGAGGTTGAAGCAAAGGTTTGCAAGAGGCAACCAAGGCACAGAGGCAAACTACTAGCCAGTAGAAGGTCAAGATAGATAGCATGGCGTCAAACTGAAGAAGTCCAAAAGCAAACGAAGGCACTATGAATGATCAAAGGGTTCAATGAAAGGCACAAACCAGCGTTGATTTGGAGAATTCAGAATCTTGGGGAGGTAAGACAAAAGAGAGGAGTCACTCTAGCAACTCCTAGACAGAGCAACTAGCCAACATCATCCTAGACTCCATATTTTCCAAAATCCAAAATACCCATTACTCTCTTACTCTAGATTTATATTGGCAAAAAAAATAGCCTATTGCAAGGCACTATGGTGAATTGGAAGAGGACAACAAAGGTGCAGCGCAAGAATTTTAATGAAAATTATCATTTCCTCCTTTAGGCCATTCAAGGTTCAAAGAGAACCTCCATTGATGACGCCACTAAGGAATCTTAACAGATACTGGGTATAGGCCCCTATGGCCTTATCCCTCTAGATAATGATGATGATGTATAGATGGCCTTGGACTCTGGTTCCAGCTCTTACCTACTACTATATTTCTCTATGTTTTTTTAGTAATATGTTTTGAGGACATAGATAGGGTTGCTTTCAAAATTTCCTTTTTTGGTATAGACCTGAAGTTAAAGGCCACCAGAAAGGTTGTGATCCATATAAACTTTATTGCTTGTACTTTAGTGATCAAGGCCAAAGGCATGTCAATAGGCAGCCATGAAATTTCTTCTCTTTGATGTCAAGACCATTATAAGGCCTGAGGTATAGTAGTCAAAAACAAAAGCTCCAGGATGAGCTTCTCATATGGAACTTTTGGCTTTGTATGTACCTATATTTTACCTTTGTAATATGAACTTGCAAAAAAAATTATTAGTTTCAAAGAGAATAACTGAAGTTGGAAATCTAATTAAAATTGAGAAGAACTGTTAGAATTGCAAATATAAGATGTTGAGATTGCACAATCCAACTGTAATAGAGTATTTAAGGGATTTGAATCCAATTATGCATTCAAAATGCAATTTAATCAATAAAAAATTGCAATTTGACCAATGATTGTATAACCAAATTTTGGTGACAATAACCCAAAAAATTCCAAATCATACAACATTTAGACTACTCCATCTCGTTACTACAATTCTCTCGGATAGGCTACTTTTGCTCCATTGGATAAGTCGCCTATTTTTGTTCCATCAGGTAGTGTCAGTAAACAAAGAAGGTAATTGGCAGGAACTTTTAGATGTTGAATAAAGAATGCTGAGTGTAGCCTTGGAAAATTCCATGGGCAAGGAGGCTGCTTATTTGTGTTGTAGAAGTGGAAGAGCCCTGGTTAGATAGTCTCTCTGATTCCTAGCAGAAGAGGAGGTTCTTGCCAACAAGAGATAAATTATCTGTGTTAAGAATACTTCCACTCTTGAAAGAGATGGATGATTGGATAAAAAAAGTGCCTACTCTAATGTCTTACTTGATGTAAAATTGTTGAAGAAAAGCAAAAAAGTGAGCACAGCAACTTTTCTTTTGGAACTCTGTCAAAGGGTATTCCTACATTTTGGATCTCTGTTAAAAGGGTATTTCTGCATAAGAATTTGGAACTAGCAGATCTAAAATGCTTCTCCTTACTAGCCCTATTGATGATGTTAAATGTAGTCATGAAGAGAATACAATATTTTTTTCCTTTTGACCTGAAATTCCTCGCAAAACTCACCATTGAATTCCATGTGCTAATTCCATAACTCCATGTTCTCTATGAAAGCCTTTCTCTAATTGAACAGAAATTACACCTCATAGCATAAGCCAATGAAGCGAAGGGGTACAGTTGTTGGTTTACTTTATCTGACAGTTAATAAGAGCAACATAGCCAATTTTTCCTGCTGTTTTACTGCAGAAAGAAAATCAGGGCTTTAGCACCCTGTTCTGATTATTTTTTCTAATGTTTAGACTTGCTAGAAGTTGTTTTGTTTGCAAAAAAACATCGGATACTTTGAGGATTTTCTTTTACGGTTTGGAGAAATATTTCTCTATTTTGGTCATGTGGCTATCCATTATCTTCTTTTGACTTTCATAACCCCCATGGCAAGTACAACTTAATAAAACTAGTTAATCTCAATGAAATCATGAGTACAGTTGAGACATGAAAGCAACCATGTAACAGTCAATTGGCAAGATTCAAGCATTGGTTGAGCAGAATAATTAAAGAAAATTACAGTAAGAAGGCAATTTATCCTATGAAAAACAATGCATATGTCAGAAATACATACAAGAATCAAATATGCAGAAAATTTTCTGCAATCTTAAATAACGTCAAACGTTGTTTCTTTGTCCACAATTTTTTCTTCAATCTCTGATACAGCAAGTTTGAATCAAATTCCAACATTCCAATCACAGTTATGGTATACATCTTAAGTATGTACATGAACCCACAGCGAAAGTACAACAAAAGTATGCCATTTCTGACAAGCACTGAAGGGTACAAAGTACAATAAAATATAAGTGAAAAAAATTGAAGTAAAAATAGATCTGGAACATTAAGAAAAATCCCACATTCAAGTTAGTAGATTCTACCAACTACCTAAGCTTCTTTTCCACAATTTTCCCTCTAACTAGCAAGCATTGGTGCAGACTGTTAGAAGCAGTGCTAACGCTGTGAATGAGAAACTTAAAAGAAAAGGAAATGGGAGAAACCCAATACATGCCTTTATTCATTCGTAACATTTGATAAATGTATAGGAAATTACAAAATCAAATTGTTCTAACTACTATGAGATATCTTTCCACATTATCATTGGCTTGAACTCCTATGTGTATGGCCATGTAGATGCAGGCTATCCACCTAACATTCCCACTTAGCCTGCATCTACTGTTGAATTTTTACTCTCTACACATTCAATGTCTTTATAACACTTAAATTTAATACATAGAAGTGCCTTTTTAAAATTATCTTCTACCATGTTTTTAAGTACAAAAGTGAAGTTCAACTTCTTTTATAACCTTTTTCACCCTCACAAAATGATGGTGTGTGTTTATGTGCTTCATTCTTCCACGGAACTTTGGATTCTTTGAAAGTATTATGCAACTCTAATTGTTGCACTACAAGACCATTGGATCACTTGATCCTTCCCCAATATCTGCAAGCAATCTTTTCAGACACTGGTTCTTTAGCTGTCTGTGTTGTTGATATATTCTCAGCTTTGGTGCAAGACAAAGCTACAGTTAATTGTATTTTGTTAATCCACAAGACTGTTCCATTGCCGAGCAAGAAGCAAAAACACGTGTTAGATTTCCTAGTATCAACATCACCAGCCCAATCTGCATCAAAATACCATGAGTTGTATGAGGTCTTCTGTTTTAGTGCTACCATTAAAGCTGATACTGAAATCTATCGCTCCCTTCAAACATTATAAATCCTTTTTACAGCCTGACATTATAAATCCTTTACACAACTTGCCAATGCTGAAGTCCAAAATCCATCATACACAATCTATTGTACTCATTGCACACACTATACATGGCCAAATGCACACCAATGCATACATGAGACTTCCTACTGCAATCTGATACAATCATTAGAGGAAATTTGAGGTCTAAAATGTGCCTTATAAGAAAACGAGTCATCATATGAGAAAACGAGCCAACCATAATTTCTTGATGAGTTGAAATTCAAGAACCAATAGAATTTCAATAAAATGAGTCAACCGTAATGGTTGACTTGAGATATTTGTAATAAAAAAAAACTACTTTTTTGTTTGTATTTTCGACATATCTCCATGTGTTTTTAATTCTGCATCCAACGAGTGCTTCCGCTCGAAATTTGAATAAAAACACAGGAAGATATGTTGAAAATACGCACAAAAAAGTAGTTTTTTTTTCTTTCTTCCTCCAAAATTAATAAATATTATTTTATTATTTTAACTATTATTTCATTATTTTAACTATTATTTTATTATTTCCCTTAGGAAGCCCATTTTAGACCTCAAATTTCCTCTAATGACCTTTAGGCTTAGTCGTTGTTACTGATTGATCTTGCACTTAAGCTACAAAGTCCAGAATTGGGTGCAAGCTTAAGGGTAACTCAAGACGGCTTTCACTGTCACCACAACATCACCTTTTCTCCCTTAAGGCCATCTCTTCTCAGGCACAAGGGGGCGTGTCGCTAGGGATAGGATTACTAAAGCTTTATGCAATTGAGGCTTAGATGAAGAATTGCTTTAGTAAAACAGTTTTTTTTAAATGATGGATTGAGTTTACTTTAAAGGTGGTTGATGGGGAAATACAAGTGCCAAATATCCAATAGGGCATATGGAATCATGAACTATGAGGGATGATTATGGATGACAAATGGAAGTCAAAATTGTTACAATAACATGCAGAAAATTACTATGATAGCAGAATTTATATGGCTGAAAATGAAATAGTAAAAGGCCCTTCCAAAGGTGCCCTTGTATGAAACAAGCAATAACAATAAGAGGAGATCTTACTTTCAGCTGAAAATCAGTGACATATCCTTCAATGAAATGACATCCCACAAATCATTCAACCAGAAGCAAAAACAGCAAGAACTTTAGATACTCATCCAAAACTCCTTTTCAAGTGACAAATCTGCCCATTATCTTGAAGCCCTTATTGCAGCAGCATTGAGCATAAATTCCAGCAACATAACTCAGCATTAGATGTAGAATGGAACGCCACACATAGCCATAAAAATATCTTCAATAATCACATAGCCATCAAGAAATATTCAATATAAGCCAAACCAATAGATCCTCAAACGATCAACAGCATTACAAATGAGGGGGCTTCTCTTTAAATAGAGATGAACCCTAATCCCTCATGAATAAATAATAATATGGTCCACTAGATCCATAAGTTATTCCGAGGAAAAACATTAAAATAGTGCAAATGAGGCTCTCCAAGGAAAAATGCCTCATAAAATAAGAAAGAACGAAATCTACAATAATGATGTGCCACATGTCTCATCCTCAAACTAGGCATTCCATGCAATGGTGATTCGGTGAATTCTCCCAAGAGAGTGCTATCTTTAAATATGGAAGAAACCATCTCCACAAGTTAAACATATGTTAAACTAGACCCAAGAGATAGGGTACTCCTCAATGCAAGTGAAATCTCATGACAAGGTCAACAAGACTAGCCATTGGGAGGGTAGAGCAATATGTTAAACTAGACCCAAGAGATAGGGTGCTCCTCAACGCAAGTGAAATCTCATGACAAGGTCAACAAGACTAGCCATTGGGAGGGTAGATGCTCTAGGGAAACATCCATTAGAGGAGCGCTCCATCTAATAATGTGATCAATCATAAATATATTCCTTGATAAACATAGGAAGGGTAAGTAGAGAGCTTTCCAAGATGAGTGCTTTATTAACCAAAAATAATATAAAATACTCTTAAAAGAGGTGTGCCCTTGAAGTATGTGCAAGAAGATGACTATGGGATCACTTTTACCAAGCCAAACAATATAAAATAACCCATAACTACTACACCCTTGAGATGTCTGCAAAGGGTGGTTATGGTCTCCCTTAGATCTAGGACCACCAACAATAAAATAATCCTCCAAAAGTTGAGCACCCTAGATAGATCTACAAGGGTAGTTATGCCTTCATAAATAAATGTGCCAAGATGCCATGGATAAGGGGAGTGCTCCACAAGAAAATGTAGTTAGCAACCTTGAGAAACCAACCTCATGCTAAAAATAATTCCAATAGCTAGGATACTCCTCAAACCAAGGGTTAATCTACCTAGAAATGGCAAATATTTTCCCAAAATAAGTAAATGTGGAAAGGTCCACTTGGTTGTTATAATAATCTCCATTGGTGGGGTGACCTCAAAGAATGTGCCAAGTGCATGGATGCATTTGCAATAACCAACTATCCTCCAACCAATGGCCACAAGAGTGGAGCAACCTAAGAGAATGTGCATGAAGGGTGGCAAGCTCAAAAAAAAGTAAGCATAAAATAACTAAAACCATGTGCCATTCTATGAAACCACATGCCAATACCATCAACACCTCTAAAACCAAGGGAAAGAGAGAAGGGCGTCCAAGGAGTGTGCCAATGCATGAGGGTTTAACCATATATAACCACCAAACAATGAAGGCAGTCTAGGAAAGTGTGCACATGTGAGCAATCCTTAAGGAAACATCTCATCCATATCAACCAATACCATCACAAGTGAGCTTAAGGAAACACTCTAGAGTGGAGCGTTCCTCAAGAAAATATCTACCATAAAATGATCAAATAATGTGGAGAGTTCAGCTCACAAATATCAACAGAGTCGTATTTCAATTGATAGCTTAAGCAATTGAACTTAAATTCCAACTGTAAAATAATTCGGGTCAAACCCTACCAGCCCAGCTTGTACAAGCAAAACTAATGCTAAATAGTTAAGACAATGTTTTCACCTAAAGCCGCGTCACAAATTCACAGTATAAGTGGTTTAAAAACTTAAATTTACTTACTACTGTACATAGCATAGAATTAAAAACGCATGCGATAAACAAGCCCAATATACAGGAAAAACTTTATAATAAGTCAAATTTCAAAACCCTGGGTGATAACCCTGAACCATTTAAGAGTGCAGTAACGAAAATAAAACCACGAGGCCGTAACCTCATCTACAGACAGGCTCATAGCCTTTGTTTTCTTTTCTTTTTATATACTATATAATTCTTCTGCAAAAAACCCTAAATGCCAAAAGGAGGATGAACAGCTACAATACCGACCGAAGCCGTAACACCCTAATACAACACAGGGTTAAACCCGTAATATTTCACTTAAAACATACAGTTAAAAGATTGAGCAGAGCTGCTGTAATCATAGAGTCGCTTCATTCAAAGTCCAAACCCTAATCGACCTAACAAACCAGCAAAGAGGAAACGCCATGGTGAAAACCAGGCTTACCGGGTAAAGCCAACCGTCGAAGCTTGTGCCATCCACACTTTTAAGAGGAGCCAGTGCCTGCAGTGCAAGAATGTATCAGTTAAAAAACTTATAAAAAAAAATGGTTAAATTAATTCTTTTAACTGAAAACACGATGGAACAAACGTAAGTTACCAGGGAGTTGGAAAGAAGCTCAATCACCGTAATAGCCTGTAACCACGAGCAGCGTAAGTGTAAACCCTACCCTTGTCACCGAAAGGAACGAGCTGGCAGGAGTAAAGAGTATATTCCACAATGGAAGCCTTAAACAGAACCAAGTTGAGAGATGCAGTCACGCAGTGACAAGGTTAACAATGGCAGCAAAGGAAAAAACCTAGGTTTTCAACAACCTTAGGGCCGCCAACCACAAAGTATAACAAATCCCACACAATGCAGTTGACAAGCACGAAGGAGTGAAGCAGCATGGAAGCTGCTACCAACAGTGCCTCAGCAAAGTTTGGACCAGGAGGGTTCACAGAGAGACCGAGCCCGAAGGCGGGGGAGAAATGGTAAGCTAGGGTTTAGTCAACGACTTTATAATCATCAACACTTGGCTCTGAAACAACCACGTAGCATCCAAATTATTTCATGCAAGTGGGTCGAGGTTCTAAAGTCTTACAACAAGATTCCCAATGGTTTGTTTTTCAAACAAAATCATAGTAGGGATAAACAAAATCATAGCAGGGGTGAATAACATCATAGCATGGATATTCCATAATGATCGCGAAACCATAGTTCACCTGTCATACTATTAACAATCAAAATATTAAAATAATACTTTGAACCTTGCATAATATATAATGAAAACGTTACCTTATATTTATTAAACCATGCATTATAATGGCGTTCCAAGATTAAGTCTTGAAGTGTATATAGACATAGAGGATGGATTCTAATTAAAAGGAATTGTAAGGTTATGGGTATAATTTTAAATTATAAGATGTTCATAAAACTTATTACTATATTGCCTTAACCCTAGTCTCATGTGGGAAGACAAGAGATACATCATTTCTTAAAGTCTATGAGATAAGGGAGTGAAGTTAGGTATGATGGTTTACAAATCTACTACTATAATTCCGTTGTTATAGCTTTGCACAGAGGGTATAAGACTTGTCATTCTTTCGGTATACGATTTTAACTTGTAGAACTCGAGCCATATAACTCACAATTTTGGATTAGGGTTACTCTAGTCCACTTCACTTGATGTTACAAAATAATAACAATCTCTTAGTTGTTTCAGTTTTCTTGTGATAACAAGTAGACTCTTGTTATCCTTAAGACTCAATGAGTTTAATCAAGATATCTTATAGTTTTTAGTCCATTGTCAATCATAGAAATAGGAGTAGTTTTTCAATCCATACCAACTCTGAAATGTTAAGAGGAGACATGTAACTGACAGGAGATCTTGCAAATGCTAGAAACAAGCTAAGTATATATTGATAATTCCAGATCCTTTATAATTGAAATTGTAAATCAAAATATATTCTAACTTAAAACTTGGCTTGATACGATAACAATGGATGAGTAAAAACTGGTCTGAGTATGGTCACCCAATTGTATTCTACAGTGCTAGTTATGAAGTATATTTGCATTACCGTAATATCGTCAAGGACAAATACTCCATAGAATTATTTAATTCTTTTATTATCAAAGAAAATAGTTATCATATTATTTAGTAATTTCCACCTCTCTATCAGTAAGATTATAAGGAAAATCATAGGAGAAGTTCTACCTTTAAACACTGGATAACCTGGCTAGCATGCTTATACTTTTACTGAAGGATTGGTACAGCAAATTGTTTTATAAAACTCTAAAGATTTGTTTGTAGCGACCCGAACTTTACCTGTATATCTGTAAAGAGAAAGAAAATCTGTTGCATTAGCTCGGAAGCTAAGTAAGCCCAGTCTGTTATGGCATTCCCCCTTGTGGTTGCAAAACAGAAAAACAATCAGTAACTGACAAGAGACTCATCTGTAAATTTAAGTATAATAAAAGAACATTCAGTTACAATTCAGATAACATAAACTAATTAAACAGCTAATGACTGGAATTAATAAGAATATATGCTATTTTAAAAAAATTTAAATTTTTCGGAAATTTTGGGTCTTGACATGTGGTATCAGTGCATGGTTCAAATACTAGGCCTTGATGTGGCCCAACTAGTTTCCGCAGGACGGTAAAAATAAAAAGAAAAATATATGTATATATATATAATGTACTAACTTGTATTTTGTTTCATGTAAAAGAGCAGATTTTCTGAAACTAACAGGCAGGTATGGAGAAGCTAGGAGAATATGCTGAGGAGGAATCTCCAAACACTGAGACATGACAGATGTCTAGAGAACCTGTGATAGAGGAGGTAACTACTCACTCTTCAGAACTGATGCAGACTATAAAGAGTTTAAAGACTGAAATGGAATCAGTCAAGAAGGATAATGAAAGGATTTTGAAAACTCAGGAGGAGTTAAATCAAATTTTGATGGAAAAATTTCAGACTAATGGGAGAAGCAAAAGATCTGAATCTGAAGAAGCTAGCCATCAAAAAGGGTCTAAAAAGATGAAACTAGCTAAATCGGATAGCAGTTCATCATCCGAAGGAAGAAGGGAACAACAAAGCTATTACACTACTAGTGACAGTAGTGAGACTGAGTTGTATAATAGAAAGAAAAAGTACAGACCTTATGAAGAGATTTCTGGGGAGTTCAAGAAAATAAAACCCCCAACTTTTAATGGAGAAACTGAAACAGGAGAAGAGGCAGAGTCCTAGTTATCCGGGATGAGAAAATATTTTCAGATATACAACTATTCGAATCAGCTGAAGGAAAGAATGGCCATCTATAACCTTTCTGGAAAGGCAGATATATGGTGGCAAGATTTGAAAAGGGTCAAGGGGATCAAAGAAAAAGAGGTCAATTGGAGTACCTTTAAAAGGTACTTCAAAAAGAAATTTCTGTCCGAACAATACTATGAAGAAAGGGCCAAGGAATTTTATGAGTTAAAGCTAGGATCTATGACTATGAAGGACTTAAACAGTAAGTTCTTAAGTCTGTTAAGATATGTGCCATATTTTGTTGAAGAGAAACCTAAAGTACAGCGGTTTCTCAGCTGCCTGCCATATCATATAAAAGACAGAATCGAATATGATAACCCCAAAACTCTGGAAGAAGCTATGCGAAAGGCTAATTTCTGTTTTGAACAAAACAAAAAGAAAGAAGGAATAGCCAACTGGAAGGCTAAAAAGAACAGTAATCAGCTTGAGTTCAGGAAAAAGGAGTTTGTACCCCAGAAAAATTTCAAGAATAACAAGAACAGAAACCATTCTAATGGTAAGAACTTCCAGGGAAGCAAAAATGGTGTTTCTAATAATTCCAATAACTTCAAAGGCAGCAAGGAGGTTTCTAACAATCATGGAAATTTCACTAAGAATTTTGAACGAAAGGAGCCTGTTAAGTGTTGGGAGTGCAATGGCCCACACTATGCTTCAGTTTGCCCAAATCGGAAGAAACCAAACAACAATATTCATACTATACAAGATGAAATGATTGTTGGAGACTTTGCAAGGACTATGCCCCGAATCAATGCAGCGTTGGAGAACCGCCAAGCTGATTATCAAACTTCCATGGTGGAAGTAGGAGGTATGGTTAACAAAACCCCTGTAACTATTTTAATAGACCCAGGTGCTAGCCTTAGTTATATTTCACCGCAGTTAGTATAAAAGTGTAATCTGACTGTTGAAAGGTTTGATAACTCTTGGTTAGTACAACTAGCCATTGGAGCAAAAAGGAAGGTGATCTGTTATGTTAAGGAATGTGCTCTAGATATGAATGATTTTAAAACTACTGTTAACTTAAATGTTTTACCACTTGGCTCGTATGACATACTTATTGGTATGGACTAGTTAGAACAGCATAAGGTAGTTTTAAACTGTTTTAATAAAACTTTTACTTGTGTAAATAATAATGAACAGCCTGTAACGGTTAAGGGTATTCCTAGGAAAACTGTAATCAGGCAGATTTCTGCCTTACAACTTAAAAGAGCAGTCAGGAAAGGGTGCAAAGCCTATGCTGTAACTATTACAGATGAGACAAGTAAGTCTGAAATAAGTAAAGTAAAAATAGAGGATATTCCTGTAGTAAACGAATTTACTGATTTTTTTTCGGAGGAAATTTCAGGATTACCTCCCAAGAGGGAACTGGATTTCACAATTGAGCTGGTACCAGGTGCTGTACCCAGTTCGAAGGCTCCATATCGTATGAATATTCTGGAGCTTAATGAATTAAAATCACAGTTAAAGGAATTAATAGATAAGAAATACATTTGACCCAGTGTGTCCCCTTGGGGAGCACCAGTAATCTTTGTTAAAAAGAAGGACGGAACTATGCGACTTTGCATAGATTACTGTCAACTAAATAAGATGGAAATTAAAAACAGATATCTGTTGCCCAGCATAGATGATCTGTTTGATCAGCTACGTGGAGCTACGGTGTTCTCTAAGATAGACCTGAGATCAGGCTATCATCAGGTGAGAATTAAAGAAGAGTACATATTCAAGACAGCTTTTAGAACAAGGTATGGACATTACGAATTTGTCGTAATGCCATTTGGGCTTACTAATGCCCCAGTCGTCTTTATGTGTCTAATGAATAACATAATGCATAAATATTTGGATAAATTTGTTGTCGTGTTCATCGATGACATTTTAATTTATTCTAAAAGTGAAGAGGAACATAAAGAACATTTACAGATAGTCTTACAAGAACTGCGAGAGCAGCAGCTCTTTGCGAAGTTCAGTAAGTGTGATTTCTTCAAGGATGAAATCCAGTACTTAGGTCACGTAGTGACTAAGGAAGGGATTTCAGTTGATCCTGAAAATATCTGGGCAATCAAAGAATGGCCAGTACCAATAGACGTAACAGATGTTAGGTCCTTCATGGGAATTACCGGTTATTACCGGAGAGTCATAGAAGGTTTTTCAAAAATAGCCAACCCAATCACTTCCTTGCAAAAGAAAGGCAAGAAATTTGATTGGGACTTAAAATGTGAAGAATGCTTTAAGAAATTAA
This sequence comes from Larix kaempferi, assembly GCA_027924585.1. Taxonomy (NCBI): domain Eukaryota; kingdom Viridiplantae; phylum Streptophyta; class Pinopsida; order Pinales; family Pinaceae; genus Larix; species Larix kaempferi. The sequence continues at coordinate 17,040,159 of BSBM01000123.1, read as the reverse complement.
AGACTTTATTAACAACTGCACCTATTCTAAGAATAACGGATCCTAATAAGGATTTCGTGGTTTGCACCGATGCTTGTAATGACGGTCTAGGCGGAGTGTTGACTCAGGATGGGCATGTCATTGCCTATGAGTCCAGGAAGCTGAAGATTCATGAAAATAATTATGCCACTTATGAATTAGAACTAGCTGTTGTTATTCATGCCTTAAAACTGTGGTGACACCACTTAATAGGCAGGAAGTTTATTTTAATGACTGATAATAAAGGTCTAAAATACCTTTTAGATCAGCCTAACTTAAATGCAAGGCAAGCAATATGGTTGGCCTTCTTAAGTGAATACGATTTCGAAATTCAACACATAAAAGGAAAGGAAAATAAGGTGGCTGATGCTTTGAGCATAAATGCAAAGCTAAATTTTACAACAGCTATCAGTGCTTATACCTCTGATTTAAACGAACAGTTGACTGAAGGGATAAAATTGGATGAAACTTATCAAAATTTACAAGCTACAGCTAAAGAAGAACCTACAGAAAGTTTAATAAAGAGTTATAGTCTAAATAAAGATGGATTTTTATTATTTAAAGACAGACTGTATGTGCCTAATGTATCTAAGGTTAAATTGCTAATTCTGGATGAAGTTCATAAAACCCCTTACTCAGGGCATCCAGGCTACCAGACGACTGTCACCATGTTGAGAAAAGATTATTTCTGGCCTAATATGAAATCTGAAGTAGCTGAGTATATAGATAGATGTTTGGACTGTCAACAGGTGAAAACAGAACATCAACATCCAGCTGGGTTACTGCAACCTTTGCCTATTCCTAGTTGGAAGTGGGAAATAATCAGCTTAGATTTCATTACTGGATTACCCAGAAATCAAAATCAGAATGATTCAATTATGGTGGTAGTAGATAAATTAAGTAAATCAGCACATTTTATTCCTGTTAAAACCACTTACAAGGCTGCAAACGTAGCTGATATATTTCTGAAGCAGATTTTTCGGTTACATGGTGTCCCAAAGGTTATTATTTCAGACAGGGATCCTAAATTCACAGGGAATTTCTGGAAATCTTTGTTTAAGGGATTAAACACAACACTGAATTTGAGCACTTCTTTCCATCCTCAGACGGACGGACAGACTGAAAGAGTTAATCAGGTATTGGAAGATCTGTTAAGAATGTATGTTAAGGATCAACCAGGTAAGTGGGAGGATTATTTACATTTAGCAGAATTTGCATACAATAACAACTATCAATCATCAGCTAAGTTCAGTCCTTTTGAAATGCTGTATGGGCGTAAATGTAACACACCTATCTCCTGGAATAATCCAGTAGATAGATTAGTGTTAGGACCTGAATTATTAAAAGAAATGGAACAGATTGTGAAACAAGTGCAGGAGAATTTGAAGATTGCCCAGGATCGGCAAAAGAGCCAAGCAGATTTGAAAAAAACTCCTAAAGAGTTCCAGGTGGGTGAGCATGTGTTCATAAAGGTAAGACCAAAGAAGAGCTCCCTAAGATTGGGGAGTTGTGCAAAACTAGCGCCACGTTACTGTGGTCCGTTTGAAATTTTATCTAGAATTGGTCAAGTTGCTTATCAGCTAGCGTTACCACCTAATTTAAAAGTGCAAAATGTTTTCCATATTTCTGTTCTGAAAAAGTGTGTTCATGATGCTACTCATGTGATCGATTGGAACGTTGTACAGGTAGAACCAGAAGGGGAAGTTCTGGTGGAACCGGATTGTATCCTCGGGAGGAGGGAAATTACTCTGCGGAACCGCACAATTGGACAGCTGAAGGTGCAATGGAAGCACCTTAGTCCTGAAGAAGCTACCTGGGAACTGAAAAGTAAGATGCGGGAAGCATACCCAAATCTGTTCCAGAAGGTTGCGGAGGATGAGGAATAAGTAACATCGAGGACGATGTTACATTTTAAGGGGGTGTGTATGTCACATACCCCAATTTTGTAAAAATTATGTAATTGTTTTATTATATTCCTGAGACATTATGTTAAATTTAATGCTAAGTAGGAATTGATGACTCAGCAGAGTCACTAGAAATGGAATGTAATTAAGAATATTTTTATTATTAATAAATAAATTGTGGAGACAACAGCATGGGAGAGCTGTTAAAAAGAGGTTACTGGTCAAACTGGTGGATGGAACTAGGTGGAAAGGCAAAAGACAAGTGGCAGCATCCTCAAACACTTCCTAAGTTGCAGGTGGAAACTTCCCTATATTTGGGTCATGATTCCCCAAGAAAGTGGAATCAGAGCAGGTGGCTCATTAAATGACAGCTAACCCAACAAAGACCTAGGCAATCTTTTAAAAAGAACTCAATGAACAGAGCTGGGGGCTCGAATATTTTCCAGGGAGAATTCATTCTGGTGAATGTAATTCAGGAAATCCATTGAGGAAGAGGGAAATAACGTAAGGAAGTTGTTTGAGAGGATTTGTTGCAGTAACTTGGTTCCATTATAGTTGTTTGGGCCTAGAGAATTGATTTGTTGTACCTAATTCTAGCCAGGGAGACCAGAGCAAGATCGGGGGTCCTGAGAAGTTGTTGTCTGAGCACTCTCCAGGAGTTGGTAGGGAGGAACTGCCTTCCATTGCTGTTGTTGTCCACAGCTTAAACAGGTTCTGTTATTTATTTCCTTGTGTTTATTAAGTATGAATGAATGTATTATGTGTTTATTTTATATATCTGAGGAGTAATTAGTTTAGTAAAGTTAATATCTTAGAATATCAGTAGTAAGATTGTTAAGAGTTACTGTGTTTTCCGCATCTTTAGTATGAAGTAATATCCTTGCCGTATTACTATTAATGTATTTATAATTTATACAGTATAATATTAATACTTATGTAATAATTTATAGTTATAATTATAAACCTATTGTACTTATACTTGATGAATAAAAAAATAATAAATATGTACAAAATACTTACACTCTGTGTTTTACAAATTAAATAAACAATCATGAAGGCAATAGTAGAATATAACAATATAATTTACAGAATTGATATCAGGATCAAGAACAGTGCAGGAGAAGTATTCTTCACAGCTAGGAGGTTCGTATAAGGGTACCAACCCTGTATATAAATCTAAGAATTTATTGCATAACAAACAAATTTAGGTACGTAACCCCTACATCATTTTATTAACAAGAATTTATCAGCAGATAAATAACCCAGTTATTAATTTTAAAAAGAAAACAACAGAACCATATTCAGCTCAATCATCGAGTTTAACCATTACGGTTACTATCATTTATTTAGCTCACAAATATCAACAGAGTCGTATTTCAATTGATAGCTTAAGCAATTGAACTTAAATTCCAACTGTAAAATAATTCGGGTCAAACCCTACCAGCCCAGCTTGTACAAGCAAAACTAATGCTAAATAGTTAAGACAATGTTTTCACCTACAGCCGCATCACAAATTCACAGTATAAGTGGTTTAAAAACTTAAATTTACTTACTACTGTACATAGCATAGAATTAAAAACGCATGCGATAAACAAGCCCAATATACAGGAAAAACTTTATAATAAGTCAAATTTCAAAACCCTGGGTGATAACCCTGAACCATTTAAGAGTGCAGTAGCGAAAATAAAACCACGAGGCCGTAACCTCATCTACACACAGGCTCACAGCCTTTGTTTTCTTTTCTTTTTATATACTATATAATTCTTCTGCAGAAAACCCTAAATGCCAAAAGGAGGATGAACAGCTACAATACCGACCGAAGCCGTAACACCCTAATACAACACAGGGTTAAACCCGTAATATTTCACTTAAAACATACAGTTAAAAGATTGAGCAGAGCTGCTGTAATCACAGAGTCGCTTCATTCAAAGTCCAAACCCTAATCGACCTAACAAACCAGCAAGGAGGAAACACCATGGTGAAAACCAGGCTTACCGGGTAAATCCAACCGTCGAAGCTTGTGCCATCCACACTTTTAAGAGGAGCCAGTGCCTGTAGTGCAAGAATGTATCAGTTAAAAAACTTATAAAAAAAATGGTTAAATTAATTCTTTTAACTGAAAACACGATGGAACAAACATAAGTTACCAGGGAGTTGGAAAGAAGCTCAATCACCGTAATAGCCTGTAACCACGAGCAGCGTAATTGTAAACCCCACCCTTGTCACCGAAAGGAACGAGCTGGCAGGAGTAAAGAGTATCTTCCACAATGGAAGCCTTAAACAGAACCAAGTTGAGAGATGCAGTCACGCAGTGACAAGGTTAACAATGGCAGCAAAGGAAAAACCCTAGGTTTTCAAAAACCTTAGGGCCGCCAACCACAAAGTATAACAACTCCCACACAATGCAGTTGACAAGCACGAAGGAGTGAAGCAGCATGGAAGCTGCTACCAACAATGCCTCAGCAAAGTTTGGACCAGGAGGGTTCACAGAGCGACCGAGCCCGAAGGCAAGGGAGAAATGGTAAGCTAGGGTTTAGTCAACGGCTTTATAATCATCAACACTTGGCTCTGAAACGACCACGTAGCATCCAAATTATTTCATGCAAGTGGGTCGAGGTTCTAAATTCTTACAACAAGATTCCCAATGGTTTTTTTTTCAAACAAAATCATAGTAGGGGTAAACAAAATCATAGCAGGGGTGAATAACATCATAGCATGGATATTCCATAATGATCGTGAAACCATAGTTCACCTGTCATACTATTAACAATCAAAATATTAGAATAATACTTTGAACCTTGCATAATATATAATGAAAACGTTGCCTTATATTCATTAAACCATGCATTATAATTGCGTTCCAAGATTAAGTCTTGAAGTGTCTATAGACATAGAGGATGGATTCTAGTTAAAAGGAATTGTAAGGTTATGGGTATAATTTTAAATTATAAGATGTTCATAAAACTTATTACTATATTGCCTTAACCCTAGTCTCATGTGGGAAGACAAGAGATACATCATTTCTTAAAGTCTATGAGATAAGGGAGTGAAGTTAGGTATGATGGTTTACAAATCTACTACTATAATTCCGTTGTTATAGCTTTGCACAGAGGGTATAGGACTTGTCATTCTTTCGGTATACGATTTTAACTTGTATAACGCGAGCCATATAACTCACAATTTTGGATTAGGGTTACTCTAGTCCACTTCACTTGATGTTACAAAATAATAACAATCTCTTAGTTGTTTCAGTTTTCTTGTGATAACAAGTAGACTCTTGTTATCCTTAAGACTCAATGAGTTTAATCAATATAGCTTATAGTTTTTAGTCCATTGTCAATCATAGAAATAGGAGTAGTTTTTCAATCCATACCAACTCTGAAATGTTAAGAGGAGACATGTAACTGACAGGAGATCTTGCAAATGCTAGAAACAAGCTAAGTATATATTGATAATTCCAGATCCTTTATAATTGAAATTGTAAATCAAAATATATTCTAACTTAAAACTTGGCTTGATACGATAACAATGGATGAGTAAAAACTGGTCTGAGTATGGTCACCCAATTGTATTCTACAGTGCTAGTTATGAAGTATATTTGCATTACCGTAATATCGTCAAGGACAAATACTCCATAGAATTATTTAATTCTTTTATTATCAAAGAAAATAGCTATCATATTATTTTGTAATTTCCAACTCTCTATCAGTAAGATTATAAGGAAAATCATAGGAGAAGTTCTACCTTTAAACACTGGATAACCTGACTAGCATGCTTATACTTTTACTGAAGGATTGGTACAGCAAATTGTTTTATAAAACTCTAAAGATTTGTTTGTAGCGACCCGAACTTTACCTATATATCTGTAAAGAGAAAGAAAATATGTTGCATTAGCTCGGAAGCTAAGTTAGCCCAGTCTGTTATGGCATTCCCCCTTGTGGTTGCAAAACAGAAAAACAATCAGTAACTGACAAGAGACTCATCTATAAATTTAAGTATAATAAAAGAACATTCAGTTACAATTCGGATAACATAAACTATTAAACAGCTAATGACTGGAATTAATAAGAATATATGCTATTTTAAAAAAATTTAAATTTTTCAGAAATTTTGGGTCTTGACATGGACTGTAAGAGTGTTTCTCATATGCAGAAGAAAGAGTGTCATAGAACTTGGAAACAACCGTGGGGCGTAGATTCAATGCCCTGTCTCTATCCAAGCCCTCTGCAGTTCGTAGCACTAGCTTTGGATGCCTTTTTTTGAAACCGGCCCACCAAGACTTACCTAGAAACCCATCTTTGAATAGGTTTGGCCTCCCCTGACAGATTTGAGCAACAGTTGATTTCAGTTGTATCAACTCTAGCCCATGTCCCAATTCGGCCATCTCCTTGCACTAGACCACTACCTCCTCCTCCTCCTGTTCAGTCATGACTGTAAGAGGACCTCTCCTCTTGGTATGGGTCAGGCCATTTATCCAGTAAAGGATTGACGTCGGTGGAATCCCATGTTTTTTGGCTGCTGCTTTAATCGAAAACCCCTTGAATTCGACATCGTCAATTGCAGCCAGCATGTCTTCTTTGGTCCATCCTCTAATTACACTGATTTTCTTCATTGAAATGGCGCCTTGCACTGTGGAAGATGGTGGCAGTATGGGCGATGCTGGAACTGTGGGTGGTGATGGCTCTGTCGTTGATGGTGGAACCACACCATCTACCTCTTCCACAGGACCATTCTCAGAATTTGTTGTAGCAATGTTGTCATTTGAAACACGGGCCCTTTTGTCATCCGATGATGTGCATTGTATTTGGTTACCCCGCTTCCTTGTGTTCCTTGTACGACGTGCAATATTGACTCTTGGCATGGCTATGAGAGTCTGCAACATCCAGATAATTAACCTGTGAGTATTATAGATCCTTATGCAATGGAATTACAAACAAATCCACAAAATTGCTCATGTTTTAGGTTTCAATGCTAAACAAGAATGAAATTCTTTCACTTATCTGGGGATTCCATTTTTTTAGGGAAGCATGTTTTGAAAGATTGGAGAAATGTGATTGATAAAATCTAAAAAAAGATGGAATATTGAGTAACACAATGGTTGAATCTGGTATGGAGTTTTGGTGGTTTTAATAATTTTCACTGTGTCAATTGCTTAACAATGGAGGTTTGAAAATTGAGAAAATGTGGACTTGTTAAAGAGAAGTGAGTAACACTACTATCACACTGCTATCATGTCTGTATGTTGATTGTGGCCATTTTAATGTTTGCTTGGCTGGTATTGAAATGTTCATATGAATATAGCTTCTCCCAGTGTTAAATCACCCCTGCTCTGCTCGCCTGAGGCTCTTAATATACTGCCCATGATCTCATCTTTTAGCTACTGAACTATTCATAGATGTCACTGAACTATTAATTATAAGAAGTTTGATCATCAATTGCTCTGATGCTTTCACTCTTTGCATAGTCTATTTTGGTTTTATTGCACTTATTTCCATGAAACTTGTGTTGACAAAAGTATAGAGATTATGTAAACTATACTGCTTCGAAAGTCAGGATATTAATGGAATTGTACAAATTTTGTGGTCTTAACCATTGAAGATGTTCATCGCCATTTTAAATAATTTTCATATTGTTATGGATATTAAAATTAATTGAAATAGTTTTCAAGATAGTTTTCATATTGTTATGGATATTAAGCAAAGTTGAAAGAAGTGATAACCATTATATACTTGTTGCTTTTATCATTATCATTTTCCTGCTTGCTTATTTCAATAGATGGTTAATCGAATACAACAGGTAGGTTACTGTACATACCTCTCACACAGTGCACACACTGCTGGGCTGTTGATGGATGGCTGACACTGTGCACACAACCTTTGGGCTGTTGATGGATGGTTGAGTCCTGGCTGATAAATGCACGCACTTCTTGAAAGCTAGATGAATTGAATGGATGCAAATGGGTTCAATTGTGTGCAAAGAGGTTGGTTTATAGTTTTTTTATGTTGAAAATGATTGCATAGGGGAAATGACATGGATTGCAGGGTTAATTCTGGGAATGGGAGGATGGGATTGATTTGGCACCGATCCAATGGCTGGAGAATTGTGTTTGCATGATCCATGTGCTCTTAGTGTGTTTAATGGATGATTTGCTGCTGGTCAGCTGCTTTGGTTGAGTTCAATGCTTGATTTGATCTTGATTTGATCTTGGGCAGCGAATTCTGTTTGTTGAGTTAGTGTTTAATGGATGATTTGATTTTTTTATTTGCAGAGTTTAATGCATTTTTGCTTTTGGGCATTCGTAGAGGATGGCAGTTTGAATTCTGTTTGCTGAGTTAATGGTTTAATGGATGATTTGATTTTTTTATTTGCAGAGTTTAATGCATTTTTTCTTTTGGGCATTCGTAGAGGTTGGCAGCTCCTTTTGATTTCATGAATTTTAATGGGTGCTTTGATTTTTTCAGTGGGTTGGGGTCATTTATTGAGGTTGCATGTGTGAGTTGTTGAATAATTCTGTACCAAATGTTGACCCTCCTTTCCACTTGCAGTGTACAGATGGTAATGGGTGATGGAACACTGGATCCTGCTGTTTGATTGTTGCTTCTCCAGCTGTGGTTCATGAGGGCTGATGTGATGCCCAGGATGTACTTAGTAGATTGAGTATGAGAGGGTTTTTTGATGTTTAATTTGTAATTAATGGCAAGACAGAGTGGATTCTCAATTGGACTGGATGGTTTTTAATGTTGGCATTAAATGGACTGAATACTGTCAGCTGGGTCCCAATCAGTTTTTACTCCTATTTTGGACTTAATTTAATATATATATGTGCAGAAATATGTTGTTTAAAGTTTTTTAATTAACTTTGTCATGTGCAAGAATAGGGTGGTTGATGTGACGGGAACCATGACCACTACTGGTTCCCACACAACAATAGGAGCCTCTCCCCTACCCAAGCAATCCAATAGATGTTGTGGCACCATAAGGACAGTAGGACACTCTAATTAAAGTTATAGTAAGGTAGGTTATCTTGATAGTGAAAATTGTTGATGCAGAAATCTGAATTAAATCTGAAATCTGCCACAATTCATTAGAAACAAATCCCCTTATATTGGAAATGGATCTGATCCAAAAAACACAAAAAAATATGCTGGTCTTTTAGCTTTTAGGAGTAGGCTTGGCACTTCCACATTTTGTATGTAACTTGTATTTTCTAGTCCCATTGACCTACTTATTTGGTCACCTGTCAACATTAACAAAATTATCTCTAATCTTATCCTATTTTGCTACTAATGGATTTTTACTTTTTACTTGCCATACTTTTCGTGTCTTACTTCTTGTGGCATCTTTCCCTTTACACATTGAGTAGGAACCCTGTTTAGAATATAAGTTGTTGCCATTTCCTCCTACCCAAAAGGAGTCGGCACTTAGATAGGTTGCTGCATGCAGGCATTCTCCTTACACATTCTAACGATATCCTATTCTTCCACTACCCCTTCCTAATGAGGTAAATAGGGTACTAAAAGTTGCCTCACTATCCCACTCTCCTAGAAACTAAGTAAAGTTTGTGAACAAATAACACCTCCATTGTACAACAAAGTTTCCTAAGAGATCTACCTGTTTACTTTACAACTGAAGAAAAAAAGGTTTGAATGCACCTAAAGCTTCTAATTTCATTTTAAGAATGGAAACTTATGTTCTCCTAGATGCATCATATCTGACCTTAATAAAGTACCTTACACCACTATTTGAGGTGATCTATATAGGTCCACGAATATCTGTATGAACAAGATGAAGAGGTCCTTTTGCTCAGGGTGCTCCACTCTTGGTAAAGGCTTATGATGATATTTGCTATAGATGCAGCCTTCACACAATCCTAATGTTAGAGATGTATCGACATCAGAGCCTGTCACTAACTCTTTTTTCTAATATGTTCTAATACTTGAATACTTGAATGAACCAGTCCTCTGCCATAACTTTACATTTATCTACATATCTTCTATCACCATAGCCCTCTATAAACTGGAACTATAGAGAGAAATCTATACAATTTTTCTTATCTGGTTCTATGCACTTTCTATTGCTTTGCATTCATAACAACACATCCTCAGCACTGAACACAATTTTTGACATTGCATTTGTGATTCTACTGACAAAAATAATGGTCTTTGTTAATTCTTGGTACATGCAATACATGTTTAATCTTCTTACAAGCACCATTTGGAAGTCTTACAATAATGATACCTTGTCTAGCAACCTCACCACTTATGTTATCCTCTAAGGAAATTCTCTTGCTATGAGTTGATTTACTGTATGCTACAAACCACTCCCTACATGGTGTCATGTGCTAACACCATAATCTAAACTCCTCAGACTCTCCCACTAAAGATGATGCATTTGCCTCAAATAGAGTGTCTTTGTCTTCAGACAGTATAGAGATCGTCTGTGTTTTCTTATTTTCCTTGTTTTTCACATTGTGTAATCTCTTCTTGCATTGCTTGACGTAACGTCTGAGTTCCAATGTAGAAGCAAACATTCTTCTTTTTGTATATGCACCCTTGTTACTCCCTGATTTGTGGTTGATTATTCTTGCCTTGTTTCTGAGAACTATTTTTTTTCCTGCAAGCAACACCTCTACTGATCACCAACATCAACCCCATTATCCTTCCTCCATGACTCTCCCTCAAGGAGGATGCTTCTTACTTGATCAAACATCAACTTTCCATCTTGGTTACTCAGTGTAACAACCAAACTATCAAAGGAATCTAGTAAACTTGTAGAACGGTTGACAAACTATCTTCATCTGAAACGGTAGACTCAACTCCTACCCAAGGACTCAATAGGGACCAACATTGGTTAATATGAAAACTGATACTTCCCCCTCTGACATTGTTAAGCTAAAGAACTTTCTCCATAAGGACAATTTGGTGCCTATATTATTTGCTTCATACATCTCCTCTAATCTATCCCAGACCTCTTTGGAGGTCATTGCACTAATTATTTGTGGCACGTTTATGCCCTTCAAACTCAAGACTATGCTGGCAAAGGCCTTTGCATCTCTTTTGTCCCACTTCAAGGCTACATCAAGCTCTATAGGTCTGCAATTTTATCTTCAACTTATACCTTGCTTTGAAAGGTGGGAGCTTAACCCACCAAACTTCTTAATAACACGATATATTGAACTAGTTGTCATACAGACACCTAACCATCAAATGAAGGGTGAACTTACTCTAACCTTGGTTCCTTGGATTTTCATCAAAAACTTCAAATAATGAAGCCCCCACAGACTTTCAACAAACTTAGTCCAAACAAACATCTAGATAAACCAAATTTCAGTTTTGAGATCCTCTTTACTTGGATTCCACCTACTTGTGGTTGTGTCTTTTTTTGTGTGTGTTATATTTTTTTTGTTCCTTATCCTTTGTGCTAGAGTTTCATAATACCATATGAGGCTTACATGTTTTCTGCACTATTGAAAATGAAAAAAGAAAAAAGGGAAAAATCTAAGGAAGAACTTCTACACCGCCCTGATTTGGTCGATTTGATTCTCCGCCAATATGATTCAACTTCATATCTCCAATGACTCTTTCATCTTCAGATTTAAGTTGATCTACTCCAATAATGACCATTTTTGTCACTGCTCAGATTGGATCTGATTTTTTCCATTGGGTATGCCTCCTCTCTTTTCACAGCTTCTATTTGGTCAGTGTTCCAAGTTTGTCTTTTTTCTCTAGCTTCAACTCTATTCTCGTTTGATGCATTTTCCCTATTTCTAGCCTTGACAAAAAATGTTTCCTGAATTATTCTTTCTACATGGGCTTGTATACATTGCTTTTGCCCCCTAGATTATGCAAGATAAATAATGTGTATGTTAATCATAAATTGGTTAGAAGCCTAGACACCTGTGGTTTATATTTGAACCATGACATGATACATTGAATATCCACCAAATGGGTAACCATTCCCACACTATATTTTGGTTTTGTACACAAGTACATTATAATGATAATATTAAAAGGTTGTGTTATCACATATATAGTAGTTGGGCTACCATATTCTTTAGATCAGATTCCAGTCCTTTTTTCAGCCAGTCCTTTACATTGAGATGCTTGAGATGAGCATCTATATCAGGATCACTCCTATTTTATGAGCAGCCAGTATATCCTTATGCCATGACGGACTCTCAAGAAACTCAGATTTGTTGACCAATGTAGCCATTTTTGCCATATAGAGCAATATGCAGTGCCCAGATGTGCAGCAGCAGTTTCCAATTGACAGTGGATGATTCAGGTGATTGGTACAGGTATATGAACAGGAGGGTATATGATTGTGTATTGGTTTATTATTGCTTTGTTGGCCATTCTTGTAGCTTGATTTAGCATTTAGTGGTCATGCCCTGGCGGTCTATTTATATATTATGGACATGGTTGTTAACCTATATCTTTATAGCCTTGCTTGCTCAGAATTATGAAGTTCTTTTGTATACTTTTTGGTTTTACCCTTCTTAGGAGAGTGGAAGTGATATTTCCCACCATTATATGGCTTGCTAGTCTTGGCATCATTTTCACTATCTCCATCCATCCGCTACCTTCCAAACTTAGTTTTATCCTGACTTGCATCTTAACCTGTGATATGGAGGACTCCCCCACTCTAGCCTATTTGTTGGATGAGCTTCCCTGTTTACTCTGTGTCTCGGCTCTGAGTTTCCTAAGTTGTGTTGGCTAGACCTGAAACAGATAGTACTACCATCATTACATGTATCTGGAAACTATTGTATATCTTATGTGAAATCCCATTGAAATGAAATTCAATGAAATTGTGTTTTTAAACACAATGAAAGAAGGGCTATGGAAATGAATGAAATGTAAATCCCCTCGAAGGGATATCTAAAGGCCTAATAAAAGCAATGGATAAATAAATGCCAAATCTAAAGATTGTTGGCCATGGAAATGAAATGAAAGGTCCAAAAAAAGCAATGGTTTAATAAATGCTAAATCCAATGATTGCTGACCTTATTTGAATGTAATGATTATTTCCTCATGGAGCCTACGAGTTGTGATGTGAGATGGAGTAAGGGACAACTAATTCTAAGTGTCCCCCAGAGTCTCAAGTTATGGTTAGCCGGACATCTAGTCATGGCGGCTCTAGAAAATATCCTCACAGAGCTAAGTCAGCTTGGATGTGAGTTGTAGACATCTGTCAAGGTTGAATAAGCACTTCCCAAACATGATATCCATTTGTGAGACACTATTATCCCCTGTGTTATTGCTTGTCCAGCATATGCTTTAGTGTGTATCCCCTTTACTACATCCAAAGTACCACAGTGTGAAGTTTGTATAGTCATCCCTTAGCCTAGCCTTGTATTTGTTCACCCTCACCCACTACTAGCAAATTGATTACAGCCATGAAGTGAGTATATCCTTGAGGTTTTGTTCTGAGCTATAATTATTAATGAAGTTTACATTGAATATCTTGTTTTAAAACCGCTAGTCAAGTACTACTTATGTTTACAATCTTTATATTTGAATGATTAATGAAGCATGTCATAACTAGTTACACTTGTAGCATTTTTATGTTTCAGCCTGAGTCATATTATTGGTCAGTTTGACCAAGTCAACCACATGACATGTGATGCATTAGACCAATGATGATAGAGATTGATGATATATGGTCTTACATTACCCACCAGGTGGTTCCATGCAGTAGTTACAGGTTTCAGATGATGATCTGGGATATTTTTTATGATTTTGATCATTTACATATTTTTTTTTTTATCTGTCCAGGCATGGTTTTGGTATTATATGATTATACAGTTATCCACATGTTGTATGAGTACACATTTTTAGTACATTTGGGTCTTCTGAGTCCATTGGGATTCTCAGTTTGCAGTTCCAGGCAATTTCAGTTGAGGTATGTTTCATTTTATCATTCTGGTGCAGATTTGCCATTAAAAATGGCCTGGCAAAGCAGTTTGACTTTTTATTCTTCTCACCTAGAGCGCTACAGACTCAGTAGATAGAGAGTATGGGGTCCAACCACTTTTTTTTACTATATAGCCACACTCTCGAACATATTGGTGTAGTCAATTTTGGCCCCGGGTGACTAGGATGTGAGTTACAGGCATTTCTATCTTCTACAGGTGATTTACAGAGGCATAAAAAATGGTAAAATGCCTACAGAGGAATTTGATTTGGGCTACTGATGCAAGGAAATGGCACGAAGATGATTTTGATGATGTGTGTGACATCTCCCACACCTTCCGGAGTAGTTGCAGCAGTTAGTGGGGCCCACACACCTCCCGGGCTCATTTTTATTGGTTTTATTGTGTCTTTGAGGGGACATGACTTTGCCACATGGGCACATTATTGTACTTTGATGAGTTATTTCATGTTTATTTTCCATGGGGACACACTAGAGAGGGATTATATCATCCCCTAGACCCACCATGAGCTTCATCTTATGTTTTTCTAGTCACTTGATGTGGGATGCCCCCCCTAGGGTGATTTGACTATGATGCCCTCTTATGTTTTGAGTTGATCCATGTACTTTATGTTGGGTTCATCTCAACCATTGATTAGAACATTGTATCTTAAAATATTAGCCACTCATCAAAAAGGTGGTTAGGGTTTTGGTCTCTCCCATTGCTATTTAAAGGAAAGACCCTCTCATTGTAAAGGGACTTTTGGCTCTTGGCTTCTGGAATAAAATATATTCTTGCAAATACTTGTGCTCTGGTTTTGGATGTTGGTTATGTTGATTGAAACTGTTATTCCATTGCACTGAGGGTCTTGATGATTATTTTGCACATCTATCTTTCCACGTTTATCTACAAGTGAATAAGTCAAATTGGAGGAGGGGCGCATTGGCTGAGGAGACTCTCCTTGTCTCTCTCTTTTCTCTTCATCTGGTTCAGGGAGTATCACTGTCTTTGTACCTTTTGCTTCCTATTATCATTTTCGTCACTTGTATTTACCTTCATTCTTGCTTGACTAATTGTTTTCATTTCCTTGGTTTTGCAGGAAGAGGAGGGTACATTTGTGGAACTGGGTAAAATCGTGTGGCAAGATAAAGCACCAAATCTTCATTTGATATTTGCAGGAACAATCCTCGACATGCTAGCAATCATATCCATGACTCAAGTACGCTTGCAAGGTATATAAATTATTCTTCTAACCTACCCATCTATCATTTACTTTCAAACCCTAACTATAAATCTTTCGAAAAATTCTTTGGCTCAAACGACTTGATTTACCGCAAAACCATTTCTGGGTTTTTAGGCTCTGGCATATCCCTAGGTGGGTTCTTCTAGACGTCATAGTTGGAGGACTCCTTGTGGCCCAACTCCCAAGACACTAGTCTTTTAAACCTTGCGCATTCCCTGTTTGACTGGTTTTCCTGTCATTTGATCTCTGTTTGTGAGCTTGCATGCCTTGACATTGTCAGCTCCTTCATCCAAGCTATGCTAGAAACCCTAAACTTTCATATCTACTCTTTGGGACACTTTCCCTGCTTTAAGGGTCATGTTTCCCAAGGTGGTTGGTTTTGATCATTTGTACTAGCACTTGAATCTTGGAATTATCTTTAATTATTGAGTCACTGTGTATAAACACTATAAATCAAATCTTATCTTTCTTAAGCCTCCAAAGTGACCCTATTTCCTTAAATCTAGGGTTCTTTACCTATCACCTTACGTACCCTATTGACATAGCTTGATCTAGTGATCTGGTTAGATCTCTCCTGTCGAGAGTAGATCAGGGTATCCCCCTTTACTATATGTGGCTTTGATAGTATAAAGTGAAGGGTGCCTCGATTGGCATAACAACCAATCCTTTTGGGAATTGAGGCTCTCGCGGTTCACCTCTTTGGTTGCCTATCCCCTCTACCATCCTGTATAGGATCCATCGTTAGGGGCAACTACAAGCAGTGTGATAACATTTTGGCGTCGTTGTCGGGGAGGTATAGGCTTACCTTCGGTGTCTGCGAGTGTCCATGCGTTATCTTATATCTTATTGCATCCGATATTTTGGTTTGGTGATTGTATTTTCAATTTCATAATTTTCCAATCACCATCTTAATTCACTCATCTCACCTCTCCTACGACATTTACATTTTCGGTGAATCACTTGTGTAGTTCACCTGGCGACTCCAACCCGCAACTCTACTGAGGACCGAACCCAACATATAAAGCTTAAATCCTTAAATCACGCCTTACCTTAGAGAAACCGATCCTCAAATTGATATGACTATTGAAATTATGACCCAAATGATTAAGTTAATCTAGAACCTATATGGTTTAGTTTTAAATCAGGAAAAGGAAAATAGGAGTCGTGATGAACATCTTCACAAACTATCTGAGAATGTTTACACTAACTATTATCCAAAACCTAGGCCCTATGAGAAATATTTTGGATAGCCAAGTAGTGACAAGATCTCAAGCAAGAAGTAACTTGAAAAATCAAGATAGTAGCAAATCTCCTACAAAGGAAAGTATTCCAATCCAAAGACAAAACATTCATAAGTCAACTGAGAAGATCCCATCTAAATCCATAGATTCCCCTCCCAAGGGTATTTTAAAACATAATGATCAATGTCGAAAGATAGTCCCACAAGACATGAAGAAATCAATTAATTCTAGTCATGTTAGGCCTCAAAGTAAGGAAGTAATGCAAAGAAAACAAGTGAATTTGCCTAGCAAAGAACTTTCTCCCATAGTGCATCAAAGTCAAGAAAATTTGAACACAAATATTTTAGGAAAACTTTCTGGGTCATCTATTATGGTATCTTTGAAGGATCTTATGGCTATTCCTCAAATCAAAACGCAAATTATGAATTTGTTGGGACTAAAAACAAATGTTAAGGATATGGAAAACCCTTGCAATCTAAAAGTTGACCTGAATGGCTTCTTTTCCAAACCTAGTATCCCTATGCCCCTTGAAGAACATTTAAAAATTCCTTCATATTTCAATCAAGCTACGGAATTTCTATGGATCGAGCCAAAAAATAAACCTTTAAAGAAATCAATAATTGAGGAAGACCCTCCCGTCATGATTCAAAGTGTAACGGATAATGGTAGTGGTCACCCTCCCTTTTATTTGGCCCTGGAAATAAACTAGTTAATCCTGCACAACTGCATGTTAGATTCAGGAGCAAAAGTTAACATAATGCCACTCAAGGTAATGAAACAACTAGAGCTAAAGCCATCTCGGCAGTTTAAAAATGTGTGTGGGATGGACTCTAGACCCGTGATATCTAAAGGAGTAATTGAAAAGCTGAAAATGAAATTAGCAGCATACCCAGAGATTGAAATAAGCATGAATGTTTTGGTCTTAGATATACCCGATACATGGGGGATGTTGTTATCAAGAGAATGGGCTCCTAAATTAGAAGGAAGCATTCAAATGGACCTCTCACATGCAACAATCCCTATTGGAGGAAATGCCTTTTACAAGTTAATGAATGAAAAGCCTATGTCTGAACATGTAGAAACTCTTGAGTATCTTTTTGAAGAAGCTATGCGCCCCACAGATGAGGTCGAAACTATATGGTGTTAGAAAATTACTGGGAAGAAACAAGACAACATCCTTTTCCTCCTAGTCAAATATGGAAGATGCACTTTGATGGTGCTAAATCTCAGCATGGTGCAGGAGTTGGAATTGTTCTTACCTCGCCTTCTAGCGAAGAGAAATTATATTCTTTTCGCCTTGAGTTTGAATGCACTAATAACGTGGCCGAATATGAGGCATTGATTTTGGGATTAGAAGTTGCATGTGATCAAAAGATTAAGTGCTTAAGCGTTATAGGAGATTTAGATCTAATTGTATCCCAAGTTAAAAATCAGTTTGTAGCTAAGAACAATCGACTTAGAGATTATAGGAATGTTGTGTGGTATGCTATTGAGATTTTTGATGCATTTTCAGTTAAAGTTGTTCCAAGAGAAGAGAATGGTTTGGATGATGCCATTAGAGAAATTTTGAGGTCAAAAAATGGCTTCAAAACAAAGAAAATGTACTATAAAATACAACCAATCACATTCTAGTAGATGACATCATCCCCCTTGGTGAGGTGGCATTGCATGAGTTAAGAATGCTTATTTGTCAAATTTTCTATGGTGGATGAAAACACATAGTTAACCAAAGTAGTGGTATAAGTTCTTTTAAGTCATAAAGTAAAGTACTCATAATGATAGTCTTTTCATAAAATAATATTATTGTCATTTTCAAGTAAAGTACTCATAATGAATGTATTTTCACACTTTCTCATAAAATAATATTATTGTCATTTTCAAGTGAAGTACTCTTAATTCATAAATAAAGTCTTTTCACATTTTTTTATAAAATAATATATTATCATTTTTATGTTTTTAATTTTAAATTATATATTCACTCCATTCTATTTAATAACATAATGTCAAACTAATAAAGAATCATAATAGATTTAATAAATAATAATAATAATAATAATAATGCAATGTGGATTATAATAATATTATTGACATTTTATATGTAAATAAATTCTCAATTAAATTACATTATTAAATTCATGAGAAAAGTACTAAATATAAAAAGTCAACATAAAATTTAAAAAATAGCTCTTAAAAATGTTTTTTATCATTCAATTTCATTTGCAAGTTCAAGACAAATAAATGATAAAGGACAATAAATTTTAGGGAATTTACAATGAATCTTAGTCACATCAATGTAGACTTATTGTATTAATTTTATTTCTAGTGAATTTTGAAAAGTAACCCAACCATGGTTATTTATATTGTGCATAGAAAATAGTGTGGGAGGTGACTTGTCATATATACCTACCCCATAAAACCCACAATTCATAATATTTTAATATATCTCATATTTTTGTAGTACATCTCTTAGGAGGCCATTTTTTGACCTCAAAATCTCTCTAATGATTGTCGGTAACATCGTGTACTTTTGAAATCCCAGATCACCTTAAGACGAAGGATTGTAACGTGGAAGTTTTGTTCAGACCATCTGTTCCCAATAACCAAGACCATTAGCAGATTTTTTATGACGATGCTTAGATTATCTCATTCTTGCATTGTGTGGATGATTTTCAAAATTGCACTGTTGATTTGGATGATAAAATAAAAAATATGTCTGTGCAAGATGTTGATGTTATGAATTTGTCAATTCCTTTAGAAAAGAATTTCAACGGACATGATGAGTATAAGGGAAGAAGATCTGAACCTGTAGATGAGTTTATAGAGATTAACATAGCATCTCCAGTTGCTCCTAAAATAATTAAGAATGGAAAGAACGCTTCCCCAAAGGAGAGAAAAGCCATTGAAAATACAATCAAATATTATAAGGATGTTTTTGCTTGGACATATGATGATCTCAAAACTTTTGATCCTGCTATTATTGAACATACAATTCCTTTAAATGAAGGGGCAAAACCCTATCGACAAAAAATAAGAAATATAAATCCTAAGTTAGCCCCCTTAGTTAAGAAGGAGCTTGAAAAGATGCTAGCAGTCGGAATCATACGACCAGTTCGACATACTACTTGGGTGTCAAATCCAGTAATTGTGAGGAAGAAAAGTGGAGAAATAAGGATATGCATAGATTTTAGAAACTTAAATCAAGCCTCTCTGAAAGATAATTACCCTTTTCCAAATATGGAAAACTTACTGCAAAGCGTCACAAGGGCTGGAATGTTGTCTATGTTGGATGGTTTCTCAGGAAATAATTAAGTACATATTAAACAAGAAGATGGAGAAAATACAACTTTCACAACTCCCTGGGGAGCCTATGAATATATAAGAATGCCTTTCGGGTTGTTAAATGTTGGGTCAAGTTTTCAAAGAGCTATGGATCAAGCATTTAGCAATCTTATTGGGAAAATCATTGCTATCTATCAGGATAACTTAATAGTTTTATCCAAAGAATGGGATGATCATGTAAAACATTTAAGGAAATTTTTTTATCGATGTAGGAAGTTTGGTATATCTTTGAATCTGAAAAAGTCCACCTTTGGAATAGATGAAGGTAAACCCTTGGGACATATTGTGTCTAAGGAAGGAATTAGAATTGACCCTGAATGTGTCCAAGCCATTAATTCCATTCTTGCACCTCATAATGTCGTTTTCCTTCAATCCTTCTTTGGCAAAACAAACTTTGTCCGATGATTTATTCCAAACTTAGTAGAGTTAGCCAAACCTCTAAATGCTCTTTTAAAGAAGGATGTGAAATTTGTTTGGGATAAAGCCTGTGAATTATCTTTTGCCAAAGTAAAGAAATCCAGTTTAGCTACTCCTGTATTAGCGTGCCCCGATTACAGCAAGGAATTCTTAATCTATTCATATGCATCCGAAGATACTATTGTTGGAGTGTTGTTGCAAAAGAACAATGAAAACCATGAACAACCTATAGCCTTCATGAGTAAAAACTTACGAAATGCTGAGTTAAAATATACCACTACTGAAAAACAAGCTTACGCCTTATTCACACGTTGGGTTGAGGCCATACCAACCAAGAGGGCCACGACAGAAGTAGTAGTAAAAATTTTAAAAGAAAATATTGTCTCTCGGTATGGTTGTCCTCTGAAGGTAACCACTAATAATGCTAAAGCTTTTAGTAAAATAGAGATGTCAACATTCTGCATGAATCATGGAATTACACTATCCCACTCTTCAAATTACTATCCTCAAGGAAATGGTCTAGTCGAATCTAGCAATAAAAATTTAATTAGGCTTTTGGAAAAGATGGTTGGAGAGAATAGAAGGAGCTGGGATAACAAGTTAAAATACACATTGTGGGCTGATAGGACAACAGTTAAGAGAATCACAGGGAAATCCCCTTTCGAGTTAGTGTATGGGCAGGACTATAGGCTTCAAATCAACATGCAGATATCAATTTATGATTTATTGCAGTAGTGCACCACAGACAAAGAAGCAATTCAAGCTAGAATTGACAAGTTAGTTGAACATGATGAGAAAAGAAGGGATGTTTTTGATAAAACGCTCATTGAACAAGAAAGAGTAAAAGGCACTTTTGATCAAAGCACTCATAATGAGACTTTCTGTTGGCAATATGGAATGTGGTTGTCATTGATGTCAAAAGAATCTCAGTAATGACAAAGGAATAACCAAGGACATGATGGCAAGAGTGAACTCCGTGAAAGTCAAAAGATGGCATGCATGATGATGTGGCATGGTTGGTAGTGATGACATGGCATGTATGGTGATGTGGAATGTGTGATGAGGCTTGAAAAATACATGATGGTGTTCTAGAAGCTATCAGAAAGTTATTATAGCAGTCTAACATAGTTTTGGAAAAATATGGCAATTTGGTGAAAAACAAAAAAATGATAAAGTATGAAAATCTAGTGAAGAACTTGCTTAGGGAAATGCCCTCCATAATTTCTAGAAGAATATAAATTCCCGCACCATAGGGGAGTCTTGTAGATTGTTGTTTTAACTACCTGACCATGTCTTCAGCTTGTCCTGAAAGTGCCTGAAGAAAAAGTTATGAGCCTGCCAAAATAGGTGTTTAGCAAACAGAAAGGACAAAGTCACCTCAGAAAGATGCCCACCATAATTTGTGGTTGAGAATAAATGCCTGCAGTGTATAGGGGTCTTATATCTTGTTATTTTTCCTACCTAAGCATGTCTTCAGTCTGCCTTGGAAGTTAATGAAGAAGAAAATATGAACCTGCCAAAAGTGCCTCCCAGCCATGTTTTTCATTGACTTCACTAATATGCCTGCTGAGGAGAGAGAAAGAAGATTCAGGGGTTGAAACTAGTCTTGTTAGACTTGTATTGTTTTCAGCTACCCATTGTACATCTCATTTGCCAAATTTGAAGAAGAAAAAAAAGAAAATCACCCTTGTGACTTAGGGTTTGGAAAACTGACTAAGTGTCAAACCCACAAACTTGAAAAGGTTGTTTGAGATGCCTGCCAGAGGTTCCTCCTGTAGAAATAAATTAGTTAAAAAGGATGGGAATGTTCCTTGTTGAAGTGGCTATCTATCCAATAAGTCATTCTTCCTCTGGGTGTTCACATGTGTGAAATATGGGACTGCCAAGATAAGAAAAATGTGTTTCTAAGGTTCAAAAAGGTTGAGTAGCTAAATTCAAATGCCCGCTAGAAGCTCAGGGTGTCTCAGTAAATTCTAAGGATGATTTGGTGCTGTTGCCTAGTGGAATGGCTATCTAGCCATACCTTCATTTTGCTTAGTGGTGATAAGATGACAAGGATATGTGTCTGCCAAAATGCCTCCTGGCACAGTAATGACAAGGGTTTAACAATATTTATCTAGTGTTGAATTAAGCAGTTTTGAAAGACCATTTTAAATGATTGCCTGAAGCTGTGTGTGTATCAGTAAAACCTAAAGATGACATGGATTTGCTCCTTGTTGAAATGGCTATCTAGCCATACTTTCAAACTGACCTATGATGGTCTCATAAAGATAAATATCAACCTCCCAAGTTGAGAAAAGGTTAAACATAGCATTAGAGAAATTTTGAGGTCAAAAAAGGGCCTCAAAACAAAGAAAATGTACTATAAAATACAACCAATCACATTCTAGTAGATGACATCATCCCCCTTGGTGAGGTGGCATTGCATGAGTTAAGAAAGCTTATTTGTCAAATTTTCTATGGTGGATGAAAACACATAGTTAACCAAGGTAGTGGTGTAAGTACTTTTAAGTCATAAAGTAAAGTACTCATAATGATAGTCTTTTCATAAAATAATATTATTGTCATTTTCAAGTAAAGTACTCATAATAAATGTCTTTTCACACTTTCACATAAAATAATATTATTGTCATTTTCAAGTGAAGTACTCTTAATTCATAAAGAAAGTCCTTTCACATTTTTTTATAAAATAATATATTATCATTTTTATGTTTTTAATTTTAAATTATATATTCACTCCATTTTATTTAATAACATAATGTCAAACTAATAAAGAATAATAATAGATTTAATAAATAATAATAATAATAATGCAATGTGGATTATAATAATATTATTGACATTTTACATGTAAATAAATTCTCAATTAAATTACATTATTAAATTCATGAGAAAAGTACTAAATATAAAAAGTCAACATAAAATTTAAAAAAAAGCTCTTAAAAATGTTTTTTATTATTTAATTTCATTTGCAAGTTCAAGACAAATAAATGTTAAAGGACAATATATTTTTGGGAATTTACAATGAATCTTAGTCACATCAATGTAGACTTATTTTATTAATTTTATTTCTAGTGAATTTTGAAAAGTAACTCAACCATGGTTATTTATATTGTGTATAGAAAATAGTGTGGGAGGTGACTTGTCATATATACCTACCCCATAAAACCTCCAATTCATAATATTTTAATATATCTCATATTTTTGTAGTACATCTCTTAGGAGGCCCTTTTTTGACCTCAAAATCTCTCTAATGGTATTTGTGAGGCTGTTTGGAAATGCACGCCAGAGGCTATGCTTGTACAGTTAAAATCATCAAATGGTGTGGATCCATTCTCGGGTGAGTTGTCCATCTGGCTATGAGTTCAGCTTTCTTATTTGATGATCACACCTGTGAATAATGAGCCTGCCAAAAGAACTGTGTATGTCTTGAATGAAATATGCCTAGTAGGAAAGAAAGCTACAGGAAGATTAAAAACAGTAAGCTACAGGATTGCTAGGACAGTTCTTCTAATTCTACAAACTTGTAAAGAATGCTTTCGGAGGATGTATTCTGCCCCCAGGGATTGTTGTAATGTCCATAAGGGTTTATGAAATGGCTTGTATGCCTGCAGAGAAAGCCAGAAAATAATATTAATAAAAACACAGCTACAGGCATGTGAACTAGTGAAACCATCGATCAAAAAAAAAAGGGATTTCGCTGATGGTGAAGGCCGCAATAAGGACAAGGTGAGTCTGAAATGGAGTGATTCCCGCATGGAGGAAACCTATAGGTGAGTTTAATTCCCACAGAGGGTTAGAGTAAGATCATGCTCGCGTGAAGAAGGAAGGTCGAAGGAATTAAAGATGGAAGACGAGCTCGCAGCCTGAGTGGAAGGAAGTAAGCCTACAGCCTGGAGGTGGATGGAGCCTGTAAATAGAAGAAACCCACGAATCAGATAGAGATGTCCGAGCCATAGAGAACCAGCAAGGAACAAAAATCCCACAGCATGAGTTTGAAAAATCAGGATCTGGAAAAAGCAATTAATTAAAGAACAGAGTTTTAATTAATAAAAATAGAATATAAACAGAGCTGTAATTTGATAAAAATTTGAAAGGGCGTGAGTTCAAATATTGTGTCTATTCAGAATCAAGAGGTACAAGATTGAAAGGTCATGAATATTTGAAGGGGTGTGAGCATGTTTTGAATAGTTACAATGATCCATAAAGAAGGCAGAATATATAAAGAAAATATAGAAGATGTAGAAGAATGTCAATGAGTTCTGAAGTCTGAATATAAGAAAAAAAGGTCTTAGTGTCTATATAGAAAATACAGATGTGGCATTAAGAGTAGATTAACAGAGTCTCTGTGTTAGCATGAAGATATGAAGATGAGCAGAAACCAGTGAAGAAAGAAAAAGAATAACAGAGGGTGATGGTGTGTGTCTACTATGAAGATCTGAAGCAGCATTGAAGTATTAGAAGACAGAGAACAGTAAGTTAATGTGGCATCATTGAAGACCAGAAGACAGAGAACATCAAAGAGGAAGAAAAGCCAGTGACAGACTTAAAAGAAGATCTGGAATGATAAGAAACATATAAGGGCAGTAGGGTGGTGCTAGGGCAGGCTACATGCCTGCAAAGGGGGTCTTGGCCTCCTTCTAGTAGTGGCTGGAAAATAAGGGTATTGGTGTATCCTTGTTTGTAAGTGCAGACAGGAACTAGGGTGTTGGTGCATCCTTCAGTGGTGGCTGAGAAACTTGGGGATCGGTGTCTCCAGCAAGTTGGTGCTTGCAAAACATATTGTAAACATAATTTTTGCAATATAGAAAAGTGTTGGTGGTTTACCCAATTGGGGTTCCACAATAAATTCCGTGTTCTTATGTCTCTTGTTGATTCCATATTTTGTTTAAAGTCTTAATAAGTGGTTAAAAGGTAAAAGTTTACAATACTGATTCACCCCCCCCTCTCAGTATTGACCAATATTCCTTCACTTTCGACGTTGGAGATGTAGTATTGTTGTGGGATAAATTTAAAGAAAAACTGGGAAATCACGCAAAACTGGAAAGATTATGGATGGGTCCTTACAGAATAATTAAGTCAGTAGGAAAAGGGTCGTTTGTTCTAGAAACGTTGGATGGTGATGAAGTTTAACTGCCAGTAAATGGGAGGATGTTGAAACACTACTTCCCCCCTATTAACCTTGAATGACTTGCCTGGTAGGTTAGAGTAGGTAGGAACTGAATAAGATAACTTGAGCAGTAGTTTAGTGTTTTTCTCCATTGAGTCTAGCACCTTTTCATCTCTAAGCTCGCTTGCAAATCTAGTAGCTAGTCCTGAGTGTTTTCTTTTTCTTTTCCTGCAAAGCAATACATTTTGAAGTGATGTTAGTAGATTAATCTTTATTTTCAACATTTTATTTCAGTACTTCGTTTTGAGATTTATGTATATACATGCATTGTTTTGACAACCAGTATGCGAGTTTGGTATAGCTCTTGGCATTTTGCAGATAGTAGGTACATTTTGTAGGTGATGCAGAGCTAGAGTGCATTGTTCAAGGATACGAGTAGTAGAGTGATGAGGACCAAAGATTCTGAGGTTCTCAAGCGCTCTATTCAGCAGAGCACTTGTCCCAGCTGGAGCCATATGTTATCACATATATAGTAGCTAGGCTACCATATTCTTCAAATCAAATTCAAGTCCTTTTTTCAGCCAGTCCTTTACATTGAGATGCTTGAGATGAGCATCTATATCAGGATCACTCCTATTTTATGAGAAGCCAGTATATCCTTAAGCCATGACTGAGTCTCAGGAAACTCAAATTTGTTGACCGATGTAGCCATTTTTCCCATATAGAGCAGTATGTAGTGCCCAGATGTGCAACAGCAGTTTCCAGTTGACAGTGGATGATTCAGGTGATTGGTACAGGTATATGAACAGGCGGGTATATGATTGTGTATTGGTTTATTATTGCTTTGTTGATCATTCTTGTAGTTTGATTTAGCATTTAGTGGTCATGACCTGGCGGTCTATTTATATATTATGGACATGGTTGTTAACTTATATATGTATAGTCTTGCTTGCTCAGAATTATGAAATTCGTGTGTATACTCATTGGTTTTACCCTCCTTAGGAGAGTGGAAGTGATATTTCCCACCATTATATGGCTTGCTAGTCTTGGAATCATTTTCACTATCTCCATCCATCTGCTACCTTCCAGTATTAGATTTATCCTGACTTACATCTTAACCTGTGATATGGAGGACTCCCCCACTCTAGCCTCTTTGTTGGATGAGCTTCCATGTTTACTCTGTGTCTCGGCTCTGAGTTGCCTAAGTTGTGCTGGCTAGAACTGAAACAGATAGTACTACCATCATTACATGTATCTGGAAACTATTGTATATCTTATGTGAAAGCCCATTGAAATGAAATTCAATGAAACTGTGTTTTTAAGCACAATGAAAGAAGGGCTATGGAAATTAATGAAATGTAGATCCCCTTGAAGGGATATCTAAAGGCCTAATAAAAGCAGTGGATAAATAAATGTCAAATCTAAAGACCATTGGCCATGGAAATGAAATGAAATGTCCAAATAAAGCAATGGTTTAATAAATGCTAAATCCAATTATTGTTGACCTTATTTGAATTTAATGATTATTTCCTCACGGAGCCTATGAGTTGTGATGTGAGATGGAGTAAGGGACAACTAATTCTAAGTGTCCCCTAGAGTCTCAAGTTACAGTTAGTCAAACACCTACTCATGGCGGCTCTAGAAAATATCCTCATGAAGCTGAGTCAGCTTGGATGTGAGTTGTAGACATCTGTCAAGGTTGAATAAGCATTTCCCAGACAGCTTATCCATTTGTGAGACACTGCCATCCCCTGTGTTATTGCTTGTACAACATATGCTTTAGTGTGTATCCCCTTTCCTACATCCAAAGTATCACAGTGTGAAGTTTGTACAGTCATCCCTTAGCCTAGACTTGTATCTTTTCACCCTCACCCACCACTAGAAAATTGATCACAGCCATGAAGTGAGTATATCCTTGAGGTTATGTTCTAAGCTATAATTATTAATGAATTTTACATTGAATATCTTGTTTTAAAACCGCCAGTCAAGTACTGCTTATGTTTACAATCTTGCTATTTGAATGATTAATGAAGCATGTCATAACCAGTTACACTTGCAGCATTTTGATGTTTCAGCCTGAGTCATATTATTGGTGAGTTTGACCTGGTCAAACCCAGTTTGACCAAGTCAACCACAGGACATGTGATGCATTAGACCAGTGATGATAGAGATTGATGATATATGGTCTTACATTACCCACCAGGTAGTTCCATGCAGCAGTTATAGGTTTCAGATGATGATCTGGGATATTTTTTATGATTTTGATCATTTACAGATTATTATTTTTTTATCTGTCCAGGCATGGTTTTGGTATTATATGATTATACAATTATCCAAATGGTGTATGAGTACACATTTTTAGTACATTTGGGTCTTTTGAGTCCATTGGGATTCTCAGTCTGCAATTCCGGGGCAATTTCAGTTGAGGTATGTGTCAGTTTATCATTCTGGTGCAGATTTGCCATTAAAAATGGCCTGGCAGAGCAGTTTGACTTTTTTATTCTTCTCACCTATGGAGCTAGAGAGAGTATGGGGTCCAGCCACTTGTTTTTACTATATAGCCACACTCTCAGACTAGTCAACTAGCAGGCCATCACAACACTCTCTTCTTCGGAAATTCTTGAAACATATATATCAAAGCAGTTGGTTCCTCATGTTATGGTACTTAATAAAGTATATTGTTCAAACCTGAATGTGAGTATACTTATATCTCTATTATGCACATGGCTCCATTGGAAATACTCATATACTTGAGTTAAGGGTTTTCTTAGGTAATATGAGATATTATATTAATAAATAAAAGTTGCATATAATTGTTAGTTTAGCTTAAAAGTATAGTGCAGCATCATTTTTGTTTTTCGAATTATAAGCACAGTCTTGTCAAATAAGGTTATATCTCCTTCCAAGTTTTTAAATAAAGTAAGATATGATGATTTGTTTGGAATTTTGCAGGTACTCCTTTTAGTGGGACTAAGAAGGCATCATCATTTATGATAGGGAAGCAATTGCATTTCTTTGGTTCTGATGCTTCCTTGAAACTCTTTTTCAAAATTGTTTTCTATATCCCATTAATTTTGCTTTATCATTTTTCGAAGTTGTTTTTCCTCTCTGAATTAACAATTTGGGAAACTATTAATAGAAGCAAATTTAAAATAAAAATAAAATTTACTAGTATTAATTCCAAACTATTTTTTCATAACTAACCATTCTTCAGTTTTGATAGAGATTTATTTTTCTTATTTATACAAGGTTTTGATTATTGATAAAAAATAGTTGCTTGCGAAGTCTATATCATTAAGCGATTTATTAAAGTAAGGAGGAATTTGTATATTGATGCTTATAACATATTGGTACATCCTAGTCTATGAATTTTGAGTTTTTCATCTAAGCATATTTATTAGGACTAACAATAGATAATGAATTTTTGCGCATGGAGGAACACTATTATTTTATAAAGTTGTGATACAAGACTCTAGGCCCTTTTTCAGTTATTCTCCAGTTGCTCCACTCACTTCACATTAAAATTGCACTCCACATATTGCATTCCTAATGACTGACACATGAGCATCATTAAATAAGAACTTTTACAAAGGTATTTAAAAATATACACTCAACTAGGTGTCATCCCATGCTTGTAATGAGATGTCTAGGCCTACTCCTCCATCCATCCATTGTGAAAAACAATATCCTCAAATATAAATCGAAATCTAAAAGGTGGAAATATTGGGACATGAGTGCCTGGTGTAAAATGGGGACAATAGGTTAACCCGTCGGGGTACTGAACAGGCCTGCTGGCAGCAGGTACTAACCTGTGATACCACTAAGAAAACCCGTCGGGGTATTGAATAGGCCTATTGGAAGTGGGGCATAATGCTTAGAAATGGTAGTCTTAAAATTATTTCGCAAATATGTCATTAGGCTACCCCGTCGTGGTACTGAACAAGCTTGCTAGCAAGAGTTCGAACCTATGATAGCGAGAGATAATATACCTAAAACATGAACTGTCCTTATCATTTATATCACTCATGATCATTATGACATGAAGGTGCATATGTGAAGTAGTTAAGGATAAATGAGCCCCTTTATTTTTTAGCTGGAGAATGGCCTTAAATCGACCTTTAGATCTTGTCTTATGCTTTTACTATATCTAAGATCTAATTGTCTTAGAAGTGGGACCCATGTTTCAGAAATTTTGTGAACATGACTATGAAGCCTATTTTTATTTGCTTGGATGACTATTAAAATCAAAGGGAATGGATAGGGATGACTTGTCTTCTATCAAATATCATAAACATAGACCTCTTATAATCTCTCAGAAGATGGAATAAAAATTTCTTAATTCTGACTTAGAAAGACATTTGAAGCATAAGACTATTTACCTTTTGATAAACCTTGTATGCCTAAGAAATAGTTAGATTTAGCTACAACATAAATAATGATTAGAATATTTATCTTGAGCTTTAATTACTATAGGTGGTTGTATGCAAGTGAGAACTGCTTTCATAAAATTATATAAATCCTCCTATCTTTAATGATGCATTTTGAAAGGGGATTCTATTTATTAAAAAATATCTTGTACATGAACACACTTTTTAATCATTGCTCAACATTTTTAAATCATTTGTTTTTGTCTATAGTAAAAAGAAGATTAGTACAAGGAAACAAATTCTTTCCTTTTTTTCCAATTTCTTGTAGTAGCATGATCTAATAAAAGTTTGCATGAAGACATGCAAACCCTGAGGTATGGGGAGAAGGAATCTCCAAATCCTTCTTCTCAACATCTTCATAATTCCTTCAGTTTAATTTTTAGCCAGCATGTACCATGTTCTGCAAACAATGTCCACTTTAGCCTGCAATATACATCAAAATCAAGGTAAACTTAAGGTAAAACAGGTTTAAGAATCTTTAAATCGTTAAAAAATCTTTAAAGAAACTTGATGGTTAGCCACTACACATTCCCTACAATTTATCTTTCATAAATCATTGGTATCATCATTACAATCCTTTGTTTGCAATCCATCATGCATATTCTGATCAGACCATGAAGAGAAAGAAAGAAAAATTATTGTAATACATAAAATAAAGCAACGTCTATAGTGTCTTCTCCCTATACATCATAAAAAATTCACAGAAGTTAGCATCTGAATGTTTCTAATGGAGGATGAAGTCATTATTTCCTATCCAAACAAAGAACCACAAATAAACAATGGTCTTAAAACAAAGCGAAGTACAATTTTTTTTATCAATTACTTTGTTTGCATGTGGACAAGAAAAATACTCGGTGTGGGGTAGTGATGGGCTGCCATTTTGCTTCATTTTTTGTATTAATCAACCCCAGCGCACCCCATATACCATTAATATTCTTCATATCATTACCAGATCTGAAGCCATGCTCTGTATTGTCCAGATCGTTCTTTCTTTTGGTCAATCTGGCATATGATGCTGTCAATCATTGTTATACTTTAAACATTCCAGCACTCTAATACGTTAAGACATTGCCATTCCCTCTGTATTCAATTTATTCCATCCTCGATCCACCATTGTTCATGCATTGGTTTATATGGTTTGCATGTCTGGGTAGACAATTATTTATGGACATTCATTCATATAATATGTTGTGTTATAAAATGTTTGCTTTCTTATGAACTCCATAGTTCAATTTTAGTTAAGTGTTCCATTCTTTCATTTCTTAATTATTGTTTTCTTTAAGTTATTTATCTCTGCAACTGCTTTCATTTGCTTATGCCTTTGATTTCGATTTGATAAGTGACGTGTGGGACAGAATTATGGCAACTTCGTCCAAGAGCTTGGTTGCATGTGAATATTGAGATCTAACATAAATTGAACATAGCAATAAACTCAAACTTGTAGCAAACAAGTTCTTTTGCTTTCAATTTACGTATTCATTTTGTTGTAAATATTTATTTCGAATCACATCATTGTTATTTTAGTTACTTTAAGATTCAAGTCTTAAAAGCATTGAATTGTAATGTATCCATCTCTTTAGATATTCTTTATGAATGTTTTATAAAGATGGAACTTAAGAACAAAATGAATATTCAATACATATAAGAATAGTAATTTTGATTGGTCTTAAAAAAAAATTATATAATTTTAAAAATATTTTCCTTTCTTTTTTTAATAAAAAAAAAAAATTACTAAACACTATTTTCTACTTCATTTTATCCATAATTAAAATTTAATAAATTTAATATTATAATTTTTTTAACATAATAGAGAAAAATCTAATAAATTTCAGTCCAACTTCTTTGCACTCTAAAAAGGTTTTAATCATATTAAAACAAATATCTATCATTATTATACCGATTTAGATTCATAAACCAAATAATTAATCATAAAACAAAACAACTTTAACTAAGAAAAACAATTTAAAATTAAATATTATAAAACATTATTGATTTTACTCAACTTTATTTCAAATCCAAGATATAAACTATAACATATCTAAATTTTAATAATAAATTTATAATTAAATTAAAAATATATATATTTTAAAATTTAAATATCAGATATTGAGAAAAAAATGTTTGCTCAAAATGCAGTATGTTTCTTTCATCATTTATTTTGGAAGAAACGTTCAATTTTCATACTTTTATGGCTGTTTTAGAAATAAGCTGAGTGTCATTTAAAAAACAAAATTTTCAAAAATTTTATATATTATTTTTCAATATTGTTTGGATTAAAATCTAAAATATATAACCTTTTTTAAATGAAAAAACTATAATTTGATATTTTCTATAGAAAATCAAAATTACATATATAATTTTGAGTCATTACTCTAAAACAAATCCAAAAATCAAAACCTAGTTCATCATACCAAAATCCACAATATACATATTCCATGTACCAACCCTATGTGATTAATGTCAGCTAGCCCAAAATTGAAAATCTGTAATATAAAAGACTATCAAGAAAGTAACACCCTAGAAGGCATACATAATATCATTATCTACAATG
Organism: Larix kaempferi; assembly: GCA_027924585.1. Lineage (NCBI taxonomy): Eukaryota > Viridiplantae > Streptophyta > Pinopsida > Pinales > Pinaceae > Larix > Larix kaempferi. Next base: position 17,007,995 of record BSBM01000123.1, on the reverse strand, counting down.
GTGTCTGCTATCCATTCTTCAAAAAAATGAAGCCATTCGTAAGCCTAATGACTTCTTTGAAAAGTCTTTGAGTATCTTTGTTTGTTTCTAAGAACATGTGTTGAAAAGATATTTCTTCAAATCTGATAACAAAAGATTTTGTTTTTTTGCAGCCAATAAAATAAGAAAAAAGCCTATATATCATATATACCAATACCCAATCAATTATAACTTTTGAGTCTCCCAAAATTTTAATTAGAGTTATACCTCTCTTGAATGCTACCCAAAGCAGACCCCAAAACATAATCAATTCAGATTTTGTATTACTGCCAATACTATGATACCAAACTACAATCTTATCAATGGAAAATTACCTAGAATCTCATATAAATTTTAAAAATAATCTTAGGATTTTTATTTATAATTTTAATCAACGAATAACCAAAAACTAAAATGTTAGATGTGGACGGCCCCTTTCTTTTTATTTGTCGTTCTATTCTTTTGAGGCCACAACGAATTTAAATTCAATTACAGAGATAGAGTCCGAATATTCAAATCAAAACCCATGCTTTGTCTGTAAGGCTGGTCGTCAGCCGTCACCAACAAAAGCGTCCCTGAGATATATTTAATTGCACAGTCGTCTTCTCATATCAACACGCGTAAAAAATAGCGTGTTCGTCTACCTCACCTCAGTAGTCTGTTTATCATTATGTCTATAATATAGTATAATATATATTTTGAATGAGGAAAGTTGTTAATCTTTTTTATTTGGTTTAAATCCTATTTTGTAAAATAGACAAGAGTAGGGTTGCATTATGCCTTGGGATGTAAAAAGCATTAGCGTAGGGTTACATCATGCCGGGGAATGATATCAAGTAACTTCATTTGCTTAATAGCTTCACATAACAAGAAATAATCAAACGAATCAATAATCACAAGTCTTTCCTGCACAATTAATATTAAGAATCCACATAATTATATTCATAAGTCTTTCATCCACAATTAACATTATGAATCCACATAATTGTATGTAATGATAAGTGGTTTTGCCTTGTGCAAATTGGAATTAATTACCACCCATTCATTTTTTCAAATGAAAAAAATCTGCAATTTGTTATTTCATAGAATCAAAGTTATATAGAACATTATATTTTTGACAAAAACTCAGAGTTTGTCATTCTGTCAAAACATACTATAACCAGACTTACTAAGAAACCCTCAATATAATCTAAATACCCAAAGATCATATCACTAAAACTAGACTAAGCACAAAACCATAATACTAAAGTTTAGTAGTTTCAGTCCATATACAAATCATTGGCAAAAATGACCATCAAAAAACTTGATAAGATCCAGGCTCCAGGATGCAATCCTCATGGAATTCCTCAAAAAGTAGATGTCCATCCATATCACCAATAACACACTTCGAAAGACCATTTGCCTCCCTATTAAATATGCAATAAACATGGTTGAAGGTGATGCTAACAAAATGTTGAAACATGATCTTAACTCGATTCATCCAATGATCCAAACACAAATTCTGCATAGTGGATAAGCCATTTGCCCAGTCTATGACAACTTTGGAGTCCCCCACTATCTGGATCTCCAGTATTCCACACTTCTTTGCAACATTGGCTTGGTATTGTGATGTTGTGGGTGATGGGATCGGTGTGTGCGTGTGGGCATAAACCAATGCAACATCACTCCAACTGTGACCTTGTTCTTAGTGTTATTGAAAATTCTAGGTGTTTCTATAGGTCCAATTAAGTTGAGCTACACCCTAACATTCAGAAATTCAATCTGAGTTTGTGTATTTCATTGGGAAGGTCCTCGGAATTACAAGGAAATACCCCTACAAGCTCCAACGAACATCTTCGTTGGCTTAGTGTTGTCACTCCCTTGGTTGCATTAGCGAAAAATCTCAGCCTAGTTTCACACTAGGTTTTTTGGACCCAAAATCCGACAGCCTAAAAGTCAAATTTTCTACTTCTTGTGGTCGACTATTCGACAACCTCGGTTTTTTTTTAACGTCGGTCCAAATTCGGATACATTCCGACGGCTCATACCTCGTCGGTTCACCGACGCCAGACAAGGTCGAAACGTCGACGTCGAGCACAACTGGGCAGGGCTTCTATCTGACGTCTTTTGCCGTCGGACCTATAGCAAACACGTCGCATATCTTAGTTGTTGCCGTTGGGTATCCGACCACTCGCCGACTTGAAAAAGGTTGAGCTCCGACGTCTTTTGCTATCGGAGCTATGGCATGGACGTCGGATATCTTCATATTTAGAGTCGGATATCCGACGGAGTTAGGTAATTTTTTAAAAAAAATACACTATTAATTTGTCGTTGTTTCTCCATATTGTGTGCCTAGTGCCACCTCTCTATATCAATGCTTAAATCAACCTTTGCTTGGTTTATGCTTCTAGATGCATGCCATTGAGTGTTGTTTAGAAATGAAGTCTTGTAGAGGAGGGCTAGTATGTGGAAAATATATATTGATTCTTGATGGTTATCTCATTCACTACTCGGTAGTCAGTACACATTCACAAACATTCATCCTTCTTAAGCACTATGATGATAGGCAACCCATAAGGTGAAACATTGGGTTATATATATGACTCCTTTCTCCAAGAGCTATTATAATTTCTTCTTCACATCATTGACTTCCAATAAAAATTGTTGATACATTCCAATATAGGGAAATGGAGATTCTGAAAAATGTTTGGTGGAAACTACAAAAGATTTGTAAGATGCTACTAATTGCACATGACTTATCTCATTCAAATATATCTAGAGGATTTGAGACATATCTCATTGAAATATTCTCAAGGAGATTCCAAGGAATTTAAAGAGAAGGTTAAAGATATTGGTTCCAGTGCATCATTTACTCAACCTTTCAAGTTGTGGAAACTCGAAATTGGTTATGATCAGGAGCAACAAAACATCACAACAAGCTCCAAGAAATTGTCAAAACTTAGATGACACGGGAGTGGGTTGTAGAAAGGCAGCATCGTTGCCATTCATTGAGCTCCTCTCTGTTTTGAGAATAATTTAATATTCTCTACTAAACAAGGCCAACCACATGAAAGTGGAAGCTCTTATGCCCCCCTCCCTCCCTCACATCACTCTCAATTCTCCATAACCAATGCATGTACTTGAAAAAACAATTACGTCCAAATTCATGCATATTTCATCATAAACAAACATCTACCATTCATTCAATAAAGGCTAAAATCCATTAAACCAATGTTTCATTCTATCAACACATTCATTCAATAAAGGATAACATTCAATAAACCATCCATTCATTCAATGAACACATTCATTCAATAAAAACTAACATTCAATAAAGATAAATGTTTACTACACTAAATCATTAAACCATCTCTTACCTTGATTTCAAGAGGCGGTTGTGAGGACGAACAGTCATAAAGCATCGTTTCATATATCTCTGATTTTCTCAAAAATCGAGAATGAAGATAAAGAGGATTTCCATGGTAATTTGTTCCAGCCAAACCTATCAAGTGTACTTTTAGGTCAACAGTATTCTTGTCTCCGAACTGTAGCAGTTGTTTGGCCATTTTCACCCAGCTGAAAATGGCCAAACAGCTGGGACAGTTCGAAGACAAGAATACTGCTGACCTAAAAGTACACTTGATAGGTTTGGATGGAAACCATTTTCAATGTTGATGCCACTGCTGACCTAAAAGTACACTTGTTGTCTCTTAGTACTCTTTGCATACTGACACATATGATATTTTATGGTTGTCTCTACGTCCTAACAAAGGAAATTAAAGAAAACATATCATTTGCATCGAAAAAATAATAGGGTGCGAACTAAACTGAGGAAATGTGAACCTGAAACCTATGTCTAGTCCCAAGGCTACCACCTTCAAGCTTGAAGTGCAGCTGACAATGGAAGACACAAGTGTAGTTTATTACCACCGTGCGAATTTAATTTGACCTTATCAATCAATTCCCATCGCCATTTCCTCTCATATGACATCCCACAACCATTTCTCTCGACACCCACTCTTGATTCATTCTGCATGCATTTCACTATGCAACCATCTCAGATTCTCACTGCGTTTTCCCTCAATTAGTTTCTCAATTCAGTATGAACCATGCCCGACGTCCAAGGAGTGTTGCCAACGGTCCTGAGTTTCAGCCTGGCAATGGTGGGGATTCATGGTATTATGTTTCCCCTTGACTGCAATATGGAAAACTCATAGTTCACTACGAAGGTTTGTAGTGAACTATGAGTTTTCCATATTGCAGTCGAGGGGAAACATAATACCATGAATCCCCACCATTGCCAGGCTAAAACTCAGGACCACTGGAAACACTCCTCGGACATCGGGCGTGGGTCATACTGAATTGAGAAACTACTTGAGGGAAAATGCAGTGAGAATCTGAGATGGTTGCATAGTGAAATTCATGCAGAATGAATCAAGAGTGGGTGGTGAAAGAAATGGCGGTGGGACGTCAACTTTACGTATCCATTTATATGTTTTCTGCAAAACATAAGAAAAATGTGGAGTAAGTGAGAGACACGTAAAATCATAATTACTTTACGAAACATATGAAAAGTTCTGTTGAAAAATTAATAAAGTGCTTTGAATGATAAGTTAGGGCACACAGAAATATGAACAAGCTATAATTGAAATTTGAGGAATGACAATAGATAATAATAGTTAATAGAGTGTTGCAACCCAGTGCATACAAGCTGATAGTCCGCAAACAAAATGACAAAATAGTTTGCTAAGTTGTAATTTAAATTTGAGGAATGACATTAGCTACTAACAATTATAGTGCTGCAACCCAGTGCATACAAGTTGGTTTCCACAAACAAAATAACTATCGCAACAATTATATTTGAGTAAAAGATGTCAATTACCGGAACATATGAGTATGCGACAACAAATTGAGCAGTTGATGGACCCCAAATAAGCCTTCCAGCAATTGCCACAACCCAATAGAGATTCCTTCTACCCTAAATTCCCCTCAGCATTTCAATTCAACCTACACATATATTGTTATTATTATGACCATTTTCCTTCACCATGTCCATTAGGAACATAAAATTTGCCAGAATCACTGACAAAGATGGAAGCCACATCAACTCAGAAAATGTTGGGAAGCTTGTGCATCTAATGCAGTTGGTCAGAAACTTAGAAGTGATGATGGTAAGAAAGGAATTGTGGCTTCGTCGTGTACATCCCTTGTAGGTGTGATTGCAACCACCGATCAAGATGGCTATCACAACCAATTTGTGTAGCTTAGGTGCTTTCCTATTTTGGATGGTTGACTTCAAGAAGCCCAAAAATGAAATACTGGAGATGTAGGAATACCAAAGGAGGGTGACAAATTTGACACAGACTGAAATATTGTTCGATACAGTAATGAAGAACAATGACACAGTCTAGATCAAGCCAGGGAGCATATTTTCCCTATAAGTAAGATACATGAAAAGTTGCTTATACTTATGGTGGAAAGCATGCAAGATCTACTAAAGTTGTGAAAAAATCAACACCATTAAGTGATATGGATGATGGGGGTACGAATCTACTGGTAAATCTAGCATCCACCCAAAATTCCAAGGACAGGAAAGTTCTTGTTGTTGTCAGTGAAAGAAGTGAAGGACCTTATTGTTTCCAAATTCCAAGGACAGGCAAGGAAGTGAAGGACCTTATTGTTTCCAAATAGAGTTCAGATGTTTCTAGCTATGACTTGTTGAATAAGATTCAGAAAATTGGAAGGCATGATCCTCAAAAAGACACACTTGATACCCCCTATAACCTTAGAAATAACCAATTAAGAGATAGTGACCTACATCTTATAACTTTCCTTCTTCTCTTCAATGGCATTTTTATGTCGAGTAAATTGCATGGTAGGCTGGTTTGCATTTGTTTACAAAATGCACTCTACCAGAATTCTTATGTTTGGGCCTATTAACCTCCATTTTGTACCAGGATTACTACCATATTTGGCTCTATTACCCCCCTTTTGGTATGGGTGTCCACATGTGCTATTGATCATAGTCTTCAGACAATAAGATACAACACTTATGAGCATAATGGGAAATTCTGATTTGTGACAGCAGTGGGCCCTTTCATTGTCAATCCCGTACAATCCAACAGTAATGAATATGGCCATACATTAAATATGGGCATACTAGAAGGAATTATAGAAAATTATAGTGAGTATAAATGTCATATGTGGGCATATTTGTATTCATTTGGATTTGGTTGTGGCAATATTATCCCTAGGGAAGCCATTAAAGCATCATTTTTTAGGCCTATAGCTGAAAGGTTATGTGCAACGGGTATGAGAACATTATGTGCACTGTATTAGACCTAAATAGGGGCCCTAACCATTCAACAGTAAGGTCTCCTACAACACCCAGACTTGGATCAGCAGCCTATAGTTGCATAGTAGTCCTGTAACAACACATAGTGAGGTCTAAGCGTATCTTCTAGGAGTCAAATTTAAGATATGCTCACACAATATAGGGAGTTATCTCATTGTTTTGGAAGGTGCCAAATATTAGCAGTTACCCCTTATGCCAGCCCAGCCCAACCTTGTTTTAGAACAATCATCGTTTGAGGTCTTATGCCAAGGGTTACAAGTTCAAAACCCTCAGAAAGAATTTCTAAACAGCAAGGAAAAATCGTAAAGCTTAGCCTGCCACAGGATCTTCTCGTCCCAGCCATTCATTTAAACATTTATCATAGGCTACACTAAAGTATCGTAGTAATAAATTCTACCATTCCTTCAAACCTAAAAACCACTGACATTTAAGCACGCAGACGCAGACGCAGACAAAGACATTGGTTGAGTGAATTAGAAATTGAAAGCGAATTATTACTCAAACATTTATTTACATTCCTCTTAGCATATCAATCTGCAGGTCATAGGATCGAATCCCATTATCAATTTTCTAAGTAAATCGTGCAAACCCAAAAACGCATCAATACATAGTTTTAAAGCTACAGATTCATCCTTTTAAATAGGCTAGAAGTTGGACAGAGGCACCATCATCATCATACAAATCTAGGAGGCCTTCTTAATTACCAAATCAACTGCATAAGGAAATAGAACAATGACATTACATGCAGGATACAGACTTGGGCATCACCATACATTTTTCCATAGAAATCAAAACGCAGATCTAAATATAACTGAGGATTATAGAGCGAAATACGCAGAGGCCCATTTAACCCTGTCTATTTATTTCAACCACCAGACAACGCAGTAGTGAGAACTAGAATTTACACTTCTCAGGCTTATAGTTAAACTAGTATCAGGGTTACGTTTTTCCCCTGTCAACACATTCTTCAATATTAGTCAAATAACAACGATAGCCAAAACACCGAGGACAGAGAGATTATTAACCATAAAAACTTCATAAATAAAACGCAGAGGTTCCACACTACTTTATACATTTTCAAGGTTCAATAGAAAAACGCAGGTCACTGTATCGATTCCCCAAACCCCAAATTTACACAATAGGAGCTCATAACTCCTTTAAAGAGGCTTACAGTTTCATATAACCACAAAATGCTCAACTATTACATTCATTAAATGATCCAGCCAAACAGCGACCTTCCAGGAACTGCAAGAAGTTTTAGTGAACCCAAAAGGGGATTCACGCAGTTCCTCCTAAACATCCATTAACAATACCACTCCATAAGAGGCGAGAGGAAAGGGTAAGGGTTGGTAAACCCTGAACTTACCAATTGCAACGCCAACGAAGTCAATGGTATTGGGCATACGTTAGGAAGCCACGCAGAGGAGGAAAGCCATCATTCACCTTCCAAGCAAATAACAACACGAAGTTAGACTCGGAGATTTTATCAAAACTCTAATTTGAATGTAACAGAAAACGATTGCAATGAATCGAGATATAACTTACCTATTGTTTTCTTATTTGTGCAAATGGAACCCTCAAACTCCTTTGCGAGCTCCTCAACCTCCTCCACGACTGCCTCAACCTCCTCCGCGACTGTATCGGTGACCTCTATGACTTCCTCAGTGATGGCCTCTGCGACCTCTAGTATTGGAAGTTCTTGCAAGGTGAGGTAAGTGAAATGTGTTCACGCGAGCTGGGAGGGAGGTAGTTCTCAAGGGAGGTTAGTTTTGTTGATTATTGTTTTAAGTTTTTTTTGTATATATATATATATATTTATAGTTAGTATTTATGTATTATTATTTATTTATTAATATAATATGTATGCAAATGTGTGTGTATAAAACCTAATATTTTAACATATAAAAATAGATGAACAAGCAAGCCACAAAATATCGATGGATTGAAAGAGACGTCTGTTCCGTAGGAGTGTTGTTGATTTTGATGGGCAGTGGAGAGAAAGAGAGAACATGACCGTTGGGGGTTGGGAGGCGCTACTAGTGTGATATCGGACCGTACTATATGAAAGGAACTATATGACTGTTTGGAGATGCGGTGATCATATTTGTTCATAATTACCATGAGATATTATTCATCACAGCAAACTCATCAACGTCGTGTTAGCATCCAAACGGTCATAAGTGAGTACAACAATTTCATCATGTTTGTGCCTCCAAATGGTCACATTCAAACAAACTCATCAACGGGTGCGCATCCAAACGGTCATAAGTGTGTACAACAATTTCATCATCTCTGTGCATCCAAACGGTCACAATCACAATGTCTCTTTCGATCAGTTTCGACTCCCAAGTCCCTACATAGATTGTCACTATTTTCAAGCTCAACTGCTATCATAATAATCTTTGGAACTCATGATAGCAATCCGACTTTGACAAAAATCCGATTTTGATAAATGAGTTACAAGGATTATATGAAAATTCAATTTGCATGGGAAACATGTGCCCCACCTCAGAAGCTTGGGACATAGACAAGAGGTTAACAAGGTTATGGAGTTGGACACTTGGCAACAAAAAATTAAATAATATTTTATATGGATTTCTGCTACTGCCCCTCTCATTGGTTCATTGCCCCATGGTGTTCACATCGAGATTTAACCCCAAGTGCACATATTTATTATTTTATTATTCATTTAATTAATTAGAATATAATGCACTTACCCACTTACCATATATTTACGCTATTTGGTCATATGTGCATAGGGGTATTACAAACAAAGTTATTATGATTTAGCAAGACTACTTGGGGGTTTGAAGTAAGGTTGATCTTTTACCTATGCAAAGGAGTCCTTAACCAAAACACCAAACCAAGGTGTTTGGCAAGGTATGCATCCAATCGATTTTTTATTCTTCTAAACATAGTTAATTTATCCATTTAATAAGACCACTTAGGGGTTGGAACTCAATACCTTTTACTTGCGATATCCGATGTCGTCGGATATCCGACCTCTATGGGCTTAAGATTAGGTCGGATATCCTTATTAAAAATTGATCAATATTTCTAAGGGACGTTCATAATTACCCACAGTTGTATAGTTAGTGAAGGAAGGAAGACTACGGAAGAAGTTTTTAAACTCAAACTTCTTCCGCAGTCTTCCTTCCTTCACTAATTTCTAAGGGACGTCGGATATCTAAGGGACGCCGAATATCTAAGGTACGTCAGATATCTGACGGATCCTTCACTTATTTTTTAAAAAAATCATCACAGTTCGTAATTTTGAAGGTGAAATTCGACGACACAGACCTTTTCGTCGGATTTTCTCGTCGGATTTTGGGGTCGAATCTTGTAGTGTCATTAGGGTCACATGTTCAAAATTCTTCTATTGGGGAATCCTCTTTATGGTTTTCTTACACGTTCTCACGACAATGTGAAAGAGTATCCTTTAGCACTCTAGAATCCAATCATTCTTGGAAGGTTTCTGAAAAAATCTACAAGGAATCTTTGGTTCAGGGAAAATGTACATCTTCGATATCGTTGGTTGTGATGGAGAGGTAGTGGTACAAGAGTTCATATTATCAATGTCTCTCAACCACCCAAATAGGTGCACCTTCTATGAACATTATATGTTGATTTTTGTACCTAGGAAAGTGTTCCCCTAGGTGACTTTTTCCTTAGTCACTTAAAATGGGGAAATAAAGTGACCCTTGCATTAAATGACTTGTGATGAGATTTTAATTTGACTTTAGGGATTAAAGTCACTTTTTGATAAATTTAAGTAAGGTGAGTGAATTTAATTTTTATGAGATTTAAATGAGCTTTTCTTCTCATCCACTCATCTGATCTAATCTCAGCCATTGGATTAGATGACCATTCACTCACCCTAGGGTTTAGTCAAAAAGAGTAAGGGAAGGCATTTTGCATTCACTTTGTTTTGTGGAGAAGAGAGTGAAGAGAAAGAGAGAGGGCACAGAAATCGAGGCAGCTCTATGAGCATTTATTGAGCAGCAACACATATTTTGAGGAGAATTAATGGCATATTTCCCAAGAGAATATTACAGCAGAAATCCTAAGGCAGCTTTAACGTGAAGGTACAAGGTATAGAATTCGAGAATCCATATAGCAGCATTTATTGTTGAACCGTACAACACAGTTTTCGAGGTGATTTTTTGGGCACAAATCCTGAGGTAGTGGGCACAACAATCAAGGACCATACAGCAGCATTAATTGCTGTGTATCCATACTGCATATTGGGCATGCATCTCGAGGCATTTTTGGGCACTGTTTTCGAGGGTCATACAACACAGAAATTGAGGCAAGTACTGCATAGATTTCGAGGAAGCTATAGCACAGAAATCGAGGCAGTCTTTGTTGGACGGGGTCCAAGTTGGGATTTTGCACAAGTACTAAAGAGTACGCATTGCGCACGGTGACAAGCTACAGGAAGTTTTTGAGAAATTGCGCATGTCCCGCGACGACAATGGCCAAGGCATGGTCGCGCAGTAGGTTGGTGCGCAGAACCGCACATGAGCTATTTTTGGTACGCAATACAGGTAAAGGTCAAACAAGGACATGACTTATTTTGGGTAAGGAACAGGTGGAAGGCAGAGGAAAGGGACCTGTTCGAGCAAGTAGCGGCAAGCAGTTGAGAAGCTAGGCCACTACGTCGATGGCGGAAGGCAGGTGGAAGGATTGGAAAGGGACAGGCCATGATGCAGTTACAACTGTTTGGTGATTGTGGATGTCAGACAAGCGTGTGAGCCACGAGTGGCCCAGGAAGACGGCCTGGAGAAAGCAGAGCAAGCTGTCGATGGCGACAGCTAGGGTGGCAGTTAGCCACGCCAGTTTTTGAAACCTTAGGGTTTCGGCCTACTGATTGTAAAGACATGACCCATGGGCGTGATCTATAAATAAGGGCATTTTGTATGGGAAAGGGTGAATCTCTCGTAGAGCTAGCCATTGTTGAGCATTGTTAGCATCTTTTGAGTTTTGAAGCTATTATAAAGGCTCTACAGCTGAGTGTGCATAGACCTATCTGAGAAAAAAGAGAGTCTGCAGCTGAGGGCGCAGACTAAGAACGATTGTACCCTTCCCAAAAATATCAATATTAACAACTGTTATTGTGGACGTAGCCTCCATCCGGGGGGTGAACCACGTTAAATTCTGTGTTATGTGATTGTTTGTGTTTGCAATTGTTCTTTTGCTTAGCATGGATGTTTAAATACCGCAGTTATCTGTTATGTGATTGCTTTTATATGTATTAGCTGCATAATGATGGGAATAATATGTTAATTAATACATGTGTGGATGAATGTTATGTATTCAGCACTTCTGAGCATTTGAATGTATGAATCTGTTGGATAGTCGCATAGTTGAACACTGAATTGAAGCGCAGCGTTGGAGCACGCAGTTTTGTATGTTTTATTCATTTCCATGCACCATAACATTAATAAGCTAAGTGTCATGAATGGATAAAGATCGTCAAGTATTTGAATGAAGTCGAACAAGTCAGGAGTAGATGCGCGGTCTAGTTGACGTGCTGAACCATTGAGAGTTGCTGCGAGGTAAGTTGTTGGTAGCTTATCGACGTGATGCAAGAAGTGTCCCATACCGTGCAGTCCTTGGATGCGCTGGTTGCGCAAGCACCTCTGCTTGCCTAAGTATCCGACGTGAAGTAGAGACTTCATGCAGTTATCGGTCCGCAACAGCCCGTATAGTGTTGCGCCGCTCATTAGTCCTTTTACCTTCACATCACCAGGTTGTGGAAACTTGATTCTGCAACCACCCCCTAAGCTTCGCCTCGGGTGAGACCTCAGGCTGCATGCAGTTTGTTGCCGAAAGAGCTGGTGAATAGGGGTTTTGTTGGTTCCCTGAACCGCGAAGTACCTGGGTCTACACTGAAAACCTCTAGCTCAGTCATATACGCGAACAAATGGTTCCGTTGCTCAACTAAGACTAGTGATGCGATAGTGTATTTAGAAAAGTAATGTGTGAAGAAGAATAACGGTTCCCATTGGGTTCAAACAATTGGCATCCTGAAAAGAAAGAGATTTGGAATTGGTGTGATAAGACCGTAAAAGATATTGCAAAGAAAGAAAACAGACACCCGCGTCTATCTGACGTAGCGTGGCTGAACATATATTTGTGGCGAGATATTCACAAGATATTATGGGCTTCATTTGGAAACGAGTTGCACAACTGGATATCGCGACTCACAGACAAGAAAACCTGTTTTCAAGGGGGAGTACCTACAGAGTGGACTCCAGAACTCACATCGCAGCTCAAAGCAATAGACAACCCACTGATGTGAGCAGTTGACTTCTGGGTTGATAGCATACTTGAAGGATTTGTAACAGAATTTGTTGTAGACACGCTGAAGTCCTACATTCAAGCGGAAGCATACTTTTTCGAAGGATTCAGAGGTAAGTACCTAAACAATCTGAGTCTCTACATTAAAATGCTTTTAGATGAGAAAGGCATTTTAAGGATGCAGTAACATTTTTGAATATGTCATGGTAGAAAATATATATAGTGATTCTGACGAAGAGACACATAATCTGAGAAGTGGAAAGAGATATAAGTTTAATAAAGAAAAGAATCCCGGAGGACCTGGACTCCACGTGAATACCGAACTTCCATGTTACCTAAGTAATCAGACCGCGTTGTCATCTGCCACCATCCACCTATCACGCCTCAAAACCCACCGGTTGCAAATACCACGCAACCCCTACATCAAAATCAACCCGCTGCGAGTGTAGTGCAACCCAGTTCGTAGAACGTCAATACTGGTAACACCACAGGAGTAGGTGCTCAGACCATTCCGACTCAGAAAACCCAATCTCAGAATATTCCGCAGAGTAGTAGTCCTAGCACTATCCCGAGTACCACATTTATTTTTTCTGTGCAGATAGTCAACACTACTCAGAGCGCTGCACAAACAGGAAGGAGAATGATAGATAATGATATAAAACTGCTGATATTCAAAGGAACGGGTCTAGAAGACCCTGATCAACACTGGTTTCTATGTGAAGTCGTATGGAGTGTAAAGCAGATCCAAGATGATGATGTGAAAAGAGCGCAGGTCATCACCATTTTCAAAGACCGCGCCTTACATTGGTTTATGAAATATTCTCAGGCATAGCCGAGAACCCTAATAGAATTTAAGGCTGCGCTCGCCGCAGAGTTTAAGAATCCGAAATCAGAATCGCAGTGCATAACATAATTAAAGGAAATCAAGCAGAAGCCTACCGAAACGGTCTGGGAATTTGACCAAAAATTTAAGACGTTTCTAGATCAAGTGAGATTTGAGATAGCTCTCCAACATCACAAGGAATGGTTCATCGCTATGTTGTTGCCCCACATCATACAACCATTGATGCAGCAGAAGGTTGCGTCGCAGGAAGAGTCCTTAGAGATCGCAATTAAGCTGGAGGCTTCGCCAATCGGTGAGACTAGTTCTGGGATGTCACAGATCCAGAACCAGCTGACTACCTTGATGTTAGAATTGCAAGGTATGAAAAATGGAAAGGAGCAAAGATATGAACACAGACGTGAATTTTGGTGCACAGGATGCAAAGGAGAGGGCCACACCAGAGAACATTTCCCTCTATTTCAAGATTATCTTGACAGTGGTGCACTAAACCCAATAAATATGAATCACAATCAGGTGCCATTGTGTGAAATCTGCAGAAGCAGAGGCCACAGGCCTGAGGACCGTTATCTCATATAGAAATACGTAAAGACACCTAAGAGCTTGTATTGTAATTTCTGTAAATCAATTGGACATGATGAATCCAACTGTCATGCATATGAGCTCATGAATGAAAGAAAGCGAGATATGGAAATGATGCGAGGTGCTGGAATGTACCGCGTCCAAGAAGAAACTCAGCCGAAACAAGAAAACACCCACTATGATCAGGGAGGATATAGAGGCCGTGGTGGTGGATACCGCGGGAGAGGAAGAAATGTTGTCCCAGTGCAAGGAAGAGGCCACGGCCAGGTAATCTGTTATAATGGTGGCCAGCCAGGTCATGTTTCTAGAGATTGTACCAACCCTTGCACTACATGTAGTTACTGTAAATCATTTGAGCATGTTATTGAAGACTGTCCTATACTTGAGGTAGAAATGCACAAACGAAGAAGGACAGAACCACCGAATCCCAACATTCAGTTGATCGCAGCAGAGAGAAAAATGCGGATCCAAGTGTAAACGTGGTAACGCGTAGTGGCGCTGATACAGGAAGGGATGGAGGTGCAGAAGCTTTGACTTCTGGAGCTCGCGATCGTAAGCAGAATTCTGGTGAACCGGTATGGATTAGAAAAGCTCCTAGGAAAGCACTGGGTCTGTACTTACAGAAAAATAAGGGAGCATTTGAGGAAGCGCGGGACATCTTTAGAGCACCACCACTCGGCTCCCTGAGACACCAGTTGCGCAATGAATTACCGCAAAGAGAGGATATGCCAACGGCATCTGATCAGACGAGCGTTGCAACAGATACAAGGACCTCTATTGCGCAGTTCTTACGGAGCTGCATGAAATTAATGAAGAGCGCAGATGCTTACGTGGAATTTGAAAAACTACTCAGGCAGTATGAGCCACAGAGTGAGAAGGGGTTTGCTAATGGCGCAGTCCATAATATTAGGAGTCCTAAAAGAACAGGAAGGGAAATGAGACTCACTGCATAGATTGGGGACTGCGAGATGGATGAGATCATTCTGGATCTTGGATCTGAAGTAAATGTTTTGACCAAGCAAACATGGCATCAGACGGGCAAACCAAAGTTACAGTGGTCACCTCTACAGTTAAGAATGGATAATCAAGGGATATTTATACCTTTGGGGAGGTTACCCAACACCATTTTTTACATTGACGGAGTGCGTAGCTATGTAGATTTCGAAGTAATTGAAATCGTGGATGACAACCATCCTTATCTAGCGCTGCTGGGTATCGATTGGGCAATGACTAATTCTGCCATTGTTGATTTAAAAACTATGAAAATGATATTTGAAGGCAATAATATAAGGGTCATCGCATCATTGGACCCTTCGCAGGGTGAACGATATGTTGAACCGATTCAAGAGGAATCTATAGCCCAAGACTTGGACCGTATGTACAAGATGACGACTAATGTTGTTGATTATGTTAATCCAACTACGGATGGAACACTCAGTTGGCGCTATGACAGCTCTTGCGTCTCAGACTCTGATGCAGGACTAGAAAACTAGCAAAGTAGATTGCATAAAGTATTTGTCAGGAGATGCGTGCGGATCACCAAGTCATTGCGCTGGATTGGAAAGGAGGTAAGCCCAATCCCCGACTATGATGGTTTCTCTAACGTTTATTCTGTTATCAATGAATATACTGTAGCAATTGCAGAAGAACACTGCTTGCAGGCATTAGACATAGCACTGCGCGATACACCTGCCAGATGGTGGGTCGCGCATAAGCAAACACTGACAACATGGGATCAGTGCAGAATTAAGATGCAAATCCGGTTTGCTGATAAGGTTACCCTATCATTCGAGAAATATAATGGACAGACAAATCCAAGAGAGCATATTCAGGTCTGTTCAGAAGCATGGAGGGAAAGGCCACAGACAAAATGGGTGCATCTGTTTGTGCACACACTGGACGAACCAATTCCAAAGAAGTGGTACCTAGACCTGGAGTTGCGCATAGGTACAGCGAACTGGTCTGGCTCTTGATTGTTATCGCATCGCTAGGGATGCGAGGATAATGTAGACAGTGATGAGGAGGACCCGCGCAACATCCAAATACCTGAGTTCGAGGGATCGCGCGAGGTGGAAGGACCTCCACTGGAAATTCCAAATATGAGTGGACTTGTGAAAACAAGAAAAGTGAACATTGACACCAGCGAAGAGCCAAAGTTCACAGCTATCGGAGATTATTGGGATGAAGACACAATTGAAGAGATCGCGGGTATATTACAGAAATATCGAGATTTATTCCCAACCAAGTTCACAGAGATGAAAGGTATTCTGGGAGACATGGGAGTGATGAAAATTCCTCTTAAGCCTGGCACGAAGCCTGTGAAGCAGAGACCATATAGACTAAACCCACGCTATAAAGAACGAGTCAAGGCAGAACTCGATAAGATGCTCGATGCAGGTATCATTGAGCCTGTTGAAGAATATAAGTGGATAAGCCCGATGGTTATCCAGGATATGAAAACGAAGGGTGAGATTAGCATTTGTGTGGATCTCAGAAAGCTGAATGACGCTTCGATGCATGACCCATTTCCTACACCTTCTACAGATTAAGTGCTAGATAATGTTGGAGGGAATGAGACGTATTCTTTTACTGATGGATTCTCTGGCTACCATCAGATCAGGATTGATTGCGCAGATAGGCACAAGACTACTTTTGCTACAGAATGGGGGTCGTTCCAGTACACAATAATTCCCTTTGGTTTGAAGAACGCACCTGCCATATTTTCTAGAGTGGTCGTCACAGCGTTTAAAGATTTTATACATAAGTTTTTAGAGGTTTATTTGATGATTGGACCATTTTCGGTTTACTGAAGAACCATGCCGTGAACCTAGGGATGATGCTGGAAAAATGTAAACAGCATCAAATCTCATTGAATCTGAAGAAATTTGTTTTATGTGTTCCCTATGGAATTTTGTTGGGACACATTATGTGCAAACAGGGCTTGATGGTTGATCCTGCGAAGATCGCAATCATTGTAAACTTGCCTACACCAAATTCAGTCAAGCAGTTGCGCACTACATTGGGGCATACTGGTTATTACAGGAAATTCATAAAAGGGTATGCACGGATAACCACAGCTATGGAGAAGCTGCTAAAGAAAGATGCGTCGTTCATCTGGAATGAAGAATGCGAACAGGGATTTGACGCGCTAAAGAAAAAGATGGTCACTGCGACGATCCTAGTTTTTCCATACTAGTAGAAGTTGTTTCATGTCCATGTTGATGCTTCATGCATCACATTGGGCATCGTTATTTCCCAACCATGAGAGGGAGGTATTGATCATCCCATTTCATTTTCCAGCAGAAAGTTATCATCCGCTGAGAAGAACTATACCACTATTGATCTAGAAGGACTCGTTATGGTCTATGTGCTGCAGAAGCTCAGGCACTACTTGCTTGGTGTGCACTTATCCATGTTCACTGACCATTCTACTTTGAAATACCTGGTCAATAAGCCAGCGTTAGGGGGGCGCATATGCAGATGGTTACTACTCTTTCAGGAGTACGACTTTGAAATTGTGGTTAAGCCAGGAAGGTTTAATTTGGGACCTAATCATCTGTCAAGAATTGAGTCAGGAGAAGAGCCTACGAATCTGGAGGATAATCTGCTTGATTCGCAGTTATTCACCATATAGGTTGCTAATGATTATTATCAAGACATCATTGTTTTTTGACTACTGGGTTCGCACCCATAGAGTTCACTACACAACAAAAGAAGCAGCTGGTAGTGCGCGCAACAGACTTCACTTTAATCGCAGGTCAACTATATAAATTGGGACCGGATGAAGTACTGCGCAGATGTGTATTAGAGTATGAGAAACCATTCATATTGGCTGATGCACATTCAGGAGTCGCAGGAGGCCCTTACGCAGGTAGAGATACTGCGCAGAAGATATTGCGCACAGGGCTACGGTGGCCTACAATTCATAAAGATTTGAAGGAACATTGTTATAGTTGCGATGTTTGTCAAAGGACCGGAAAGCCATCACGCAGAGATGAAATGCCATTAAATCTGTAGTTGACATTGCAGGCCTTCGAGAAATGGGCCATTGATTTTGTGGGTCCTATTAACCCACCAGGAAAAAGAACTGGTGCAAGGTATATCATTACTGCTACCGATTACCTCACCAGATGGGCAGAAGCAAAGCCAGTAAAAGACTGTAGCGCAGCTACAGCTGGAGAGTTTATATATGAGAACATCCTGACAAGGTTTGGATGCCCGAAGATTTTGATGAGTGATCAAGGCACTCATTTTCTGAATAAGACCATTTAGGCTTTGACCGAAGAGTTCCACGTTCATCATCAGCGCAGTACGCCTTATCACCCACAGGCGAATGGAACTGTTGAAGCATTTAACAAAGTGTTGGAGAATGCGCTAACCAAGATATGCAACGTCAATCGGGACGATTGGGACTTGCGCATTCCATTTGTATTATGGGCATATAGGACTACATGCAAGAAACTGACTAGCCATACACCTTTCAGGTTAGCCTATGGGAAAGAGGAAATAATGTCGATGGAGTATATTTTTCCCAGCTTGAGAATAGTTGCGTTTACGGGCATGGCAGACCACGCAGAGCTAGAAGAAAGGCTCCTACACTTGGTTGGGATGGAGGAAGATCGCTTCGTCGCAGGCTTCCACCAACAAGTACAGAAAGAGCGCGAAAAATCATGGCATGATCGCCACATCAAGAACAAGTCTTTCTAGGTAGGTGATCTAGTCCTCCTATATGATAGCAAATTCATGAAATTTCCTAGAAAGGTTAAAATGCATTGGCTTGGCCCATATATGGTAATGCATGTTACTAATGGTGGCGCAGTCCAGTTAGCTACATTAGCTGGAGATACCTTTCCAAGTATGATAAATGGTAGCAGACTAAAGCTTTACCGCGATAGTCCGGCTGCGTAGAGTTCTGTATTATTCAGGGAAGCGTACCGCGCAACACTGTTGAAGTTGCGCACAAGAAAAAAAAAATGAAAAAATTAGCTGCGCAGGAGGGAAAATCCAGATACTAATTGCACAAAAAAGGCGAAACCGTGGTAGCGCGAGAGATATCGCAGAATGCATGACAGGAAGTACCTTCGCACAAGACCTCCAGCACATCATAGCGGGAACTGTTACCATAGCGGTTGTCGGCCAGTTAGTGGGCCGTTAACCAATTTGGAGGCACTTGCAAATTTTAAAAATTTAAGAGAGGATGAGACAATTTGGACTACCATAAAGACCAACGTGACCGATATAGCACCCGAGTCCAGATGGCAGGATGAGCAGTTAGTGCTGACCCGATGGAATTGACAATCTGGATGCCCGGCAACCTTTTCGCATTTAAGGAAACAACATTGGCATGATGAGAAGGATCGAATGACAGGGCCGAAATCATAGGGTGATATGGATCATAAATATGGCATTAAGTGCCTTGGAAACCGCGAAAGGGCACGTTACCGATCAACTAAGCCTATAAATATGGCCTCACTCGTCCATTTCTCTACTTTACAAACTGTTATGCAATTGCTATCGAAGCTACTAGAGAACCGAATAAGCTGAGCAGTTTCTGAATGAGCAGGATGATTTACACGACCTATCCTGGTTATTTGAGCGGTCAGGGATTCCACCAGTCATGACAGCAACGAATGGAACCGCCTCTAGAAGCTCAGCCAAGCAGGTTGCAGGAACCAGTAAGGGAAAAGAACCAGAGAAGGGAGGAGCCGAAGCACAAATGAAACAACAGAGCCTACCTATTTACCCGGTGTCGGACTACATTCCTCCACGGAAAGATGACGCCCTACCGGTCCACTTACAAAAGAATGTTGTGTATGAAATCCCAGTCCCTGTCATTTCTACAAGGGTGAAGATTGAGGAAAACTTGTTGGGCAGCGTACCAGGATGCAAGTTGGACGACTTGGACTTACTTGAAAACATGTTGGTAACACCGAAGAATTACCCACAATTCATACCTGACGCATACCTCAACCGTGTAAGGGATGCGTAGACTGGCGTCGAAAGACTGGAATTCCAGGATTGGCTAGAGGCCATTCGGCCATCAGGCTTGTTGAACTTATTGTAGATGTCGCATTTCACTAAGGCCACGAAGTTTTCAGCGGTGGTGCGCGTACTCCTCACTTGCGTGCATGAAGGATTCTTATGGTTGGACAAGCGCATTCATATCAGTATAGACATGATACACTAGATCGCAGGCCTGAACAAGAGAGGAGAGGACCTTGCTGACTAATCATAAAGAGGGCACAAGATAGAAATCTGAGCGCCGAAGTAGAAAAAGAATTCGGTGTAGTGCGGAAGGGACGTGGATTCCCAACCGTTGATATCAATGACCGTGCCACAAAGTTTACTACCCAGTTACTTGCAGGAAAGCTTTTGCACAAGTGTAGACCGCCTGAGGTACCCACAGTCGCAATCAAGGCAGTATCTAATGTATTGCACAGAAGACATTACAATTGGTGCCAGTTCTTATTGAACGAGTTTCTAGTAGATGTTGAAGAAACTCAGGATAATGGAACACCATTCCATTTCAGCTGGTTGCTCGTATTGATAGCCTTTGTAGGCTGGAAAGAGCCAAAAGGGTATCAAGGGGTTCCAACCTTTGCAGGGCAGGGTCGTAGAACGCATTTTACTAACCTATGGGTGAGCTCGAAGGCATCAAGGCAACAGCATATGGTTGAAGTCTTTTATGTCTATTATCACCAGTTGCGCAAAGCGATTATGGAAACGCCGTGCATTTCACAACCGCCGACCGACAAGTATACATGCATCATGAGGTTTAGTGTGAGGAGGCATCAGTCACACATTCAAGCAAGGGCTGATGCCCAGGAAGGATTATGGTATCCAGGCTTTTACTGACTAGATGAAGAGACCATCGAGCAGATGATGGAGCGTTGGGATGACGACTGGAAAGTTCCCTCCTCGCGAGACGATGCATCTGATTACGAACAGAACATCCCACCCGTCTCGGCGGCCAAGATCGACATAAAAAGTTCAGATGAAGAAGATACCAAAGGAGATAGTGAAGACATAGAAGTAGAAAAGGGAAAGAAGAAGGGGGGGTTACCTGAAGGTACTCCCATTGTTGAAGAAAAGAACCCTGCTCAAGATGAGGCTGAGGAGTCATTAGAGCGTAAAAGAAAGGCTACTGAAGGCCATTCAGACTCAAGAGGCCCGCGCAAGAAGCGAAAGGCTGAGAAGCCAAAGTTCAGCCCGCAGCTCCATCCGGATAACTGCGAGACAATCGCCACTAAGGTACAGGAATCCTAGGAAGAGACTCACGCAGAGAAGGAAGCCAGGCAGGAACAATTACAAATGGACCTTATCCAAACTATGGAAACAGTCAAAACGATGGTTACCCAGTTGAGTTTGGGAAATCAGTCGTCAGATTCAGAAGGAAAGGTAGGAGGAACGGATGCGCAGAAACGGCCTCCCCACGTAGTGAGCCCCTACCCCAGGGTCGCGCATATAGAACCCGCACACTTTGTCTTTCCAAACGATCGTGTGCGCGACGCCGTGAAGAATGCGACACATTTTAGCTTGAACATTGGGTCCTTATCACTAGAGGACCTAAACGAATTACACACACAGGTCGTTGAAGAAATTCATGAGAGAGGCCTGGCCTCATACGATCAAAGCGCAAATTTGGCTGACAACATCAATCAGCTAAAGCAGGAATCAGCTTGCAATCTGCAAGAGTTGAGTGAGGCTAGAGAAAAAGACCACAAACTGAAAGAAACAATTTCAGTAGTCTGCGCAAGCATTGAGGAATGCGCCGAAGAAGAGGATGTAGAGGATACCATAAAGAAAATCGGGGCCAAGGTAGAAGCCCTCACATCAGAAATGGAACAGATGGAGACTTCCTAAAGAGGGAAGATTGTAGAGCTGGAGGCAAGGCACCCAATTATCCCATCAAATCAGTGCGTCGCTCCAGCCGAGGAAGCAACGGCAACCTTGGAGAACATTTCGTCGCAGGTGACAAAGTGTCAAGATTTACTCGAAGGAGTAAATACAATTGTGTTGGGGTTGAACGAAGATCCTGCGCTGCAAAAGATCAAGGAGGATCTACAAAGGACACAGCAACAGGTAGAAACCACAAATGCAGAATTAAAGACTGTGTCGTCCAGGGAGAAAATACAAAGGTATAATGAAATCAAGGACCTACAGAAAGAATTGGTCGAGCTATTGGAGAAAGAGGCTGCTGCATCTGACAGGTTGTAGTCCATTGAACAGGAAGGCCTTGAACTGATACAGCAATTCGATGAGAAGTTCGTAGAACTTCATACAGCAGAAGGCACAATGAAAGAGCAGGTGGCTAGGGAAACGGTCTCGCAGGCCACTCTAGAGACGCTGCGAGAATTCGAGAAGGCGGCCAAGGATATGGTCGTAGAGCTAGCAATTACTCTGCAAAATTTTACTTCAAAGATAGGCACACCAGAGAGTGCAGCACCCTCGTCCGGAACTGAAAGTGGCTCGGGACGAGCCACAGGTGAGTGTTAGGGGCCTATTGGACGGGGTCCAAGTTGGGATTTTGCACAAGTACTGAAGAGTGCGCATTGCGCCCGGTGACAAGCTACAGGCAATTTTTTAGAAATTGTGCATGTCGCGCGACGGCAATGGCCAAGGCATGGTCGCGCAGTAGGTTGATGCACAGAACCGCGCATGAGCTATTTTTGGTACGCAATATAGGTAAAGGTCAAACAAGGACATGACCTATTTTGGGTAAGGAACATGTGGAAGGCAGAGGAAAGTGACATGTTCGAGCAAGTGGTGGAAAGCAGTTGAGAATCTAGGCCACTACGCCGATGGCGACAGGAAAGCAGAAGGAGTGGAAAGGGATAGGCCATGATGCAGTTACAACCGTTTGGTGACTATGGCTGTCAGACGAGCGTGTGAGCCACGAGTGGCCCAGCAGGACGGCCTGGAGCAGGCAGAGCAAGCTATCGATGGCGACAGCTAGGGTGGCAGTTAGCCACGCCAGTTTTCAAAACCTTAAGGTTTCGGCCTACTGATTGTAAAGACACAACCCATGGGCGTGATCTATAAATAAGTGCATTTTGTATGAGAAATGGTGAATCTCTTGTAGAGCTAGTCATTGTTGAGCATTGTTAGCATCTTTTGAGTTTTGAAGCTATTATAAAGGCTCTGCAGCTGAGTGCACAGAGACCTATCTGAGAGAGAAGAGAGTCTGCAGCTGAGTGCGCAGACTAAGAACGGGTGTACCCTTCCCAAAAAGATCAATATTAACCATTGTTATTGTGGACGTAGCCTCCATCACGGGGGTGAACCACGTTAAATTATGTGTTATGTGATTGTTGTGTTTGCAACTGTTCTTTTGCTTAGCATGGATGTTTAAATACCGCAGTTATCTGTTATGTGATTTTTTTTATATGTATTCGCCGCAGAATGATGGGAATAATATGTTAAGTAATACATGTGTGGATGAATATTATGTATTCAACACTTCTGAGCATTTGAATGTATGAATTTGTTGGATAGTCGCATAGTTGAACACTGAATTGAAGCGCAACGTTGGAGTGCGCAGTTTTGTATGTTTTATTCATTTGCATGCACCATAACATTAATAAGCTAAGTGTCACGAATGGATAAAGATCGTCAAGTCTTTGAATGAAGTCGAACAAGTCAGGAGTAGATGCGTGGTCTAGTTGACGCACTAAACCATTGAGAGTTGCTGTGAAGTAAACTGTTGCTAGCTTATCGACGTGACGCAAGAAGTGTCCCATACCGTGCAGTCCTTGGATGCGCTGGTTGCGCAAGCACCTCTGCTTTTCGAAGTATCCGATGCGAAGTAGAGACTTCGCGCAGTTGTCGGTCCGCAACAGCCCGTATAGTGTTGCGCCGCTCACTAGTCCTTTTACCTTCGCATCACCAAGTTGTGGAAACTTGATTCTACAACCACCCCCTTAGCTTCACCTCGGGTGAGACCTCGGGTTGTGCGCAGTCTGTTGCCGAAAGGGCTAATGAATAGGGGTTTTGTTGGTTCCCTGAACCACGAAGTACCTGGGTCTACACTGGAAACCTCTAGCTCAGTTATATACGCCAACAACCTTCTAGGTGAAAAATTTGTTGGTTGAGATAAGTGGTTTTGACTGTAAATTTTTGTACTGAAATTTTCTAGAGAAATAAATATTTCTCTCTCTCTGACAAGTTTTCCCCTTGGGGGTTTTTTCTGGGGCATTGGCCAGAAATTCTGAGTCTGAAATTTTTTATGCTGTGCATGAATATTTAATTTTCTGTCTGTAATATTGAGTTCCAGATGTGTTTTACAAGTCTACAAATTACGTGTCATTTCCATCCATTAACAAAAACTGGGTTGGGCATTAAACAATGGCGAGTTGACTTGAAAACCGAGTTGGGTTGAAATCTCAGAAAAATTTCAAGGTATCAGACCTTGGTGGGTAGAAAACTAAAGTTATTTCATACAGTTAGTGATTTCTTTTGTCAGTGGGAAGCACCTTGTTAATTTGGCAGTGAGATGGCTACAGGAGTTAGGTTGGAGGATAGGATAGATGGGACAGGGAATTTTGTTCCATGGAAGGCTAGAATAATGCTTATCTTGGAGGAAAATGAATTATGGGATGAAGTGGTAAACAATACTTTAGCCAAACCTATTCAGATTCCCGCTGCTACAGATGCTCATGCATTAGCAGTTTTCAACAAGAAGGACTATAAAGCTGGGAGAATTGTTCTTGATGGAGTTAAAGACCACATTATTCCACATATTTCAGGTAAAGACCATGCATATAAAATGTGGGATTCCTTGACCAATTTATACCATAGCACTAATGAGAACTGAAAGATGGTCTTAAGAGAGAAGCTGAAGGGTATAAAGATGAATGGTGGAGAGAGAGTGACATCTTATCATACCAAGATATATCAAGTTAGAGATGAGCTAGCAGCAGTTGGGGAGGTAGTTTCAGCTACTGAGCTTGTGCAGACAGCAGTGAATGGAGCTTCCAAGCCATGGGCATTGTTTGTGCAGCCTATAGTAGGCAGGGAGAACTTACCTTCCTGAGATAGACTGTGGGATTATTTTGTATAGGAGGAGACCAGGAGAGGTCTTGTACAAGGAATCTCTTCACAGGGTAGGGAGGATGAGGAGAATGTGGCATTGACTACAAAAGGAAAGAAGAAGAAGGGACCCAAGCAGGGTGGGGCCAAGCAGCAGCAACAGGGTGGGCAGAAGAAAGACTTAAGAAAAGTAAAGTGCTTTGCTTGTCATGGATTTGGGCACTGTGCTTCACAGTGTCCAAATAAGAAGAAAAAGCAGCAGACAGCAGCCTCAACGGAGATTGATGATTTTGGAGAGAGATTTCAGAGAGAATTTTCTATTTGTGCTGGACATGTTAAGAGAGAGAGAGAGAGCCTCTATTATTACCAGCACTGATTTGGATATTGAGATGGAGTATTCTTTGTTGACTGGCCATCATATGGGTGCTTCCACCACTAGCACTTGGTATATTGATAACGGAGCTTCGAGTCACATGACAGGTGCTCGAGAGATGTTCTCTGATCTTTCATAGACAGGTGTAGATGTGGAGGTTGTACTGGGAGATGACGCCATTGTCAGAGCACTTGGTCGTGGGACCATTACCTTTCAGAGGGAGTCCATGAGTCCTATGATTTTGAGGGATGTGTTGTTTGTCCCTGGGCTGAAAAAGAACTTGGTATCAATTTCCATTATTGAGGATAGGGGTCTTGGGATTTGTTTCATGGATGGACATGTGCGTATATTCCCCAATACTGCAGGACCATCTACCTCTTTGCACATTGGGGTTAGATGCGGGAAACTATACAAGCTCTTATTTCAGCCTCAGCATGCTTTGGAACACAACAACAGCAGTGATCTTTGCGAGTTATGGCATCGAAGGATGGCCCATTTGCATCATCCCACTTTAAGATTGTTGAGGAGTATGGTTACAAGTCTACTAGAGTTCAGCACAGAGCACAATGATGTATGCAGAGGATGTGCTTTGGGAAAGTACGCCAAGACTGCTTTTCCAAGCAGTGACAACAGGTCAGCAGGGGTACTTGATTTGATTCACTCAGATTTATGTGGTCCTATGTCATTTGTTTCCTTGACAGGTTTTGAGTATTATGTGTCTTTCATCGATGACTATTCCAGGAAAACCTAGATCTACTTCTTGAGGAGCAAGAAGTAAGTTGATGTCTTGCAGACCTTCCAAGAGTTCAAAGCTCTTATGGAGAATTAGACAGGGAGGAGGATTCAGGTTTTGAGATCATACAATGGGGGTGAGTATACCTCCAATGATTTCGATGATTTTTGCAGACAAGAGGGCATACAGAGACAGTTGATAGTTCCATATACTCATGAGCAAAATGGAGTGGCTGAAAGGAAGAACAGGGCTATTGTTGGAGTAGCGAGAGCTATGCTTCATGATCAGAGTCTTCCTTTCTTCCTTTGGGCAGAGGCTTGCAGTACAGTTGTTTACCTTCAGAACAGGAGTCCCCACCGTGCCTTGGGGAGGAAGACTCCTGAGGAGATGTTCACGGGAAAGAAGCCTAAGGTTGGTCATTTTCGTATATTTGGTTGTTTGACTTACTCTCATGTCCCTTCTAAGAAGAGGACAAAGTTGGAGACCACTGCAGAGAAGGGCATATTTGTGGGCTATGATGAGACTTCGAAGGCTTTCCGCATTTATCTTCCTGCACTCAGGAAAGTTGTTGTGAGGCAGGAAGTGAGGTTTGAGGAGGAGAGAGCCTTCAGGAAGTCTAGAGAGTTGGAGTATGAGGAGTCACGAGCTCCCACACCTCAGGTGACACGGGTATCTTCAGTTCAAAGTACTGGATCACAGGTTTTCGGAGTGACTGGTCCACAGGTTACAGGCACAAGTTCTACAAGTACAGTGGTTCAGCCAGTAGGTATTTCGGGGACAGGTTTTGGATCTCAGGTTACAGGTTCACCAATTGCAGGTTCTGGATCTTTGGGTTCACCTGATACTGACTCACAGGTTGTTGGGCCATCTGCTTCTAGCAGTTCTTCAGATGAGGATAGACCGGTTTGGGAGCCACCTTCAGGTAAGAGAAAGCCTAAATGGCTTCACGATATCTTGAAGGAAGCAGACTCACTTGGTAGGCCCCAGGAGCCAGTTAGGACAGTTGTGATGCCTGACAGATTGGGTATGGCACTAGTTGTTATTCTTCATGAGTCAAAGCCTTCTACTTTTGAGGAGGCCTCTCAGCATCAGGTTTGGAGAGATGCCATGATGGAAGAGTACCATTCAATCATGAAGAATGATGTATGGCAGATTGTACCGAGACCAAAGGGGAAGTCAGTGGTGACTTCCAAGTGGCTTTACAAGGTAAAGCATACTGCAGATGGCAATGTGGAGAAGTTCAAGGCTCGCTTTGTGGCACGAGGGTTCTCACAGATAGAGGGAGTAGATTATGATGAGACCTTTGCATCAGTTGCTCGATATTCTTCCATTAGAGCAGTGATTTCCATGGCAGCAGAGATGGGTTGAAAGATCCACCAAATGGATGTGAAGACCGCATTTCTCAATGGTCTTCTCCAGGAGGAGGTTTATTTGGAGTAGCCTCAAGGCTTTGAGATTCATTGGAGGGATTCTCATGTGTGCAGGCTGAAGAAGGCCTTGTATGGTCTGAAGAAAGATCCTCGAGCTTGGTATTACAGGATTGATGCATATCTGATGTCAATGGGATTTCAGAAGAGTGAGGTTGATCCCAATCTTTACTTCATTGTGGTTCATGGGGATCCACTCATTCTTCTGTTGTACGTTAATGATTTGTTTATCACTAAGGAGGAGCGTCTCATTGCAGCTTGCAAGAGAGATCTTGCTTCAGAGTATGAGATGACAAATATTGGGTTGATGCACTATTATTTGGGGATGGAGGTTTGGCAGGAGCCTGGTCATATTTTCCTAGGACAAGGAAATTATGCTACTGATATTCTTAGGAGATTTTGGATGGATGATTGTAGGCCTATGTCCACGCCTATGATTACCAACCGGAAGCAGCTTCATGCTTTTGAGGGAGAGTTGGTAGATCCTAATTTATATCGTCAGCTCATTGGTTCATTGATGTATCTGGTCAACACCAGGCCAGACTTATGTTTTGCGGTGAACACTCTCAGTCAGTTCATGGTGGAGACTAGGAGAGTGCACTGGACAGCCGCGAAACATGTATTGAGATACCTTACAGGGACAGTGGATTTTGGTTTGGACTACAGGAGTTCGGGTGGTGTTAGTTTGGTTGGCTTCACGGATTCAGATTGGGCAGGCAGTGTGATGGATCGGAGGAGCAATTTCGGTTGTTGCTTCAGTTTGGGCTCAGCAGCAGTGTCGTGGTTCAGTCGGAAGCAAAAGTCCGTTGCTTTGAGTTTTGTTGAGGCTGAGTACATGGAAGCCAATCAGGCTAGTTGCGAAGCACTATGGCTTTGCAAGTTATTGGTAGATTTATTTGTTCAGGAGCTAAAGCCCACGGTGATTTACTGTAACAATCAGAGTTGCTTCCAGCTATCTGAGAATCCAGTTTTTCACGACAAGTCTAAGCACATAGAGATCAGATACCACTTCATCGGAGACTATGTTCAGAGAGGAGTTGTGGAGTTACAGTACATTTCCACTGATGAATAGGTTACAGACATTCTGACAAAATCCTTGGGGCAAGGCAAGTTTGTCTTCTTCAGGGACAAGTTGGGAGTGGTGCATAACACCTTCCTCGGTAAGAGGGAGTGTTGATTTTTGTACCTAAAAAAGTGTTCCCCTAGGTGACTTTTTCCTTATTCACTTAAAAGGAGGAAATAAAGTGACTCTTGCATTAAATGACTTGTGATGAGCTTTTAATTTGACTTTAGGGATTAAAGTCACTTTTTGATAAATTTAAGTGAGGTGAGTGAATTTAATTTTTATAAGATTTAAATGAGCTTTTATTCTCATCCACTCATCTGATCTAATCTCAACCATTGGATTAGATGACCATTCACTCACCCTAGGGTTTAGTTAAAAAAAACAAAGGGAAGGCATTTTGCATTCACTTTTTTGTGTGGAGAAGAGAGTGAAGAGAAAGAGAGAGGGCACAGAAATCGAGGCAACTCTATGAGCATTTATTGAGTAGTAGCACAGATTCCGAGGAGAATTAATGGCACATTTCCCAAAAGAATATTACAGCACAAATCTCAAGGCAACTTTAGTGCGAAGGTACAGGGCACAGAATTCGAGAATCCGTACAACAGCATTTATTGTTGAACCGTACAACACAGTTTTCGAGGTGATTTGTTGGGCACAAATATCGAGGTAGTGGGCACAAAAATCGAGGACCATACAACACCATTAATTGATGTGTATTCGTACTGCAGATTGGGCACACATCCCGAGGCATTTCTTGGCACTATTTTCGAGGGTTGTATAGCATAGAAATCAAGGCAAGTACTGCACAAATTTTGAAGCAGCTACAACACAGAAATCGAGGCACCCTTCTGGGTGAAAATTTTGTTGGTTGAGATAAGTGGTTTTGACTGTCATTTTTGTACTGAAATTTTCTGAAGAAATAAATAATTCTCTCTCTCTCACACAGGTTTTCCCCTTGGGGGTTTTTCCTAGGCTATTGGCCAAAAATTCTAAGTCTGAAATTTTGTATGGTGTGCATGAATATTTAATTTTATGTCTGTAATATTGAGTTTCAGCTGTGTTTTACAAGTCTGAAAATTACTTTTCATTTCCAACCATTAACAAAAACTGGGTTGGGCATTAAACAATGGCAAGTTGACTTGAAAACTGGGTTGAGTTGAAATTTCAGAAAACTTTCAGTATATATAAAGAGGGTTATCCCACAGTGAAAAATATGTGATTGTCAAGACAACATTGCTCTAGTTATGAGGAGATGAGAAACATGGAGGAAATAATGGGATTTAAATAATGAAATGGAGTTAAAGACAATTTGAAGCTAGTTAATCCTAATGAAAGCTCAAATTGAAAAGGGCGAAGGCAAATTGATACTCCTAGAAGTAGATGAGGAGTGCTAAAAGGAGAAGTTAGAGGAAGATGTTGCAAAGGTTAAGGAATTACAAGACAAAGTCCTTCATTTGGAGCAAGGCAAAGACCAAGATTTGAAAAACTCATTGAGAATTTTCAGTTCTCGTGAATAATCAATTGGTTCAATCGAAGTGACTTCAATGGAACTGAAAATAGGGCTCAAAAGACACCAGAACCCATCCTACTTGCCTTCAATTATAGGTTAATTTTTTTTTAACACAAATTAAAATATGTTTTAACACTAAAATTGTCATGTTTTATAACTTTTCTTTAGAAATGTTTTAGCTAAAGATGAATATTTTGGACATAGACTTGGGCAGTTTTGGAATACACTTTGTTCAGATTATAAATTGACACAATTTTTTTAATTTTTTATCAATATAATTAATGCACATTTTTTTTTTACGAGACAAGGGAACTTCTCCAGACCGCTTAGTGAACGATGTCACTGGGCCACCTAGATACCAAACCCGCGTGCCGGGGCCAGCCTTCGGAAAGTACAGGATCTCAAAGATGGGTATAGTCACCACCATAGTCGTACGAGCTTTTTCTAGGGTGCAGTTTTCTAAAAGAACTTACGCCCGCCACACCTCCCCCGCAAGAATCAAAACTGAACTTCTATCAAGACAACCATCAGACCCCACCAATGCCCCTGCACCCCACCCCATAATTAGTGCACATTTATGACTTCTTCTTTTTTGTTATTTTCTACGAAGAATACCAAATAACCCACCCTACAAGGACGAGGGCAGCATCCTGTTGCACCACTTACCCCAAAGAATCAATGCCCATTTATGACTTATATATATATATAATAATGTTTGTAGACATAATAATCATTTCATATATATTATAGAAGTGGTAAAAGCCTAGTGAGATAATGGAATTCTATGAGAGTGAATGTAATTCGATTATATGATTATTTATACTATTTTAAAGGAAAAAGGTTGAGAATGTGTGATGATACATTGTCTTTTGTGTGAATAAATATCATATAATCACTCAATTTAATATGAATATTTAAATAGCTTATATAATTTATTAAGTTGTCTATTAAACAACATACATATTAAGTTGTTCATTACAATATGTTTAATATTTATTAAGTTTTATATATATATAATTTTAAAATATTATAAAAAAATATACTATATAAAGAATATAATGAAAATTGAAATATTCATAAAATGAAAGAAAAAAAATCAAAATTTTATATAAATTTGTGTCTATTTCATATATTTTACATAGTTTATGGAATTCAGTTTAAATACTTTATATAATTTATTGAAAACAATATTTTTTTTAAAAGTTGAATGTGTAATGTTTATATGTTTATGGACAATTTAACCATTTATTAAAAAAAAGTGGACATTCAACATACAAACTTCATCATTTACTAAAATCGTTGAAAAGAAATGGAAAATTTAACATGTACAACAAGCCTTAAATTTGAAGTATCATTCATAGAAGGGCACAACAATTTTTCTCATGCAACAAAAATTAATTTTGTAGCGGGCCCTTCAATAATGAAATTGGCTGTTATTTTGCAACTTTGCAATTGAAGGGCTGCTCCAATTTTTTTCCTGTCAAATTTTTAGATGATTGAAAATAGACGATTAAGCAGCAGCAAAGGCCGAAGCCCAAGAGAGTCTCTCACACATTCCATCTTAAAATTAAGTTTCAATGTTATTGCCACATTACATGTAGCTTCTTCCATTTAGTTGCTCAATGCTCAACTTCGAACACATCCACAAGAGACAACTTAACTTCCATTGCTCAAAGTCCTGCAAAAATCATAGGAGAAAAACTTGTCTTTTGTTTGATTATCACTATTAGTGTTTACAAGAACCATGATCAACAAAGCTTGTCATTTGTTCTAGCAATTAGATTAACGGGGAAGAGGTACCTTAAACCACTCCTATTGAAAGCACAAGTTTGAATTGAAGTAACTCTGAACAACTTTGCCCAGGATGCTTAAAATTAAGTTTCAATGTTATTGCCACATTACATGTAGCTTCTTCCATCTAGTTTCTCAATGCTCAACTTCGAACACATCCACGAGAGACAACTTAACTTTCATTGCTCAAAGTCCTGCAAAAATCATAGGAGAAAAACTTGTCTTTTGTTTGAATATCACTATTAGTGTTTGCAAGAATCATGATCAACAAAACTTGTCATTTGGCCTACCAATTAGATTAAAGGGGAAGAGGTACCTTAAACCACTCTTATCGAAATCACAAGTTCGAATTGAAGTAACTCTGAACACTCTTGCCCAGGATGCTTCCACTATCGAGTTCAACCCTTGTTCAGGTTGTTTCCACCATCACCATCGACCCTTGCTTAGGGTACTTCCACCCTTTCTTGCCCTATTCATTCATAAGGTATATCATACCCTCTTCAGACTCCATGGGATTTGCTTGAGAAAAGGAAGGACACATCCACCCTGACACCACCAAACTGCATAAGTGCACATCTCCACTAGAGTTAAAAAAAACACCTCCCCTAATGATTGTTACCTATAAGGGAATATGTCTCTCCTTTGGTTTGCAGAGAAACATATATAAAGGGATTCATTCCCTAAGTGGAGCTCAAAATTGGTTGGATTGTTCCTACGGCTGAATGATTTTAAGTATGTGCATCACGAGAATAGTTTTTTTGTTGTGTTATTTTATAAGTATTTAATTGTTTCTTCTTGAAAAGGAGTGAAGTTTGTTATTGAAGTGATTCAATATAATAATTTTGGTATTCATGAACATATTTTTTAGATTCACTCCATCTTTTGTATTTATCGATCTCTATGTTCATTGGACATGTATAGATTGTACTTCATTTTGATCCAACCTTGATTTTTTTTTTAAGTTTTATTACTTGCCGACTCAAACGCGACTAGTTACAAATGTTTTTCAATTGATTTCTTTAAATTGTCAAGTATTTTTTATGTTTCTAAAATTTCCTCTAAATGAGTTCTTGGGTTAGATATTGCTTATTAAAAACCATAGAGTGAAATGATGCAAATTTTATCATTATATTGAGGAATTTGATTACATTGCTTTTAATATACAATGAAATTTTGATGTATTACTACATTTTCAACTTAAAGGAATTGTTTATTTTAACATGTAGTTGTTGAAGGATTCAATATATCATATCCCTTCAAAGTAAAATATGACCTAACCTTCAAATTTGATCTTTGCATGTGCACTTCATATTCACATTCAAGACAACTATGGTGGGCCTATTTGATGGTGCAACTCAAGGAGGTTTTTGCGGTGTGGTATAGTTCTTAAATTGAGTAGGAAACATTCTTTTCAGATTAGGTTATCTTATGGGACGGGAACCAACTCCCATGCAAAGCTTTTGGATTTGTGGGACATGCTTATGTTCGCGTTTCCTCCCTTCTAGTTATTGGTGACTCTCGGGTGGTGATCGATTGGATAAATGGGAGATCAAACTTACAGATTATAGCCCTGCTACATTGGAAGCACATAATCCAAGAATTAAAATCAGATTTTCAATGCATTGATTTCAATCACATCTTTAGGGAGCCAAACATGACTGTGGGTAGCCTGTTGAAGAAGTCCCTTGGCCTGGTTGAAGGTTTAATGTTTTATGAAGAATTTAATAAGCTCACTAGGGTGTCCACTAGTGTCTTTCAAGGGGGAATAATCTGTTAATTTCAGTTTTGCTTGATATTTTGCTCCTATTGGCGTGTGTTTATAAACCATCCACACTTTAGTGTCTTCTCTTCTTGTTTGAGTCTCTACTCTTTAAATAAGTCACTAGAAAATTATATGATATTTTGGTCTTTGTGTATACATCTTTCCAAACTGTATTTTTTGGATGGATGTTTATTAAAAATTATTTTAATGTTATATAGTTTTGAGTTTTAGTTTAATTATTTTCAACATTTTCCAGAATCTATGTAAATTGTCTTTTGATTCATATCTTAGTGAATATATCTCTATGGAGGTCACAGGTTCAAAACCGGCGGGGGTAGGATTGCTCATTGGCCCATTGTGACAAGGCTCGAAGGCTAGTCAACCTTGGGATAAAAGTTCACCCCAATAGTATATCTGACTTACTAAGTATTGGATATACTTTTGAGAGGTTGCTATTCCCATAGTTTAAAAAAAAAGTACATAGCCTTTTTTTTCTTTTATCAAAAAAAAATATTTACAAAATTATTAATAAAAAAAATATTTGTAAAATTAAAATAGCCATTAATGCCACCACGTATAAGTCCTTTAGAACAGATCTTTCGAAATCTAATAGTTAACCAATCTGCATTCGTAATCATGGCACTCGGAATGCTGAAAAGTTCAATTTTTTTGGACAGTCCGATGTGACAGGCTCAAACTTGATAAAGAAATTAGAAAAGATGTATTGAATATATTAGTATATTAAATTAAATTTTATTACAATAATCTGCATAAATTATTTTTATAATTTAAAGTACTAAAATTTATTATATTTTAGTAATCAATTAGTACTGAGTAAAATCTATCCACTTAAAATGACTTAATGAAAGTCTGTCTTGAATCATTAAACTGTTTTTAGATCATATTCACAATAAATTCAATATTCTTTGTGGTTATGTGCTTTCTAAAAACATTTAAATCTTAATTTTATATATGAAATCAAATACTATATTTACATGAATTCAATAAACATCTAGTAGCAGTGTATTTATTGTTTTGCAAAAGATATCAATTGATGGTTAAATCTGATAGCAGCAGCGTATTTATTGCCTTGCAAAATAGGGTTATTTGCTTTCTAAAAACATTTAAATCTTAATCTTATACATGAAACCAAATACTACATTACATGAATTCAATAAACACCTAGCAACAGTGTATTTATTGCTTTGCAAAAAATATCAATTGACGGTTAAATCTGATAGCAACATCAGCGTATTTATTGCCTTGCAAAAAATATCAATTGACGGTTAAATCTGATCTGGGTCCTAATTTGATGGGAGAGTACATATTTTTCCATAGATGAAAAAAAAATTAAAATCCTACCTAATAGTGTTAAACTTACATAATCTAGTATCTCTATAATTTATGGTTTTTGAAGGTGCTAAATCCTTCTCTATTCAAAGAAACAATTTGAATAACACAAATTTCAAATTTATTGAAAAAAATATTACCACAAACCAGCCAAAAAACTATCTACTAGCTAAAAAGGACTATAAACTTCTTCTGTTTGAAAAAAGTTTACATCACAGCATTGAAAGAAGAGCAGTACCTTGTTCATGGAGAATGTGGTGCCTCGTTCATTGAGAATGTTGCAGCTTTTTTAAGCTATCAAATATTGATTTATTGAAATTGGAATGTATTTCCCGTCATAGTAAAACTATGTGCATGCCTGGAAGAAAATACAGATACCAAAACATTCCCTTTTGTCCTTCTATTACCAAATCCCTCTGCTGCCACTGCAATTTACAGCTTTTTATGACAATATATAATCGTATTGCCTATGAAGAAGACTGGGAGACGCAACTTACGAGAGGAAAAAGCCTCTATCCTTTTTTCAAAATCTTTGATGTTTAAAATAATTCCAAAAATGGGACAGTGCACACTATCATCATTTAGCCTTTTAACTCGCACGAACAAAACCCTTACAATCGGCTTGAATGGAGCCGTGCACACAGAAATAAGAAAATGAATTTAACATTCGAACAAAAGCTCATTGCCTACCATTTCATACAAATGGAAGATTACAGAGAACAAGCATTTGCAGTCGCACTTGACAACTAATGTGTAGTGCAAGAAAAACTGATCTTGAAGCTGTGCGGATCGAAGAGTTCACACAACCATCGCCGATTTCAGAGATGAAGTCGTTGAGACAAAGTTCCTCTCCATTCCATTGTATTCAATAGATGGGCAAGAAATAATACTCCTGGAATAAGCCATGCTGAAATGCCTGGACTTCGGGACGACGTGGGGGAGTTACTGTTGGTATTTCTGTGCATAAGAAATAGGATCAGGTATTAAAATCACTTCAAAACTTCCCAAACAACAAATCTTGTCATTTTAAGCTAGGGACCAAACAAGTACTTCTCTGTAAAAAGCTCAACAAATAAAACATAAATATACAGTAGATAGTCCACACTCCACACCTAAATACAAAAAAGTACGTCTCTGTAAAAAGCTCAACAAATAAGACATAAGTATACAGTAGGTAGTCCACACTTAGTACATCTCTGTAAAAAGCTGAACAAATAAAACATAAATATACAGTAGATAGTCCACACATAAATACAAAAAAGTACGTCTCTGTAAAAAGCTCAACAAATAAGACATAAATATACAGTAGGTAGTCCACACTTAGTACATCTCTGTA
This sequence comes from Larix kaempferi, assembly GCA_027924585.1. Classification (NCBI taxonomy): domain Eukaryota; kingdom Viridiplantae; phylum Streptophyta; class Pinopsida; order Pinales; family Pinaceae; genus Larix; species Larix kaempferi. The sequence goes on along the minus strand of BSBM01000123.1, from coordinate 16,971,541 downwards.
AAGTAGAATATAATACTTTTATTTTGGTTGTCCTAGCACAGTAGGATGTAGGGACAAAAGCTACAATGAGAATAAATTTTAACATTTATAATGGTCCTTCTAACCAACCAAAGTAATAGTAAATGTTACCGAGGTTCTGAATTGCTTCAGATCCAAAGGCATGTACACCACCCCATACATTGTTAATGTTTTGTTAATGTTCCACACTAGTTGAATTTGAATTGTTTGAGATCCAAAGACTTATACATTATCCAAGTACCTATACATTATCCCAAGCAGTACTAATGTTCACTTATGCATAAATAAAAGTTATAATAAAACTTGTACAAAAAAATTGCAACTTAATAGCTACACAATTTACAGAATGTGATATTTCACTTTCATCCTTGTAACCCTTTACTGATGTTTCATTTTCATCTTTGTAACCCTTTAAGATAGGATAGGATGTATGAGACAAAAGTATTCTGAAGCTAAGCTGCTATTTACAGAATGTGATATTTCATTTAGGATGTATGAGACAAAAGTATTCTGAAGCTAAGCTGCTATTTACAGGATGTGATATTTCATTTTCATCCTTGCAACCCTTTACGATAGAATAGGATGCATCAGACAAAAGTATTCTGAAGCTCAGCTGCTATTTACAGAATGTGATATTTCATTTTCTTTTTCGTAAACCTGAAGGATCCTATTTACAGAATGTGATATTTCATTTTCTTTTTCGTAAACCTGAAGGATCCTATTTACAGAATGTGATATTTCATTTTCATCGTTGCAACCCTTTACGATAGGAGACAAAAGTATTCTGAAGCACTTACAGAATGTGATATTTTCGTAATCATGAAGGATAAGGATCCTTCAGGATGTATGAGACAAAATTTACAATGAGACTTGATGAAGTTTTGAAATTTTATTTACATAAAAGGAAACATATTATGTAGATGTAACCCTGACGGATGTTTGAGACAAAAGTTACAATGAGACTTGATGCAGAGACTTGATGCAGGTTGAATTTTATTTACATAAAAAGAAACATACTATGTAGATGTTTTTGGCAATGCAAAATGGTATAGAAGCATTCAAATGTTACAATGAAACTTGATGCAGTATAAATTTTATTCCGAAGAAATGAAACATTCTATGGAAGCATTGATTAAAAAATCATATATAAAAGCTATGTAATCATTCATTTACTTATAAAGCATTGATTAAAAAATCATATATAAAAGCTATGTAATCATTCATTTACTTATAAATGAATTTCATTTTTCCATTTTTTGGTTATATCTATTATTATAAATATTAATGTTTTGAAATTTTAAATTGCTTTACTGTGATTTTTTTAAAATATTACAAATTCATTTCATATTTTAACTTCTCTATAAACAATTTTAAAATATTTATCAAAATTTTCTAAAAGGGCAATCTCAACAACAATCTAACTAAATTATTATTATGCTTTATTGAATGACTCTGCTTTGTTAGTAAGCAAGGCTGTACAATCACACATGCAACTAGTCCTCAACTTTTATGCTTTATGAATGACTCTTCTTTGTTAGTAAGCAAGACTGTACAATCACACATGCAACTCATCCTCAACTTTTCCTCACACATGCAACTCATCTTCAACTTTTCCTCTGGCAACATTGATTCTCAACATTATTGTAATAAATGTTTCGGACTAACAAAAAACTATAATAAATGTTTCAGACTACCATAGTGAAAACAACAATTAACCAGAACAAGATCATATAAAATAAGCTAAAATAACAGCCATAACATGCACTTCATCCTCAACTTCTCCTTCTCTTCAGACATGGATGCCCAACTCTACTATAATAACTATAACTGTTTTTGGATTAAGAGATTGAAAACAACAATCAACAAGAACAAGATCAAGCTAAGATAACAGTCCAAAAATGCCATAACATGCTTAAACAAAGCTCAATCAATGTGGCCGCATAGGCTAAGAGCTTTGCAAATGGGCCGACTTCTGAATGTCATGGAGTATTTCAATAAGGTGCCCATTACACCCAAAGCAATCAACCAGTGACCTGGCTAAATATAAACCAGAGTCCTGAAACTGTGTAAGTCTGGTAAAATGTCTTACAGCTAAACTGTATTGGTAAACTCAGATTTTGTTTGGCAGAGGCCTGGATTTAATTCTCTTAAGAGTGTGCATAGGAATCATGGAATGCACTCTGCCTAAGATTTGGTTTAAGAGAGGGCAACGTTACGTGGATTGTGGCTCATGCATTTCATTCAGATTTTTAGGACTGTACTATGCTTAATTTGAAATCAACAATAGGCTACATCAATGTCTCCCAAGATTTATAACTGACTACACCTAGATTTAACTTGTGGCAATCCTTCATTGACATAACAAAATGCACCTAACAAAATCCAAGGCTTACCCTGATGCTAGAAACTGACAAGATCCATAACCTGCATTCCAGAAGGGAACTTCAATAAATCACCAGGATTTTCGTAAAACCAATGTGAATCAACACACACAAAAGCCAAAATAAACATCATCAGTCCTGGTTAGCTGCTTACTTGGATCGGAGGAGGTGATCATCCCCGTCCCACCAAAGTTACAGGCTACAGGTGAATTTCCATTCGCCTGATAATACATATTGAAGGCATAAGAAGCAGCTGAGAGCAGATTGCTGGGTTGATAACAGGGTTGGCCAAGCTGAATACCAGAACAATCTGTCAACCCTGGACCGCATGCCCAATCCAAAGCCTCCTGCAAGTACTGCTGGTTGGCTGACGGGGAAGCAACACACCAGGTCGTCCCATCTATGAAGGTGGTATTTCCTTCCGGAGGAGAAAAGGTGGTTATTGGGGTGTTAGGCATATCCACCTTCGTTTCATGATACCCTGCTCCAAGCACTACACAAAAACAAAACAAAACATCAGCCCAAAGAGTATAAGCAGAAATAACTAGCCCACTTCTGCAGGGTTTAAGGGTTTAAGGATGCATGCTTCATAGTTTCTATTAGGCTGACCAAAACCATTCAGTTTTCTCATTTTTTTTCCATCAGACCAAGCAAGACCATTCAAGTTTCAAATGATTCAGTGGCTTCAATGCATTCAATAGAGTATTAACAGAACACTTTTGTGCTGACCTAAACAGAGCCCAAGCGTCAGGATACAACATTGCAGGTTCAACTTTGAGAATTTGCTCATCTTCATCGACGTCGTCCTGCTTCTTCAATCAATCTAATAACTCTATTCCCTCCTCCTCCTCCTCCAATATACTTTCAAGTTTAAACCAACCAAGTTTTTCTGCTCGATTCAGTCCAAACTCTGTGGAAAAAACAATGAACCTTTTCACTTTATGTCTAACTCAGAGGTCGACCCTGATACTTGTGGTTCTCGAGTGAGTGGATTCAAGTATTAGACAATCTACTGACCACTGTACGGGGACTGCCTTTCTGAAAATAATTTTCAGGATTTATAGAGTAGGTACCGCCTCTGCACCTCGATTAACTATATAGACCATCTTTTTTATATCTGAGAACGACCGAAAACCCGTTTCATTGAATTCGCAAGCATTGAAGTAACCCCTAGTTGTTCAGGCAATACTGCCTCTGTAGATCGAACCGACAAAAAACCCAGAAAGGAGTACAAATTTAAGCATGAGAGGATTTCAAAACTTTTATGAGAGGATTTCAAAACTTCTATGAAACACATATCATATTAGGTCTGAGGTCCGTATCTAAGGGGGTCCTAGACACCGACGCGGGAAGGAGGATGTTTGTCTGTCTGCGTTACGCTTCCTGATTAATAAACCGACAGCGATCTGCATGGAATCGGCTTTACTTTAATGCTGATTAAGGGTGATTATTTCGAGAAAGTTATTGATTACTCAATATTATTATCCATTCATTCCTGTACTGGATGCTTAATTGGCCTTCAATTTAATAATAAAGATAAAGAGAAAGAAACGGGAGTTTGTACCCGCCGAGGTAATGGCCGCTTGTCGCTTCGGTGTTGTCTGAATATAAAAATGAAAAGGACCCACCGACTGGTACTGTTACCCATTATAGCTTTCTGTTAGTCTTCTCGAATCTCGATGTAGATGAATCGAAATTTGTGATGATGCATAGCCAGCTGATATCTAAGGTTTTTGGTCATATTTTCATGCCATAGAAACTTCCAGAAAACCCTAAAATAATCTTTATAACATACACATTCATGTATCTTTTAAAAAACATGGTTTTATCTTAAAAGTTATCGATTATTAAATGTTATTTAAGGATTAACATACTAATGACTTCGAAAAAACACAGTTTTATCTCAAACCTTATTGAGCATCAAGTCACAGTTTTATGTCAACAAATAAGTTTTTTCTCAACCAAAAAAATGATTGAAAACCAAATATATATTGGATGGTAATGGAAGGATTTAAATTCTGTTTCATCCATGTTTCAAAGTAAAAAAAAATAACATGTCTAATTTTAATTTTATATTGTCTTTCTTTTTTCTTTTTTAATAGAAACAAAGCATTACATATTAATTTTCACAACTAGAAACATTTCTAAGTTTATAGTTTTCTTTTAGAAATACTTTCATCATCTGAACTCATACAATGATTTCTTTAAATCTGAAAGAAGAGTTCCTCCTCTATACTATACTTGAGTATGAGGAGACAACCCGCTTCATACTTGAGTATGAGGAGACAACCCTCTTGCATGAACAAGGTTTCTTTAGATAATAAGTTTGTTTTAGATAATAAGTATTCTCGAGTATTGAATTCACAATATGTGGAAAAAAAGGAATAGTTGGAATCAAAAGTATTTATTACTTCCTTCACTTGATCCATGATAGTAACTAGGCCTAAGTTTCGATTGCTACAATGATGATTTGCCCAATCAATGAATAGTTGTGAGTTACCAAAGACCTAGAAATGTTTCATGCCTCTCTCCTTTCCCTCTTTTAGCAAAACCCAAAGCGCTAAAAATTATGTTATGTTGTTGGAGCCTTGCCTAGTAGTATATTTTAAAAGAAGATGATGATTAGAGTCTAAGAAGAGCACAACCCCTACTAGACATAAACCTATATCGCCTTGGGTAGCACCGTCAAAGAATCTCCATGGGATTTCATGATCTATACTTGGCATTAGTAGGGCTCTAACATATTTTTGTTAAGGGGAGTCCTTATTAACCACTGCCAATCTAATATTAGGAGAGAAGATCATATCCTACAAAGTCATTGGAAGCCATCTTGTCCACCAAATGCCATAAATGAAGAGACAAGGAAGCACCTTGTAGTGTGAGATTGCTTTATATGTTATCTAGTCGAGGAGGCTATCAATCAAAGTCAACTTATTCCATTTGTTTAATCCCGCCAAAGCTTGAGCTACTTCCTTCCACACAATCTTGGCAAAAGAATGATTCACAAACAAATGGTCTAACGACTGAACATTTGTCTTGTAGAGGAAAAATCTATTTTCCCTTCCCAATTTATCTTATGTATGTTATCCCAAGTTAAGATTTTATTTGCTAAAGCCAACCATAATAGGATTTTGGTTTTTAAAGGGTGCACTGATTTCCAAATAGCTATCCACCTCCACACTCTTTCTACCCCAAAATATTCTTCAACCCTTGCTACACAGTCTAATTTAACTATGTAGTCCCCTAACCCCTTGTTCTTTGACCAACATAGTTCATCATCCTCTTTAGATAGCCTGGTAGCATTGTGATTCAATGAGCTTTACATAGGAGTTCCACTCCTCTGCCAAATTCCCTTATAGATTTAAAGTTGTAGCTAATAAACATCCGTGATACTAGGCATTCATGTGTTCCTAAGAAGCAACCTCCCTTAGAGAAAAAATCCCAACTTTATGAAGCTTAACAAGTAAAGCCTCATATACTTTGAAGCTTCATTTTACCCTAATCCAAGCCTTTCTTCTCCAATTCAAATTTTTCTGTCATTTCCAATTTGAAAGTTATCCAATTTTCTACTAAAGGAAAAGCCTTTTCTATCTCCTTCCAAACTATTGAAGCTCCATGAGTGTTTTTCCTCTCCATTCTAAATGAGTCTTCTATAGTCATCACTTTTAATTTTTTAGAAGTCATCACTCTACTCTACAATCCATCAATAATAGCCATTGTCCAAATGCTTTTGGTCACAAGTTCAATATTGAAAAGGAATATATTTTTAACCCATCCTCCTGCATCCTTGGGAAGAGTTGATCTTGTCCACTTGACCAAAGGTATTCCTTCTTTTTCCCTCTTATGATTCCACATAAAATTGAAACATTTCTTTCTTATTTTTGTTAAAATTCCCTTTCGGATCTTTGCAAGAGTAAACCAAAACACATGTATGCTCTCCAACATAGATTTGTCCCATCATGAGATAACCACCTATTTCACTAGACTGAGGTTCTAGCTTCAATCTTGTTATATATCCATAACTAGTCATCATAATGATAATCATTAGGTTTTACTCAGAAACCTAAATACTTTGCCCCTTGATCAAAAAGACATTGTTCATTAAGAAAATATATTCAACCCATTTCTTCACCTCACCAGTCATTTCATTAACCATCCAAATAGATTTGTTCATGTTGATTACCATTCCTATGGATTTACAATATAGGTCCAACAATTCCTTATTTTCTCTAGCTCCCTTAAATAACCATGACTAAAGATCATGATGTCATCTACAACCATAAGGTGTGAGATGCAAACTAAGTTAGTAATTCTAATCCCCTTCATATCACCTCTGCTTTTTGCATCCTTCATTATTATGCTTAAACCATCTGCCACTAGTAGAAAAAGAAAGGGGAATAAGGGAAACCCTTGTCTTAAGTTTCTAGTGGCATTGAAAAACCGAGAGGGAGATCCATCAATCAACACAACAAAAGATATTGATTCCAAACCCTGTGATCCTATTATAAGTTTGTAGATTCATGCCCAGTTGAAGCAACAATAATGTAAGAAACAACCATTTAGCTATGTCAAAGGCCTTGGAAAAATCAATGTTCATAATAGTAGTTGGTAATTTTTATGTTTTGACTGAATGCATTCATTCCTGTACAATTCCCACTGCATCATGCATTTGTCGATTATCGAGAAAAGTGAAATTGCTCATTAGAAACAATTCCTAGTAAAATATTCTTTAGTCTATTAGCAATGATTTTGGGAATAAGATTATAAATTAGATTGCACAAGGGAACTGGCCTAAAATCTTCAAAAAAAATTGTCTCTTGCTTCTTAGGGATGAGGGCTATGAAGGTGGCATTGATTGTGCCAAAGACTTTTCTAGAAGTCCTAGACTCTTCAACTACTTGTACCAAATCATTCTCTAGAAGTTCCAAAAACCTTAGATAAAACTCCGCAAACATAATCCTGACTTTTTCCTTTTTCATTTTTTAAAGGATGATAGATTAAAATTAGTAACATGGTTATGGAAGAATTTGGTGAATTGTTGTTTCATTATTTTATCCACATTGCAGAACTCTTGAGTCTCCAAGAGGCTTCCTTTCTTTCTAACAAAACCTTCTTTTTGTTCTCCAAATCCTTTAGAGTAGAAGATTCTTCTGCTAAAAAAAGGCCAGCAGCATTGTTTTCAAACAAAGCACTTATTCCTTCTTCAACCTCCTTCAAATCTTTGTGATTTTCAAGTAGGGTTTTTGTTATACTTTTGGTTTACTATGAAAGTGTTACACGATGTTTAGGGTGCTTCATAATATTTGGGGTACATGGTGTATGTTCAACCATTGGATGGTCCGAGATGGATTGTAGCATGAAAAATGGTCCATGATGGATATGCGCCCTTGTGATACCCTGTTTAAAGGACGCCAAACATCAAATTATCACTATCTCAATGTTCTTCCCTAGGGAATTGGAGACTCTTATCTCTTTCCTAGATGATGTCCACATGGAGGATTCACCTAGTGAAAGAACACCCTATAATATATGAGGAGCATTGTGCATTATGGAGGAGGGATACAAGACTTAGAGTGGACTTAGATGGCATGTGGGAGCTTTCTAATATGTTCAAAGGATTAGATATGGATCAGTGACACCTTGGGATTCAACAATGTTCTTGTAGGGGGTAGCTTCCCCAATGGACTTGCCTTGCATAACTACACCACCTTAGGTCATTATTATGTATGACATCATCATTGGAGCTTATCACTTGTACTCTAAGAGTGGATCACTTCACTTGTGTGTGGCTTACTTATGTTTAGTAGACTTGGTTGTAAGGCTTAGGCTAACCTAAGTTATATTTTTTCCTCCCTTACCTCTCATGTAAATAAAGAAAGGAGAGAGACTTTCCAAACAACACATCACATCACACTCTTCTTTGGAGTGCTCTCTTAGTGATGCACTAGGGTTCAAGAGGAAACCCTAATGGAGCATATGAGGAAACTTGGAAAAATTATTTCTCTTGAGATTCTTCTTTGTAACTTGATCTCTCTCTCTCTCTCTTGGGTCCTAGGGTTTCTTTGTCTCTTGGAGCATCTTGGATTCTAGAGTTAGGGTTTCATCCATTGGAGGCTAGATATTAGGGTTTGGAAACCCTTTGATGTATTTGGGGAAGAAAAGGAGGAGGATGTATTTCCTTGGAGATAGTGGTTGAGGGATTCTTGCACTTGTAAGAGCTAGGGTTTGTTGACTAACCTTGGCTAGGGCATCATGGGTGGTTGGATTTTTTCTTAGCCTTGAGAGGAGGTTATGGTATGTATGTACTTCACTCATTGAGAATACATATATGAGAATTATAGCTATCTACATTTGTGTATATTGCATATTTGAAATTTCAACATTTTATCTTCTTGGGACAACTATTTCTCACTCTGAATTCTTTTGTTGATTTGACACACTTAAATAAAATAGCTAAGGTACTTAACACTAAGATTGAATATAATAACACAACCATCTATTGCTATTGTGTTTTTTGTTAAATCTATTGTATAAGAAAATTTTATGGATCTTGTTTATGCATGTGAAGTTTCCCTACATGAATGGAAAACTCAATGGAACCTAGAAGTGAATTATTGTGATTGTTTCGTTTGTGTTTTACACATTAATGACAATAGTCATAAATGCTGAAAATTCTAGGGTTGATATCCAAGGAACCTTCTTAGAAGAAGGTGAATTTCCTCATTTTCATTAATTACTCGGTGCAAATAAAATTTCAACATGGTATCAGAGTGGCTATAGTTAGGATCAATCTTGAGTAAGAGGGAGTTGTATTTCAACTAGTGATTACCTAGGAAGGTACTTGACCTCATTAAGGTCATTGGGTGTGAAACCTTAAACTGCTTTAGATAAGCACCTCCACTATTGGACATGTTTTTTTATCTACTTCATATGTTGTTGATTTTGTCACTTGAGACTTTTTAAGGATGTGTAAGCTTACTCTCAATCTAAGAGAGTTTGACAGGTTGTATGGAGCTTCAAATTTGTTCCATGGAAGCTTAGGCTTTATATCCTTATGAATGAGACTGATTTTCGGGAGCATGTTGAAAAGAGAATTCCAAAACCTACCAATCCAACATAGTTGGTCACTCATTAGAAGAAGGAAGGCAAAGTGAAGAGAATCATTCTTGATTCCATGAAGGATCACTTCATCTCACACATTGCTTATAAGACTTTAGGTAAAAGTATGTTTGTTGTTTTGGTTAAGTTATTTTAGAATTTGTGTACCTTTCAACAGATGCTCTCCTGAAACTAGCTTTCAACCATCCACGTGAGCATGATAGATACTATGGTGAACTATTTGGCTAGGATGAATGAATTGAAGGATCAATTGACCACTATTGGAACTAAGGTAGAGGATCAAGAGACAATATCCATCGTCCTTATAGGGATTTCTCCTTCTTAGACACCTTTTGTTTAGGGTATTCGTTTGTGGGAGAAATTATCAGATTTCCCAAAGCAATTGGTTTCTATTGTGGAGGAAGAAATCATATTACGATCATGTTCAGAGCAACATGGGGAAGTAGATGCCATCAATATAATAGAAAAAATGAAGAAGGGTGGAAAGAAAGGCTTCGAGAAGAAGGATCTCAGTAAGGTCATGTGGTTTTGATGTCACGAGATGGGAAATTATGCAATACAATTTCCATTGAAGGAGAAGGGACATGGCATGAAGCAAGTTCCAACCAGGGACCATAGTAGGAGTAGAGTAGATGACATCTCAATTTGAGATTGCCTTTCCGATGGATTCTTGTGTTTTTTCTAACACTATGTCTAATGTTGGATAATATGTGGACAATGGAGATTTGAGACACATGGCATATGGCAGGTCATTATTAAGCATAATTCAAGACCAAGAGGGAGGTGTGACAATGGAGCTTGGTGATGATTTCACATACCCTAAGATAGGAGTTGGCTCCATTTCATTATAGATGCCCTTAGACAATGTTCTTGAGTTGAGTGGTATTTTATTTGTTTTGGGTTTAAGGAAAAACGTGCTTTCAATTTCTTGTATGACATATATACATCAGAGAGTTGATTTTGAGGGACAACAATGCACCATCAATGATTGTAGTATATCAAGTCCAAGGACTTTGGTTAGAGTGGTGAGAGAGGGTGGCCTTTATAATTTATTTTCTAATCCAATAGAACTCACACATTCCATCAAGAGGTTGGTAGGTCCTTCTATTTCAGTGCATGATTTATCCTCTGGTGATAAGGGAGAATGTGGAGATTGTTGATCTAGTGGCTCGAGAGCATGTAGGGGTGAGTGTACCACCTATGATAAATATAGAATTGGTTTCTAAGGTTAGGGTTTCATCCCTTAGAGGATAGAGATTGGGGTTTTGAAACCCTTGGATGTATTTGGTGAAGAAGAGGAGGAGGACATGTCAATTTTGAGATAGTGTTTGGAGGGATTCTTGCACTTGGAGGAGTTTGTGTTTGTTGACTAACCTTGGCTAGGGAATCTTGGGTAGTTGGATTTTGTCCTAGCCTTGAAAGCTAGTTATGGTATGCACATGATTCATTCATTGAGCATATATATATGAGATTTCTAGTTGTCGACATATAATTGTGTATATTGCAGATTTGATTTCAACATTTTATCTTCTTGGGACGATTATTTCCAACTCTTAATTATCTTGCTAATTTGGCACACTTAAGAGGAACTTGTTAAAAGACTTAACACTAATATTAAAAATAATAGCACATGTATCTATTGATGTTGTGTTTTTTGTTATATCTATTTTATAAGAAGAGTTCTTAAATCGGGTTTATACATATGAAGTTGCCCTAGAGGGTTGGAAATTCATTGAAATGATTGGTATATTTTCTCCTTTAATTTCCACGAATTTTAGGGCCAATAGAAGTGAATATTTACTCATAAATATTTACCCAACTCCTTTGACATTAGATCCACTACGATGGTTGAATTCAAGATTGCCAAAGAGATATAAATGGATTTAGAATTCCCCCCTGTGATCAAACCTCTATACCGACCAACAATAGCAACTAAACTAAAACTCCAATATTTTAAAACAAAGGAATATAAATCAAGATCTTCCTATCCATAATGCATCATTTCTTGGATCATAACTAAATCAAGCTTATAATATCAAACATTTTTTTGAGGGCTAGTTGTTTGTGGGCACCTCTACCCCCCTTCAAGCATTGAAATAGATAAAGGTCATTTATAAACAACAACCTAGGCTTTCCCTACTTTAAGGGCATTGCCAATGATTCATTATTTTCCTGCTAGTACCTCTTTATGTGCTTTAGATTTGGTTAAGTTAATATGGGATTTTCTTCCAACATATGGGGTTGATCCTGTATCTAGTGCTAAACCCCCTTTAATTCCACCATGATCCTCTTCCACTTTGGATTTGGATATTAGTTAGTAAGAGGATTTCACAATAGTAGAGCGGTAAGAGTAGTGCTTCAGTAAACAACAATAGTAGCAACATTAGGATGGCAGACGAGGGAAAGATGCCAACCTTTCAGGGGAACAAGATCGAGGATCATGAACAGTATTGGTTCATATGCGAAGCAGTCTGGACCATCAAGCAAGTCCAAGACGATGCTATAAAGATGGGACAGTTGGAGATGACCCTTAGGGGTCGGGCGTTAGACTGGTACATGAAGTTTGTAAAGGTTCCAGCGGGAACAACAGCCAAGACGTTGGCACAGGTCAGAACAACGATGATTGATGAATTTAAAAAACCAAAATCTGAGTCACAGTATGTCACTGAGCTTAAGGATATTAAGCAATTCCTGAATGAGTCGGTGTGGGAATTCGATCAGCAATACAAGACGCTGATAGCAAAAGTGAGATTTCTGATAAATGAGGTTGCAACACAAAGAATGGTTCATCGCAGGACTGGTACCGCATATCCGAGGGCCACTGATGCAACAAAAAGTCATGACACAGGTGGAAGCATTAGAAATTGCGATGAAGCTGGAGGCTTCACCAATCGACGAAGCAGGGATATGAATGGACAGAGTCTAGGCGCAGTTGGCCAATTTGACACTTCAATTGGAGGATATCAAGAGGGGAAAGGAAACCTGCAGAGACATATGGTGCACCAGATGCAGATCTGAGGGACACCATAAGGACAATTGCCCAGAATTTCGTGAGTATTTGCAGTCGGGGGCACCAAACCCCCTTTGTCAAGGAGGCATTCCATGGTGTCCTATCTGCCAGACTAGAGGGCATCGATCGAAGGAATGTGTATATCTTCAAAATATGGTATCAAAGCCGACAAACTTATATTGCAAGTTATGTCGATCGATTGGCCATGATGAGAAGGACTACAGGGCCTACGACCCGCTCCAAGATCAGACAACTGACACATATTTTATGAAGAGAGAAGAGCCGTCAGTGGTGCAGTAGCAACTGTAGTATATCCAGCCATAGCCGCAGTTGAACCAACCACAACAATACGACCAAGGGCAATATGGGCAGCCGCAGTACGGGCAGCCACAATATCCACCACCACTATATGGCCAGCCGCAGTATGGGAAGCAATAGTTTCAGCAACCGCAGTATCAACCATATGGACCACCACGTGGAGGTTTCAGGGGAGGATTCCGCGAAGGCCAAGGCGTTGGCATGGGACATGGAGGAGCTGCTAGACGGGGAAGGGGACAGATCATCTGTTACAATTGTGGCCAGCAGGGGCACTCCTAGAGGGATTGTCCAAACCCAACACCGCATTGTACATACTGCAGCACGGTAGATCATAGTGTAGAGGACTGTCCTCAGCTCATTGCGAAATGGCAGACTAAGAATCCACCCCAGAACCAAAACTAGAATAATCAAAATGCGCCATCATCTCTGCAGATGATATCAGCAAAAGCTAGAAGTAGCCATGCGATGGTTGGAATAGTGACACGAGGAGGGGCGGTGACAGGTGGCGATAGGTCACATACCAATGTTAAACCAACACAAACACAGCGGAAGCAGGTCACCTTTGATGTAGAAGTCGAAAGGGATGTCTTCTTGAAAGAACGGGAGGCAAGGAGGAATAGGAGGCAACTACCTCTTCAGGAAGAAATCTATGACATGCCACCAACGTTCGACTTGACGAAGTCGCAAAGGAAGGAAAACACTCTAAAGGCCTTCTTGGAAAGTTTCCCGGACTTAGCAAAGGATACAGATGCACTGGAAGAAATAGTTGGTCTACTACATCGAAGGGAGTGTGCACGACTGGAACAGAGAGTTAATCGCATACATAAAAGGAAGACAGGCAGGGAAATGCAGATGTTGGCACAAATCGAAGAATTTGATGTCAACTCCATCATTCTAGATTTGGGTTTGGATGTGAATATTCTAACCAAACAGACGTGGGAGACAATGGGAAAGCCGTGGATGACTTGGTCACCAGTACAACTACGACTAGCAAACCAAAGCAAGGTCACCCCGCTCGGTCGGGTATGTCAGCTTCCAATTGAAATTGAAGGGCTCAGAACGTATGTTGATTTCGATGTCATTGAAATTGTGAATAACGCCAGTCCCTATCCGGTACTACTGGGGATAGAATGGGCCATGGGGAATCAAGCAATTATCAAATTTAAAAAGAGGATAATGTCATTCGAGAATCAGGCGATGAGAGTCATCACACCACTGGATCCTACAGAAGGGCTGCGCTATACGGAACCAACCATAGATGAGTTTGGGGAAGGGTGGGAAAATTTGTATAACATCTCTGAGGATTATGTTAATCCCACTGTGGATGGAGAATTAGGATGGTGCAGTGCCAGCTTGGCATCCTCAGTTTCAAACGAGGCCCTCGAGAATTGGTAGAACCGGTTACATGAAGTTTCCTTTAGAAGATGTGCATGGATAACGCGGTCCCTATGAAGGGTAGCCACGGAGGAGTACGTGTTACCTACTTATGAGGGATTGCCCAACTTGGGAAAGTTTCCAAATAACTTGAGGAAAGAGTGGCAGAACCGCAACATCTACTGGCCTTGGAGGAAGCCTTGAAGGCTACTCCTACGCAATGGTGGGCAGCACATAAATCAAACATCACAACTTGTCCACTATGTCGATGCCTCATGGAGGTTCGATTCGGCGAAGCTGCGGAGTACGAACAAATGCGATATGATGGATGAGGCGACCCAAAGGAGCATCTGAATGCATGCCAACATCAATGGGGATCGAGAGCGAAGCAGGAGTGGGTACATGCATTCGTACACACGTTAGATGAGGTACCGCGGAGTTGGTATGTCGCAGCAGAATTGCGACGTGGCATGACTTCTTGGGAGCAGCTTACCATTGGGTTCAGCCAATCGTTTTCATTCTCAAACGAAAATCCCCTGATACATACCGCGCTACAGACAATCCGTGGGAAGATATTTGAGGCGGTACCGATCGGACAACCGATGGCACTTCAATGGACTGCGACACCAGAAATGTTGATGGAGTGTTATAATGTAACCAGAGAGCCCGATGATGAGGATGATCCCAGGTCTATATACGTACCAGAATCAAAGGGTACTCGCAGTGTTGTGGCACCAGATATACCGTCGAATGAATTTCAGCAACCATTAAATATCAAGAAGGTGAACATTGGGTCGAAGGAGAACCCAAAGTTCACAAGCATCGGTGACTACTAGGACGAGTCGACCATTGCAAAGACAACTGACTTGCTGCATGCGTTTCAGGATTTGTTTCCAACGAAACTCTCATGGATGAAGGGAATTTTTGGAGACTTAGGGGAAATGAAGATCCCCTTGAAACCTGATGCGCAACCAGTCAAGCCACGACCGAATCAACCGAATCTAAGATACCAGCAACAAATTCCACTTGCAATAGGCAGAATGATCAAAGAAGAACCATCGACAGATGATGTTGAGAAGTACACAATAGCGACCCGACGAAATCGGCAAAGATCGGCCACAACAGAGAAGTCAACGATACGGCGAGGTATCGACATAGCGATGCTCGTCGTGTCAAAAATAAAAGTTGTCGACACATTGTAGGCAAGTCAGAAGCTGCCACGATGCATGAAGGACCAATCCGGAAATAAATGCCACAGTTATACCACACCGAACAACGGCAAAACCGAGAACAACAACAGTTAATAACCAACGCACGCAATGGATTTGGAAGATCTCGGCTAGATTTGGCAATTATGACTCACGATCGGATAGATACTATCGACCAGTATTATAAATATAGGAGGCGAAGGGGAAACATATTAGCTACTTCAGTATCCACAGAGCCAAATGGAAGTGTATGTTTCTAGCACTAGAACTAAAAGACCGCAGCCCACACCAGTTGTGCAGGAGTAGCCCGAAGTTATCTCTACAGTCTCACATAAGAAGAAGAGGAGCAAGATTCGACCCCCAGACACCAGCCAGGAGAAAAAGAAAGGCACTCGAGCATTAGCAAGGTTTGTGAATGACGCTGCAGGTCCTTCAGCTGCTGAAACTGTGCCAAAAGGATATGATGGTCCCATGCTCTCCCTGTATGTTCCACCACATCGGGTAGGGGCGCCCATGCTGCGGATCAACAAGAGTGCAAAATACCCCATTGCGGTCGCACCGGTACCACCAGGGGTTACTGAAGTTGGGGATATTACAGCCAAGTTGCAGAGGTTACAGTACACTGACCATGACCTAGCAAAATTCAAAGAATATGCAGAGGCTTATGAGGATGTCCCTCACGCAGGAGGCCCAACTACGAAGGAACCTAAGAAGTGGGCATTGGGACTGGCACACTCAGGGTTACTCGGTATCACCCTCCTACTGCATTTTGGGTGCTTGGCACAGGTCAATGCATGCATCAAGCAACTTCTTGCATGTTTCCATGATGGATTCCTCTGGCTGCACGAGATAATCCTAGACACCATCGACCTAATTTCCAGAATCACCGGCCTGCCTCAAGAAGGAGCTGACCCATCCAAGTTTTTCCAAGGTAAGGACAATGAAAATAAATTAGCGAAATAGTTGAAGGCAAAGTATGGCGTAGAGAAAGATTCCAGAGGCTACCTGATCAAAAAAATTAACAACCAGGAAGTCAGAGTAGGGGCACAGATACTTGCAGTCAAAGTAACACGGAAAAATTGACCGCTATAATGTAATTCCGGTGTCATTGCAGTTGCAGAACGGTGAGTTGTAGGAGAACAACTGAATTGGGATCAGTTTCTGCTACACGAATTGACCGCGGATATGTATGATGCACATGAGTACGAGCGGCCATTCACATATTCATGGCTACTCCTCCCGATTGCTTTAAAAGCATGGAGGGAACTAGATGACTATCAGGGGGTGTATCCTGTGGACCCACGAGTATGCGATGGTGCGCGGTACCAGAACTATGGGCGACCACTGACAAAGAATGACAGAAAGAAAACATCATACAGTTTTATATATGGATCGAGAGGATGCGGACATACGTATAGATGATACCGCAAATAACAGTACAACCTACGACAAAGTATCACTCCATCACCAAGCTATCCGTCGAAGAACACATGATTTAGCTCCAGGCCCAGGAAGATCTGGCAAAGCAATGGCTGTGGACACAGTACAAGGTCAACAAGGGCGAGCTTGACAACATCATCGCCAAATGGCAAAAGATATGGAAGGTCCCTGTCGATCTGAAGGAGAAAGAAAATGGGTAGGAAACAGGGTGACAAGACCAGGCTAGGGAAGACATAGCTTCAGCCAACCGGAAGGAGAGTGCAGAACAAGAGGCGGATGCGTAGGACCAGACGACAGAGTCTAGCTGCGATGGGGAATCCAAAGCCAACACCCTAATAGATTCAGAACTGGAAATTCAACAGGAAGAACAGAGGACAAAGAAAAGGATGGACCGTGCCGACAATAGCACACAGGAAGGGTTCACTGTGCCACAGGCCGACAGATTCCTGGATAGCATTACGAAAATCATGGAGAGTAACCGCTGAAAGGTTACAAAACATTCAGTGGAGAATTTCCAGTACATAGGAGAGCTGCTAAACACCGTGGCGAATACAATAATCAACATAGGTGTACCACATGGGGACATCAAGCAAAACCTGTCGACTCCCAGAGTCGAGGTAGAAGTTGGCACCCAGCAACGCATAGTCCAACTCGAGACCTAGGCCATTTTGACAAGGGATAATACCTTGGACCTCGAGGTTCAAAAGGCCAACCAGGCGATGGTAGATTTCAATTTACTCCCAATGTTAACACTACATAGAGTCCAAGCAGCAGCAAGCACAGAGATCTGCGACCGCGAGGCTGCGATGCACAATAAAATGGTCGATTATAAGAAGCAACTGCAAAACAACGAGATGGAGGCACATCACCTTCGAGATGAACAAGCCGCAGTACTGGCTGTGAAAGTACAAGCTATCGAGGAGAAGGGTCGATTAGAAGAAGCACTGGCTGGGAAAGACAAGGTCATATAGGAGAAGACTATAACACTCACTGTGAAGGAAAAGGTTGTAGAGGAACGGACTAGGTTATAAAGAGCACTTGCGAAGGCATGCGAAACGACGACGCTAGATCCGGATGTTTCCCCGAAAGCTCAAGTTGTTATGTTAGGAGTAGCCATCACCGAGGTCAGAAAGGAAAAGAGGGAGCTCCAGACTCAAGTGACACCCAGTACACCACTAGCACAAATTCAGAGTCGGAAGACGACGATAGAGGAAACAGTGGTAGAGATTCAAGAAATGGAACAGGGAGTATAACAAGTTGCGATAAGCCTCACAGAATTTTGGGATAGGTTGGTCAAGGATGACCAGTTGGACACACTTAAGAGAACACTCCGGGAAGCAGAAGAGCAATTAGAAACCTTTAAGGGATCGCTCAAAATGATTCCCATAATGATGCGAATGATAAAGGCCGCAGAACTACAAAGTCTGAAGCAGCGGGATGAAAAGGCCCACGAGAGGAAGCAACGACGAGCTACTCATGTGGATGAGCTTCAAACAAAGGCCAAAGCCCTCATAGCATAAGTAGTACCAGTGATGAAATAGGTACAGGAGAAATTGCAGGAGGTATGACAGAAAGTATGCGACCACCCAACAGAGCAACAGGTGATAGAGAGTGCACAGCTCTGAGCTTCAGTAAAAGCGATATTTGACCACATCTAAATCACCTATGATGACTTCCAACAGCAGTTCAACAAACCAGCAGTGTCCAGCTGAGGCAGCTCAGGACGAGCCCCAAGTTTTTGTTGGGGGCCTGTTGGCATGGGATAAGTCTGCAGGAAGTGCGGAAGCCGGCAGGTGCAAAAGGGTCATTCCGCGAAAGAAGGACCATTCGCGGAGTCCGTAGAAGCGCAAGAATTGTTATATTAGTTAATTTGGTCATGTGGACCATTTTGTAACCAAATTGAAGCATATAAATAGAATAGGATTGTAAGCCTAAGGGCATCCAGTTTTTTATGGTTAATCTTATCTTTTGGGTCTGCTCTGTATTTGCAACATGGTGTATTGACAGTTTCTGCGAGGTTCATTCCACAGGGTTAGTGAATGAATGAAGATGTTCGATTATGGTGTAATCTCTGTCTCTATTTTTATGCAATGATGTGATGATGAATGTGAATGTCTTATAGTAATGATTGATGTGAATATGCTGCTATTATGAATAAGTAGGTTGAATATGTTGTTATGAATGTTTGTGAAACTCTGCGGATGACTTAAATGTGAATGATAAGTTAATAGCATGTTGCGAATGTTATAATCTCTAGTTATTGCAAGGTTAATGTGTGTTGAAAGCATGTCCTCAACTCCAATGCGAAAACTTGGTTCCAACATCCCCCTTATCCATCTCGGGTGAGACTGCACTTGCTCTGCAAGTGTTGTTGGGAAGGGTTACACCTTTCCAATCCAGTGTATAAGGGAGTTTGGGTTGGTAGTTTGTTGACGACAGTGCGAAGTGAACCCCTATTAATAGACACTGCATCAACATGGTGATAGTCCTCCTAGGGAAGCTCATCCAAGCTCATAATATCCATAATGGATTCATCAGAGGGGAATGTCTGGAGGAGATAATCTAGCAATGGTGAGGACAAGTTTAACCAAGATGGTAGAAGACATGGATTTGATGCCACCAGGTGATGGTCATCAGGTAGGTATGATTCCGATTAGATGGAATTATAAGTAGAATCAACTAGGATAAGAGGAATATGATCTCCAATTGAATCAATTGCTGTAGAATCGGTAACAATCCAGGGATCAATTGATTTGGAGGAATGTGGGGCCATGGATGAGATCATGTTCATCGTGGAAATTTGTGATGGGGGATCAGGCATTGGAAAGACTCCCATCAGGGATGAATATTTAAGGATTCCTATCCCCACACTCTCATACATGTGCGAAGATTGTCCTAGGAGAGGGACATTATCCACGGGATGAGTGGTGGTGTCAGGTGTACAAAAATATAATTGGTCAATGGTGATTATTTTCTCTGGATGGGGAAACTGCATAATGCAGAAGACTAAGGATGCAACCGCAGTCATGGTGTACAAACAGTTTCAACCAAGTAATAAATTGTAGTCCAAGCGCGCAGTGACTGCTTCCACGTTAATGGAAACAATCTTACCTCCTAACTCAATGGCTAGGGATTGTAAAAGTCTGTGTGGTTGGAATCCGCGTCCATAAAACACTTTCAAAGTGGTAGGAGAACGGTTCATTTCAGGAGAACCAATGGCTCTCCAGTAGGACAAAGACATAACAAAAGTGGAGGATCCTTCATCTAGAAAAGTACGATGTGTAATGCCTCTAAAGGAATTATGAATTTTAATCTAATTAACCATCTATTTTCTTCTCATTCTGGAAATGCACAAGAGTGTTACTACAATCTCAAATGGTGGATTTATTAACTGTATTACTAAGCAACATATAAGCATCATATAACCTTAGCAGCATATAAGAAGTTTTACAATAGCATATAAACAATTTAAAATCACAAGGAAAATACCTCGATATAAGAATGGTGATGAAGTCCAAACTGAAGCAAACTTACATCTTCTCCTCAACTTGCTTCCATATTCATTTCCCAAAGCAGAACCACAGTTTTATCTCCCAACCAACTGGGGCCTAGCCGACTCCCTAGCCTCAGGAAGCCATCCAAATGGCCTCTTGGCCCTCCGTGCCCAAGACCCCTAGAGAACAGAACAATGATGCACTAATATGCTATGTATCAAATCTTCCAAGAGTTCTCAAACTCTTCCAACTCTTCCAAACTCCTCATGCCCCAAAATATCCAAAATTTTCCTTCCTAGAATACTCTCACCAAAATAATCTTCAAGAGAAAGGAACCTCCCTCTTTCCACTCCCAAGTCTCCTATTTATATCAAAACTCCTCACCCTCCTCCTCATCCATCCATAGATTCCAATAAATAATCAACAATCAATAAATTCATTTTCTCCAAAAAAATAGAAATTTGCTTTAAATAATTTAAATATTAATAAACATGGTTGCAAAGTCTCACTTGTCATGCTTCCATATTAAATGCAACTCTGACAACTTTTTTCTAAAAATTTGTGAAAATAACATCTATCCATTTATTTATATTATCCTCTCATTCATAAGTCAAAATAAGATATTTTCATATACTATGACATATTTTAAATTATATGTATATAATTATATGTGCCATTCAATAATCCAAACAAATTATATAAATCTAAAACATATTAAACAAGTCAACAAACTCATACTTTCAACACACAAGTAATATTTTAAGCAATTCATCAACCAAGTTACTAATAGCTAATATAACCACATTAATTTATTCATCGATCGACAAATCATAATAGTGTACTCACGAATTGGCGTATGCATGTCCAGTGCATACGTCTTAAGCATGGGTACTAATAATCACTTTTAATGCTCCTAATATATCATTATTACATGCTTGCAAACAACATATAGAAGAACAATTAAACAATGCATCATTCATCATTCATAATAATTCATACAAAAGAAATAAAATAGAATTAGGTAAAGATAATGATGAAATTGAGAATATAATCATGATGGTTATTAACAATCAAGAACACCATCCAATCCATCATCACTCGCATCCATCACATCAGTACTCCAACCCCCTAATCACCACTACTTCCATCTCCTGACCTCACCATCCCGTCCTTTGCTGCAATATATTGTGGCGTCGACTTCAAGACCTAACCACATATAGAACACGTAAGTGGAAGTGTCAATCGACTACATCGACCAAGCTTCCCCAGCAGGCATAGTCTAGTCGTCATCACACATCTAGGGGAGCGTGCACAACACAACCCTCCCACGACTGCAGGTTTCAGGGGATAAACGGTGTGAAATGCCTCCACCCCCCCTGACAGTACTAGGTTCAACACCCTACATAAATCATACTGTTCCATCATTGTTCTAATCGGTCCCGTTATTTGAACAACCACTTTGGGAAAGTCACAATTCTTGTCAAAACTCAACCTCACCCACAAGTCATAGAAATATTGGAATTCACAATTAAATAGCATGAAAATTTTGATACAACATCATTATCTTCCTAATGTCCAAGACATCTCGTGCCCCTTGGCACTATAGGAATCTTCCTATATCGTAGCCAATCAACATGTGCAATAGTTCATCATTAACATGAAACTCATGTATAGACATACCCAACTCTTTCAAGTGTTAATCCATATAATTAAAATGACATTTACATATAATCATGTAAGTTCTTTTGCAACAAACTAAATTACCATTCCACATATGGATATTCTATATTCAATTTGTGTGTTCAATATGAAGTAACATATCCATTGCCATTAATAATTTAAACAATAAATTCCATTTACCATACATGCCTCAAGGGAGTCCACATGTCCACATAACAATCATCTTGATCAATCTATCTTAGTCAAATAGATAATAAGCAAATAAGATGCTAAGCTAATTCACATTAGAGTTTTTAATTAATGACTATCAAAATATGGGGCGTTACACGATGGATATTTTTCCTAGCAATGTTGGTGATGATTTGAAATGCCAGTTGATGGGAAATCCTCGGCTTAAAGTATTCCAGTCTAAACATGATGATTTTACATGATTTTGGATCCACTGCTCCAATGGAAGATAGCATAGTATTATGCTAATTAGGACAATTTTGTAAGACTTCGAGGGTCGACATAGCACATGGTTCCTGGGCCAAATCTTCAACAATGTTGTATCCCTGAGCAGCCCGGGCGTTGGGATTGAAAATCATCTTTCGAATTGTTCTTTTAGGTTGAAGCAACATTGCATCTGATATGGGTTTCTCTATTGTCAGAGGACCTTGTATAGGATAGGTAGTGTATGTGGACGTGGAGGATTTGTCAACATTACCTCCATTCGATTCTTTTCCTAGAACATAATCATACGTACGTGCCCTAGTAGATAAATTAACTGTTTCACTACACATCATGAGAACATGAGCGGTCATGGATCTTTCTTCTTGCAAGGGAGTTTGTTGTTGTGTAATCATCTACTGTTGTTGTGTTGGGAAGGGGATAGTTAAATTGCGGGTTGAGGACTCCATTTTAGGAATTTTTGGACTTCTTCACGATGGGGACATTCCTTCATGAAGTGGTCATCACCACACAATAAACATGGATATTTATCCTTCCGTTTTGGTTTTGCATTAGTGGTGTCTTGATTGGTTTTTTGTTCCTGTTGTTTAGAATATTTTTGGGATTTACCTTTATTTTTCTTCTTACCACTGGATTTCTGAGATTAAGCAGATTGGACTGAATTCACCTCCGCGGTGGGAGTAGTACTGGGTGAATGGTTGGTTTTATCACCATCCCATGTCAAAGTTGGATTTGAAGTCGTGTGGCTTTTTTATCCAATCGATTGGGTGGCAGGTTGGGTTTTAATGGAACTAATTATGCCATCAGCATTTTATCCCGTAGTTGGTTTAGCTGGATTGTTGGTGGGGTAGGGGGCTGTTATCGATCAAATTAGCACTTCTCTATCCGTGATCACATCGCCTTGTCGATCACATAAAAGGACACTACGAATGGAAGAGCTTACTTGACCTTGGATGATTTGGAGCTGAATCCTTACTACTTCAGCTTAAAAACTTATTTTTTTTTGACACCTTCACCATAAAGCCACGACTCCTATACTTGACACATTGCGAGTCACTCGCGGGTCTCCATACTGACAACCTGTGGGCATCAATTAAAAGCTGCACTCACGAGTTGCGAAGCTCACATGCTACGAGTCACTCGCAAGTTTCTATATGTCATAGTCATGGGTGTCTTAAGGAAAGTTTGAAAAGTATATTAAAAACACGAATTGGATTAGTTGAGTCAGGTATTCTAACTTCCCCAACTTCCCAATTCAACTTCCTTTCGAAACCAACCCTCCTTTCCTTGCCATAAATGCAAGAGGAGGCCATGAGAAAGGGGGAAATTAGAAAGAGATATTGTTATGCTGAAGAAATTTCAATTCAAGAGAGAGGAGCAGGAGCCTAGGGCATGGTTACAAAGGTGCTTGATGCAGAGCTAGGTATAACATTTGCACTTACTGCATTATTCTGACAATAAAAGATTGAGATACTCTTCCTTTCCCAATAAAGTGTTAATCTCTATTGTGTTTTGATTATAATTTGATATTATTGCATTCATTAATATCAATATTTATTTATAGTCAAACTGGTTTGAGGAAGGTATATGTGCTTTGCAGGTTTGTTGCTGTGAAGATCTAGAGAAAAGCTTGGACCGACCATCATAAACAAGGTACATTTTCTCTAAAGCTTGATCTTATTTATTTACAGTAATGTATGCAGAACCTTATGTATCTATCTTTCAACCCCTTGTATGTTGGTAGTCTCTATCCCCTACTATAAGGTAAATTCCCTAACAACAGGAGCATTGGGAATTATGTCATATAGAGTGCCATATTGAGCATAGACTAAGTCTAAATAATGGGCATGTGCAATGGATTGTTCCTCTGTAACCACCCCTCCCATGGAGACATCTTTAGATATGACAAGAAATAGTGATTTGGTGAACCAATCAACCAATAATTGATCCGGAATAGGATCCTTAATTAGCCGACGACTTCTCCTCCACTCATGAATATGATCGAAAATATGAGTGGAGGTAGATTGTTAGAGCGAGGTTAAAAGGTCTGTACCGGTTTCGTAGCGGATTGGTAGTTGGAAATGTGTGAGAAATGCCATATCCAATGATCGAAAGTCCGCGAAAGAATGTGGTGTCAATTCAATGTACCATTTGGTAGCAGTGCCGATGAGAGTTCTCTGAAAGAGCCTCAAATGAATAGAATCATCCAATAAAGAGTTCGAGGAACAAAACAAATGATATGTCATCACGTGGTTTTTGGGGTCTTCGCTGGGTTTGTCATCAAATTTGGGTATGTGTGAGGGCAGCTTGATAGGAATGGGTGGACAATTGATACCATGTTGAATGGGATCGTTCGTCAATCGTGACAGGTTAGGCAGATCTAAAGTAGCCATAAATGGTAACTATCAGTTTGTTTGTGGATACTGGTAATATTGATACGACATTTGAGTACCAGTAGGACCATAAATCGATTGATTATAAGGTGTATCCATATATGGTGGTGTTCCTCCCATAGGGGATTGTCCAGGTGGTGGGTTTCCCACCGAATGAGGGGGTCCTCCGGAATGGCGGGGGTTGTCCAGATGGTGGGGGTGGAGGTAGGACATGTGGTGGAGATGGAGGTGGGATAGGTTGTGGGGCTGGGGGTAGTCTGCCAGCTGGAGGTCTAGCTGGAGGAAAATTTTGTTGTCCCCATGGGGTGTTCGTGTTTCTATATTAAGGTACTCCAGGATGAAGGTTTCCCTGAGTAGTTTTATAGATTTGACTCAACGCCATATCTTGATTGCCTGGATATGTGTAACCCCATGCAGGCTGAGCCCATGTAGGTGGACCCCATGTATGACGTCCCCACGAAGGTTGTCCCAAGGATGGAGACGAACCTCCAATCATATTGTAAGCAGTAAATGAAGGTTGACCTCCAATGAAATTCTGTCCACTAACTAGAGGTTTTTGCCTAGTTAAGTTTTGTCCACTAACTAGAGGTTTCCCCCCAGTTAATTTTTGACAACCAACTGAATTTTGCCCCGTAGTACGTGAAAGGCCATTAAGTACATGAAAGGTCATTCTATATACCGACTAGTGCGTGGAAGAACTACAAGCCCTCGGAATGCAGTGCATACAAATAACGATAGCTCCTACACTTTAAGATGTCGGAACGTGTCTCTAACCTATCACTCAAGTTTCTAAATCTTTTAACTTAAACTAGCGCTTTATTTTATCTTAGATGGTTAAGTGGACTCATGAAGTGTGGACTCATCCCAATAACATCTCAGAAAACTAAATGAGATGCAAAATTTTCTTTTGATGAAAATTATTTATGGGAAGGAGAGATATATTTTCTTCTTTTGCTGAGACAAATAAAGTCTTTCCCGAAATGCAACATTATTCTTTCACTTTTCTTCTTAAGCAAAACCAAAAGACTAAATAACTATCTTTCAATCAAATCCAAAGAAACCAAAAATAACAACAAAGAAAAGTATTTTTTTTTTGTTTTTTCCAAAAGAGATTTGAAACTACGGCTAAAATGGAAAAGAATGAACTTCTTTTAATTGCAAAAGGTCTTACTTTTCGAATAAAGAAACAAAGGGTTAAAAGACAATTGAAAGTATCCCTTAACAAAAATTTGATGTCTTTCAACAATACATTCAAAAAATCTTAAGAATGATTTTGTTCACTTTGTCCTAATTCAAAATGAAAGAGATCCAACAGTTATGCAACTTTATCGATAACATAAGTCCATAAAAGACAATCACCCAAATCAACCAATCTCAAGATTTGAAACAATTCAAACCAAAATCACACCAACAAAAGTTCTTACAACATCACACTTTGAAAAAAAAAACTTAAAACCTAAACCAAAGCAGACAAAAGGCTTCTAAAGAGCTACAAGAGAAGCTGCCCCAATAAGGGATCAGAACCACCCAAGACAAGCAAGGAAACTGCTTGACTACTTAGGACTCACTAAGAAACCAAGCCAACCTTTAAATCTCAAGAAAATGCAAGGAGAAGAGGTAAATGACAGATCTAGATTGATATTGACACAAGCAGAAGACAAACCTCAGAAGAAACACCTAATCCAAGTTTCAAGTGGGGATTTTTGACCTTAATGCAAAATTCTACATGGTGGCATAGTCTGCTAATACACACCAGAGTGTTAGCTTCTATGAAGAACCTGCAATAATTAATTAATGCAAATACACGAGATATCAGAAATAACAGAACTCAGAATCACTTTTATATTGATCACGGCCCACTTCGAGGGGGCAACCTCCTTTGAGCAAGCTCAATACAATTAACTTCACGGTGCCTTCATAGGCCTCAACACACACTTATATACTAAGTCTAGGCGCCAATACCATGGGTCAATACTATGTGTCAATACAAACCATGGGCTAATACAAACCATGGGCTAAGTCTAGGCGCCAATACTATGAGTCAAAACCATGGGCCAGGACAAACTATGGAGTCAATAACACAAACTATGGATCAACAAATACTACGGGACAACTTACAAAGCATATGCGTCCTACAACAATATACTAACAAAGTAAAGACATGGGTTCCTAACATCCCCTCTCCCTTAGAAAAAGCTTTGTCCTCAAAGCTTTAGATGTGGAAATTGATGCAGAATATGAAGGAGTGGGTTCCTTATAGCATCCTTGGGTTGCATTTCAAGCCACTAGCGCCTTTGGAGTTTCAAGGAGGATTGCGTGGAAGGATGTAGACGAAGAAGAACCATATCAGCGATGTGAAAAGTGCGCTCAGAACGGTGCTAATCGGCTTTTTATTTCAGTCAAATTCTTACCATGTGAAAATTGTCCTGCAGAATGAGAAGAAGCTGATCACGGTTTTGAAGAATTGAGTCAATTGCCTGAACTGGGGAGCTGTTGAAGGTGTATGGAAGAAGAACTGGTGGTGCCTGTCCAGAGACTGCTTCATATGGTGTCCTTTGATATGTGGTACTATACCATTGGAGTGCTCCTAGGAAATCCATACAAATAGTTGTCCAAATATGTGGAGGGATGGACAAGGGTTCGATTAGTCCCGAAAGGAGGGTCGTTTCACCCTTGTTGAGCTGGAAAGTATCACAGTCAACCACCATCCGTTGAATTGTCCTTTTGAGTCCCTGCTAAAAGAAGTTACATTATTCCTGGCCATACGTTTTGAGGAACCCAAAGTGCCCTACTGATGAAGAAGCATGGAGTTTATAGAAGAGATAGCCTCGTTGAACAGATTGCAACCAATTTGGAACAAGTAGAGAAATAACTGTGAGAGAAACTGGGTCATCAAATGTGCAAGGAGGAGCATCTTCCACCATAATGTCCTTACCCTTATGGTAAGTGGTCGCATAGGCATAACCCATGAGTTGGATAACCCATTTCAGGTGTGCTGGGGAGGAGACCCATTGTTCCAAGAAATTTTCTAGACTCTGGAGATCAGTCTTGATGCAGACATAATTCCCCAATAGGGATGGCTGCCACTTCTGTACTGTATGCAAAATAGCCATCATGTCTTGCTGAGATGTAGATGCGGCTAAATGCTTACCGAAAAGGTCTCGTGAAGGCGGCAAGCCCATTGGTGCAACAAAGACACCTGCATATCTATCCAAGGAAGTAGTGGAGACCATTGGTGGGTGCATCTGAAGGGAATGGAGATGAGCAATGACACCATGTGAATTCTTCGTAAGGATATTTTCCAGGCGATGTGAACTGATGATGCGGAGAGACCCTGGTTGTAAGCCCATGATTTTGTGTTATGTCCCATTGGTTGAAAACTGCATCCAAAGTTCAGCAAAATCCCATAAGATGGGGCCAAGTGTGCGTAACCATTGAATGCCCAAAACCACATCACATCCGCCTAAGGACAAGGCAAACATGTCAGAGCGTAGGCTATAATATTTCATAGAGATACGCACATTGTGACACTTCCCCTTGCAAGGTAAGGTGCCCCCATTGAAAACCATGACTTCAAAGTTGGAGCTAGGATGGACAAAACAATCAGCCTGTTTGGCAATCCGAGGGTCAATGAAGTTATGAGTGCTACCATAATCAATGAGTATGGTAAGAGGGAGCTTCTTGAAGTATCCCCTGACCCACATTGTTTGTGGGGTGGTGACGCTGGTTACAACATGGAGAGAGATCTCAAGTGGGTCATCCTGAGATGGGGTGTCAGCAGGTGGGTGTTGAATGTCGACCTGATCATCTACTGTATCTGTAGCTTCTTCACCAAGTTCTGAGGCAGGCGGAGAATCCACATCCAAGAGATAGAGCTTTTGTTGAACACATCTATGTCCCCCAGTGAATTTCTCATCACAATTATAACAAAGCCCTTTTTCTCGGTGTGCCTGCATCTCTGTTTCAGACAAATGCTTGATAGGAGTTGGTTGAGGAGCAAGCGTGATGGGAGGTCGTTGGGAACCCATATTTCTGAAGGGAACAAAGGTGGGTTTGGAGCGTTGTTGAGCTGCGATCTTGTCTTCTGCCAACTTAGCCAACCCTAGGACTTCCATCATTGTGTTGGGACAGAACATTTTGACCTCTGAGCGGATTTCATCCTTGAGACCACTGATAAAACAACTCCTGTAGAATTCATCACACAATCCTTCTGTGTGACTGGCTAGTTTCTCAAATTTCGTCTGATACTCTCTCACTGTGCCAATTTGGTGAAGTTTAGTGAGTGCTCCTGTGAAGTCGTCAAAAGCACTCGGACCAAATTGTGGCAAAAGGAGTTGGCAAAAATCTGTCCAGTTTGGCTCGGGATGAGCTTTAATGTACCAACAGTACCATTGAAGGGATTCCTGTTCCAAATGAAAGGATGCAAGTGGAACTTTCTGGACATCAAAAGTATTATGCAGACTGAAATGCTGTTCTGCACGATAGATCCATCCAGTTGGATCAGTACCATTGAAGTGAGGAAAATCAAGCTTCGGACCACGAAAATTGCTGGAAGAAGATAACCCATTGTCTGATGAAGACTCAGACTGCCGTTTGTTGTTCATAGCTGAATGTTCAAGATGGAGGCCGAGAAATTTTTCATCCAGATCATGGAGTTTGGCTTGGATGGCTGCAAGTGCTTCTTCCATGGTTTTTGCTCCTGCGCGAGTGACAACCATAACCAGGAGTTTTTTTTTTTTTTTGGGTTGAATGGGTAGAAAAACAAAAACAGAAACTGCTTCAGTAAAGGAAAATTTGGGTTTGGAAAAAAATCTGAAGGGTAATTGGGGTTTGACTAGGTTTTGGACACTGTCGAATAGACATGGAAGCAAAAAATGAGGATTTCAGAAGTGGGGTGAAAGAATGGGAAAATTTGGCAGAGGGGGACAAAGAAAAATAATTTGGAAATGAACTCTATGGTAAAATTTGAAGGTGATTGGGTGAAATCTGAGGAAGTTATGACAAACCCTAAAAATAGACAAATGTGGGATTTCAGGATTTGGGAAGTGGAATTGGGGATAGGGTCCTCAGGAATGAAATATGCAGAATGGGATTACAGGGGTTCCCTGGAAGTTTCAAGGGAAACGGAGTGGCTACGGATCGAAAGGGATCTGAAACAGATAGATCTGCAACGGCCCCGAAGTGAGCGGAAACAGAGGGATTTGAAACGGCACCGAATGGATTGAAAACGGCTGGATCTGGAACGACTTTCAAAATGGATCTGAATGGCTAGATCTGAAACGGTGCAACAGTGATCGACAACAGTTCAGCTGAAAATAGATATGGACCCCAGGTATGTACGACTTCCTAACAGTTCAGGTGTTTCACTCGGCCACCAATGCTATCTGACGGCTTGCGTATTGGGGCAGTACCCCTCACTCCATGGCTCAGGTAAAACTGATAACCGCTTTGCCACAAACGACAGCTCTTGGTTTACCTCACGGGTGGGAACTAGTCAATCAGGTAGGGGTCGTTGCCCTTTTCGTTGGCAGGTCCTCTCAATGGGCCAGCTACTTTGGGGTTCCTGTGGTACTCCTCACAATGAGTCTTAGGGCTTATGCCCAAGTACTTCCCACAGTTAAGCAGATAGGGATTATTCCCAAATCCGAAGCTGCAACAGATGCGAAAAAAAATTTGGCAGAAATTCCACCCAACGAGCCCAAGAAAGTGCTTTGATACCATATGTGAAGAACCTGCAATAATTAATTAATGCAAATACACGAGATATCAGAAATAACAGAACTCAGAATCACTTTTATATTGATCACGGGCCACTTCGAGGGGACAACCTCCTTTGAGCAAGCTCAATACAATTAACTTCACGGTGCCTTCATAGGCCTCAACACACACTTATATACTAAGTCTAGGCGCCAATACCATGGGTCAATACAAACCATGGGCTAAGTCTAGGCACCAATACTATGAGTCAAAACCATGGGCCAGTACAAACTATGGATCAACAAAACTATGGGTGACTTACAAAGCATATGCGCCAACAACAATAACACAAACTATGGATCAACAAATACTACGGGATTACTTACAAAGCATATGCGTCCAACAACAATATACTAACAAAGTGAAGACATGGGTTCCTAACAGCTTCTCAATGATGCAGTTTTCCCATAGAGAAAGTGCGTCAGTGATGCTCCTTGAACACTGAAAGTATGCGTCAGTGACACTTTTTGATAAAAAGACAGGCGCGTCAGCTAATATGTGGCGCAGGGCAAGCACATCCCAGGTGTGGCAAGTGAAATCAATAATTAAAAAAGGTAAATATCCCAAAATAAAATTAGGTTATTGGATGAGCTAAAATTCCCAAAATGAGACTGGATTACCCAGTAACTCAAAAAAGAACAGATCCAAAAGAAACAAGGAAAATCAAGTAGGTCTAAGAGGGCCAACAAGGAAATTAAAATCACAAACTAAAATTTCAAAGACCATGGACTCTCCCTAGTGGAGTCGTTAATTTTGTTTGAAGACACTTCGTCTATGTGGAAAAGGACAAAGCTCTCTAGTCTAAATGATGTAGATCTAGAACGAAAAACAACAAAACATATAAACTTTCCTAGATTAATCAAATTACGAAGAGTGCAAAGGGATTGCTTACCTTGCAACTGTAGTAACGTCTCATCGCTTGATATAACTTTCGATCTTCAACTACAAAACAACATACAACAAACAAGTAGAAACACAACAATAATAATATGCAATGTTGATTAATATAAACAAGCGATCAAGGAAACAAGTTCTAAAGATCTAACACAAATGATCTTTATGGAAATATTTTATATTACTGTATTAAAGCAAATACAAAGGGAGAGATTAAAAACATGTTTTGACGTCACAATTTCTTCCAACTAATATTTTTCCTCAAAGATCCAACACTGTTTCTAATGGAGAAGAAAAACTTAGCGGTAAGAGAATTTCAACAGCATTTGGATGCTTTTCACTTTCCTCTCTCTCCCATGCCATGAAGGTGAGCTTGCATTTATAGGCCAAAGAGGATAGAAGGAGTTGAGAATTCCATGGAGAAGGTTAAGGGATCATCCCAAAAGGCTAGGGGTTCGACTACCACCTATGTAGATTTGAAGGGATAAGCCTCCACGAGAGCTTCGTTATACAAGACTCTCGAATCTTCTATTTTTTTTCCTTTTAACAAGCTATGATGCACCCTGCCAAAGGGAAACTTGCGCCACTGAGGGGTGATGCATGCTGCATGAAGGCAACAAGAGTCAGTGACGCGCTCTGTTAATGTGGAGAGTACGACATCAAGAGTTTGACACATGTTGTAAACATGCAAGATACGTTAGTGCTCCAAAAGTTGGGAAATGAGAAGGAAAAACCTCTTCTAAAGAAATTTGGCGCTAATACTTCAAGGATTAGGGAAAACCTAAGGGCACACATCTCATTTCTAGGATGATGATGAGATTTTGGTGTAATAGTTTTAAAATTGAAATGAGTAATATTTTAACAGTTTTAAAATTGAAATGAGTAATATTTTTATATTAAAAAGTTGAAAATTATATCCAAAAATACAAACTATTCCATATTACAAAACCACTCTTGTTCAATCAAAGTTATGCCACAAAATTCTCCATCAACTTGGTATGCTATAACACCTGTAACATATCTAACAGAGTACTTAAAACTGAAAACTTTCGCAATTTGTAACAAGAATTTACAAAAAAAGAACATAAACTGTATAATTAATTGGGGCATTTCCCACTAATAGCTTCCTCCTGCCTGTGCGAACTTGAAATATCAATGAGAACCATTGTTGGTTGTTGAACAAAGGCCTCTTCCATTTCCTTGGTATCCTCAAATGGGATGTTCTATGATTGACCCCCCATTAGCATCTCCTGGTGTGCTTCAAAGGCTAAAGTCAACCTTTCTAATTGGCCCCGTTGCTCCCAAACTTCACTTTCCAAGTCATCGAATCTAGTATCTAGCTATGCCACATGACATGAAATCTATTCCATGGCTGCAATGAACCCATCTAATTGAGAATTAAGTTTTCAAATCATAATTTGTAGGTCCTTGATGGCGTTCAAAATCTCCCAAAGTTTGGAATTCCTACCAGAGCCCACCATGGAGTTCAAAGTTCCCAATTCCTTCACTAGGTCTCCAAATATAATTGCAGGAGAAATCAAAAAAGAAAAAAGCCCAAACCTCCCAACTGAACTACTTGTTCATATGAAAATCAAATAAGAGAAAGATTTCAGAGAGATACCCACAGACACACATTGGAGATCCCAATGCTTCAATGTCCAACCATAATCTCTTGAGCCTACACCGAGATCTCCACCATGCTCTACTACCGCGTGGATATCTCTTCTCATAGGTATCCCATAAGTAGAGATAGAACAAAGCCACAACACCATAAAACAAAGAGAAAGAGTCGAGTCAACACCAAGGGGGGAGTCACGAGAGGGATTTCCATGTGGTGGATTAAATGCACCTTATGCCATGTGCCTAGCTCGTTGATGATGGACTAGGTGGGTCACATGCCTACCATACACATGAAGTGCTCCATTCAATGAAGTGAGATGAAATACTAAAGTTCTTAGGGGAGCCATCAACATTGGGGATGCCCCCCATTTTGAACAAAAAATCCTCGCTCAAGGATAACACCATGATTGGGTAGTTGTTGTATCTATGGATATGCATGATGTTTACTTCCTTGTTTTGGTAAAGTAGATCCATGATTCTATGTTGAATCCTTCCCATATTTGTTTTGTCATTAAGAACTCTTTTCCTTGCTTGAGATATCGCCAACAGGGAGTCACCTAAGATCAAAACCTTAGTGATCTTGAGATAAACAATGAGTTCTAATTCCTTGAGTAACGCATACCTGTTTGCCTGGTTGTTTGTAGCTTGACCCATTCCCCATTCATAAGTAAGCTTTTTATTTCCTTCGGTATCAATAGGATCCCCTGCACCCGACGCCCTAGAACTATGTCTACTTTATAAACAACGAGTCCATATGATTAATTATAAAGTCATTGACTATTTATTTTGTATATTACTAACCATAAACTCATGCATGCAATAACTATTATGTTGTTATGAGTATATTAATGCATCACCAATTACGAATCCCTTAGATTTAATACATAGAAAATTTCGACAACATATGCAATATAAGATTATGACACACAAACACAATATACCACATTGTGGCATCAAAATAAGAATAAAAACATGTAAACTCACATTATGATATGAAATAAAGTATAAAGAAAATTATAACATATGTTGACATTTCAAATTGAATACTTTAAAATATTTTATATCATATTGTAATGTTGAAAAAAAAATAGTTAACTTATGTTTTTTAAAATTTATGTTGATTAATATAAATATACGGAGCGTCTAAAATTTGATGATTTGGTCCAGACAAGGGTTTTTTACCGGAATCCAGGGTTTCGTATTTTGCAAAATCTGAATTTAACTATGTTTTGATGGTAGAAATGGATTCAACACCATCAAAAACCCCCATCAAAAACCCCTGAGGCACCCAAAATTTTAGAGTTTGAGAATTGTAACCAGGATTTTAAAAACAAATTGTCACATTTTTTCAAAATTACACTGGAAAAATCAAAATTGTTCATTTGAAATCGTAGAACTTTTAGACTACGCGTAAGTATACATAGTAAAATTTTATAAATATTTAATAAAATTATGATAACATAT
Organism: Larix kaempferi; assembly: GCA_027924585.1. Lineage (NCBI taxonomy): Eukaryota > Viridiplantae > Streptophyta > Pinopsida > Pinales > Pinaceae > Larix > Larix kaempferi. Next base: position 16,936,921 of record BSBM01000123.1, on the reverse strand, counting down.
ATAATAAAACATTATCTTATACAACATATTATACAACATTTTGCAACATTATAACATTAATTAATTAAATTTTTTCTCACATCATGAATTAATGGGAACAATCAATTTGATTCGGATCTGAACAGCGAGAAGTAACAGTTCATAAAGAAAATATAAAACTGACACAATTTAATTTTTCTTTGGAAGAAAGGAGAATTTGAAGATTGGGTGCAATGTCTTGTTTATCAGCAAAATAATTTTAATCATACCCATTTATTCAATCTCATATCACATTCATAAACAAATATTGAATTATCATTATCATCTCCAAAAAGTCATTTCATTAAGGAAACTTACATTTCATTCGAGTAGGTACTTTAAAGGACTATGTCATAAGCCAAAGTTTGGAACGAGAGGTGCTTTGCTTTATGAAGAAGGGTCATATATCACATCAATTGAATATACGCTCCTTGTCCATGAAGGCACACTTTGAAATCCCTTTATCATCATTTCGCCTTCATATGCTTTGCTAACTTTGATGGAGATACTTTCTATCCAATCATACATTTAAAGATAATAATGCTTATATCCTTTTCTTTATTCGAAAGATCATTCTCAATTTTAACTATAAAATATTTAAAATTTTCTAGGTTTTATTTTAAAATAAAAACGATGTGTAAAAGTCAAGTGAGTTATTTACTTGCGTGTAAATGAAGGTGTTTAACTATATTGAATTGGTTTTCTTAAGAAATAAATTTAATATATGTTTGACAATTTAAATTGGTTTAAGTGTACGCTTATAAGATATTTTTATCCTTTTAATTTAATTATAAATATCTCAAACGTTAAAATGAAGTGTTTGAAATAATTAATATAAGTAAAGTAAATTTATGAAAATCGGGAGAAGCCCCATATTCAAATCTTCTTAGAGATGTGTTTAATTAATAAAGCTAATATGTTAATTAAATGTAAGATTCTCCACACAAAATTCATGAAATCCATCTTTATTCAAAATTGTATGCTTAACTGAACATTTATAGAACTAACTATAAAGATTATGTACTTGATGAAAGATCAAAGCTAATAAAACATCTAACTAATCAATATTTTGATACACTACTATAGATTTTTTGATAAATATTTATGTAAGGAATTAAGATCTAAATTGAATTATATTATATCTTATGTGCTAGAGTTGTAAATTGATCCATGCTCCAACATAGTTATACTTTTTCGATTTTAGTATTATAGTTATGCTTCATCTCTCAAACAAAGTGTCATTTTTGCATTTTGTTTGAAACACTATAAAACATTGACCCAAGAAACTACAACCATTTTCACTTTTCATTCAAGATAACTCCCAATTGACATCAATTTAGAGCCTTCATGATCTCGTCATCCAAACCCACCACATCATTGCCTCCCCAAATATTTAGGTAAGTATTATGCTCTTTTAAACACCCCCTTGAGAGGTATTGGTATGGAAAGACAAATCCCATGGGGAAAACCTAAAAGGAAAACAATAGAAGAAATTCCCATTATCACCACAATAATGCTTATTTCGATTTAGGGATGGTGCTTCTCCAACTCAAGGGTGATATCCTTAAATGTTATTGAATATATCATTGCAATGATTATACTCTAGATCATTATGGATCATATTAATAATTTTTTAGGTATCATTAAATCTTTTATATTTCAATTTTGTTTTAAATGTTTTAGGTTCAATCCCGAACAATTTTATAGCTATTTTAAAAGGCCATTTTTTCAAACTCAAGGAAGAAGAGTTTTTATAATTAAATGAATAATTAAACCACTAAAAAATGGTATCTAGTTATAAATAAGATTAAACATATATATATTTTCAATTTCCTAAATATATATCCAAAATATCCAAAATGCAGGTATGATTGAAATTTGATCCCTGTTGCTCACCATATCCATCACACAATATACGAAAATGAATAAAATAAATAATTCATAGATTGGTCGACGTATCTTTTCTTCCCTTTCATTTAATTATAAAACAATAATGAGAAAGTAATCCTTTATAAAATGAGGGTGTAATCATTTTCAGACCAAAATACTCCTTATGCTATGGTCAAAACAATACAAATCTAGAATTATGTAATGACGAGTAGGATAATAAACATCAAATAAAACTTACGAAGAGATCAACTAAAAGTTATTGTGTGTAAAATTCGTTATATATATATATATGTATATATCTATGTGGAATATAATAAGTGGGATAATAAACATCAAAGAAAATTTACAAAGAGATCAACTCACAAGGCTAATGTATCGAACCATTTAACTATAAACTTAAAGTTATTGCATCTAAAATTCGTTATATATATATATATATATATATAATTATTATATGGTAACAAATAATTCAATTAAAATGAAAACTTTACAATTCGTACCAAAAAGTGAAGTGAGGTGCTTTGCTTATATATATATATATATGGAATATAATTATTATTATATGGTAACAAATAATTCAATTAAAATGAAAACTTTATAATTCATACAAAAAAGCGAAGTGAGAGGTACTTTGCTTTTTGGAGAAGAGACACATTGTCCATCAAGACACTTCATCTATGTGAAAAAGAGAGAAGGATAGAGAATGTTATGGATAAATATTAAACGTGGGAGATCACTTTATCATTACTTCACCCTCAATTATTATGGACAACTATCTTTCTAATCATAAAGTTGAAGATGCACATGCTCACATTCCCTCTTTTTATTAGAAACGATCGTGCCTTAGTGTATCTTCACCTTGTGTTCAAATCTTATGAAATACATGTTTAGTAGTAATATAATTTGTATTATGGGTTTTTAAGTAAGATAGTAAAGTCTTTAATTAACTGTACAATATAAAATTAGTATAGTTTGAGTTTAAGAGGATCCTTTACATGGTGGAAAACATGTTTTATTTGAGTTCTGAGTAATAGTTTTACTAGGTTTTAATATGTTTATAGTTAGTTAAGGTAATTATAAAAATTGCAGTTTTAAAAGAGAAAGTCTGACAACTAGTCTTGAGAGGCTGTTAACTATCTACAAAACATGAGAGTGCTAGCTAAATACAACAATTTAAACAAAATAAAGCCCGCTTGAATAGAGCCATTCATCTTCAAATAAAACCTAAACATTGTCTAGCCAATCTTCTACAAACATAACCAAAACAACTGGAAGCAAGTCATAGCATAAAAGTCAAGTGGGAGGAACCTTACTAGCCTTGGCCGCCTTGTTGTCTGAGTCTTCTATCGCCTGAGGGGATGCTGAGGTGTTTCTTGGGGTGAGTTGCGGATTTAAAAGGCCACTCCTTGCTGACGTTCCATGATATCAAATTTAACATGCAATAATCAAACCTCCTTCCTCATTTTTTTCATCGGTGCAAACTCCTCCCTGGGGTCTGCAACAACCCTGTCTTTTTATGCAATCATGGAGCCCAGAAGAGATTTCATGGACCACTAAAGGTGTAGGGAGTGATGGTATAAGGCCATTCTAGACCTGGTGTCCCCTGGGTCGATGACTCATTCAACCAACTTTTCTATTTCCTCCATAACTGCGAATCCTCGAATTGAGTTTGAATTATGCATTCTGTGGCCACAATTCATGGTCGCCTCTATTTCTCTTTGTAGCTCTCACGATGACTTAGGTTTAGCCATGGGAACTTTCCATGTGTTGCTAGAGCCTCTTCCCATGGTAATTTTTATGTACACAGTAATGGTCCCTCTCTCATGCACGTTCACCTAGTTAATGTTGTTGAGCAAAGTAAGCAGTAACTTGCTCAAATTGTTGGGCTTTGTGAGGAGTTTTCCAATTATAAATTTGGTTCGCCTCCTCAACCACAAAAGAGGTCTCCTTATAATGCCATGATACCTTCCTTTGTTAAGGCTCATTATGAGTAGGTCTTCCACGTACTAGATGTGGTCTGTTTGCGTGCTACATGCAAAAACACCTTCTTCCCCCCAACGTGCGAGCCTTTGGGTTGATCTCACTAATGTACTTCGCCTTTGAAGCACATCTTTGCATGATGGGTTGGTTGTACAATTTACAACTATGGCATCAAGGTATGTGTAGAGCCTTGTGACAAGGAGGTTGCCATCAAGGTGTGTGCTGAGCCTCATGGTAGTGAGGCTGCCTTCTTCTGTCCCCTGCACCCGCTATGGGGAATAATTTATGTTATGTTAAATCAAGTTAATGAAACATAATCTATATTATGTTAATATAGTGGAGGATTCATAACTTTTTATAAAAATTATAGATTCTTATATACACATAAACAAAACATTAATTTGTTAAAGTAATTAAGAGATGCATCTTATTTTAGATTTTATATTTAATTAGACATATCTTGTGATGAAATTTAAAAAAATGTATATTTGATAAAAGATTAAATTTGAAAATACATTTAGTTATATCTACACTTTGAATTATTATTATAATTGTTTTTCAAATATTTATGTAAAGAGTGAAATTTAGATTGAAATTATTGTGTATTATGTTTTAAGAATGATAAATCGATTCACATATCACATAATTATACTTATTATAGATCCAACACCATGATAAATTACGTCAATAACAAAGTTTTAAGTAAACATCTAAGTTCAACATTTTGTTAATTTTTTTTATACTTATGTCAAACTTAATATTAACATTTTTATACAATCATAACACTATTAATAATAAAATCTAACTAAATCGACAACCAAATTTATAATTTAATTACTAATCATAATAATATATGTCTAAACACATGAAGCGAGGGAATTATGAGCATTTGACATAATTTCCAAAACTACTAGTTAAATTGTTAAATTCACATAATTCCCAATACTTATGGTTAAGATGAGACATGCATGTAGCAGATGGTAAAGCTTATCTCTTGAACATCTAGGTAAGATGGAGATACTATTCTTGGACTCACAGAAGAACTAGTGAAATTGATGCATGATGACACTTCTCAAAGGACTGAAATTAAATTATTTCTTAGATGATTCCATTAATCAATAATCATTTAAACTATACAAACATGCACCACAATTTATTTTAATGAGCTTCTTAAAAATCTATTAATTAGACAAAGTGTGTTCTTAACCCAATATGATATGCCTTATAACCTTTCTCCAACAAGATTTAGACATATATAGTCATTTCACATTCCTAAAGTCAATGATGAACCTTTCAATCTTCACATTATTACAAAATAATTGTACAATATAAAAATTTTAGACATTCATAGTTATTTCACATTCCTATAGTCAATGATCAACTTTTCAATCTTCACATTATGACAAAAGAATTGTACAATTCAAAATTTTTATCTCTCTCTTTTCTTTATGTGGACCCATGATGGAATGATTTTCAATTTTTATTAAAGTATTTATAGGTACACACAAATATACATCACACTTTTTGGTAAGGAAGCGTACTTCTATCACTCGGTTAGAGTGCGTAATTCTATCACCCTGTGGATTGATCTTTTAGCCTTTTTTGATGGGGCGTCCTAGCAGGGTCGTGCCATTTGTGGGGCGGGTGTAGTTATCATTATTGATCAACATCATGTCTACAATATTTGGATGAACGACGGTATGGGATCCAACACAAGAGGTGAACTTCTTGCTCTTTGGATGACCCTTTTTTTCTCCAAGCGCAACTCTATACCTTTCAAACAAACAAATTGTCGGTGACTCCAAAACTATTATCGACTGGGCGTGTGGCCACAGCTCTCTTCTTTCAGTGGCACTCGCCTCATGGATGGATATGGTGGCTTCTCTCTTAAATGATTTCCATCATTTGTCGATCAACCATATATTTCGGGAGCACAACTCTGAAGCTGATTTATTATCTAAGCGGGCTCTGACTGGGATCGGTGGTTGTATCCATTTTGAGTATTGGTCCCACTCTCTCCTCTCTTCGAGTGGGCGTATTTCTCTTTCTACCTCCTCTTGTTGGTAGGGGAGTACCTTTTTGGATGTGGGACTTTTTGCGGCTATATTTTCTGTCATCTATATTTCTTTTCTTATTTTAGGCATTATTTTTTGGGTGACTTCTCTTCATAAGAGTGACGTGGGGTGCCCCTTATGGCTCGTCATCGCTTTGGTTCGTGTGGATCTATTGGTTGTTGTGGACATATTCTGTCGTGATCTTTGCCCTATCTTGGACTTTGCTGGTCAAGTTGTGACCTTCTCCATGAGGATCGTTGTTTGAACATTATCATATATTTTTAATATAAAAATATAGCTATTTTTCTGTTGAAAAAAAAGGAAGTGTACACAAATTCATGGTGGGTCGTCTCTCATCCTAGAGTTATGATCAACATAAAGTCTTGGGTATTAAATGTTTTCGATTGATAAAATTATCATTTGCGAATTAGCCCATCTTAAACAACCTCTTAGATGAGAGTTTCACAAACTTTTGGTGGGGAGTTTTTTTTGACAAATTCTTGGTTTTTTTTTTTCATGCGAAAAAAACAACTTCTATTGAATAAAAAGTTGTATCAAAGATACAAGAGGCGAGAAGCCATTACATCAAAACGAACTCAAAAATATATAGTCCGTCCAGAACTAGGCGACTATGCGTGATTCAGAGGCTAAACATCTAGACTTCAAACTTAACATTATACAAAAAAAAACATCTAGCATCCAGATACTAGACAATATCTAGATTATACGAATCTGTAAGGGCCCCATCACAGAACTTCTAAACAATGATAGAACCAGCCATATCCCCCAAAGCAAGCTTAGAGAACTTGTCAGCTTCCATATTAAACTTGAGATAAATATGAGAGAATGAGAGAGCAGTGAAGCCAGAAAGAAGAAAATGCACTCTACTCATCCACCCGCGCAGAACTAAGGAGGAGAGACCACGTTCCCCTTTAGCCCAATTTATAATAACTTGCGAGTCACCAAAGATACACAAACTAGGAAGGCCCAAAGAACTCGCCAAGTACAACAAGACCCAAAGGGATAACAACTTTGATCGCGTATTGCTACCCCGACCAGCACCAAATTGGAAAGAATAGTGCACATGCTGGTCCGCTTTTAAGACTCCGCCTGCACCACAGATACCATTCTGGGCCGCACCATCGAAATAACCGACCGGGAAACAATAATCATTCTCCACATGCTGAACAGCTCTGCGAAGAGTCGGATTGCCAGAAGGATGGAATGTTCTGAAGTATCCAGCAATACGAGCAGATAAAATGGACAAAGACATATGACAGTCCCTGAAGATGATGCCATTCCGAGCTTTCCAAAGCTCCCACAAAGTAACTCCTAAAAGAGCCAGGTCAAAGATATGCGAATCCAACCAATTCCTGAAAAAACTTGCCAGCGAGAGCCCCGTCCACAAGAAATGAAACCCCAGAGAAGACTGCAACATGTCCCAAAGTTTACCAAAATAAAAGCAATGCCCAAAAAGATGGTTTACATCTTCATTCTGTTCCATGCAAAAAACACATCTTCTAGGGCCATGAAAACCTCTTCTACGCAGATTACTCCAGGTCAATACTCTATTATTCAATGCCATCCATAGCAAACATCGAATTTTAGGGACACACTTCAGAATCCAAATATTCTCAAAAAAATGATGACCGCCATTCTCATTAGCTTGTTCCATCATATATAAATAGGCCAACTTTGCCGTAAAAAAACCATCAGCAGAGTTATAACCCCAACGTAAAACATCCGCCTCCTGCGAAAAGAAGATCCTAGACTCATTAAGAAGAAAAATATACTTATTCCAACTGGCAGCCATAGGAGGATCCAGTCCTAAGTCCGCAGCCGACTTCCAACGGATGGAACCATCCCTCGAAGGGTGACAAGCCTGATGAAGAACAAAAAGATTATGAGAATGAAGCACACGGATCAAATCAGAATCCAGCTAAAAGTCCAAACCAAATCCAGCAATTGGATCAATACCAACAAAAACTTGTGTGCCTCTCCCCACAGACCAACACAACCCAATATTGATAATATGGAACGCTTTTTTGAAACTACGCTAGATAAGAGAGCCCTGGGACATCTAGTTACTAGATCGAAGCCAGAGGGGTAAAGATAGTCTGCCAAAATACTTAGCTTTGATCACCCTACCCCACAGACTAGGCTCCGTAAAACATCTCCAGCATGACTTAGCCACAAGTGAAAGATTAAAGCATTTAAGCTCTTTAATACCCCAACCATTGAAACTCTTAGGACGAGCAATCAAATGCCAAGCCACTAGATGCCAATGACGATTGCCATCAGCGCCATTCCACAAAAAATCTGCAAATAATCTTCTAAGTGCAAGGAGAATGGATGCTGGAACAATAAAAAGCGAAAACCAGAAAACTGGAATACATTGAAGAATTACACAGACCAAAGTATGTCTACCTCCCAGCGAAAGGTATTTGAAGCCCCATCCAGATATCCACCTCCTTACTTTCTTAAGAAGCCAACCCCAATCCGCAAACCGAAGGCCATTCGGTTTAAGAAGGTAACCAAGATATCTGAAGCCACTCTTCATCTCAAATTTTGGATATGGAAGTAAGTCACAAATCTGGGATAACAACCCTGACTCAATACCATGATACAGAATGGTGGACTTACGAAGACTGATCTCCATCCTCATAGCATTACAAAAACACTCCAATATATTCTTAAACTGTTGCCACTCCACCAGGGAATCGACACCAAAGAAGAGCACATCATCCACGAAGAGCAAATGAGTAAGAAACATAGATGATGCCACCTTAATACCTTTAATTACACCTTTCCTTTGAGCATCTGTGACCAAAATACTTAGCCCTTCAATAGCTAGGATAAAAAGATAGGGAGAAAGAGGGCATCCCTGGCGTAAACCCCTGTCCTTGCCAAAGACACTCGATGGCGAGCCATTCACTAAGACCAAATAACGAGTAGTCATTACACAGGCCATAACCCAGTTCACCGTGTCCAACGGGATACCAACTTGCAGAAGGATGAACCGAATGAAGGTCTAATCAAGCCTGCCGTATGCTTTAACCAGATCGACTTGTAAAACCAAGGCTGCCAAATTTTTTTGTGTAATGGAGTGAAGCCCCTCCTGGGCTAACCCCACAGCATCCAATAGCTGACGATTTTTTAAGAAGATGAACTATTCCTCAGAGATACCAGCTGCCAAGTAGGGCTTGAATCTTTCAGCAATAATTTTATAAATAAGCTTATACAAGAGATTACATAGATATATCGGTCGAAAATCCCCAAAATCCAAGGGCTTGTCCACCTTAGGAACCAAAGTAAGATAAGTCTCATTAAGTACTGATGGGATACGTGCTTTAGAAAGAGATTCCTCCACCGCATCAGTAATATCCTTTCCAAGCAAGGGAAAGAAATGCAGATAGAATTCTACAATCCACCCGTCTGGACCCGAGGACTTATCCTTCGAGAACATTTTCAGCGTACTCATCACCTCAACTTCACAAACCAGCCTTCCAATAACTGTACCCGCTTCATTATCAAACAACCTATGGAATAGCTGGATAACTTTGAGTTGATCCTCAATATTACCCTCGGAATTTTTACTATAAATATCTTTAAAGTGCCTAACCACAGCATCGCAGAGCTGATCTTGAGCTGATATAGACTGCCCCTGAGCACCAGACACCTCCCAAACTGAATTAATAACCCTCCGATGATTGGCAAACCGGTGGAAGAATTTAGTGTTAGAATCACCCGACTGAACCCAAGTCACCCTGTTCTTTTTCCGCCAAGTCTCCTCAAGCTGCAACAGCAACGAATATTTGACCAATTCAAGCTCACGAACTCTTCTAATAACCGCCTAATTAAAAGCTAAAGCCTCCACCTCCTGCAAAGCACGTTGTAGCTCCTCATCAATCTCATCCAACCTTTTTTTTATTTTCGACCTTCTTATGCCTTTCCCACTGGCAGACCATCATCCGAAGATAGCCCAACTTCATAGTTAACACATACAGAGGGGTTCTGACAAACCGACTATCACAATCTTCCCAAACAGACTTAACTAGAACATTGAACTCCTCGTCATCTAACCAAATCGGATTGAATTTGAAAGGAAAAATCCCAACATTCGCCTCAAAATCCAATTGCAGGGAGACTACCTTATGATTAGAGAAGCCAGTAGAGAAGGACCAAGAACGAAACCTGCCAATGGAAGAGCAAAGCTCCTCCACCATAAAAAACCTGTCCAAAGGTTTCGAGATGCCATCGCTGCCAGCTCTCCCATTCGACCAGGTTGAGACAAGTTTAGGAGGCACAACATCCACCAAATCAGCATTATTAAAGAGGTCAGAAAAGTACTCCATAAGAGGATCCAGTGACCTTCCCGAAACCCAAACCTCCGCTTCTGATAGGGTCAGATTAAGGTCATCCCCCAGGATAAGGTTCGAATCCAATAAAATACCATCAGCAGAAACACGATCCCAAAAGGACCGCCGGTTCGAATAAGGGGCATAAACATTTCGGAGGTGGATCGGCCGTTCAAAACCCCTCAGGTTATCGACAGAGAGGATACCAAGTATACAAATTTAGGCTCTCAAACAAAAGGCAAATTTTTTCATTTTGTTGGAAACTAAAAGGATATATTTTTGCATTTTGTTTGAAATCAAAAAGGTTATTTTGCATTTTGTTTTAAACTCCATGTGTGTATTGACTAATGAAAGGACAATCATTTTAACTTTCTTAAGGATGATACATCATGGAGCCAAAGGGTGGTCACACAAGTTCCCCCTCCCTTTATGAGAGAGCTAGCATGTCTAGTTTGGCTTAGAGATAAAGAGTATCTACATCTTTCCCAAAAATAGAAATCTCGATAAAGGTCTATATAGCCAGATCTGATTGAAAAGCTAAAACTTCACTTGAGGTGATGGGATGGATTTTGCAGTGTCACAAGTGGAAATTTTATCAAGGGTAGGCCATGTGCCCCCCGTTCCCACCACGCTCTCTAGATGCTGGTATTTTGTTAGGATGTTTTCCATCATCCCCTTTTTGGGAGGATGCAAAGATACACAATAGGGAATGCCCCCTCAAAAAACGAGACACAATGGAATGATATCAATTTTAGATTTAAATGACCATGTCATTCGAGACCACCAAATCAATGAAATATCTAGGTAAGTACTATTGTTTCCTAAGTAGGTACTAGTCTTAGGGAAAACCCAAAAGGGTAGTGGAAGAAGCAATATCCATTGTCACCACCACAATGCTTTTCTTGCTTAAAGTTTGGTGTTATTCTAGCGCAAGGGTGGCATCTCTAAATGCTATTAGATATATTGTGGTAATGCTTGTAGTCTAGATATTGAAATGGAAATGGAGACTTACAATTATTTAATGGAAAATGGGATAATGAACAACACAGGAAACCTTCAGAGAGATTAACTCATAAATCTAGTGCATTTAAACATTGGGTTATGGATTCGAGATATCACAACCTAGGTCTGAAGTGCAAATGAATGAATTCAATAAGACACTATCTTTTCATTGAATCCCATTAAATCATTTTTCCTAGATTATTATTCCAAAACATAGATGAATGCATTCAATACTAAAGGACAATTAATTAGGATTAATATTACAAAACATAGATAAAGGCATTCAATTACTAATGAACTATTCATTAAGAACCATAAGATCACAAAAAATTAAGTAAAATGATTGATCAATGATTTCATCAAATAATGATGATAATTTCATCATGGTATGAATAACTTGCCAATTAATCTTTTAAAATTACGAAGAAACCTCAAGTATTTGTTAGAAGAACATGGTATCATTAACTTGTCATTAATCTATCAAAATTACGAAGAAACGCAAGGGTTTGATAGAAGAAACACTAAATCAATTTCCCCTGTTCTTGCATATTCATAAGCAACATATCACATAGAGTAATCAGTAAAATCTATGATTGCAATATGAGACTTACAAAGAGAGAGGAGAATGAGGACACTTAAGGAGGATTAATTGTAAAACCAAAGTTGATATGCAAGCTTTCCCGTAGCAAGTAGATCGAACCCCTTCTTCATCAAACACTTATATCGTATGTTCCCTTTAGTAATATGTTGGTTGGTGAAAATTACCATGTACATTAATGTATAACCATCAAATTTTATGAAACAAGCCATTGTAATACCCCATTTTTTATCCTCGTAAGGTATTGTATCAAAATATGTAAGAAATGTAAATGCATGGTTAATGTCATGAGTGTCAAGCCACATGAACTTAAATAAATAGTCATCTAATGTAAAATGCGATAAATATGTTTCGAATGGATTCCTAGTACGAAGTACAAGGATAAGGCCTAATTAGAGAATAGATAAACATACAAATCACTACAAGGAAAACAACTTCTAGTAGAGGTTACTATGATGGTTTTTAATGTTACAAGATTGGGTAATATTATTAAAAAAACCTCCACTAAAACCTTTGCAATTGTTAACAAAGGTTTTAGTGAATTTTGTAGCATTTTTTCAATATAACTAAGAATTCTAGGCAACTAGAGGTATTAGTAGAGGGTTTTTGATCCATGCGTTTGAATTGTTCAATCACACAAGTGTGCTACTTATGTCCATAACACATCGACGCAATAAAAAATGATATGCACTAAAGAATCACAATACCAACACTAAGCATTGGTGGGTACATCATATTTAGACACCTCGATGTGTATTTTAGATATTAAAAGCACCAGAGAACTGATATCCAAAATATGCATTGGGGCACCCATTTATTATATGCATCAATGATTTATAATATATTAGGCATGGGTGATTTATAATATATTAAACACCAATGCTGTATAATATATATTACACATCAGTGCATATATGAAATGGTGCACCACAAGTTCTTGTAATGACAATGATAATAATAATAACATCTCTGAAGGAAGCGACGTCTTTGTTTTATTTAAAAGTATCCGTGTTGTTATTACAATTTTCTCACACTAGTACATAGCTATGTATAAACCGCATCAATGCTTAGATATGTATAGATTGTACCATAATACCATTTAGTTCTAGTGAATACAACACAATGACATGTTGCAATGTTGATTTTTTGCAAGTTGCGGGTAGGCAAATGCAATTTCTTATTTTTCTTATAAAATGTCAATTAATAATCAGAAAATAAACTATTTTATATAATAGTATTGATTTTTGGGTGAAAACATGAAGTTAGGTAACACTTTTGCATGTTTTTTGACAATTTTGTTTTCATGTGCCCCCAAACATTTCCATAGTTAATAATAAGTTTTGACTAAAATATTTTAGACAGTAAAGTATCGTACTATATGAAGTGGATACCATTTCTAAATATATTTTCCTATAAATATTGGCTCTCGCAACATTTAATAACCACAAAACCCTAATTCAAATTTTTTTACGTAACTTCATGTTTTCACCTTTTTTATATTTCAATGATTGTGTTTGGATATGATCATTTCATTAATGTGTTGATCATATAAACAAATATACCAACGGATTACACCTATTTTCACTGTAACAAGCTAAATCATCTATATATTTAATAAACAATGTAACTATTACAACACTGGATAATGCAATAGGATAAGATTGTTAATTTTTGAGCATCGATTCAATATACTCTAGGATCTTTACTGAGAGAATAACATGTACAACATATCAATCACAAGAAGCAAACACAAGAGACAATAGACAGATAGAGTTTCCTTGGGGAAAACCATAAAGGTGAAAAACCCCAATAAATTCCTCAGAGATAGATAGAGCAATGATACAAAACCCAAGCATAAGAGATAGTCTCCTAGAAGCAGCTTCTCCTCCTCCACTAGTGTGCCACTCTCCAATGAGTGTATACGTTAGAAAGTGAATGATCAAATAGAGTGCCTCCTGCACTCTATTTATACATGACTTGACTTGCCAAATAACCTTACTAGGTCGACCTCAACTTAATCACATAATATAATGCTTACAGGGCCGACCCCACTAGGGTGGTCTAATAACCCTTTAACCCACATGACTTATACAGGGCCGAACCCATCAAGGTGGTCTAATAACCCATCAAGTATAAGTTACGACACTTACAATATAAATGATGACGCTTATATATAGAGGAATAATATCTCTATAGGAATACAATATACATATGTGAAATATATTCCGAAGTTACAAATACATCAACACTTCCTCTTAACTAGGAAGGTATTTCTCGACACATATTTGCTAGCACAAGTCTTCTTCTTTGGATCATCATCACTAAATCATCGTCATCGTCACTGCTGCTGCTATCTCAATCAATCTCAAATCTACTTGTCATAGGAAGTTCTACAAAGCTAACCCTTTTCCATGCTGGATGTAGGCTTGCCACCTGCAGGTCTTCATCATCTACATAGCCAACCCTTTTTCATGCTGGATGTATCACATCTACAGAGCTAGCCATTTTTCATGCTGGATGTATCACATTTACAGAGCCAACCCTTTTTCATGCTGGATGTATCACATCTACAGAGCCAACCCTTTTTCATGCTGGACGTATCACATCTACAGAGCCAACCCTTTTTCATGCTGGATGTAGGCCTAGCCTCCATGTAGGTCTTCATCATCTCTGTGAGCAAGCCATCAAGTAAGTACACCTCAGGATTGATTACACTGCCTCTGCAAAAACTGCAAGATCTCCTAGGACTGATTACATTGCCTCTGCAAAACCTGCAAGAGCAACTCAGGACCAATTATATGCCTCTGCAAAACTTGTGTACCATACTGTCACCTCATCGTCTTTAGATCACTTCATAGTTCACGGAGCACAACCCAGATGCACATCACACAACACTTACATTCACCGGCATGGGAAGACACACTTCAACCATCTGTGAAAGGCTCAACACTTTTATCTACACCATGGGAAGACACACTTAAACCATGCGAGAATGGAATCGCACTTATATCCATAGCCATGGGAAGACACACTTCAACCATGCTAGGAATGGCACAACACTTATATCGCAGCCATGGGAAGACACACTTCAACCATGCTCGAATGGCACATCACTTATATCACAGCCATAAGAAGACACACTTCAACCATGCTCAAATGGCACAACTCTTACATCAACGACCATGGGAAGACACACTTCAACCATGTCGGAATGGCCCCAGCCCTTATATCTCAGCCATGGGAAGACACACTTCAACCATGCTAGAATGGCTCATGTGCATTTGTGTCTCCGGACTCATCACTTTCCCTTGGAAGGAATCTTGATCTGAAGTACACCAAGTCTCTCTCTGAAGTACTCAAACTTCACCCTGGCTAGCGGCTTGGTCAACACATCGTCTATCTTCTAATCTGTTGCAACATACAAGAGCTTCACTGCTCCTCTCTGCAACATATCCCTGATATAGTGATATTTGATCTCAATGTGCTTCGACCTGTCATGGAACACCGGGTTCTCAGATAGCTTCACACAACTCTGGTTGTCACAAAAGATACCAGTAGCACCCAACGGGAGATGAAATAAATTAGACAGTAGCTTCCTCAACCATACTGCCTCACAACTAGTCGAACAAGCTGCAACATACTCTGCTTCGGTTGTACTCAATGCTACGCAGGATTGCTTCCCGCTAAAACAAGAGATCATACCTGATCCCATACTGAAGCAGCACCCAAAAGTGCTCTTCCTATCTACAGCACTGCCTTCCCAATCTGAATCAACATAACCCTCTAGGTTAACCTTTTGATTCGCATCATACTTGATCCCATAATCAACTGTACCCTTCAGGTACCTCAGAATATGCTTTACAACAACCAGGTGAACACCTCTAGGATCTGTCAGGAACTGGCTCAATGTGTTCACTGCAAAGCAAATATCTGGTCTCGTATTTGTCAGGTACATCAAGGACCCAATAATCTGACGATACATCATGACATCAACCGCATCAGATGAAGCATCACACAGAAGCTTCAGATTCGATGCCATAGGTGTGGCCATGGCCTTGCAGTCCATCATCCCGAACCTCTTTAGGATTTCTACTACATACTTCCCTTGTCCAAGGAAGATCCCATCTGCATTCTGCCACACCTCCATGCCTAGAAAATAGTGCATCATCCCCAAGTCCTTCATCTCAAACTCGGCAACAAGCTTCCTCTTGGTATCGACAATCAAACTATCCTCACCTATAAGAAACAGGTCATCCACATACAAAAGTAGTATCACTGGATTGCCTTCCTCAACTTTGTAGTAAAGGTTGGAATCCACTTTACTCTTGGTAAAGCCCAAACTGGATAGAAAGCTGTCTATCCTACCATACCAAGTCCTAGGAGCTTGCTTCAAGCCATACAAGACTTTCTTCAACCTGCACACATATGACTTCTTGTCATGTGTCTCAAAACCAAGTGGCTGCTCCACATACACTTCCTCCTCGACTACACCATTCAAGAAGGCTGTCTTGACATCCATCTGGTGTATCTTCCACTTCATCACTGCAGCCAAAGCAAGTACTGATATGATGGAAGTGTATCTAGCTACAGGAGCAAAAGTCTCTTCATAGTTTATTCCCTCTTTCTGGGAGAAGCCACGAGCTACAAACCTCGCTTTGTATTTTTCTATGCTACCATCTGCAACATGCTTGATCTTGTAGATCCACTAACAGACTTCCCTTCAGGTCTTGGTACTACATCCCAAACACCATTCTTCATGATCGATGGATCATGGCATCCTTCCTTTACTTCATCCCAGATCCTGGGAACTTCAAATTCTTCAATAGATAGCTTTGTTGTTGAACAAATGTTGTAGTCCTTCTTTTGTAGGTGATGGTATACGATCTTTCCTACAAGACAATTTAAATTGCATGATTAGAAACATCTCATAGTTTTCAGAACAAATTCTTACACATAAAGAAATATGTCATACAGTCATGCAATTATTTTAGCCAATGCTTCAATACAACATTTATCCATATCTCGTAACTTTCTAGATGCCTTCCAATCTCTACCAGAACAATGTTAGGAGTGTGCACAACTCCCAACATGTCGGCAAAGAGGTTTCATTCTAGATAAGTAGCAATGGAATGTTGTACAGTGCCATAGGCCACTTACCCATCACATGCATATTAGTAGTATACTGTTCATTAATGCAATTATTCTAATATGCATAGTACATAACCTAAGTCTAGGAACATAAGTATATATATCAGTGAATAGTATTATTTGAACAGTCAAATATACAAGAAATGACAATTCAAATACTTATCTTTGTTTGTTTGTTGGGTGGAATCCCTCTCAATCTTTGCTTCCTTGCAGGAACTACTGGAGTGTGCTCCCTCTTGATCTTTGCTTCCTGGAATACCTGTTTTTGAACTTATATCCATCCTCGATCACTATGCATGCTTACTAGTATCATCATTGTGTTATCCTCGAGATCTCATACATAATCATACATTCATTAGTATAATCTTAATACTATCAAAACACAATAATCTTAAACATGTATAGTCATGATCATTTCAAACACAGATAATAAGCATTAGCATTCAAAGTTTCATGGAAGACTTCTCTTACTCATGCATATTCATATTTGACCATAGAACTCTTCTGGTTAGTCATATCATCAATCAAAGTAAGAGACATAATATGCATAAACCCTAGATTACTCAAACTTGTAACTTCGTGAGTAATCATTATCAATCATAGAAAAGTATAAGATCCTTACATAGGGTAGGATTCTAACTTGATATAGGAAAAACATACCTGGTCATCATATTTGCTAGTTATGTCTAGCAATGTTTTTCTTGTTCTCTTCAATGACCTGCATAACTCATAAGTTAACCATTGTAGAACCAAATTATGCATACCTCTATGTAATCCATGACTATACTATGGATGAGTCTTTCTCTTCATGTCACTATGGTCTTGATCTAGGACTTGATTTGTACCTTAATGTTAGCGGATAAAATTCTCCTCATACAACACCATAGTGCATTAGTACAATCATAATACAATCATAAGTGTCACAACCCTAATCAATGAATGTCTTCTATCATGCATTCATACTTTTACTAGGGTGATAAGACACGTCTAGAATTAAACAATATTGTTACTAACTCAATAACATGAAGACAATCATATTATAAACTTAATCATGAACAGATTTCAAAACATACCTGTAAGTCATACATGTCAGATTGCTTGCAGTAGTTGTTGTTGTTGTTCCTTTTGTTCTTAGGACAATCTGAGGAAAAGTGTCTTCTCCTTGGTATGTGCTATGAGAACTTGATCTTCATTCCCCATCTTTTCTTCTCGAGCTATAATCCGAGCTTCTTCCTATGAGCATTCTTCTCACAGCCTACTAAATGAGATAAGTTTCTTCCTAGCACAAATTCCTTGGATGAAGGAATCCCATGACCTAGGAAGGCCATTTCAGAGTGGTCATTACCACTTCTCCATTCTCTATATCTTCTCCCACAACTTCAAATTGTACTTTTATCTGGGAGACCCTTGAAAAGTAATACTGCATGGTCTCCGCATTCTGGATCTGGATGTTCTTTAGTTGATTCCTTAATGTCATCTTCCGATTAATGTTCTTCCCTTCAAATAGCTTGGTCAAGGAATCAAACATCTCCTTAGGTGTCCTTAGGGAAGACACATGGGGTATGAGATAGTCCTTAATAGAATCAACAATGATTCTCTTGGCTTTGACCAAGTTCTTCTTGTGTGAAGCCTTAGTCTCATCTCCCTCTGGAATTGGAACCTCTTCACTTGTGTAAGTGTCCAACTCATTCTCTTCTAGGATTAACCCAATCCTATACTTCCATGCTCGGAAGTTATTAGCCCCTTCAAGCTTATCCTCAAGCTTGGTGTGGTGAGACATATTAAGAAGTAATTCAAATGGAAATAGAAAAGTTATTAGGTCTTACCACTTGATTTGTTGAAAACTGGATCTGGAGCTAGATTAGGGTTTGTTAGAGAAACCCTTAAAATTCAAACTTTGAATTTCAAACTTCTGAAAGGATAGAAAGATGCGCCTTGATGAGATGATCAAGCTAGTATACTCAGAATTTGAAAACTGCAAAGTTTCACCCCTCAAATTTGCTTTTCAAACTTTCGGATTCACTAGGGAGAGCCCTGAATTAGGGTTTGATTTTCCCGGAGCTTCACCCATCCAAAAAGTTTGATCTTGGTCTCTAAACTTTGATTTTTCAGAGGAGCTTCCGGCCATGGTCTCAGATTTCAGAAATTCCAACTTTTGCAGAAACCCTAATTTCGGGCTTCACTAGACAGGACCCCAAACTAGGGTTTGAATTTCCCGGAGCTTCACCCAACCAAAAAGTTCGATCCAAATCTCTAAACTTAGATTTTTCCAAGGAGCTTCCAGCCATGGTCTTAGATTTCAGAAATTCCACTTTTTGTGGAAACCCTAATGTTTAGGGCTAAAACTTAAAGTGCTCAGAATTGAATTCTGATTGAACAGAAAGATGCGTCTTGCTCAGGAGAGTCAATCTATCCTCCTTCCTTTCAAGATCTGGGGAGAGAAACCCAAAAAACAAGAATCCCTAGCTTCCGTAACTGCACAGTGTCTTCTTCTCAGGTTAGCTCTGATACCATGTTAATTTTTGAGCATCAATTCAATATACTCTAGGATCTTTACTGAGAGAATAACATGTACAACATATCAATCACAAGAAGCAAACACAAGAGACAATAGACACACAGAGTTTCCTTGGGGAAAACCATAAAGGTGAAAAACCCCAATAAATTCCTTAGAGATAGATAGAGCAATGATACAAAACCAAAGCATAAGAGATAGTCTCCTAGCAGTAGCTTCTCCTCCTCCACTAGTGCGCCACTCTCCAATGAGTGTAAAATGAGAAAGTGAATGATCAAATACAGTGCCTCCCGCACTCTATTTATACATGACTTGACTTGCCTAATAACCTTACTAGGTCGGCCTCAACTTAATCACATAATATAATGCTTACAGGGTCGACCCCACTAGGGTGGTCTAATAACCCTTTAACCCAAATGACTTATACAAGGCCGACCCCATCAAGGTGGTCTAATAACCCATCAAGTATAAGTTACGACACTTACAATATAAATGATGACACTTCTGTATAGAGGAATAATAACATCTCTATAGGAATACAATATACATATGTGAAATACATTTCGAAGTTACAAATACTTCAACAAAGACATCCATTTTATTAGTTATGAATAAGAGACCCTTCGTTATACAAAATGGGATAGCATAAAAGGTCCACTATTCAAATTGTCAATAAATAATTGGGACAATATGTCAACATTAAAAAACATGTCCAATTTTCATAGAAAAACATTCCAAAATATACAACTTGTAACATTCAATTTCGATGATCGTCATTCATTGATAGAATTGCTTGCATGCCTCATATCTTCATCACTTGCACAATATATTGTCCTTGGGTTATTTGGAATGTTTTGTTGATTGGACTGAGTTTGACATTGCACCTCTTCATGTTCCATCTACACACATATAAATAAAGTGTAATGAGTTTGACATCGTGCCTCTTCATGTTCCATCTTTTTTTGTAGTATAGTATACATGATTGTGTGAATGAAAAAGTATACCATGGTACTGATTGCTTCACAAATGATACATATTCTTTAGAATTGGGTTCATGCAATCTCTCAAGATATTTTTTTTGGTTCCACCCCATAATTTGTTTCTTGGGTGTTTTATATTCCATTACAAAGCATATATATAATTAAATATTTCTTCTTGTTCCAATAATTATAGAATAAGGGACGTACTATGGTTTGTCTCTGTCTTTGGTTATCCTGGGCGCTTGCATGAATTGAAGCTGTGTAGGATGGAATCGAAAGGGAAGGGTGTTGAGAGTATGAAATTGGGAAGGAAGCAGGCCAACAGAGAGTAGCTGTGGGCAGCCCAAGCAGTGTGGCTCTACAAGGATTTCCTCCCCGCGTTGGTGAGGTCTGAAATCAAGATGGAGGAGAAGGAATTATGGATGGATTTGGAGGATACAAAGCCATAGGAGGAGTTTGATGCATTGGACAACTAGAAACAAGACCCCAACACCTCTCATGCCCGTCATTCGCAGTATGTGAAGACTGTGGCCTTGTACTAGGTAATGAAGGGACTCTTGGGGAGGGTTCTGCTAGAACAGGGCAAACAAGAGAAGGGGGATGATGTCCCAGTTTTATTCTGGAAGGAGTTGTACGCAGACACTAGGTTGGAGTTGTACGATGACACTAGGTTAATGCACATGAAGATTGATGTCCTAGAAAAAGAGATGGGCATTCCATTCCTTCCGAGGTTGGGTGTTGCAGAACCTCCGACTAGAGGGGTGTAGATGGACCTTCATGGAGGGCATGGTACTAGGATGTCGAAAGAAAGGCGACTATAGCAGCAAATCCCTAGAACCCGTATTAACAGAGCTAGTTCTTTATATTTTGTGTAAATGGTTATGTGTTGTTTTGTTTACAATAGAAGCCCAATTATTAACAGTCTAGTTTCTAATTTTGATAGGAAGGCATTTAGACATATTCTGGGAGAAAATGGTTAGTCACTTTGGTCCAAGAAACAAGTAGAAGATTGTAATTGCATGTTTGTCTTGTCTGCTATTTTTAAAGATTTGCTCTGTCAATAGTTTGTAGATGGTTAAACTCTATTTCTCCTTTGGGAGAGGGATGTTTTGAGTTTGTAATATGTCATGAATAGAGTCTGGCGTGTCATGGGACAAAAGTCTCTGGGGATGAAGTGGGATTCAGGAAGTTGTAAAACGTTTGTGAAATGTTAATATAATGCTACTTACTTACAAAAAACAATTATAGAATAAGGGAAGTAAAGACAACATAGCTATTGGAAAATTGTTCAATTGACCCTTGATACTCCAACATATACTCACAACCCATACATAATCCAATGTCAATCAAATGTTTGTATGATTCTTATTTGTATGTTAGCACCTATTAGAAAACATCCATGGATGACCGTGAATCAATTAAAATATATGAATCACAACAAATATGAAATCTTAAGTAAAGAAAACACATTAATTAGTACTTATAAGTTTTGCAATCAACCATTTTCTACCTTCTAGTCCCATATTATGTGTTGAATGGGTCCCTTTTGTTTTCTTTTCTGCAACAAAAAAAGAATTGAAAATTAATATTCCATGTGACAATTAAACTTTCTCTACATAGAAAGAAATCAATGAATACATATGTTTGATGCACATTGTTATTGGGGTAGTTCCTCCTATGATAATTTTTTTATCATTTATTTGACCATCTCCTTGTACACTTTTTTCGACACCCCTATTGGCATGTTTCATATATCATGTTGATCATCCTTTGCGATTTTGTCATTCTTTTTTAAAAATGAAAAAAACACAATAAAAAAATTAGTAAATATCTATACGAAAATGAATATAGAAAAATATTAATTGGGTATTTTTTTGGACTAAATATGCATATCACAAAATATGTTTAGCATACTTTTTAAATTTATTTTTTCATTTGTTACTCTATGTTTTTTCTATTACAAGACTCGCAGGTCTCATTGACTACTGCTCTCAAAACACTTGTTGTAGTTTATGTATAACCTAATTCTTTGAGTCATGAGATTGATTTTTATATTGTAAATGGAAAAAAAATTATATGGTGTTTCCACTATATCCCTTATAGTTTTATAAATCCCCCACCTCTCATTAATTTCGAGTACCACTCTAGATGAACTGAGGGCCAATTCATTATACTTACATCCTTCATTATTATTATCTTTTTAAGATGACCTTTTGATCCCTCGTTGCTTATCCCTAGACAACATTCAATAAATCCAAAATAAAATGTTTGTAATGGTGGACATGAAGGTCCATGAAGGTCCATGGGAATGGTGATGTGTCATGGGAGCATATGAGTTGGTTGCTCCAGACTGGGAGGTAGCCCTCGACAGGTCGGGGCCAGGGGTAGGTCGTGCTATAGAAAATGGTTGGGGATGCGAAGAAACACGGCCAATGATACCATCAGCAGCGTGGGATGCCCCCGGCGCATCATGATGGGAGGACTCGCCGCGAGGGGCGTCAGGTATAATGGTATAAAGGTAACCCGACTGGGCGTAAATGAGGTCGAACTGCTGTGCCTTAAGGATGGCCTCTTCTTCAGACTGGGGTCTTTCTGAAGCTACATCCTTAGCAATAACAGGAAGCAGGGACTTGAGGAACCAATCTAGGAAGATACGGTCGTCGAGTTTGATCTTGCATAAGCTACGGCGTCGACGCCACTCATGGATGTGGTCCGTGATATGGGTAGCCGTGTTTTGTCTACAAGATAGAAGGATCTCAACGCCCGCGTCATAGCGGACTGGCAATTGGAAGAACTGCAGGAAGGTCGAGGCCAGGGAAGAAAAGGTGGCGTGGGTCCCATGAGGCTGCTCAATATACCACTTGGCTGCAGAGCCAGTGAAGGTGCGCTGTAAGAGACGGAGGCGAACAGAGTCATCCACGATGGAGTTAGAGGAACACCATAGGTGGAAAGACATGATATGGTTTTGTGGGTCCTCACCGGCCTTACCCTCGAACTTAGGGATGTCAGAGGGTAGTTTGGTAGGCATATGAGGCCACATAGGGTCGTGTCGAATAGGATCGTTGGTCAATCTGGCTAGGTCAGGTAGGTTGAGGCTAGCCATGAATGGCAAACTGGAAGAAGGCTGTGACACAGGAGTGCTGTGGACCAAGTTGGGGCCAGTGCCCCCAAGTGGAGGGACAAGATGTGAGGTGGTGCCCCCAAGTGGGGGAACTGAGGTAGTGAAGGATGGTCCAACACCACCATTGGTAGTGTGAGCCACTGATGTAGTGGGGATAGGTATTCCCGCTGTGGGAATAGGTACCGTGAGGGGAACGGTAGATGGTTGCCCCATGGAGGGCATACCCAAAATAGGTGTAGTAACTGGTGTAGTGGTGGATGTGCCACCAATGGTCCCTATGACAAATGGAGTGGAAGTCGTGCCAGCCATGGGGCTAGTAGGGGCAGTATAAATAGGGGTTCTCAGACTCTTCGTTAGAATCAGAGGTAAAGTAAGGTGCGTCACTATCTGGTGACGGAGACCTACGTCGCTGACGAGTGGAGTCAAGTGACAAGGTTCTAGATCTGTGATGAGTGGTATCAACGGACAATGATCGGAATCTATGACGAGTGGTGTCAAGAGAACCGTGCTGTGGGGGCTCGCCCCTGAGGCGCCGAGAATGTCTCGGGGACTCAATGGTGACAGATGGTGTCTAGTCTCTGTGGGTTGAGGTGAGTATAAAAACAGCTCAAAAATCCTAATGCAACCGAGTGTGCAGAAGGAGAGCTAAAAAGCAAGGCACTCAGGCCAACAACCAACTCAAAACACCCACTGCAGCAGCTGTGCTACAATAAGTGGAGTAACAACAAAGATGGTCAGAATACCAACAAGCAGTAGGTTTCCTAAAAATAAAAAATGGTGGACTCACTAGACCCAAGGGAGGTAAAGGAGCATGCAAACACCTAGCTAAAAGTATTCTGACTCAACTAAACATATCCTCTGCAAGGTGATGAAATCCAAGTCAGACAATATGAGTAGGAAAGCCAAGTGGCTATGATATCCCCCTACCGGGAGGGACACCGGGTAGTCAATCCTAGAAGAATGGCAACTAAGATACCCCGTTCATGACACGTCCAGAAAGGTGAATCTGCCGTTTAGTTCGTTGACCGCAATACCCCTATACAGGGATATCCCGCGAACCGCGAAAGGTAGCCCTTCGGTTACTGAATGGAGTGCGGTATTCCACTCAGGCCTCCGGAACCAGTCTCCCGACTTCAACCCTCCTAAGGGAGAGGCCCTCTGATAAACTGGTCGTGACCGTGCCAAAAAGTACTAGGGGATTTTGGTTCCCTATTTGGACAACAACTATGTCTCAAGTGAAATAACCAAGGGGTGTTATTGGAATCCTATCCCCCTGATCCTACCTAACTACAATGATTCTTTTGTGTTCCCCAAGTGGGGTTAGAATGTTGGTTTAATTAGGTACTTTTTAAGGCTCACTTGATTTTATGTGACAGAGTGTGTGCTCGTGAGGTAATGATCCCAAAAATAGAAGTGCCACAAGGGAGGGCAACTTCCAATCTATCAATAATGCTGAAATTGATTCTTTTAACTTGCAAAATTTTCTGAAATAAAAATACTGAAATTTTAAAAAGATTCTGTAAAAGGAACAGAAATTATGTTGCAGAAAGGCTGTAAGGAAGTGGGCTGCAGGTGGGACAGAGGGCTGTTCAAATGCAGAAAATATTGCAGCAAGAGGGGCTGGGCTCAAAACAGGAAAAGAGCAGAAATCAGACCGCGGGTCTGTGGCGGATCAGAACAGGCCGACCGCGGGTTTGAGGGAAACAGCGGCGGTCAGGTCGCGGCTATCGGGCCAACAGATGCAGTCGGGACGCAGGAAACAGGGGAAAAGACACAGTCGGGTCGCGGCTATCGGGCCAACAGTGGCAGTCGGGACGCAGGAAAAATGGAAAAAGACACAGTCGGGTCGCGGCTAAAAGGCTAACAGGCGCAGTCGGGACGCCCGAAAGAGGCAGAAAGCCGCAGTCGGGACGCGTGAAAAAGGCCGACAGGCGCAGTCAGATCGCGGCAAACAGGCTGATTAGCCACGGTCGGATCGCAGGTAACAGACTTGAATCCGCCGGCAGAGCGTCGGAAGCAGTCTGAGAGCCACGGTCGGATCGCGGGTAAAGGCCTGAAAGGTGCGGTCGGGACGCGACTGTAGAGGTAAAAAGACGCGGTATGCGGCGGCCGAAAGGAAAAAATTTAAAAACGGAAACCAGAAATTCGATCCCCAGTGGAGTCGCCAAAACTGTAGCTAGGGTTTTACCCCTAGCTTGTGCCAATGAGCACCTACTAAGGAGAATGGACTCCTTAGTAGCAGTTCAATAATGATTAAATGATTAAGGTAAAACAACAATTAATAAACTACTTTAAACATTGCATGAGACATAAATAAAAGATGTAAAAAATGGTTTTATATTAATGTTACCTTGAGTGTCAAGGTTGGTGAAGCCCTTTGCAGTGTCCAAGAGGATGCTCCAAGCTTCAGAATGCTCCTTTCTCCTTCTCCAATGTTGGGGATGGGCCAAAGGTGGCTCTCAAGGTGAAAATAGTCCAAAGGTGAACTAGGGTTTCGAGAGAGATTTTGGCAGAGTAAGGGTGCTTGTGATTGTGGATATGGAATAAGGGTTCTCCATCACCTATTTATAGTTTTTTGGTGGTGGAGTGCTGACCCATGGTTTTAGGAAACACATGGTTTTGGGCAGCTGTATAGGGTTTTTTCCTCCTTTTCCTCATTATTTTATATTTTTTATTCCTTTTTAGGGGATTTTTGCTATTTTTGGAGGAAAAGGGGGTTTTTTAGCCTTTTTTAGGCTATTTTGATGGTTTTGTGGCCTTTTGGAGGCATTTTAGGCCTTTTGGAGGCTTTTTAATGGGATTTTAAGGGAAAAATGGTAGGAAAATGGACAAATGAGCCATATAATGTGGTAATGAGGTAGTGAACACTTTTTGGGTGTTAACAACATGTTAGCGGTTATTGTTAAGAAGTACATTTATAACAAACAACCAAACAAAAACTTCATATTGATCACCTTTTGATGCACTTAATTCCTCTCTTTGCAACATTTCTATACAACTTTTATGCTCCTTTCCAATTTTATTCCGAACAATCTTTTAGAGTTTCTTCATGTTTTTCTCTACGCGACACACATTATCCAATACACATCATTTGATCCTATGCATAATTCAAATATATTACTTTTATATTAAATTTTTAAAATAATTTGTTGTGTTCTCTTCTTGGGACATGCTTCCCTTGCCCTCGTTTCTATAGGCGTTTTTCCATAATCTGCTATAAGACATCTTCTATTAATAAAATTTATACATAATGAATACACAAATAATGAAATATGTTTTGGAAACTAAGTAAAGAATTTTAGGTTGAAAGTGTTTTCGGGTTAAGTAGTGCATGCAATGCACTAACACATCTAGCACGTTGAATGCATTCTTTAGCATCGGTACATCATTGATGTGTAATACACACTAATAAAATAGGTTGCATCTTAAAAATTGAACATTGTTTAAATGGTGCACTTAATAGAGTATTCAACACCGAGTAGTGAGTATGTGTTATATTCTTTACATGTGTGTGTGGGGGGGGGGGGGGGGGTCTTTGACCATGCACCTGACGATCCCCTCTATCTAGTGTTCTACTTTATTTGTTGGGCGCTGCGCAAAGAACTGGCTCAGGGGGGGTTATAGGGGATGGGGGGCGTGCCAACACCCTCTCCCTTCCGTGAAGCGAGTTTGAAATATTTTGGGCTATTTTGTCCTATTTTTGGGTTCTTTCTAAAAACATGTAATTTAATCCCAATTAAGGGATTGGAGTCTATTTTATAATTTGGGTTAACATATCAGGGTTTTGGATGTTGTGGAATACCTATATTTGTATTATGAGTGGTTAATAATCAATATGAGAAAATAAGAGGTGTAGCTCTAAGTTTTGTTGGGTTTCTTGGTTAAGGGTTTCCAGGGTAAATCTCTTTGTAGTATGTGTGAATTATGTGGTGTAATCTATGTTTTGCTTAAAAAAATATGTATGTTTTTCTACTCTCCACATGTTTAAAACTTACATGTGGTATCAGAGCTCGGTTATTGGATTCAGGGGGATGCCTTTGTTGCTAAGGGTTCGACGCAGTTGATACATCTTGGGTTTGTGATAAACCTGGGTTCAGTGGGAGTTTTGTAGTGTTAATTTGTGCATTGAAAGAGAATGGAAATCAGTTCCAGAATTGAGATAGAGAAATTTAATGGCCAAAACTTTGAGCTATGGAAGCTCAAAATGGAGGCTCTTCTTGTAGATCGAGAATCGTGGATTGCTGTGGATCTAGGTACACAACCCATTGGAATATCGAAAGGAGATTGTGAAAAATTAGAAAGAAGGGTAAGGAGTACAATCTGACTGTGATTATTAGACTCTATGTTGTTGAACGCGTCTGGATAATATAGTGTGGTAAATCTATGGACGAAGTTAGGGAGTTTGTATCATTCAAAATACCTAGAAAACATGTTGTTTCTGCAAAAGAAATTGTATCACCTCATAATGGATAAGAATGACACAGTGACAAAGAACCTAAATTTATACAATACTATGGTAAGTCAAATGACCTCTGTTGGCATTAAAATGTATGAAGAAGATAAATGTATTACATTATCATGTTCTTTTCCAGATTTTTGGGATAACCTAATTGTATCAATAGGTAGTGCTAGTCAAGCAACCTTAATATTTGATGAAATGGTAGCATCCCTGTTGTCAGAAGATACGAGGCAGAAAGGCATGGATAATCATAGCATGGATGCCTTATATGTGAGAGGTCACCCCTAGGAAAGAAACAAAAATAAGGGATCTGGGGAGAGATATAAATCTAAGGGTATATCTAAATCCCTAGGAAAATTTATGAGGAAGTGTTGGAAATGTGATAAAGCTGGGAACTATTAAGAGGATTGTAGATCTAATAATGTGGAGAAAGTGAAGGGATCTAAGGATACCCCTTCCACAGAGGCGAATACTTCCTCAGAAGGAGGGGATGTGTGCCTAGCTTCCACATGTAATCATTCAGAACGCGATATATGTTTGATTGACTTAGGTGCTTCGAGTCATATGATCCCTCATAGGGAGTGGTTTTGTGAATATGAAAATTACAATGGAGGAGATGTTTTCTTGGGAGATGATTCACCAGCCAATATCATTGTATGTGGAAGACTCAAGCTGAAAATCAAGGATGGAAGGATCAGAAATCTCCTTGGAGTACTACACATTCCAAATCTAGCGAGCAACTTGATATTTGTTGGAAAGATGGATGCTACAGGTGTACAAATTGTGTGTGGCAATGGAAAATGAAAAATTGTTCGAGGATCAATGGTATTGATGAGGGGTTTTCGGTTTGGAACTCTGTACAAAATATAGGGAAGCACCATAATTGATGAATGTAGTAGTTCCATTGTTCCCGAGGGAGCAGATAAAGAAGATAGAACCCTAACTGCATCAGGAGGAAAGATAATGCTATGGAATCAAAGATTGGGGCACATCAGAGAAAAGGGCCTTTGAGCATTACGAGTTAAAGGTATGTCTAATTGCACACTTGATTTTGATTTCTATGAAAATTGCTTATATGGAATCCAAAATAGAGTAAGATTTCCATCTGGTGCTACAAGAACAAAAGGAAGTTTAGAGTTAATACACATTGATGTGTTTGAACTTGTTCCTATTCCATCATTAGGTAGATCTGTGTATTATGTTTCATTTTAGATGATTTCTCACTGAATACATGGATTTATTTCCTTCGAAAGAAATATGAAGTATTTTATAAGTTTAAAGAATTTAAGGCTCTTGTATAGAATTAGACAAAATAAAATAAAGGTGTCGAGGACCGATAACAGTGGGGAGTTTTGCGGGAATGAATTCAAGGAATTCTGTAAGAAATGTGGTATAGCAAGGAAGAATACTACTCCATACACACTTCAATAGAATGGATTTGTAGAAAGTATGAATATGACATTGATGGAAAAGGAAAGGAGCATGCTCAACAGTGCAGGGATAGGAAAATAATTCTGGGAAGAGGCAGTGGATACATCATGCTACTTGGTAAATCAATCACCCACATCAACATTCGTTGAAAAAACTCCACATGAGGTATGGAATGGAAAGAAACCCTTTATTAAACATATGAATTTTTTTGGTTGTGATGCTTATGTACATGTTCCAAAGGAGAAAAGGAGTAATTTGGATAATAAAATTAAAAAATGTGTCTTTATCGGTTATAAAGATGGTATGAAAGGTCATAAGATTTGGAATCTTGTAACTAAGAAGACTGTTTATAGTAGAGATGTTGTCTTTAGAGAGACCAAAGAAGTTCGCAAAAAGGAAGTGACTCCAATGGAAAAGGAACTAGATAAAATAGAGGTTGAGTTACAATATGAAGAATCTGACTCAACAGAAGAAGTTGAATAAGAAGAAGAAGAACCTCATATCTCAGTTTTGAGGAGATCATCTCGTGAAAGAAGGAAACTAGAAAGATATCCCCCTCCCAATTTTTAGTCTAATTTTTCTTTATATATTACTAATGATGATCCTAGAAATGTGAAGCAAGCTATTGATTCAAAGTATAACAATCTCTAGAAGAAGGCCATGGTTAAAGAAATCGACGCCTTGGACAAAAATGAATCTTGGGATCTAGTTCAATCACTAGTTGGAAGAAAAACCATTGGAAGCAAATGGTTGTTTAAAAAGAAGTTGAATGCATAAGGTAAAGTGGAGAAGTAAAAATCCCGCTTGGTGGCAAAGGGGTATTCTCAAATAGAGGGATTTGATTTTGATGAAATATTTTCACTAGTTGAAAAATTAACTTCTATTAGATTCCTTCTTTCTATTGTTGTTGCTTTTGATCTTGAAGTAGAGTAGATGGATGTGAAGACAACGTTCCTACATGGGGACCTAGAAGAAGAATTCTACATGAAGCAACTTGGAGGATTTATAGTAAAGGGTAAGAAGGAGTTAGTTTGCAAGATGAAGAAGTAACTTTATGGTCTAAAACAATATCCAAGGATGTGGTACCAGAAGTTTGACACATACAAGAAGTTTGACACATACATATCGGGATTGGGATTTGTGATAAGTAAAGTTGATCACTATGTCTACTGCAAGCAGGTTGGAGAACATTTTGTTTATGTAGTGTTGTATGTTGATGGCAAGTTGTTGGTTGGAAACTGTTAGAAAAACAGAATCGCAGAGCAATAACAATAAACAGAAATGAAAATATAATCACACACACATTACAAGAGAGACATAGATATATCGTGGTTCAACCCAACTTGGGCTACGTCCACACTGAATTTGCTAGTCCTTATTATTATTACCGTCTAGCAAGGTGAAGGGATACAACCTACAGCACAACTGCTACACTTCCTCTTCACTGTCTCACAGTCTCTCTCTTGATCTTAGAGATCTTTACAATGCATAAAACCTAATACATCAACCCTAGCTGTATTACAATGTCTTTCTTTATAGGGAAAAATACAGTGGAAAAAATACCACGGGATACCCAAAACCATGGGCCCGCAAAACAACCCCAAAATTTTTTCTCAGGGGAGTTGACCCCGAACCTCTGCACCCCCGTGACTTGAAGGCGTTGCCCCCAAACCCCCTTTTTCAGCGTGTTTCCCTAAACCCCTAAAAATGTAGAATGGGTGTACAGTCCTCTGAGGTGCACGGCTAAGACAATATCATCTATGAGTCTGGAAGATTTGGCTCCACAACCA
The DNA here is from genome assembly GCA_027924585.1 of Larix kaempferi. Lineage (NCBI taxonomy): Eukaryota > Viridiplantae > Streptophyta > Pinopsida > Pinales > Pinaceae > Larix > Larix kaempferi. The sequence continues at coordinate 16,905,577 of BSBM01000123.1, read as the reverse complement.
ACAATCTCCCACTTGGAGACTGATCACAACAACTCCACCGCTGCTGCACTTGTTGGACTTGGACTTGGCAAATTTCTCCTCTTCACCTTCGTGCTAGAAGGCCAACTGAAACCGAGTAAGAACTCAGTTTATCTCTGGTCACTACCTTTGTGAACATGTCTGCAGGATTCTGGCTAGTATGTATCTTTTCCAGCTTCAATAGTTCATCTTCCAGAATAGAGCGTATGAAATGGTACTTGAGTTGTATATGTTTAGTCTTAGAATGGAATGCTGAGTTCTTTGCAAGATGAATGGCACTCTAGCTGTCACTATACAACCTGCTATCCTTATGCTTCTTACCCACTTCCTCCATAAACCTCTGCAACCAAATCACCTCTTTACTAGCCTCTGTAATAGCAACATACTCTGCTTTTGTTGTTGAAAGTGCAACAACCTTCTGCAGTTTTGAAATCCAGCTTACTGTAGTTCCACCTACAGTAAACACATACCCTGTGGTGCTCCTCCTGCTATCCTTATCACCTGCCATATCTGCATCAACATATCCCTATAGAACAGTGTTTGCACCTCCAAAACATAATGCCTGAGTGGTGGTACCTCTCAAATACCTGAGAATCCACTGTACTTCCCTCCAATGTTCTTTACTTGGATTGTTCATATATCTTCTCACACCTCCCATTGCATGTGCAATATCTGGTCTTGTGCATACCATGGCATACATCAAGCTGCCAACTGCTGATTGATAGGGAATCTTGGACATGTAATCTGTCTCTTCCTGTGTCTTGGGACACATTTCCTTACTTAGACTGAAATGGCTGGCCAAAGGTGTACTAACTGGTTTTTCATTCTGCATTTTGAACCTCTCCAACACCTTTTGTATGTACTCACCCTGAGACAATGTCAATTTGCAATTTTTCCCGTCTCTTGTTATTCTCATACCAAGGATTTGCTTTGCAGCACCCAAATCCTTCATTGCAAATGAATTAGCTAGCTTCCTTTTGAGTACATTTATATCCTGCATGTTAGACCCTGCAACAAGCATGTCATCCACATACAATAACAAGATAATATATCTTTCATTATCTACCTTCTTGAAATAAACACAGTGGTCAGAATGACATCTACTATAACCTTGTTCTGTCATAAACCTGTCAAATTTTAAATACCACTGCCTTGGAGCTTGCTTCAAGCCATACGAATTCTTTTTCAACCTGCATACCAAGTTCTCCTTTCGTTTGACTTCATACCCTTGTGGCTGCTGCATATATATCTCTTCCTCCAAATCCCCATGGAGAAAGGCTGTTTTTACATCTAACTGTTCAAGATGCAAATCTTCTACCGCCACTAGACTTAAGATAGTCCTAATTGAAGTCATCTTAACAACATGAGAAAATATTTCATCAAAATCAATACCTTTCTTCTGTGCAAACCCCTTTACAACAAGTCTGGCCTTGTACCGCTTCTTACCTCCTTCTTCTTCCTTCAACCTGTAAATCCAGTTGTTCTGCAATGCTCTTTTACCAGCAGGAAACTGAACCAGATCCCAAGTCTGGTTTCCTACCAATGAGTCCATCTCCTCATTCATGCCTTGCTCCCACTTCTTTCTAGTTTCCACCTGCATTGCTTCTTCATAACATTCCGGTTCACCAGCATTAGTCATCAACAAATAATACATTGAAGGAGAGTATCATTCAGGGATTTTACTTAACCTGGTAGATCTTCTTGTAGTTGCAGGAGTTTCAGGTACTTGCTGTTGTTCTTGATTTTCTAGCACCTTTGGAACTTCATTTTCTTGAATTTCATCAAGTACTGTGTACTCTGTGGTTTCCTTTTCCTGTTTCTTTCCCTACAACCGATCTTTAAAAATGACATTTTCATTGAATATCACATCTCTACTCCTGATGATTTTGTTATTTTCATAATCCCATAAGCGATAACCAAATTCATCAACCCCATATCCAATAAAGGTACATTTCTTGGATTTAGCTTCAAGCTTTGTTCTATTTTCTTTATCAATATGGACAAATGCTTCACAACCAAACGTTCTCAGAAATGAGTAGTTTACCTTTTTATCTGTCCATGCCTCCTCTGGAATACCACCATCCAAAGCACTTGAAGGTCCTCTATTTATTAAATAAATAACAGTATTTACAACATCTGCCCAAAACTGTAAGGGCAACCCTGCATGCAGTCTCATACACTTTGCATGCTCCATGATCGTTCTGTTCATCCTTTCTGACACACCATTTTCTTGTGGTGTTCCTGGGACTGTCTTCTCTCTACGAATCCCATGGTATGAATAGTAACTATCAAACTCCTTGCCGCAGTACTCACCTCCATTATCAGATCTGAGACACTTCAACCTTTTCCCTGTCTCATTCTTAACCAAAGCTTTCCATTTCTTAAAAGTAGCAAACACATCAGATTTCTGTTTAATGCAATAAACCCAAGTTTTCTTAGTTGCATCATCAATAAATGTCACATAATAATGAGAGCCACCAAGAAATTGTACCTGAGACGGTCCCCATACATCTGTATGCACTAGCTCTAACTTTTCATTCTTCTTCTGTTTCCCAACCTTGAGAAATTTGACTCTCTTCTGTTTTCCATAAACATAGTTTTCACAGAATTCCAAACTTACTTGCTTCAAATCTGGCAGCAACTTCCTTGAGTGGAGAATATGCATCCCCTTCTCACTCATGTGGCCAAGCCTATGATGCCACAATGTTGTATCTGTTCCTGTGGAAGCTAAAGAGATAGAATGGTCAATATTATGAGGACATAAATACAACGTACCTATCATGTCTCCTTTTTCTATCACCATTGATCCTTTAGTGATCTTCCATCACTTTTCTCCAAATGTAGATAGACAACTGTCATCTCCCAACTGCCCTGTTGAGATCATATTTCTTTTGATAGTAGGAATATGCCTAACATCTTTCAACATCCAGTCAGTTCCATTCTTAAATTTTATCCATACCTTACCCATTCCAACAATTTTACATGGCTCATCATCACCCAATAAAACATGTCCAAAATCGCCAGGAACATACTCATGAAAGTATTTCCTATGGGGTGTAGCATGACATGAAGCTCCTGAATCTACTACCCAATAATCACTAGTATTATCTAATGCAGGAATCAAAGCATCTTGTAACACATCACCTGCTACATTTTCTTCCTAGGTAGTTTCCTTCTGTGCATCTCCTTTCTTCTTTAGAGATCTGTAGTATTTCTTCAGATGTCCTTTCTTTCCACAGTTCCAACACTCTATTTTTCCCAGTCTAGACTTGGATCTGCCCATTTTAGACTTGCCACGATTACCTTGGCTCTTTCCTCTCTCTTTTTATCTTGCCCTGCTCTCCATGGTCAACACATTACCTGATGTCTCATCTATGCTTTTTCTTCTTATTTCCTCACTAAGAATAACACCAATAACATCATCAAATTTCAAGGTGTTTGAACCAAAGATAGAGTTACTTACAACCATGAACAAGCTATTCCAGCTTTCTGGCAATGAACACAAGATTATAATAGCTTTAACCTCATAATCAAAGTTCACACTTACAGAACTTAGCTGATTTGTAACCGTATTAAACTCATTGAAATGATCAGTAACAGATCCACCTTCACACATCTTAATATTAAATAAACACTTCATTAGAAATACCTTGTTGGAGGCCGAGGGTTTTTCATACAGCTTACCCAGTGCGCTCATCAAACCCTCCGTTGTCATTTCTTTTGAGATATTGAAAGCCACCGACGAAGCCAGGCTCAGCCGTATTGTTCCTAGAGCCTTTTTGTCAAGAACCTCCCATTCTTCATCCTTCATGGCTGCCAACTGCTTTGCTCTTCCTCCCAATGGTAGGAATAGATCCTTCTGGTACAGATAGTCCTCCATTTGCATCTTCCATAACTGGAAGTTTTGGCCATTAAACTTTCCTTCTTCTGCCATTGCTCCCACTCGAACCAGAAACCCTAGCTTTCTGCGGGTTTATCTTCCAAATAGACCTTTGGCTATGATACCAATTGTTAGAAAAATAGGATTGCAGAGAAATAACAATAAACATAAATGCAAATATAATCACACACACGTTACAAGAGAGACACAGATATATCGTGGTTCACCCCAACTTGGGCTACTTCCACACTGAATTTGCCAGTCCTTATTATTATTACCGTCCAGCAAGGTGAAGGGATACAACTTGCAGCATAGCCGCTGCACTTCCTCTTCACTGTCTCACAGTCTCTCTCCTGATCTTAGAGATCTTTACAATGCATAAAACCTAATACGTAAACCTTAGCCATATTACAATGTATTTCTTTATAGGAAAAAATACAATGCGAAAATACCACGGGATACCCAAAACCATGGGCCCGCAAAACAGCTGGCGAAAACAGCCTCAAATTTTTTTCTCGGGGGCGTTGCCCCCAAACCCCCTTTTTCGGGGCGTTGTCCCGAACCCCTAAAAAGGTAGAATGGGTGTACAGTCCTCCAAGGTGCACGGCTAAGACAATATCATCTATGAGACTGGAAGATCTGGATCCACAACCAACAAAAACATCATGAAGGTTATCAAGGAGGTGAAAATGCATCTATCCTCCAAGTTTGACATGAATGATCTCAGTGCTTCTAGTTTCATCTTGGGGATGGAGATCAAGAGAAACCATCTAGAAAGGAAACTATGGATGAGATAGAGAAAATATGTGGAAACAATATTGCACAGTTTTAATATGCAGGAATGTAAATTATTAAAATTTCCTATTCCTGTAGGTGTGAGATTATCTACAAAACAATGTCTTGAGACTGAAGAAGAAAAACAAGACAGGTCCCATGCTTTTTATGCTAGTGCAGTTGGAAGTTTGATGTATGCCATGGTATGCACTAGACTAGATATTTCCCATGTAATGGGATTTTTGAGCAGGTATATGTCAAAACCAGGAAAGGAGCATTGGACAACTGTGAAGAGGGTGTTTAGGTATTTGTGTGTGAACAACAGATAGTGCAATCTGTTATTAAGGAAAAATTGGACATGACAGAGTGAAGAATGTACATGGCTTTATTGATGCTGACTGAGATGGATATCTGGATCGTAGAAGATCTACAAGTGGCTGTGTATTTAACCTATTTGGAGGTGCTATTAGTTGTATGAGTAAGAGATAGGCTATAGTGGCACTATCAACTACCGAAGTTGAATACATGGAAGCCACTTATGCAAGTAAAGAGGTTGTATGGTTGCAGAGAATGTTTAGATATTGGTTTTGAACAACAAGCTGTAAGGTTAGATTGTGATAGTTAGAGTGCAATCTTCATGGAAAAGGGCCATTCTTATCACTCAAGAATGAAGCATATTGATGTGCAATTTCACTTTGTAATAGACATGGTTGAAAGCAAGACGGTGTTACTGGAGAAACTTGACACTTTGAAGAATGTTGTAGATTCATTGACAAAATATGTGAGCACTGAGAAGTTCTCTTGGTGTAAAGGAGAAATGGATATTTGTTCCCTGGATCGCTGATCCAATAAAATATTGTACCCCTTGTATGCAAAGAAAACAACAAGTAGGAGGATGTTGAGTATGTGGTATATTCTTTGCATGTGTGTGTGTGGGGGGGGGGGTGCATCTTTGACCGCGCACCTGACGATCTCCTCCATTATATTTTTGGGTTCTTTCTAAGAATATGTAATTTAACCCGATTAAGGGATTGGAGTCTATTTTCTAATCCGGGTTAAGGGTTTAGGGTTTTGGATGCTGCAGAATACCTATATTTGTATTGTGAGTGGTTAATAATCAATATGATAAAATAAGAGGTGTGGGTCTAAGTTTTGTTGGTTTTCCCGATTAAGGGTTTACAGGGTAAATATTTGTGTATTATGTGTGAATGTTGTGGTGTAATCTCTGTTTTGCTTAAAAGAATTTGTATGCTTTGCTTCTCTCCATAGGTTTAAAACATACGCCGATGAGTATCTTCTATATTTTGTGCATCGCTTTAATTGAATATTTTTAAAAATTCACATTGGACGATGCACTTTTAGTGCACTTTTAATACACAAATGCAATGGTGCATTAATATTGTAATGTACACATTGAAAAAATGTAAAAATCATGTTTTTTAATAAAACACTGATAGGGAAAAGGTTTCCAATCCAATGCAATGTGTGGTTTCAATCCAACATATAACCAAAGCCCTATATACAAGTACACATAGTTACTAGATATTCATTACCTAAAAACAATTTTATTTGTCAAATGGTAGAGAGAATAAATACTCAACTCTCAAGTTTGCAACAACATAAAATGAAAGAGATGCAATAAGAAAACTAGGATTTGTAGCATTGAAGGTAACTTTGAATCCCTTCGGTTTTCTTGAAAATGCTCTATAAATACTAATAGGGATAAATAAAAAATTATAGATTTTTTTAGTGTAAATTTCATACGAATAGAATGATGTGACATACCTTAAAATTATACTCTACAGATTTGTATCTGACCTACGATGATCCCTTCCAAATTTGACTCTTAATTAAAAAAAAATATATCCACCAAAGTATTCCCTGGTAAATCTCTCTTTCACAAGTCTCCCCTCTAACTTTTTGGAAAATAATGGAATAGGGACCAGGTTTTCTTTCATAAAATCACTCTTACAAAATGGAATTCTCCCTATTTTTTTTCAATTGATATTTTGGCACATTGATGATAAACACACATGTTTTCTTTTTAATAAATTGGCTCACTTTGCTTTCAAAAGTACATGCACTAGTGCGGTATGTTGATACAAACACACCAAGTAAATAGTAAAAACTAGAAGTGTAAATCTCCACAATTAAAAAAGTATAGATGTTTTCCTTTGCAGAGGGTTTTGTGCGAATTAACTCTTGGTGCATATCATCATTTTGTGCTCTAGTGCATTTATAATACTAAAATGGCCTAGTGTGGTGTCTTTGAAAGAGTCACACCTGGTTTTAAAAAATCCTTTAAATACTTATTTGAATTTATAATGTTATGTGGTTCCCAAAATTTTTGTTAACAATGTAGACACATATTGGTTATGGTTTTGGCTCAAACAAGGAAAATAATGCGGTAATATGAAATGGTCAATTCTTCATATTCCAACTCATACAATATTGTTCTTAATTCATCACATTCTCCCTTGACATTCATATTAGGTCTAGATTTGATTTATATTTTGATTATCTAATTGAATTTATGATTCATTTGCACAAACATTAAATAATTATGCACTGAATGTTGTAGGATCCTGATTTGAGTTCAAATTCAAATGGGCATTAAATTACACTAGTTGAAAAATGATACAATCTCTTATCAGGAGCAAGATACCATATATATATGGTAGACAAAAATGTATAGACCTTTACCCTACCAATTGTAACATGCCATCTTCCAACATCAATCGTAGTCCAATGGTATTTCACTGTGAGCTGGATCTCCTTATGACACCTTAGTAGTATTCAATTGTGCAAAATGTAAAGGTTTGAAGCTGAGCCCTTGTTGTCCCACATTATCCCATTATATTAATGGTTGAATACCGCGCACTATGGTCAAGGATCCAATAGGTGATATAGAAAAGATATGCAACAACATTTCCATATGCTCGTTTTTTGCAAAGTTGGAAGCCAAATCAACCATATTTTATCCTAAAATGGATAATCTGTCTCTTTCTGTTGAGACAATCAAAAGTTCTAGTGAGCCAATATATGATATTAATAATACCAAAACATATCTACTAGGAGATCCAAAACACTGTACAAGTTGAGAGAAAAAAATGTCCTACTACACACCAAGGTTGGTTCAATTGTTGGAGGGTAGCAATGAGTCATCTATTCCTCTCCATTTGCAAATTAAATACCAAAGCTATTATAACCATAGGTTGTATGGCACTTGTTCATCTTCCCTAGCTATGACTGATGTTGGGACACAGTTCTCCTTTTGTGGTTATAATTACATGATTGCCAAGTCTAAAATAGATGCTATTAATATTGGGTTTTTTATCCTTTCACATGTATTATTTCCTCCCAAAGAATCAGAAGAACTTATGCCATTTTGTTATCCTATTTATAGTCGATCATATTACTTGATATTAATAAATACAAACATAATATTTTCCATGTATAGTATGTGCATGAACGGTTATGTTTCCATAAAATTTAATAGGAAGAACTTATTATATATCAATGATCATCCACAAACTCATGAGAACATTGCAGGGTTCATATATAGTTATAGGTTCTAATTGTTTAGTGCAAATTGTTCGTTTGAAGAACAATCTAATTGTTGCTAAGGATTATACCCTATAGCAGGGGATGGATGCTATCAACGTACGTGGGGCTGACAAATAGATATATTACGGTTTCACACTAATTACTGTAAACAAATAAGGTTAAGGTTTGAGAAAGAGTACCTTATTTATGGCGGCTGGTCCTAGCTTTCTCCCAATCTCCACAGTAATATACCTGCAAAACCGACAAACCTTCCTCAAAACGATTTGACTATAAACATATAAAAATATTGACAAGACAATATAACATTAATTACAATCAAACATCCAATAAAATTGACATTTAATTGGGACAGGAAGAATATCTTGATCTTTATTGTCAAAGAAATGCAACAAAATAAAATTGATATACCTGATCTTGCTTTAGCACTTCTGCAACCAAGTTTGGGGTTCTGCTCTCTCTTGACTAGAAATTCCTTCAGCATAACAATAGCTCTTTTCTCTATTGGACTCTTCCTCATAGCTTCCTCTTGTATTTATGGCCAAGGTAGGAAGTTAGATTTGTGAGGTAGTTGGATTGGGAAGTTGGGGGAATAATACCAAACTCATCTAATCTCAATCCGTAGCTTTAATATATTTTTCAATTTCACCTTAACATACCCACAAGTATGGCACTAGGGAACTTGCGCATGGTGCACAACTAGTGCTCTTAGCAACTCGTGCATACTACTTTTAAGTGATGTGCGCGGGTTGTCAATATTGGAACCTGTGCATGATGCGCTAGATTCCAGCTATTAGAGTCGCGACTTTCCAATGAAATATGGAGAAAAAATATAGTTTTCAACTGAAGGTGTGGAATCGCAGCATCAAATCATTTGAGGATAATCTAGCTCTTCCATCCATAGTGTCCTTTTGTGTGATCGACATGGCAATGTGATCATGGACGGAGAAGTGCTGATTTGACCTATAACAGATGCTCCCTAATGTGTGAGGTTAGAGGGAAATGATGGCCTAAATATATTACAATCCAAGTTAGAGGAGGATCAAAGAAACAACAAAACAAAGTCACAAAAGTACCTGAAAACAACAACCAAGGTCAGTGAGAAATTACAATCTTGACATCAAATAGATTTTCAAAATATGATCTCCATTACATAGCTAGGAGATGTATATAGCACGGCCACTGAAATACAAGCGTGGATCCATGTAAAAAATAGGAGATCATAGCCATAACAACAAGTTGGATCTATGTCTCATTAAGAGAAAAAATAAGTGTGGCTCAGTCTTGCGAAACTTGGGTAATGACATAAATGTGGTGATGCTATTATGGTCCCAAGGTCTTCATCCAAAACATCCCAAGGTACGAACCCTAACCATGTGAATAAATGAGTTGGAGTTGAACATGGGGGGTACCGTTTGATTACCGGTCTATGATGTATACCGTTAACAAATGCGAGGACATCCAACAATAATGTAAATGGAGCCCAAGGTACCTAGTACATTCTATCAAGTGTGAATAAGTGGACTTGAAGTCGAACACTTGAAGAATCCATCGAATAAGGGACATTAATGGATTCCCACTATCCAATAGAGAGGGTAATTTCCACTAATGACTGCAATCCCAAGGTACTATCCGAAACTCTAAAATTCATTCCCAGAGCATGACAAGTTGAGGTCGATGGGAAGAAGTCTGCTGGAAAGGAGGCCTTAAAGCATCCTCAATCATCCAACACGAGGAACAACCACAAGATTGAGTTGATTTGGAGTAGGAATGATACAAGATGAAACAAACTAACACCGGGGATGGCCGACAGATGAAGTCAAGGTAACTGTAGAATGATCGACAAAGGCTGTATCCTTGAACAATGAGCATGACACAAGAGTGACTTAGGCAGCTTTTAACATGATGGGAACGTGATATAAACCTACAATGTAGGAGACATTAGAATATTCTCCATATGATTGGAAGAGTAACCAATCGGAGGAGTAGAAACTCTAAGATCAAGTTCATCCTAACGTCAAAAACTGAAACCCAACTGAATGATAGACTCAATAGGTGCTTTGTTCAAGGACATGAATGACATGCTGCCTTTAAACTGAAAGATGTTTGATACCCTTCCCTTCCCTTTTCTCTTTTTATCAAAGAATATCCTTCTTGTTGGTTTTAATGAGTCCAAGAAAGAAAACTCAATAGTCTCTCTTCATTTTTGAAGCAAGCTCTAAGAAAGAGGGAGAAGTTTGCTTGATATAAGTCCAACCATGTGTAAATTTAACGAGCCCATGGGAGGAAAACTCGGGACCTTCTTCATTTTTTACAGAGTTTGAAGAAGAGATAGACGAATACTCTATAACACTGATCCATGGATTTTAATATCGAGCCTAGATCGGTTTATGCTCACCGGTTTTTTTTTTTTTGAGGAGTCTGAAAAACTTAAACAATAACTCCATACACCTACTTGTGGATTTTAGTATCAAGCCCGAGTTGGTATGTGCTCGCCGGTGTTTTCTTGTTTGAAGAGTCTGAAAAACTTAAATAATAACTCTATATACCCTCTCATGTATTTCACATAGATCCCGAGTAGGTGAATGCTCATTGGTGTTTTTATGTTTCGAGAGTCTGAAAACCCTAAAGAAGACTCCTAGAGGTCATTTTTCGTATAGTTAGTCTCCTCACCCGAAAATGTATAAAACAATGAGAGAAGAACTCTTATAGCCACGTATGAATAGAGTATACCTTTTTTGTAAATGATCCACAAAGGTCTGGAAAATGGGTAAACTTATACCTAAGTGGATGTCACTTGAAATCCTTTAATGAGTCTGAAATGACAACTATACTCGACGATCTTGTTTATTTTGAAAAAATTATAGCAAGGGCTTAAAAATACTTTATAAGCTTTAGGGACACAAAGTTCAATGACCCGTCAAGTGATGAAAGACTATCAACAACCAGATTAGTGACATATAACATGATAAAAAAATTCCTTAATGACATAAAGTAGCAATAAAATACTGTACCTAAACGACATGTCGTGAATGAAAATAACCTTAGTAGATAATTGTTGTGAAATATAGTGAGATTCGTCATTTGCATTTGACCTAATTAACAAGAAATCAAAAGCACACTAGTGAATTAAATAAAATATTGTAAAAAGACTTGAAGCTATACCACATTTATAAAAAGTGGGTAAAAATTTGTTTGGACTTTCTATAAATAGTTCCAAAAACATAACAAATTCACCATTTCAAAACTTGGAAAAAACCCTCCTCTGCTTCCGTTGCTCATTGTGCTCACTTTGGGTTGCCAAATCGATCTCCATTTCTTCCAAGTAAGTAATGTCCTTCCGCTCTTCCATTTCAATCCAAATTTATAACTTTTTAATGGTTAATTTTATTTTTAATTAAGATTTTATTTTTTACTATGCGTGCCCACGGGTCTCTTTATAGTAGACCCACGCATACGAGGAAAATACACAGCTCTGTTGTAAGAGGACCCTCGGGTATGCACTACTATCTAGTAAAGACAGTCGTGCACACTGCAATGAAAATGGAAAAAACAAAAACTAATGCATGAAATGTTTTGAAAAATGTAGGATGGTTTTAGTTTGGAGAGAAAGAGAACATGAAGACATAGACAAGAAGGCCATGGGGGATCCATTGACCCTCAATGTGTTGAGAATATGTGGATTACATAAATTCTACTGAACCATTAATATGCGAGCACAAACACAATTGCTCGCCGAACCGTTAATATGCGAGCACAAACACAATTGCTCGCCGAACCGTTAATATGCGAGCACAAACACAATTGCTCGAAATGATGGTACAATACTGGGATTCCAATCAAGGAGTCTTCAATCTCCAAGGGGAGATCCTTGAGCTCACTATCGACGACATATATTTTATCATCGGTCTCTCCTGAAGAGGGGAGATGGTGAAACTCAAAGGCTCATTTTGAGGTGCGGGTGCCCTCTCCGTACAAGATTATATCAATGCCTATTGTTTGTCGGGTACTGAGAAGAGCGGTAGTCAAATTTCAATAGAAACTGTTGCAAGGTTTCTGCTAAAAGTTATCCTAAGTGTTCTAAATCGGATAGGGGGAAGTGCAACACAACACCTTGCATCTTAGAACTACATGCAAGTGGGCATAGATTTCTCGTGTGGAATTGTCTATGATTGGTGTTCTATCTTGTTGGTGAATATGAAACTTCAACTCACTGAGTGCAGAACAGGTAGGAAGAAGAACTCCGGTTACGATAGTATTCTTTGCACCTTCTTCTTTGAGAGGGTTCTTGCTTTGAGTCTGGGGATGGACTTGCCCCCACTCAATCCTCGCGAGCCACTTATGACCTGTTGGGGAGACATATTCAAGTGCCAAGGTGGCAGTGAGAGAAATCTCTCCTATGGTGATGAGGATTATTGGACGTGGTAGGGTCGGTAGGTGCCGGCATTAGAGCAGTTTCCCTACGTGGGGATGGTCTTTTTCAATGACCCTGGGCTGGCTCTTCCTCCAGGATGTGCCTGGGGAGAGATGGGTAAGAAAAAGTTTATTTTTGAAAAATTATTTCATTTTTTCATTTTATAAGTATATAATATTTTTGATGAGTTTGGAGTATTAATCAAATTGTCTCATGTAGATGTTGGACCTATGCGTCCTGATGGACACCCTCGTACCTATGTACGACCAGTCAAGATAGGGGCAGTTGATGCCATGCTGACGAGCATAGAGGGAAAGATGATTTGGTTGACTCATGACATCCCAACTTACAAGATAAAGCGGATGTCGCTCGACATGCAGGAGGATGTAGTGGGTGTGCCCCCAACGTGGACTTGACTACTGAGAAAAGTAGATAGACTAGTTATCTGTTACATAGAGGCTGTAGAGGAGATGGAAGAGGCTCCTCCTTATCCATATAGGAGGACATATATGTATATTTTTTAGGCCGTTGAGCCCATTTTGTATATGATATGACATTGTGACAAACTTATTGACCCAAACTCATATCTTTTTTGATACGGCTTATATACACTATCGGTATTATTTACATGTGTGTCTTATCTTTATGTGTGAATGGTTTATTATGATTCTGTGTGATGTAGATGCCAGCCTAAAACATAATTTTCATATGAATCAGCTAAATAATTTAAATGCCTTGGAATATGATGATATGTAATAAAGGCCTAAGCATAATAATACATGAAAAAGCATAAAGGCCTAAGCATAATACTTTTTTAGGTAGAACCCATTTCTAGGCTCCGACAACTTATTACCCTCATAATCCATCAGCTTGTAAGCACCCTTCTTCAGAACTTTAGAAACTATGTAAGGACCGAGCCACATAGACTTGAATTTTCCTGCCCCCAAGGGTTCCATGTCCTGGTCATAAAGCAGGACAAGGTCTCCTTCAAGAAAAACCCTAGGTTTGATAGATTTATCGTACTGACTCTTGAATCGATTCTTATGAACCTCATTTTCTATGAGCGCATCGCGGCGCTGCTCATCAAGATGTTCTAGGTGCAGCAAACATTCTTCTAGAACTGAAGTATCGGGGAGTAGTTGGATGACCAACTTTAATGAAGGAATTCCGCATTCAAGCAGAATAAATGCTTCTACCCCATGAACAAGTTGAAAAGGAGAGAACCCGGTAGCAGTATTGACATTAGATCAATATACCCAAAGAGACGGATACAACATGATGTGCCATTTGGATCGACTGGATTTGACGGTCCTTTGAAGAATAATATTCAAAGTTTTGTTGATCGCTTCGACCTGACCATTCACTTGTGGATAGAACGAAGATGAATGTTCCTGTCGAAAACCAAGCATAGTGTATAGGTCAGTCATCATGTTTTTCTGAAAGTGTTGACCATGATTCTTAATGATTTCTTTGGGGATACCAAATCTAGAAATGATCTGGTTAAAAATGAAGTTGTTAAGAACCCATGTCAACCCTTCTATTTACTTTGTTAGTATATTGTTGTTGGACGCATATGCTTTGTAAGTCGTCCCGTAGTATTTGTTGATCCATAGTTTGTATTATTGTTGTTAGACGCATATGCTTTGTAAGTCGTCCCGTAGTAATTGTTGATCCATATTTTGTATTGGCCCATGGTTTGTATTAACACATGGTATTGACCCATGGTATTGGCGCCTAGACTTAGTATATAAGTTTGTGTTGAGACCAATGAAGGTACGGTGAGTTTATTTGTATTGAGCTTGCTCAAAGGAGGTTGCCCCCTCGAAGTGGCCTGCGATCAATATGAAAGTGATTTTGAGTTCTGTTATTTCTGCTATATCGTGTGTTTTCATTAATTAATTATTGCAGGTTCTTCACATCTGGTATCAGAGCACTTTCTTGGGCTCGTTGGGTGGAATTTCTGCCAAATTTGTTTTTTGCATCTGTTGCAAGTTCGGATCTAGGAATAATCCCTATCCGCTTAACTGTGAGAAGTACTTGGGCATAAGCCCTAAAAATCATTGTGAGGAGTACCACAGGAACCCCAAAGTAGCTGTCCCATTGAGAGGACCTGCTAGCGAAAAGGGCAACGACCCCTACCTGATTGACTAGTTCCCACCCATGAGGTAAACCAAGAGTTGTCGTTTGTGGCAAAACGGTTTTCAGTTTTACCTGAGCCGTGGAGTGAGGGGTACTACCCCAATACACAAGCCGTCATACAACATTGGTGGCCGAGTGAAACCCCTGAACTATTAGGAAGCCGCACATACATGGGATCCATATCTATTTTCAGCTGAATTGTTGTCGATCACTTCCGCGCCATTTCAGATCCAGCCGTTTCAGATCCATTCCGAGCCGTTTCAGATCCATTCTGACAGTGGTTCTAGATACCACCATTTTTTATCCATTCAGCGTCATTTAAGATCCATCTGTTGCCGATCCCTTCAGTGCCGTTGTAGATCTATCTATTTCCGATCCCTTTCGCGCCGTTGCAGATCCATTCCTAAAAAAAGAGTATAAAATTCCATTTTTTCGCCATATCTCCCTTGTTTTAACTCCGTTTCCCTTGAAACTTCCCGGACACACTTGCAATCCCGTTCTACATATTTCATTCCTGAGGACCCTATCCCAAAGTCTACTTCCCAAAGCCAGAAATCTCACATTTGTCTATTTTTAGGGTTTGCCATAACTTCTTCAATTTTCACCCACTTGCCTCCAAATTTTGCCACCGTGTTCATTCCCTATTTTTGCTTATTTGTCGCTTTTTGAAAATTTTTCTCATTCTTTCACCCCACTTCTGAAATCCCCATTTTTTGCTTCCCTGCCCATTAGAAAGTGTCCAAAACCTATTCAAACCCCAATTACCCATCCGAGTTTTTCCCAAATCCAAATTTCCCTTTACTAAATAAGCTTTTGTTTGTGTTTTTCTATCCATCCCCCCCCCAAAAAAAATAAAAAAAATAAAAATCCTGGTTATGGTTGTCACCCGCGCAGGAGAAAAAACCATGGAGGAAGCACTTGCAGCCATCCAAACCAAACTCCAAGATTTGGATGAAATTTTTTTTAGCCTCCATCTTCAACATTCAGCCATGAACAATAACCGACAGCAAGAATCTTCTGCAGCCAATGGGTTCTCTTCTTCCAGCACTTTCCGTGGTTCGAAGCTTGAATTTCCTCGCTTCAATGGTACTGATCCGACTGGGTGGATATATCGTGCAGAATAGTATTTCAGTTTGCATAATACTTTTGATGTCCAAAAAGTTCCACTTGCATCCTTTCATTTGGAACAGGAAGCCCTTCAATGGTACTGTTGGTACATCAAGGCTCATGACGAGCCAAAATGGATAGATTTTTGCCAACTCCTTTTGCAACGATTTGGTCCTAGTGATTTTGATGACTTCACCAGAGCACTCACTAAAATTCTTCAAATTGGCACTATGAGAGAGTATCAGACAAAATTTGAGAAACTAGCCAACCACACAGAAGGATTGTCTGATGACTTCTAAAGGAGTTGTTTTATCAGTGGTCTTAAGGATGAAATCCGCCCAGAGGTCAAAATGTTCTATTCCAACACAATGATGGAAGCCCTGGAGTTGGCTAAGTTGGCAGAACACAAGATTGCAGCCCAAAAACGCTCCAAACCCACTTTTGTTCCCTTCCAAAATATGGGTTCTCAACGACCTCCCATCCCGCCAACTCCTCAACCAACTCCTATCAAGCATTTGTCCGAAACAGAGATGCAGGCACACAGAGAAAAAGGGCTTTGATATAATTGTGATGAAAAATTCACTTGGGGACATAGATGTGTTCAACAAAAGCTCTATCTCTTGGATGTGGATTCTCCGCTCGCATCTGAAGTTGGTGAAGAGGCTCCAGATACACAAGATGACCAGATCAACATTCAAGAGCCACCTATTGACCTTCCATCTCAGGAAGACCACCCAGAGATATCTCTCCATGCTTTATCCAACGTCACCACCCCCCAAACAATGCGGGTCAGGGGTTACTTCAAGAAGCTTCCTCTTACAATACTCATTGATTCTGGTAGCACTCATAACTTCATTGACCCTCGGACTGCCAAACATGCTGATTGTTTTGTCCATCCTTGCTCCAACTTTGAAGTCATGGTTGCCAATGGGGGCACCTTACCTTGCAAGGGAAAGTGTCACAATGTGCATATCTCTTTGGAAGATTATAACTTGCGCTATGACATGTTTTCCTTGTCCTTAGGCGGATGTGATGTGGTTTTGGGTGTTCAATGGTTACGCAAAGTTGGCCCCATCTTATGGGATTTTGATGAACTTTGGATGCAGTTTTCAGTCAATGGGAAACAACATAAATTTAAGGGATTACAACAAGGGTCTCTCTGCATCATCAGTTCACATCACCTGGAAAAGATCCTTAAGAAGAATTCACATGGTGTCATCGCTCAACTCCATTCCATTCAGATGCACCCATCAACGGTCTCCCCTACTTCCTTTTATAGAAATGCAGGTGTCCTTGCTGAACCAGTGGGCTTATCACCTTCAAGAGACCTTTCCGGTAATAAATTAGCCGCATCTACATCTCAGCAGGAAATGATGGATATTTTGCATGTAGTACATAAGTGGCAACCATACCTATTAGGGAATTATTTCTGCATCAAGATTGATCTCCAGAGTCTGGAAAATTTCCTGGAACAATGGGTCTCCTCCCCAGCACACCTGAAATGGGTTATCGAACTCATGGGTTATGCCTATGCGATCACTTACAAGAAGGGTAAGGACAATATGGTGGCAGATGCTCCTTCTCGCACATTTGATGACCCAGTTTCTCTTCCAGCTATTTCTCTGCTTGTTCCAAATTGGTTGCAATCTGTTCAACAGGGCTATCTCTTCTATGAACTCCATGCTTCTTCATCAGCAAGGCACTCTGGGTTCCTCAAAATGTATGACTAGGAACAATGTAACTTCTTTTGGAAGGGACTGAAAATGACAATTCAACAGATGGTGGCTAACTGTGATACTTTCCTGGACAACAAGAGTGAAATGACACTCCTTTCGGGACTGCTCGAACCCTTGCCCATCTCTACACAGATTTGGAAAACTATTTCTATGGATTTCTTTGAAGCACTCCAGTGGTACAATACCACATTTAAAAGGACATCATATGAAGTAGTATATGGATAGGAACCGCCAATTCTTCTTCCATACACCCTCAGCATCTCCTCAGTTCAGGCAATTGACTCGGTTCTTCGAAATTGCGATTAGATTCTTCTCATTCTGCAGGACAATCTTCACATGGAAAGAATTCGACTGAAACAACAAGCCGATTAGCACTATTCTGAGCGCACTTTTCACGTAGCTGATATGGTTCTTATTCATCTACATCCTTCCAAGCAACCCTCCCTGAAACTCACAAGGCGTCAGTGGCCCAGAATGCAACTCAAGGATGCTACAGGGGAGCCACTCCTTCAGATTCTGCATCAATTTCCACATCTAAAGCTTTGAGGACAAAGTTTTTTCTAAGGGAGAGGGGATGTTAAGAACCCATGTCAACCCTTCTATTTACTTTGTTAGTATATTGTTGTTGGACGCATATGCTTTGTAAGTCGTCCTGTAGTATTTGTTGATCCATAGTTTGTATTATTGTTGTTGGATGCATATGCTTTGTAAGTCATCCCGTAGTAATTGTTGATCCATATTTTGTATTGGCCCATGGTTTGTATTGACACATGGTATTGACCCATGGTATTGGCACCTAGACTTAGTATATAAGTTTGTGTTGAGACCAATGAAGGTACGATGAAGTTATTTGAATTGAGCTTGCTCAAAGGCGGTTGCCCCCTCGAAGTGGCCTGCGATCAATATAAAAGTGATTCTGAGTTTTGTTATTTCTGCTATATCATGTGTTTTCATTAATTAATTATTGCAGGTTCTTAACAGAAGTAAGCAGTCATTTTTCCATCCGCTTTGACAATAGGAATTGCATCGGCCCATTTTTTGAAGTAGTCGATGACAACAATGATGTGATGATGACCTCCAGCAGAAGATGGATTGCGATTCATGAAATCAATCCCCCATTTGGTGAAGGGGCCTACTGTAATCACAGGGTGGAGAGGAGCTGGGTGTGCTCTCATATTTTTGGTGAAAAACTGACATGGCTGACAGCGTTTCATAGCTTCCACACAATCTTTGAAGATCGTGGGCCAAAAGTAACCAGCACATAGTATCTTCTAGGCTGTTTCCAACCCAGAAAGGTGACCCCCACAGGCTCCACTGTGAGCATCATTCAATACTATTTCGACTTCCTCTAAGGTCAAACAACAACGTAAAATGGAATCTTTCCCACGTTTGTATAAAGTATTAGAAATAATGAGATAGTTCTTTGCACGATTCTTCAGTTTCAGTCGTTCATCCCTAGAGAAAGTAGGAGGACACCTCAAAGTCTGGAGATATAATAAAATATCCCCATACCATGGGTCAGAAGATGCAATAAGAAAGATGTGTTCATCTAGGAATGATGAATCTTCCTCATTCTGTACTACGTCACTCGAAAATTCAGAGATAAGTTCGGCGAAAATCAATGACTTCTTTGACTTAGTAGATTGAAAAACTAGGTCAAATTCTTGCAAAATAATAATCCATTTATTGAATTTCCCACCGATGAAACATCGGGTAAGAACATATTGAAATGGATTGAACTCTGTGATCACTATGGTAGTTCGCAACAAAATGTAGTGGCATAGCCTCTGAACAACATGGACAACAGCTATTTCCAACTTCTCAACGTAAGAATACTTAATCTCAGGAGCTATTAATGCACACGACAAATAGTAAGTGACATGCTCTTGGAGCTTGTCATCCTCCAGAACAAGTACTATGTAGATTGTGTATACATATGTAACCAGATATAACATGAAATCCTTGGTATAGTCTGGCGGGCTCAACAAGGGGGATGATAGTAATGCCTTTTTCAAAGCCTCAAATGAAGTTTGAGCAGCCTCATCCCAAAGAAAATAGGTGTCTTGTTTGAGTAGTCTCATGAAACCTTCTGTGATTTTGGCATAGTTGATGATAAAACATCGTAAGAAGTTGGACATACCTTGCAGACTCTGAAGTTGTCGTAGGGTTCGAGGAGGAGGTAGATTTACAATAGCCTCAACTTTGAGTGGATCGACCATGATGCCATGACTAGATACAATAAAACCCAGTAAACGTCCAGACTCGACACAGAACACACACTTGTTAGGATTCAATTGAATCTTATAGTATCTGCATCGTTCAAACATGAGTCTCAAGTGATTAGGATGATCCCATCTCTTGCGAGATCGCGCTGGGAGATCATCAAGATAAGGATCGACTACATGTTTGATATCATGAAAAGCGAAGTTCATTGCACGTTGGAATGTAGATCCGACGTTCTTTAGGCCGAATGGCATATTCCGGTAAGTGAATGTCCCCCAAGGACAAATAAAATCTGTCTTATGTTGGTCTTCAGGTTTTATTTGAATCTGGTTATATCCTGAAAAACCATCCATGAATGAAAACATTTCATGGCCCGCACATGCATCGATGATCTGATCTATGAATGGTGTGGGGTAATTGTCCTTAGGACAAGCTTTGTTTAAGTCCTGGAAGTCTGTGCGGACTCAAATGGTTCCTTGCTTCTTATCGACCAGAACAGGATTAGAGACCCATTTCGTCATAGCAATCAGATAGATGAATCCAACTTTAAGCAATTTCTCAACTTCCGCCTTGATGGCAGCTGACTTTCTAGGATTTACCGGACGGAGCTTCTGTCTCACAGGTTTAGCATTTGGATAAGTTGTGATGAAATGCTCCACTATGGAGGGGTCGATGCCTAACATCTCCTCGTAAGACTAGGAAAATACGTCACAAAATTCCTTAAACAGATTGGTGTACACTAATGATCTCATCGGGAGAACAGTCTGCTCCAATGAAAAGGTTTTCCACAACTCCAGGTTTGATGGAGATATCGATCGAAATGGTTCTCGATATATTTTCCATATTCCCCTCAGCATAAATATTTTGTATAGAAGGGGTAGTGGACAAATTGACATCACCACCAAGTCTCACTGAAAATTCTCCTCTCTCAATCCTGTCCAGATCAGGAAGAAAATAGGGCCTGTGATGCATATGTTCCCATGGATGATCTAGGCCTCGTTGAAGGGAAAAACAGTATCCAGAAAATCGAAATAATGGGTAGAGTTAACTGACCATGTAGGTGCATAGTCCACATCTAACTCGACGGAGACAGACGGAGTCAAGATATGTTCTGTTACAACACTCTGTGATGCTTGAGAAGCCACTTCTGCAAGAGACATGGGCATGATTGGTTCTGGCTGAGTAGGGAGAGTCCATGGATCAATGGTTTGACTAACCGTGGAAATATATGAATATGTGCAATCAGTGGTACTCATCGAACCAATAAAGTTAATGGGAGTAGGTAGGTCGAATGTGCCCATCAGTGATGAATACATTCCTACTCCCAAACTCTCACTGGGTGGGTTAGATTGATCAATCAACGGAATTGTAGAATCCGATGAAGCATTGTTGTGCCTCTAAGTGAATGTAAGTTGATCAACTATGATGATCTTTCCTTCATGCAGGAACATTAGTACTCGAAAAATGGATGATGAAACATCTTGCATTGCGTACATCCAGCTCCTCCCTAACAACAAATTGTAATCAAGGGGAGCGTCCAACACTTCAACCTCCACAGACACCAACTTACCGGCAAGTTCAACTTCAAATGCGGGCAAGACTCCTTGTGGACAGAAAGATCTCCCATCAAAATTCGTAAGTATATTGTTGGAAGGGGCTAACTTAGGTGAGCCTAAGGCCTTCTAGCCGGAAATAAACATAACACACGTAGATGCACCCTCATCCAATACAGTTCATCCAATGGTTTTAGGACCATGGACTACTTCTATCAGGAGGTCTACGTGATACGACAACCTGGGTTTGATATTATCCATATCAAACTGAGCAAGCATACTAGATGAATCCAAGCTCCATATTGTCGCTAGAAGTGCATTTTGTTGCAATGGAAAGCTCTGCAGAACTTCTAGTGTGGACATAGCACAGGGTGTTTGGACAAGATCCTCTACAACATTGTAGTTATGAGAAGCTCACGTGTTAGGGTTGTACACAACCCGTTTGAAGAAACCTTTTGGGATATTCGACAAAGGATCTATAGGTCTCTCAATGTGAAGAGGTGTATATGTTTCAGGAACGTCCTTATCTTTCTGCTGTGAGCCCGAGGAATAGTTCCTAGCTCGAGTTTGAAAAAGAATATCTAATTTAACCATGTTTATGAACGATTGATCAGCTGATGAGACATGATTTGTGCCTCCAACACTAGAGTTGCTAGAAGTTGAACCTTGTCCGTGAGGGAATGGGTCCTTCAGAACAACTGGTTTCTTCTCACGGAGGAGCTTCTGGGATTCTTCCATCAAAGGGAATTGGTGGGTAGGGTGGTCTTCCTTACATAAATTGCAAAGAAATTTAACCTTCTTTTTATCCTTCTTTCCCTCCTCGACATTTTCAGTATTTTTGGGATTTGGATGGTTCCCCTCCCCTTTCTTTCCCTTCTTTTTGTTGTTGGGTTGCCGAGGACCCTTTTGATTAGTATGCACTTTTGTACAGATTCAGTTGTAGAAGGGGAGGTTGCAATGATAGTTGCATCTTCAATAGACTTCTTTATAGATAAAGCATGAACTTGCTCGGTCAAAGCTTCAAATGCTACTGAATCTACTGAACCAACGATGCCATCAGCATGCGGTCTAGGCTTAGGTTTACCCAGATCAATATTAGATCGTGGCATGTCGGGTATAATCTCGTACAGGATCCCAGATTGAGCATATACAAGATCAATTTGTTGGGTCCTGAGTATCGCTTCTTCCTTCGAAGACACTCCAGAAGTAGCTACTTCCTTAGAAACATAAGGCAAGAGTGATTTAAAATACCACACTAAAAGAAACTCTAGAGGGATTTCATCGTTAATGAGTTTCTTTCGCCTTTGCCACTCCTGAATATGGTCAGATAAGTGAGTGGCCTTGTTCTGTCTGAAAGTTGATAGAAGGTCTGTGCCAACATCATACCGGACATGAAGTTGAAAGTGGTTCAAGAAGATTGTTGTCAAATCCTAAAATTTATCATACGCTGTGGTAGGTAGTTTGATTTACCACTTAGCCGCGATACTAGTCAAGGTCCTCTGAAAGAGCCTCAACCTAATGGAATGGTCATTCGGAGAGTTGGAAGAACATTAGAGATGGAAAGTAGTGACGTGATCACTAGGATCTTCCCTAGTCTTTCCTTCAAACTTTGGAATGTCAGAAGGCAACTTAGTTTGAACTAGTGGTCAAGCCGGGTTATGGTGCACTGGATCATCTGTTAGTTTCGAAAGATCTAGCAAGTTCAAAGTTGCCAGAAAGGGAAAATGAGATCTTGCCGATGGAATTTGATAAGTAGGAGTTTGGTAGGGGGGACCACGCGAAACCTGGCTCGTATATTGTTGGCTGGGGTTTCCCCCAACCATCGGTTGTGAAGTAAAAGCATTACTGAAATTGCTCCAACCATAAGACAAAGGATTACTTCCTTGGGTATTCGTCCATTGCGGTTGGGTGTTATCCCCTCCATAATGTGGGTTAAACATGTTACCACCCCCTCCACCAAACAGTGAAAAGGGGTTACTCCCTACAGGTATATGAGACGTTTGCACATTCAATGAATGTGTATTAGGACCTGTAAATGGGTTAAACCCAGGCATAGATGTAATGGACGACACAGGCATCGAGCCTACAAAAGGTGTAGATGAAGTGGGCATCGAGCCTATAAACGGTGTAGAAGGAGCTATGTGTCCTCCATACCAAGGAAAACCATGACTAAAAGGAGCATATTATGGAATACCCTGGGATTGTTTTATGAAAGGAGACAAAGTAAACGGTATTGAAGGTATCCTTGTAAAAGGGATATTTGAAGATCCACCAGTGGAACCAAAAAGAGTAGGTGATGTCAAAGCTTGAGAGCTAGACATACCTATGGAACAAGTGTTGAATCTGAAAGAAGGGCTCAAAGCAGAGGCAACCTACAAAGAGCTAGGTACCGATGTGCTTGTAAAATAATGAGAGAGAGCTCTCGAAACCATAACTGTAGTAGGAGTTTTGGGAACTTCTATCTCATCTCCATAACTAGCCATTAAATAAACAGGGTTAAACCAGTATACATTAAAATTCGGTTGACCTAGAGAGTCTACAGTTACAAGTAATGGATCGTGAGGTTTAGTCAAAGGAGGGTTGTAAGGTGTGCTAAAATCTTGAGAAGTGAAGTCCTCAACCTCAACAGTATCGAAGACATGTTGATCCTAAATTCTGATCCGTGTTTCTCCAGGTGGTTCTGTTACGCCCGTGAGATCGTATGAACCACGAGACTTAGTCCTTCGGCGTAGAGGTGGCGGTGTAGGCTCCACAGTGTGTGGTGGAAGGTTTTGCAACCTTCGTGACCTACAGAGAGGTCTGTCCTCCATAATTATATAAAAAAAAAACTAAGTGTGAAAACCTAGTGGTCACTAATTGAATAAGGAGAAAACAACATACCACTAAAAAATGTCCTAAAGTGATCAAAACCAGACAAACAAAGATAATACTCTCAGAAGTCAGTATAGGATGATGAGGACCTAGAACAAACAAATAGAATGTTGAAGGTAAGTTGCATGACGTCCAATGTAGGTCCTCTACGTGCAACTGTTTGAATCACCAAACTGCCCTCCTGGGATTACTGTAAAGGGTTACCTTCCGTGTCTATCCTAGGTGCAGTGGAAATAGCCTTCCACTATACCTGTGAAGAGCCCTAAGGTTAAGATACTAAGGATACCACAAATACGAAAATACTTGGGGGGACAGTCATTAGTCCAGCCAAAATGCATGGGGAGGGTAGAAAATCCCGAAATACAAGAGTACTTGAAGTACTAGTGGACCCCCATACGCGAATCAACTCTGGTGTATGCTCGAAAGGAAAGTGAGGGGTATCCCCAACAGTTCCAGTCTCACACGACCTCGTGCTTAACTACGGTTTAAGTTGAGTGTTCCCAGGATACTTTGATACAAGTGGGTTTGCCTAAAATATTGTCTCACTACGATTGTTGAGCAATAAAACGATTTCAGGAAGTTTAAAGTGATCTACCCCGAAATCCTAGCGTACGCTAGTTGGTGTAGTGTCAAACCTAAAAAGAAAAGTTACTAATTGATTTTATTAGATGTTCTTTTAGAGGTTGTTTCTTACTCAATAGGTATTTATGTGTGTGGTATGGTTATGACAAAAGTAAAATGTGTACAATGATGCATAAAACTTCACAAAATTCTTTCCATTTTATAGCTTTCAAAACAAAAAAACTAGGCATTCCTAAGCATAAAAATTTTCTTTTTCAATTTTAAAAAAAAAATTTTCAATGTTAATAGTAAAGCAAATTATTCTACCCCCCAAAAAATGACAAGTCTTGTATACAAGTTCTTAGTTTTTCAATTTTGAGCTTTTTCTCTAACTATGAAAAGAGAATAAACATGAAAATGAATAGGCAAGAATTATCAAGAATGTGAGTAAAGATAAAGAGCCCAAGGCTTATACCAAACAAATCAGAAAACTGACAAAGACAAACCTATAGAGTTGTTTCACTGAAAAAAATTGGAATTTGGAACAAGATGCAAAAGAAAAAGAGAAAGTTGATGTGTGAAGCAGAAAAATGGGCAACTAGGCTACTCCTGAACATCAGAAAACCAAAGAAAAGCATCCTCCAAACAGAAAGGGTAGGAAAGCGAACCAGGGAAACTCTACAACCAGAAAGACTTAAGAAGAAAAGTTATCAAAGATACTCCAAACAAACTCAGACTGACCTGAACAAATGTTCAAGAGGTATCTAGACAAACGGGAACCTTCAAAACCACAAAAAGACCCTACTGAGGTCAAAACCTAAATAAAAAGGCAAAAATTAGGAACAGTGTACGGGTACTATATGAGACAACTTGCAGTTGATGCGCGGGTCTCTAAGCAAGCAACTTGTGTCTAGGGCACAAAATGCGGAACTGCAACTACTGGGAAGTCATGCACAGGTTTCAAAAGAACTAAAAAAAATAAAGGACACCAAAACAATGACTGAATCAAATGAATAAATCACAAGGGACCTCTAAGAGGCTATAACAAGACTCAGAACGACATAGGGATGTCTTATCAACAGTCACAAGGGAAAAGCAAAAACCAAAGGTAGACCCAAAAACCAAATATCAAACCCTATTGTAAAAGGTTCAAACCTACAGGAATGTCCGCGGCTGTATATGTTAACATCCTGCGCATGCAACTTGAAACCCGAGGGTTGTAATGAGAGCAACTC
Organism: Larix kaempferi; assembly: GCA_027924585.1. Lineage (NCBI taxonomy): Eukaryota > Viridiplantae > Streptophyta > Pinopsida > Pinales > Pinaceae > Larix > Larix kaempferi. Next base: position 16,879,502 of record BSBM01000123.1, on the reverse strand, counting down.
GCGCACAAGTAAAAAAATGTGCGCCCGTATGTACAAGAGACACGCGCATGGGGGTTGATATGAAAATAATTTTTTTGCGAACTCAACACCGGACTGAATCGAAGCAAAGGAAAACAATAAAGCAACCTTTGAAAACCTCACAAAAATCCAGAAAGCTATAAAGACTAAATAAAACCTAAAGAAGATCCCCAGAGTAGAAATGAAAAGGTGCTCCCCAGGGGAGTCGCTAGTTCTGTTGTTAAGGATTATACCCTATAGCAGGGGATGGATTCTATCAATGTACGTGGGGCTGACAGATAGATATAGTAGGGTTTCACACTAATTATTGTAAACAAATGAGGTTAGGGTTTGAGAAAGAGTACCGTATTTATGGCGGCTGGTCCTAGCTTTCTCCCAATCTCCACAACAATATACCTGCAAAAACGAAAAACCTTCCTCAAAACGATTTGACTATAAACATATAACGATATTTACAAGACAATATAACATTAATTATAATAAAACATCCAATAAAATTGAAATTTAATTGGGATGGGAAGAATATCTCGATCTTTATTGTCAAAGAAATGCAATAAAATACAACTGATATACCTGATCTTGCTTTAGCACTTCTGCAACCAAGTTCTGGGTTCTTGCTCCTCTCTTGACTAGAAATTCCTTCAGCATAACAATAGTTCTCTTCTATATTGGCCTCTTCCTCATAGCTTCCTCTTGTATTTATGGCCAAGGTAGGAAGTTAGATTTGTGAGGCAGTTGGATTGGGAAGTTGGGGGAGTTATAATACCAAACTCAACTAATCTCAATCTGTATCTTTAATATATTTTTTAATTTCATCTTAAGATACCCGTGAGTATGACACTAGGGAACTTGCGCATGGTGCGTAGCTAGTGCTCTTACCAACTTGTGCATACTACTTTTAAGTGATGTGCTTGGGTTGTGAATATTGGAACCCGCGCATGATGCACTAGATTCCAACTATTAGAGTCGCGACTTTCCAATGAAATATGGAGAAAAAATATAGTTTTCAACTGAAGGTGTGGAATCTCAAAATGAAATCATCTAAGGTTAATCTAGCTCTTCCATCCATAGTGTCCTTTTATGTGATCGACAGGGCAATGTGATCACAGACGGAGAAGTGTTGATTTGACCTATAACACTAATGACAAAGTGTTCTTTATGAAAATGAAGGCATCCAAATTTGTGGTTGTTCATGTAGTACATAGTTTGTATTCTATGAGGATGCATTAATAAATTATAACTCGTGTAGACCACCATATTCTCATCAAAGGTGGTTTTCATTAGGAATACCTTTAGATGTCCCCTTGGGGTGTAGGAAAAATATCATTGAGTAATTGTAATTTTGGATTTTTAATGGAATTAATGTAAATGCATTTCTTGATTCGATAATTGTTTTATAAAGTGGTTGGATGCATGTATGATATTGGAAAAATTAATACATGATTCTAATTATTTGGTATAAGGATTGGACACACTAAATTCATTGTGTTTACTAATATCCTCTATTTAATGTTTGATATTTTTAATTTCAGTTGGTATTTTGGCGAAGAACTACATATCTACCACCTACCATTTCACCCCACTACACTGCCAAATTGAAAGAATGTTGTTAAATGAGCATAGCTTGGAGAGGATGCATACCAGGCATGGTTGAATCAACCAACTATTCAATTTTCACTTAATCTTGAGTCACCAATCGATAATGTCTATAGTAACTCTAGTTCTTCACATGTTTGGGATGAATACAATAATTTATAGGTGGGTATGGATGATATCTTATGGGATACCCATGCCATGGAGGGAATTCTCTTACATGCATTCTATAAATATGAGATAGGAAAGAATGCTCATATCACCAATATCTTCTTTTAAAGCCTAAAATTTGCTTCTATCACCCCTCTCTTTGGACATGGGTTAAGTTCTACCACAATAGGGACAAAAATGTTACTACATAACCTGAAAACAATGCATGGTATGTTAGACCCGTGTTTTTTGGCACTACTAAGGTAAAGGACCACTGAGTCCAATATATTTTAAATAATTATGTCACACAATCAACAATAAACAATGATTTCATGCATATTTGATGGTAGTGCACATTTCGATTACCCACTAATTGCCAATTACTTAAAGATAAGGTACTTCCAAGTGAGAATATCCTCCCTGGTAGCTGTGAAGAGGAAAAACAACTATTGAAATTTTTTATTCTCGAGTACATATCATATCACGCTTATTTGAATGATTACATTCTATATAGAGGCGAATAAGGAGGACAAATATATATGTCTTGAATGTGTGTATGATAAGAACTAGAAATAAAAAAACAAGGGCAATACACATGGTCCTCCTCATTAGATATTGAGGAACGTGCCTACAATACCAATGATTCAAAGTATATTTCATTTTAATGAATTAATCATGTTGTAGGGGTGGCATGACTAAAATAGAAGTGAGTCGGGAGCTATGCAGATCTCAATGGATTCAATAGCCATTAAATGTATGAAGGATACATTACTTGATAAATTCAAGGATGAGTTAAGAGGCCTTCGATTAAGCATACCCATGGATGGATCTAACTTGTATTCCCTATAAAATTCTAACTATTCTATTTGGGTAGTGGTAGTGATTATCAATATCCTCCAATGGTTGTTGTCGGAGAATGAACAACTTATGTTGGATCTGGTAGTCTTTTGTGGAATACAAGCGAATAAAATGGATGTATACCTCCAACCATTGATTAATGAATTGAATAAATTATGGGAATGGATATATGTATAAGATGTATCAAGATCCGTCTTTATAGAGAGGTTTTTTACATTGTATAGTATATGTGCATACACCACACATGATTATATAGGACTAGGATTTTATTCTAGTAAGAATGCCGACTAATTTGTTTATATCCTCAAATTTATTTGACATACTTAATTTGGTGCAACTGTCTTCTTTGACGCTAATGTGTTTTGTATACAATAATATCACAGGTCTTGCAACAAAAGGGAATACAAATTTTGTGGAGCTTGTATAAAGGGTATATGGTCCAACCACCTACAAAAGTCAAATGTATGATTGCACAAGGGTATTCCTTCCCAAAGACCACCTTTAGAGAAGAGAAACATATGTTTTCAATGGTAAACTAAAGAGAACCAAGGGATCTGATATATTTCCATTGACATATTGGGTTAGGGAATATCCTACAGAGAAGCGGAATAATATTGTATAATTGTTTGATTCAAATGGGGAACCTATAGTCGATGATATAGATTTTTTCGACACCTATATGGAGATAATGGCCATTGAGATGAAAACAAAATATGTATTTTATAAGCTTTTATATTGGAAGCATCCTAAGATTTCCCACTTACTATATCCCACATATATATATATATATATATATATATTTCATGTTATTTATTGAGGCATATATCATTGTAAAAAGTGACATATCATGTGTTAGGAGAGAACTTCTTTCCTCAAATACTAAAAATAAACATTGGCAAATAAAAAGGATGTAGAGGAGAGGCTACTACCTCTAAGTTTTTTAAAGGGTGACATTCCATGTATTTTGAAGAAAGATGATCTTTGTATGGCAAAGGATGCCATATTTGGATATGAAGGAAACTTCTTTATATGGGTTGAATCTACGATGTTGCTTCACCATAGAAGAACATTTGTCATGGATGAAATCACATAACCATTTCAACCTTCTAAGAGTATGTATGTCGATTATATGCTTTTTTTTTGTAATGTAGGTTAAAATATGTTATGCACTCATAGTTTTATGCCAATTAAATTTGCATGTGTTAATTTTTTGGTTCCATTATCCTTTTCTCATGCATGGTTTTGTGGATCATGACTTCCCATAGAACCTATGATGTGTCATATCTAAATTGTCTACATTTATGTGTTGGATTACAACAAAGGAGATTCACATGGCTAGTATTCCACAATAACAACAAGAGATAAACGAGATTATTTGTATGTTTGAGAAGGAATTGCTAATGAGTTTCATGGATTTGCAAATCCATCTTCTAATTAACCTACATGATGAGGTTGAATTAGACGAAGTGGACTCATGTAATTAAATTTTCTTCTTAGAGAGGTACATGAAAACGTTGAAGGTGTTTGTTCAATAAAGGGAAAACATGAGGTATGTATGGTGTAGGGGTACATAGTATATGAGTAATTTTATTACTTTAATGAATACATCATGTAAATCAACGACACACTAGGTGCAATGGTTTGGGGTGACCAAAACATTGGGGACAAATGGGAAGGGAATCTACTTCAAACGAATGGAAAGAAGCACATGATAAAGAGCAAGTCACTTATCTTTTGTCATATTTCTATAAAGTAATTGTTTGCACTGAACTTTTCATAATGTATATTTGATTTCATACTATTTGTCTATATTTCATGAATACCTCAATGAATTAAGAAGTCGATGACATCAATAAATTCATTCTTAACAATGCATAGACAACACAACTGTGGGTCAAGTTGAATGAAGAGAAGAGAAGGAAATGGGACAATGATAGGAAATAATTCAAACAGTTGAATGGTAGAAGAATGTCTTATACTAATCATTTAAAACAAAAAATTCCAATGTTTCGTCCCAATAGTTGGGTGGTTGACTAGATTGTAGAGAAATATGGCATGTTTGGTCATTTCCCGCGTGGTGGAGAGGATGCGCTAAACATAGGGATAAGGTACAACAACTCTATAATAATATTTCTATGTACATTATTAAATTTATAATGCACATTAGAATTATAACGTTTATATGTTTCTATTAATTCCCAAGTTATTAGTCATATGACACTATCATTTGTTCACATTTTTACAAATGCATTTGTTCCCATATATGTTGGTATATGGACATAATTTTTGCATTAAGGATGTCATTGATGGACTTGTCACACTGGACTGTGTAGTGGAAGATGATTTCGACCAATCTAGTCATGCCATCCACTGTGATTGGAACATAATAGAGGGGGAGTTAGGTTACATTGGAAAGATACAATAGATCATGCAAGTTGACTTCTCATCTTTCCAATATGTTATTTTTAGGTGCAAGTGGTGGGATACCTTTGATCAAAGTAATGTAAAGTAAGACGATGAAAGTGGGATAATATGTATAGACACTAGAAGGATGTGGGGCAAAACTAAGGATCCTTATGTTTCCCCAAAACATTGCAATTAAGTGTTTTTTTCTTGGATGTGCTGGATAGGGATTGATGGCTAGTACTAAGACATGATCCGTGATCAAAGCATATTTTTGAGACCATCAATATTATAATTCAAAGCAAGGAAGATAGTTATGGTGATGGCAACGATGAGTGATATGACATGTTTTATTTCAACATTTATATTGTGGATGTGTAATTTTATTATTTTTTTTTATCTATAATAGGAAAATTATGTTTTTTCTTCCATTTTATGATGTTGGAACTGAAAAGTAAACAACCATCTACAACCATTATGCTGAAAATAAATTAAATTGTTTTGGAATATCCTAATAAAAAATAATAATGATGAAGATCCTCCCATTTTGATAATCTGAAGATACAATTTTAATGTCACATTTTAAGAATTTAGGATTTTTAAAATTGATAGAACCATACCATTTGTCAAGGTGTTCGTTTTAAAATAATATTATCACTAATATAAACAATTTTTTTACTTATTAAAAATATTAATTTAATTTAATAGTAATATTCATGAATGAATAAATTTGGAATTGAAAAAATATAAATTAAGCACTTAAAAATATTTTAAAAGAGGAAAGTGAGTACATTATGATTTGACTTAGAAAATGTTAGAGAAAAACAAGAACATAAGATATACATACATAAGGTTAAACCGATTAGGAGGAGTGATTTAATAGAAGATTTACTCAAACGCATTGATTTCTAAAATGATTCAAATGTGATTTACTATTGTTTTCATAATTTAATATATATTCAACATGTTATTACTATATGAAATATTCAAAATTAACAACTAATATTATCAATGCTAGTCTAGTTTAAGGTTTTTTAATCTCATTTCATATTTAATATACAAATTTATAATTTTTTTCATGATTTAATATCATTTTTAATCAAACAAATTGATTTAAAATAATTAATCAAATTGATTTTATGATTTAATATGCATGATGTTATAACTATATAAAATTAGAGGAATATTTGTTTGGTTAGATTTAAGTATATTATTATTATCAAAATTAATGAAAAATTAAGTAAAAATATTTTTAGAATAAATTAAGAAAATATAATCTAATCCAAAAGAATGATTTAAAATTTTAACCAACTGAAGAAATCATTGAATGATTCAATCAATCAAGTTTTAAAATGTGCTTGATTAAGATATTGTTTCTTCTTGTAGAACAAATAATTTACATTGAAAAATGGTTAAAGTTTTTTTCCAAGGAACAATCTTGCAAAAAACCCTTCGAGTACATCCCCATGATTCATGGATAGTAAACGAGGTAAACTATCAGCTATGTTATAGCTCAAATCGACACTTCTCCATCCGTGATGACTGTTTAAAAAGATGACACTTAAAGTTTCACTATACGTTCACAAAAAAAACATTTATGGATGGAAGAGCCTATTATTTGACTCTTATTGGTGGCCTTAAGCATTACAAGTGAAACCCCAACTATTTCCCATCCACTTTGAAGAGTCCCAATGACAAAAAGAGTAAATTGACACCCTATGAACTAGCAGGAAGCATACCATTTGATCCCCACCCTTGAGCAAGGTGCAAATTTGCATGTTTCCTTTAATTTAGGTGTGGATTTATTATGCAACAAAGTCCCAGATATAACATAAAAATAGCAGAAATAGACTAGAAGAAAGTCATTGATGCCTTAATAATGAAGAACTGAGATGAATAAAAATCCTCTTTAAGGGAGGAACCTCCTTACACAATGTATTATGTACATAAGACAAGACAAGATACATTGATGACTAAAATGAAAATATATCCTTCCTATATATAGGAGACAAAGGTGTACAATAACAACTAATAGACCCACTAATAGACCCAAGCCGACATCAATAATATGTAATGCACCACCATATAGGGGGTAATGCACCACTCTATAGGGGGTAATGTGCCATCATTGAGGGCTTAACATGCCCCTCCCCTTCAAAAATTGTTGTCCACAATGCTGAAGTAGTTATGTATACTACTATATAAAGGACTCATCTCCCCATGTTGAATCTTTCATGGGTAGGTTCTTCCATTTAATGAGATACTCTGGAATTGATCGATTCCGAGGCTGTCTGATTCTTGTTTCAGTGATTTCTTCAAGCTCCAAGATGATTTTTCCTTCCTCATCAATTTCTGGTAATATAGTTTGAACTGGTATCTTGTCGCCGATTACCTTCTTTAAACATGAAACATGGAAAATTGGTTGGACTCGTGAAGATGTAGGCAATTCCATTTGTAGGCCATACTACCAATCTTTTGGAGCACCTTATATGAATCATAGTATTTAGGTGATAATTTATTATCCTTCTTGGTGTTCTTTAGGGACATATGTTTTTATGGTTGTAGTATTAAAAACACCGAATCCCCCACATCAAAGCTTCGTTCACTGTAGTGTTGATCTGCTTGTTGTTTCATTCAGTTCTGTGCCAAAGTCAAGTTGTATTTTAAGAGTTGGAGAACTTGTTGTTGATGCTCCATGTGGTCTTCCACTGCTTGAACCTAAGATGAGTCTCTTAATGAAGATGTGATGGATGGTGGATGATAACCATAAAGTGCCATAAATGGGGTAATTTTTGCTGATGTATGGAAGGAAGTGTTATACCACCATTCTGCCAAAGGTAACCACTTGACCCATTATGTTTGTTTATTAGCTACAAAACATCAAAGATATCATTCCAAACATTTTTTCACTATCTATGTTTGTCCATCATATTGAGGATGATAAGATGAGCTATGAGCCAGTTGAGTACCCAAACAAGAAAATAATTCAGTCTAAAGAATGCCAGTGAAAATCTGATCCCTATCACTTACTATAATATTTGGAGTACCATGTAGTTTTTGGACTGTCTCCATATAGGTTTGAAAGGGTGAGATAGTGCACAAAAGTGTGCATATTTAGTAAGTCTATCAACAACCACCATGATGACACTCTTTCCTTTAGACTTTGGTAAACTTGTGGTAAAATCCATTGAAACCTCTATCCACCATTGGCTTGGAATGGAAAGTGGTTGTAGAAGACATGGGGTCTTAAATGTTTCCACTTTATTTTGTTGGCAAACCAAACATTCTGTCACAAAGTTTTGAACATCAGTTTTAAGACCATCCCCAAAAAATTATTTCTTGACCCTGTGGTAGGATTTTAAGAAACCTGAGTGCCCTCCTATTAGTGAGGAGTGGAATTCCAAAAGTACCTTTTGCTTGAGTTGGGGACTCTTACAAAGATATAAGCGATCCTTTTTCCATAGAAAGTCATCTTTCGACATAAATGTATTAGAGGCACTGGGATCTTGCTGTAACTTTTCAATAAATGTCCATATTTCTTCATTGTTCTTCCATTCATCCCTTGCTTTGGTTATCCAATTTGGTTGGATGATGGAGATAGCATAGAGAATTTCTTCAACATCTTAATATTTCTTAGAGAGTGCATGTTCCAAAACATTTTGCTTCCCCTTTTTGTAGACGATTTCAAAGTCATATCCCAACATCTTTCTTACCCATTTTTGTTGGTCTTCTAAAAATAACCTTTGTTCCAAGCAATATTTAAGGCTATCATGATCGGTTTTAACCTTGAAATGTCTTCCTATGAGGTAGGGGCACCATTTATTTACAACATGTAGAATTTATAGCATTTCCTTCTCATAAATTGGTTTGTGTATATTCTTCCCCTTAATTGGTCGGATTTCAAAGGAAAGGGGCCTTCCATCTTGGATTAAAACAACACCAATGCCATTCCCTGGCGCAACACATTCCACGATGAAGGTTCTTGTGAAATTGGGTGTCACCAATACTGGAGCTCTGCACATGGCCTCTTTGAGTTCTTCAAAGGCCTTAGTTTCATCTCGAGTCCATGGAAATGCATCATTTTTTAGTAATGTTGTTAAGTGTGCTTGTATTCACCCATAATTCTTAACAAACTTGCGATAATATCCTGTCAACCCAAGAAATACCCTAAGGTGTTTTAGGGTTGTAGGGATATTCCATTCTTGGATTGCTTTAATTTTGTTAGGGTCTACTTTAACGCCTTCATTGGAGACGATATGACCCAGGTATTCCACCTCTTGTAATCCAAAGAAACATTTGGAGGGTTTTGCATATAATTTTTGTTCCTCCAATAGTGTGAGCACCTTATCAACATGTTGAACATGGGCCTCCCAATATTTACTGTAGATCAATATATCATCAAAGAATACTAACACAAATTTTCAAAGAAAGGGATTGAAGATGGAATTCATCAAACCTTGAAATGTGGAAGGCACATTTGTAAGGCCAAAAGGCATAACCAAAAACTCATAATGGCTTTCATGAGTTCATAAGGTTGTTTTTGGAATGTCTTCTTTCTTCATTCTGATATGATGATAGCCTAAGCGAAGATCATACTAGGTGAAGTAAATTGGCCCATGTAACTCATCTAACAATTCATCAATAACTGGAATGGGGAATTTATCTTTAATATTGAGATTGTTAAGCTCTCTATAATCTCAACACATACACCATGATCCATCCTTTTTGTGCACCAATATTACTGGAGAAGAGTAAGAACTTTGTCTAGGTTTAATTATTCCACCCTCTAACATTTCTGCGACCATATGCTCAATTTCACTTTTCTAGGCACATGGTTATCTGTAAGGCCTGATATTGGGCGGAACACTTCCTGGAACCAAGTGAATAGCATGATCATGTTCTCGAGTAGGTGGGATACCTGTGGGAATATTATCAAATACCTTGGAATGATTTCCGAGGACCTGTTGTAGATATGGAGAGATGGACAATTTAGGTGTTTGAACATCTAGTGAGAAAAATTGTGCAATTACACCCCATTATTCCTTGTTCAAAATCCTGGTCATGCCATTAGAGTCGATTACCATGTATCCCTGTGATAACTCTTAACACAAATCCTTTTCCTCCCTGAAATATTTTCAAGAAAAGATCTTGAAAATTAAAAGCTACTGTTCCCAGGGATTGCAGCCATTGGAACCCTAGGACCACATTGATCCCGCCCATTTGAATGGAGATCATTGGAATATTTAGGACATAATATCCCATAGATATATCTATCTTATGAAATTTTCCTGAGCAATTTATAGTTTCTCTATCCGCAACCATCACCTGAAACTATGGTGCTGGATATATAAAGCAATTTAAAGATTGTTCTATCTTACAATGAATAAAATTGTGAGTACTGCCAGAATCAATTAGTACTATTACCCTTTTCTTCTTGATATAGAATTATATCTTGAGAGTTTGAGGAGTGGTAATTGTAGCTAAAGCATTACAAGATATGGTGGGGTGAATTTATTTTGCTTCAATCCCTGGTGTTGGTTCCTGGCGTGAGTCCTCTTCTTTTGATGCTTCTTGTTCATTTTCTTCCTCTTCTTCACAATCTATGTAAAATAATTTATTCTCAATGCACTTGTGGCCCTTTCTGTATTTTCTATCACAACTGTAACAAATCCATTTTTTTTTTTCCTTTAGTTTTTGTTGTGTCAACCTTATAGGTTGTGGATGACTTGAGACCACACTTCCTTCCTTATAGTTGTAAGTGGTATACTTACTTGTTTCCATAATTTTTTTAAAATTTTTTATTACCACCCTAAATGCATGCTCCAAGGACTTAGGTTCCCAAAGGTGAACCTCATGTTGGATGCTATCCTTCAAAGTTACAATAAAGAGATCCAACAAATTATCTTTTGAAATATTCTTGACTCTGAGACTTAGCTTCTGAAACTACTTGATGTGCTTACTAACTGGGCCATTTTTCTTGAGATTTACCAACTGGCTAAAGAAGGTTTTGCTATTTATCTCCCCATAATGTGCAATCAATTATTCTGTGGATATAGACCAAGAGATAATAGAGTCCTTTTTACGGTCACAAAGCCATTGGTACCATACAAATTGACTAAGCTCTAAATATAAGGATGCAATAGTTACCTTTTGCAAGGTTGGCAATTGGTGTAGATCAAATAATTGCTCCATCTGGAATATCCAAGTTATTGGATCATTGCCATAAAAATTTCTCATGTCAATATTGGGAATTTGGGTACCCCTTGGTGACCACCCCTGTTGAATTCCATTACAAGAATCATTTCATCTTGGAAAATTCTTATTCATGGAATGTTTCTCAACATGGATATTATCTTTATCCTCCTGAGTATCCTGTAACACATCCTCACCTATAGGGGGAGTATCCCTTGAATTTTGTATGAGATTAGAAATATTGTTCAACTTCTCCTCTAAATTGAGTAAATAAGTTGTTCTCATGACCTTTCATATTTTCCTCCATTTAATTCAAATTCTTCTCTAAATTAACTAAATCAACTTTTTTCATAGTCCCTTTAATCATATATTCCAACTGGGACACTTGAAAACATAGGTCTTCCCTTTCATCGTACGTCGAGGATGGATCATCTGGTGGTTTGAGGGTAGTGTGAGTTTTTACACTTCCTTTCAGTGGAATTTTGAACAATATAAATATATATCACAGCCTAGGTTTCACCACAATTAGATCCTTCTACTCAAAGTTATTCAAATTTAAAATGGTGTACCTTTTTCAAACCCTAATTGGAATATTGTTTTATGGATGACTTGGAACTGATGTAAATTTTTAATTTCTACTTCTCCGGGTATGCAAAATCCATCACTATGTATCCTGATGTGTCCTTTTTCCAATGACACAGGTATGACCTAATTATGATGTATCGATAATAAGTTATTGTCCATCTGATTTTTGATGCAATTGGTATCACTCAATTTATATCTTTCATGCCCCAGATATGACCTTTTTCCCTAGAACACCTGTTTAAGACTAGTTTTTGGACTATTAAAAAACCCTAGGTTCCAAGGAAAATATATTCGAACTTGTAATGTCTTAGGATAAAAACAATGGACTAAATATATTTAGGACTGTTATAGATATGGGTTTTTAATATAGCTTTCTGAATCCTTTCAGGAAAAAAATTCCAAGATGACTCGTTTTGAAGAAACCAGTCACAAGGAAAGAGCTATGATACCAAATGTTATGCAACCAAGTCCCAGATATGCATAAAAATAGTAGAAATAGAGCAGAATAAAGTAATCCACTCCTTAATAATGAATAAATGATATGAATAACAATCCTCTTCAAGGGAGGAACCTCCTTACACAATTTACTAAGTACACAAGACAAGACAAGATACAGTGATGACTAAAATGAAAATATCTCCTTCCTATATATAGGAGACAAAGGTGTATAATAAAAACTAATAGACCCAATCCGAAATCAACAATATGTAATGCACCACCATATAGTGAGTAATGCACCACTCTATAGGGGGAAATGCACCATCATTGAGGGCTTAATATAATTCCCTAAAAAAAACAAAAAACAAAAAACAAAAATAAAAGTTAAAAAATGAGGGAAGTTAGTATTTTACACAAACTAACTTGCTTGGTTATAACTCCTCACTCCATTTGGTAACCATACTCAACTTCTTCCTTCAACCATAAAAGGGAATGGAATGGACCAAGAGGGGGAACACCCATCATGGTAAAGTAATGTTGGAGGAATCACTCACTAACACGCCCTTCTTTCCCTTCCATCAATGACCCTTGTTGCTGAACCCTTGTATCATTGTATACTGAAACAAATTCACTCAAGTAGATTCTCCCTTTTATGTATTCAACGAATTGGAGTGGAATTGTGTGAGTGCATGAGCAGGAGAGACCAAAATCTCCAAGTTTGGTAAGGCGTTGAAGCAGAGAAGAGGTATATCTTGTACTTTGTTTCAATGTTTCAATAGAAATTTGACATATTTCCCTTCCCCAAATATCGAGTCAATTTTGTGATTGATAATTGGCATAAAGGGTCAATTCCCGCTAGCTAATTCGGTTAAGGTCTGGTGATCGTTAGTAGGGCGACCCCGATTCAATTCCCATTAGGGGTGAGCTAGTTGGGAGGAGACACCCAAAATCCAACCAGTTGAGGGTTGGTATTTTCCAAGCCGGGTGCGATCCTCAGGTGATTTTTATGGATTAGATGCCCCTAGGTCATTGTTTCTTAGACCAAAATCCACTGCCACAGTTCAGGGAGATTCTAGCAAAAAAAAAAAAAAGGCATAATGGAATTATTATTTTTTATATTGAAGTTGATTAGTAATCTTATGTTCTTGTTATCTTTCAATTCATTAATATTATTTACTATTGTCAAATTGGTTTGATGAAGGTTGGTTCTACTTGTTTTGCAGGTTGAAGGTTGGTAAATTTAGAACAGATTTGGAAAAAGGATAAGGAGCGGCTTGGATCAAATTTTGTAAAAAGGTGCGCGAGCTTTCTTCTCCTCATCTCTAATTAATTTACATTTGCATGTTACCAGTTTGAATGTGGTCTTATGCATGATCATGAGTCTTTCTTGCCTTCCAATGGATTCCTATATGTTAGTCTCACTTTATTCATTATGTCGGTGATCTCGTCCTAGTCATAGGATTAATTTTCGTACAACATAACTGACGACTATGTTGGGAAGAAAACAAAATTTTTGGGGACTTATTGAGTGTTTTATCTATTCTCTATTGGGAGTTAGAGTCTTTGTTAGGATTATTCATACCCAGAACACCTTAAAGTATCAATATTTTTTTAATTTTTCCTGAGTTTCCTACTTTTCCACACTTCTTAGGCTCTATTTGATAGCAATTGTACTTACAGTAGCGAAGGATAGGGTTTATTCACACCGAAAAATTAGAACATGCATGCATGGTATGCAAACAACCTTCTACATAGATGCAAAGGCCTTGTATTTGAGATAATTTCTCAGTTTTTCCCTACTTTTATGAAAAGTGTTGGTTTCGTTGGATTGTATGAGTAGTGTACGCTTCTTTGTGGCCTTCTTGGAATATTCTTGGTCGTGTTTGAGTGTGTTTAACCTAAGTTTGAGTCAAAGGTTCATGAAAAGTTTAAAAGTGTTGAGTGCTTTGTTATCTTTTCATTTTTTTATTCAAGTGATGATAAGCCTAGAGTGTGAAATCCTAGAGCATAATATCATTGTTTGTGCTTCTACTTGTGCCTCTTTTGAGAAAAATTGTCTTCCAAAACCTTGTCACCTAGTATACCTATTTACTTGTTTGAGTCCGAGAGCTTGTTTCATCTCAAACTTGGCTTTTGCTTGTGGCCAAAGAATTTAGTGTTAGAAGCTATTTTCACCATACATATTTCTCATTTTGTTGCTTGCATTAGTTTAATTTGTTGTTCAAAAGTTGCATTTTCATAAAAGCAAAAAATTTGGATCTCATAAAGTTGTATTTGGTTTGAAAAGCAAAAAATTGGTAGATTTCATTTGCATTCAAAGAGTTTATTCCGTTGTTTGAAAAATGCTTCATGGTTCATTTTAAAGAGTGTGAACGAATGCATAAAATATTTAGTTCCACTTAAGCGTGCTTCATCTTTCATTTTAAAGAGTATTAATGAGTCCATTTGTATTTGAAAATATTTAGTTGCACTTAATTTCTTCTTTTTCAAAAAGTATTGAAATTTTTATTTTTAAAAAGCAGAAAGCATTGTAAAAGAATCTAGGAGATTTTCTTTTGATATAAACTCATCTTATAGTCTTGGTTCTAGGACCTTGGATATAGCTATTGTGAGTTAACTTCTCCAAGGATACATAAGATTAAGACTAGGAACAATTAAAGAAAGCTAATTCATTAATAGCGTCATCGATAATTAAGGGGGTTACAAAAATTTAGTGGGCTATTTTAGTATATGGAAAGGGTTTTTTTAGATAAAACATATTCTCCCAATATTTATTAGAAAAAAAATAAATATGAAATGAATAGCCTCTCGTATATTAATGAGGAAAATGAAAAAAAAACTATTTTTTCCCTAGCAAAATCTCCCTCCAATCTATATTTCACCCTAAATTTCTAGATAAATTCTACTGAAATCATTCATTCGCCCCCAATTTTTAGAAAATGAGGCTCCCAAGGGATATTCCGCCCTTCATTTTCCTTGTAATTTGGGCATATGGTTGCATTCACCTGTATTTTTAGTCAATTTCATGTGATACCTTCTTTGAGCCCTCAATTTCCAATATTGGAGGGAAATCAGGGGCTATTTTGTTCTATATAAAGGATACAATGATTCTTGGTTTACCCACATCATATTGCTCTTGAAATATTAAGGCTCTAGTTGATGCAATTCCAGTTTTCATTCTTAGTTTTCTCGACATTTTAATCTTCACATAACATCTCCATTACTGAAATATCATGTCTTGAAAGGGCATGTCGCACATGCAATTTATCAGAGAATACAAACTCACACCATGCTTTTTATTATGCTTTTTATCCATAGTTACAATAGATTATTATATTGTAAATTTATTTTTTATCATGCTTTTTATCACAGATTCTTTTTTAGGCATGTTGAATTCTATGGCACTCTTGATTCTTAGGGCTCATTCAGTGTTATTCGGGTTTTATTCTATCCTAGGAGTATTGGTTTCGTGAAAGTGTTATAGAGCTCAAAATATACGATTTATTTTATTCCTTGTCGTGTTTAAACTATCAGATGAAATTTATATGTTGTTAGTGGATTCTACTTTTGATGGAGAGACGCCACATGGTTTTTATATATTCTAACTGAATTTGACCCAATTGTTTAAAATGTGCTTTTATTAGGATCTTTCTCTGCAATTATTATTGGATCTAAGACGTTAATGAGAATGTATATGTTCATATTTTATGTCTGTTATTGTCGATGTTTGGGATGTTGGTAATATAAATGGATGCACACTAATTATAATGGTAGGGATATAGTGGAATGGTCATTATTTTGGTTGTCTTCTTGTAGAGTTGTCCAAAGTGTTCTGGTAGATTCTTTTATTTGTATTGAGAAGTTCGTGACTGGTATACTTTTTTATTTGTATTGCCAAGTTCGTCAATTTTATTTGTGACCTAAATTTGTTGGGGTCGGTAATTATTTTATGATATTTTGTTTTTTGTAAGGGTCATTCATATGTAAAATGTTTTTGGTGATTTTTTTTTATGTGTAATTGCTATCATCATCTAGAAATGGATCTAGTTATGTATGATAAATATATGATTTAGTTGGAACACGATACTTCATTTCCATCATGATTGTATATAATATGTATAGGGCATGTTTGACCTAAGATGTAGAGATTATGCTATTTGATATCTAGTCCTTTGCATTCAATGAGGGTGCTAAAACAATTTTACCACATTTTGCATGCTTTCAAAAATTTCAAGGACATGGATACAAACACCTCCTTATTTTATCCGAGAAAAAGTAGTCTTTAACATAGTAGTTTTAATGATATGCGTAGTGACACATTAATGTGCTTTATATTCTTGTTAGTGTATGTTTTTATTTCTAATAATTATTGAAAGTTTCTAACTAACTCTAAAAATTCTAAATCAAATGACATAGTTCATATTTTGATTGTCAACAAAAGAAAGGAAAAAGTGGCATTTGCATCTATAAACCGATAATCAGGTTATTTTTTTCTTAGAGGGTAGCTTAAAAATGAGAGATTTGTAAAATAATCTAATTGGGAATTTATACACTATATTAAGTTTGTGGGTATCTATAATACTGCACGTTGTAATAATGGTTCATGGGTGCCATAATTTCTCCATAGTGTAAAGTGTTCAACTCTATCAGTTTGTCGGTATGTCAATATTTGGGTCCTGAAATGTACATTGGACCATTAAGGGACGAGATAAAAAGTGGAGTCCGCACTTGCCCTGAATCTAGTTAGTGTAGTTGTGTTTCACCAACACCTCCAGTTGTGAGTGAGCCAATACTGCTTGTGAAATGTATAAATAAATCCCTCCTCTCCTCATTCATGCATTTATTCATTTGAGCATATATGAGTCAAGAGAGTTGAGCTCTGGTATATGGTCTTCTATTGCACTACCTTAGTAATATGTAGAATCAAAAGCTGAGTCTTCCTAGCAAAAGATTCACCAAGACGTTACAAGGTTTTATAATTTGATGAAAGATTCGCTAAGTTTTTACAATATTTTATAATTTAGTGAAATATTCTCCAAGATTTTACAATATCTTATAATTTAGTGAAAGATTCTCCAATATTTTACAAGATTCTATAATCGAATGAAATATTAGCCAAAAAATTATATATACATATTATATCAGTGATTAAATAGCCTTCAAATTTTCCTATATATTAGGGAGATTTGCCCATTTATTATACATATAAATTTTGGGGGTATTCTTAAAATTATCCTTGAATGGCACGAAGTACTTGTTGGGAAAGTGCCTCTCAAACATACGTCATGCGGTAGGTAAAACTAGTCCAAGTGAGAATATTGTCCCCTATTGCTTGGATTAGTAGGGTTATGTGAGTCTGAGATTTTTTCACGAATGGAAATTACTTGGGGTGACACCACTGCACACTAAAAGTTATGGGTCTACGACTTGTGTCCTATGTTTACATTAAGAACTCAGTAATTTGTAAGAACCATTCTACTGGAGGCACCAATCTCCTCAACTGAGCACCAACTTAGTAATATGTAGGAAACAACCTATTATAAAATTAGGTACAAGAGCACTGACATAATCACCTCAAAGATAAATTCATAATCAACTTCAATCTACTACACAATTAGCCTCAGATCATATCCATAATTTTCCTTTGATTTGATTCATAATCTACCTCTGATCTGCTTCATAATCTTCCTTTGGTCTACTTCATAATCTTCCTGTGATCTGCTTCATAATCTACTTCCGATCTACTTCATATTATATAGAAACCATTACTTCGAGAGGGAATATATCCAAAACTATATCTACTTCATCTCCTACAAGGTTCACTATTTGAAATATCCTACAGCAAACATATAAGAGAAAATTACAACCTAACATGTTTGAAGTTGATTTCATAATCATTCCAAAACCCTAACCTCTTGAGGTCATACCTCCAAAAATATAGTGAACCAACATATGAAGTTTGTATCACAAAGTTATTCAATATCTCTATTTCATATCCCCCAAGAGTCACTATTTCAAGCTTCCTAGAACAAAATTTATAGTGAAAATGCCAAATTGACATGTTTAAAGTTGATTTCAAGATCATTTAGAAACCCTAACTTCCTGAGGTCATATATCTAAAAAAATAGAGAACCAACATCTGAAACACATACCATAGGTTAGTCAAGATCTCTAATGAATCTCTTCTAAGGGTCACTATTTGAAGCTTCCTAGAACAAAATTTATAATGAAAATTCCAAACTGACTTGTTTAAAGCTGATTTTAGGAGCATTCAAAAACCCTAACTTCCCAAGATCATATCTCATAAAGTATAGCAAACCAAAATTTGAAACTTGAACCACAAGTACATTGAAATCTCCTATACATATCCTCCAATTGGTACAATTTGAAATGTCCCCAGAAACAAGTTATAGTGAAAATGCCAAGATGACATGAAAATATCCTTATTTGAAATGATGTTCAATCTTTGCTCATCCTCTTCTTCAAATGTTGAAACCATTTCCATTAGTGCACCTCTCCTATGATATATCCATGTCTTGGATGAGTGAGTGAAAAAATGAGGAATCAATCCTCTTATTTAAACTATTCTTGGGCACTTTTAGGGGATCCTTCTTCTTTTAGGGCTGACCTCTTTCCAATGAGCCACAAGGGGGTGTTGATCCCTTCACTCCTATTTTTTCCTTTACAAGGTGGGAACATACATTATCTTCAATATCTTCACACCCAATCATCTCCTCCCTTTTCCAAGAGCATGGCTATTTTTACTCCTCATTATTCCAAGGTGGCCTCTTTTGCTCGCAAAGTGGTCCTATTGTGTATTTTCTTTATATTCCTTTAGTTTTCTTGCCTCCACAAGTGGGAAAGTGGAGTGTACATAAACATATCCCCTTTGGAATCATTATTACCTAACTTTGAAGTGGCAGAAAATCAATATATTCAACAATATTCATCTTTTGGTTGGACATCTGTAGTCTCCCCTTGCATTTGACATCAATGACAACAATATTTTCAACAGTCTCTCCTTTGTCATTAATGGAAACGCGTAGGAAACTTTGAAACAATCCTGTAGCAACACCCCTATCTGCAATTCTATTTCTGCATTATTTTATCTCTACGTATTTTCATTATCTACAACTTCTCCCCTTTGACATCAATGGAGAAGGGATGCTCCCCCTGAGCTTATGCTTATCCTTGTGTATGCACCTTGTTTCCAATATATAATTTTCCATCTACCTGCATCACTACAGTATTGGAAAATTATTACTCTTCTTGGAATTATGCTTCACCTTAGGACTACTCCGCTTGAGAGTATGCTTTATTTTCTTTGTTGTAGCTTTTCTTGTAACTCCCCCTATAATCATGCTCCTT
Source organism: Larix kaempferi (assembly GCA_027924585.1). Lineage (NCBI taxonomy): Eukaryota > Viridiplantae > Streptophyta > Pinopsida > Pinales > Pinaceae > Larix > Larix kaempferi. Next base: position 16,859,897 of record BSBM01000123.1, on the reverse strand, counting down.
CATTTTTATCCTCTTCTGCATCTTGCAATCTGTTTTACTTTTACTCTCATTATCTTCTTTTTGTTGGAATCGATTTAATACTAAGAGGGGGGGGGGGTGAATCAGTATTAGCGCAATTATCAATAGTTTTTACCTTCTTTATCATATTAGTCGTAACTTAATCTTAATGTTTAGTTATGCATATAATATAAAAAAAAAATCTTCATCCATATATGCACCAAGACAAAGAAAACAAAACACATGAATTTGACGTGGAAACCCAATTGGAATAAAAACCACATGATGCTCTTTTGTAATGAAAATAATACATTCAAGGAAGCACCAACTTCCTATATTTACCAGTACCAAATCGAAGGAGGAACCGATCCCCTAGTTTTACAGGCACCGACTTGAAGGAAGCTCCAATTCCCCGTGTTCTCCAACATCAACTAGAAGGAGGCTACAACCCCCTACTCCTTGGCCCATCCTATTGCCTAGATATCCAATATATGATTCTGACTTACTGAACTTCCAACTTCCACACACTTCTGATCTTTTGATATTAGTTCTGATGTGCTCTATCTTCATATGCAAAATATTCACTATCACTGTGTTGTATACATCACTTGACTTCTCATTCCTCTTAATTCTACACTTTTGATGATGTGTTAATTCATTTACTGTGTGATTTTCGATTCTGCAGTCTACGCCAAGGTATGCTCTGTCAATATGCTCTTGTGCAACTGCACTCACCAACTGATATTGTGATTTCAATTGATAATTTGCTGCTTTGAGATAATGAACCAATAACAGATGGAACTGCGCACTTACTGATGTGTCTGTTTTGTTCAAGTTCCATAGTCATTTAGACAATATGCGACATGTTGCGCATCTATTGATTCGTCCTTTTAGTTTAATGCACTTGTCTCAGATCATCCTCATCATGATGCGCTTACTGAATCCTGCTACTTCTCTATCGTCGCACATCAGATGGAATTCTCAACTTCACACACTTTACTTCAGTCTTCATGCATTAGCTAAACATATGCACATATTTTGATATACTTCAGTTCTGTTTCTGCACTACTTCCTTACTTACAACATCTGTGACTGTCTGTGTGTTGTTTGCAATTCTATCATTCAATCTTCATGCAGTTGCGCATGCTTCTGTGTTTTTTCCTTTTAGTATTGGAGCATTCGTCATAGATCTAAATCATCATTCTGTTCACCATTAGCTGTATCATTCCTCTGTATGTGCACACTCAGATCCTCGCTAGATCATGTTATTATGTCCTGGAGCCCTTGATTCATTGAATACAAATATTTATTTTCCACTTGAATCTCTACAATCTCACCATTGAGCTTACTTCAAATCTCCAACTTGCATCTCTATTTATACATGTCCTACACAGATTGTATGTCCACAAGTTGGTTGTGGCATCCCTTTTTCCATACTTCATGGATTTTTCTTTTTTCCACATGTAATCTTTTGTGCTGTTGATGTGTCATACTTTGTGTGTCTTGCGCATCCATGGTCCACGACTTAGTGGGAATTACACCTTAGTGGTGTACTCTTGCTCTCTTGATGTACCATTCATTTGGGGTATGTGTGCATCCTTGCTATTCAAATTGATGAGTCTTTGACCCTTGCTGTACCTCCATCGGTTAGTGAGGTTTGTGCATAAACAAATTCAGCTATTGTACCTTTCTTCGAACTTGTGTGCCCTTTACTAACTGAAAGCATCTTCTGATTGGAAAAACTTGCATGCTTTCAAGATTATTCAGTTTCTTATTGTTTGCGCACTCCTGATATTTGACCAAGCAATGATTGTGCATTCGAGAGTCTTCTTTCAACATGCTTGAACACTTGTACTTTTGCTTAACCAATTCCTTGGCTGCTTGTGCACATGTAACTTTTTTCCAACCAGTTATTTGTTTGCTTCCTTGAGAGAGTATGACTTGGTGGACTTGATATCTGCACTAGTACCACATGTAGTAGGATATGTTTCTTATGTGCTTCATTGGACTGGATCTACATGATGTACCTTCCTTATGTGCTTCTTCATACTGATCATGCATGATGTATCCTTGGGCACACATATTCAGATTGGATGCAAATTCTAGATATACTTCTTCACATTAGCATCCATGTCCTTCACCATCTTACGCATATACTTCTTCAAAGTGGCTTCCATATACTTCTTTAAGCTGGCATAGGAATGTTGTATCCACTTTGACATCAATTGACATCAATGACTCAAACTGAATCAATTGACATCCTCTTTGACATTATTTGACATCAATCACAACCAAAGTTCAACAATCTCCCCCTTTGGAATTGATGTCAACACCTTCTGAAGTTATGTATGATCTTCTTTGAACTGTATGCTTCATTTGTACTTGTCACAGTGCTTCCCCTTTTTATGTGATCCCCCCGAGTGCTTTGGGATTTTGATTTTTGCACTTTCTAGTATCAATACTTCTTTCTGTTACTTCTGCATAGACCATATGTACAGTCATATTCATGTCATTTCTCCAAGTGATCTACTTCACACTCTTTCACGTCTGCTGCATAATGATCTGCTTCACACTCTTTCATGCCCATTGCATCTTTATGCTTTTTCTTCAATAGTCCACTTCACACTCTTTCACCTCTTCTGGAGCTTCGTGCTATTTCTTCAATTATCTTCATACTTCACTTCATGCCGGTTCTAGTCTGCTGCATTAAGCTTTATGTAAAACAAGATGTTTTGTCAACTTCATGCATTTCTCCCCCTTTGACATCAATGGCAAAGAGGTGCCATTACTTTCGCAATGTAGTTTCTCCTTTTGTTTTATTTTTGCGCTGACATTTATCTCAACTATTTTTAGGGATGACTCCCCTATCTTCATGATTCATTTCTTTGCTATACTTTTGCAGTGATATCCCTTCATAATTATATTTGATTGATTTCCTGATACAAGTGTTACATTATCTCTTCATTTTGATCTCCTGTTCATGTCACAACACTTCATCATTCTTTTTGCAGTGATCTAGGAAGACATATTTTCATGCCAATTGCATAGTGCCAAATCCTTTTCCTGGTTCTACCATGTATTTTCATTATCTTCCTTTTTTCACCTAACTGCTTCATCTATCGCATTTATTGCGCTGTCACCTTGCCTTGTCGCATTTATTATTTTCGCATATCTTACCATGACAACCAAATATTTGCCACATTTATCCACCAACACAACATTAAAGCATATATACTTAGTTCGTGTGAGATCCATTGCGTGTCATCATTGTACTTGAGATTTTGGGGCAACATCATTTCATCGCATAACCAAATGAATTGAATTTTCGCTTTTCGTACATCTTTTCATTACCTATTAAATTTGACATTCAATTTTGGTGACTCCACCACTTTGTTCGACTTGTGCAATATTGAATGCATATCTCATCAAATCAATTTTATGCATGCGAACTCCTTCCATTAAACTCTATATGAACAATTCCTGGTTCATCACCATTAGTACTTCTGCATTTTTGTGTCGCATTTTCTTCCGGTTCTTTTCCTTTCTTCCAATGGTCTCCTTCTATTATAGAATGACCAATTCTCTTGAGAATGTACGCCTTGCAGTTCAGACTCAGTAATTTGAGTCCACATGTTTGAGAGTTGACATGGGTGCTTGGAAACGTCGGATGGAGAACATTGAGTACCAATATCAGTATGCTCAATCACAGATGTACCTTTGACATTCTGAGCAACTGACCCATTTGAGCCGTCAGGTTGAAAATATGGAGTGCCAGAGACAACTGATTTTAGATGAATTGTCCTTACTTTGGCCTCAACAAACTAAACCATCATCATATGCAACTCTGCAGCTTCTTCCCTTGCATACTTCTTCAGACTGTACAGCACTGGTGCCAGTGGATTTGGAGCTTCGTCTTGCAAACCAACCAGATTCAACAATTGACCTAGAGTTGTGGATGTAGAGTGCTTTAGCATGTTTCAATTTTTCCACCCTTATTCGTCTTCTTGTATACTCTAGTTTTGGCCTCGGCATGGAGTCCCAAATCATGCAATTTTGTAAACATATTTGAATATAATGAAAAAGTTCCATTTTGCGTAGTCTCATGTCTATCTTTCAACAATGTTTGTTTCTTTATGCAAAAATTTTCTTTTTGCATATGCACTACTAAATTCAAACAATTAATATGTTCTATATTGTGTCATATGCAAGATAACAACTTAATGTATGCATTTATTTGAATTTTCCTTTTCTGTGACATTACCAATTGAACACATAACCATGGGTAACCATGATGAATACTACGACAAACACTTTCTAACTACACACCTAACTAACATACCCCTTGAATTCCTTAATATGTATAATGTGAACTCAAGGGTCTCACTTAATCCTTATGGGATTAACCAGAGGCATCAATTTCTTGCTGCACTAGATGCACTTGGATTTCCTGTATCTTCAACATACTTTTGAGGATATTTCCTTCACCAAACCTTGTTGTGTGCACTTCTGTTTTGATTCTGCACCGGAGATTTTTCACTGCAGTCCTTTTGAATGCATTTGTCTTTGTGCAATACATTTTCATCTAGATAGTTCACTACTCTTCGACAATACATAGCTTTACATCCAAAACCATCACATGCATAACATCTCATAGTTTGACAATATTTTGCAATATGACCAAAACAATTGCATCTTGTGCACTTCACCCTTTTGATCCTTCTTTTGTTAGTTGATTGAAAAGATTTGTAATTGAAGGAATCATCATACCTAAAGGAATTAACATGATTACAAAAATATTCTTTGTCGCATACCTTCTTTGATGTCTTTTCATAACCAATACCTGTTCTGTCTTCTGGTGATATTTGATTGTCCAGAATTTTGTTCAAGATTGATGTGTTGTCTTTGAACTTTTCTTTTACTTCATCATCAATACTAACCTTGTAGTTTTCTTGATGTGCGCAAATCACCGTGGGATATTGGAATTGTTTCTTTCCCTTTACTTCAATCAATTTGTCTTCTATACGGAATATCTCTTTGTCCTTCTCCTCAAACTGATTTGTTAGCATCCTGATTTCCTATACTAATTCTTCCAAAGATCCTTTCAAAGAAGCTTTCTCTTCCTCAAGCACTTTAACCTTGTCTTATGCACAAATCAATTGAATCTCATAGTTGGTTACCTTTTCACGAACTTCCACATCAAGAGAATATTTAAATGGCGTGTCTTGTTCTTCATACTTCGACAACTGTTCCTACAAAAAAATATTCTTCTTCCTTGACTTATTTAAGTTATCCAGGGCACTATTCAATTCACCTTCCCAGTCAATGTTTGCAGTATCTTCATTTCTTTATATTGAATATCAACCTTGACCTCATCAACTGTATTTGGAGATGTAACTGTGTCATGTCCCAAATTTTGCATTGGGTCACAATGACCTAAGCCCATTGGCCATATTCATGAGAGTTTGTCAAATTAAATGTTAAGGGTCAAATAATTGCCAAGGAGGAAAATTACTAGTTTCCTAGGTTATGGGTGGAAGCCTTGGGATTTTAAATAAGAAGGATAATAAATGATGTGTGGACATTAGAATAGCATAAATATTAAGCTAAATAAATATATACAAGAGAAAATCAAAGTGGCATTTGACCATGAAGACACATGGAGGAAGTGGGACCCACACAAGCTAGATTTTCTATGCCACATGGCATCCTCCTCTTGTCGTTTTGAATCCATAAGAATCCCAAGGGTCTTGGGATGAGTTGGAAGGTCAATATACCTGGAATGAATCAATTAAGGTCGAATTGGAGTGGAAGAGTAACTCCCATGGAAGAGGAAGAGGCATTTTGGAGCTAGTGAGACACTTGGACTAGATTCCCTAGCTCTGTGACAACAATGATGAAGATGCTATGACACTTATGACAAAAATCATACCTGAAGGTATAAATCGGACATATATGACATGTCATGGCTAAAAATAGCCTCCAAGAGGGTGCTAAAGAGAGTTATGGCAGCTAAGATGCTTCCACATGTGATTTGGTGGAAGTGGGAGACTACGAATTGTTGTACAAGTGGCATCCTTTGGAATCTCTTCCCAACTTGAGTTGGAATGCATATCTTGGAAGGAATTCGACCCATAGAGAGCTTGGAAACTTTATAAATGTCAAGAACAAAGAATGAAGGCATCTTTTGATCATTTTTAGAATTTGCAATTGCATTTGTGAGAGAGGAGCTAGTGGATGACTAGTTTCTTGCCTTAGCCAATTTCGAGGGTGAAAGATTCCCATCCAAGTTGGTGTTTGGAGAGGCAATTCAGGTATTTCATGGAGTTTTAATGGAATATTTATTTGCAGGTGTGAGATACAGGTCAGCTCGTGGTTTCTTCTATTGCAGCTCACTCACTCAGCCATTTCCATTGTTCATTGCATATTCTTGCTCCTTGAGGGAGGGCGTTTTTGGTGAGCTATTGTACTCTTTGGAGGAGATTCTAATGACCCATTTATTTTTTAATATGAATTAAATACTCTTTTATTTATCTTCAGAAAGTTGCAGGTCGAAATTCCAAGTGTAAATGTATAAATATGATTTTTAATGAAAGAATGGTGCCATTTTCCCACTACCTTGATGTATAGCAATGATGTATTGATGTATTCGAATGAAAGATCATTAATATGATGTATTTATGATTCATGGACTGTAATTTATGAGATTCACAAGTTTCATTTTCAGTGCTTAAGCATTGGGAGTCATTTTGCTCAGTTTAATACCATTTGAAGAAGATTTAATGCCATTTCTCCCAAGGTTGAAACTAGCCTTTTTGCATCTGATTTAAGGGAGTTATAGAAGACATTAAAAGTTGAATGGTGATGTATATGAGTTAATTTTGATGTTATTTATATTTCCCCTTCTTCCATTTATAAATTATATTTGGATTGAGTGCATTGGGAAAGTCATTTTCATCATCTACCCCTAGGGGATTTGAACCACAATTTACTAGTAAAAACCCCTAACTTGACCAGATTTGAAAGAGGAGTTTCAGAATTAATATGAACACCCCAGAGAATCTATAAAAATTATAAACATGTATTAATATCATCCAAGTACATTCTGTATCAATTTGGGAGAATTTGGAGTCATTTGGAGACCAAGGGACCAATACTAGTCAAAGAGAAATTGCTAGTAAAATACCATACATTGAACATAATCTTAAAGGAGTTTGCAGAAGTGTTTTAATGGTCTTAAATCATCCCTGAACATCATAATAAATTCTTAATATCAGTAATAGACCTGCTTAGAATATTTGGGAGCATTTGGAGCAAATTGGAGACCTAGACATCAAAACTAGTCAAAGGTCGAAGTAGGGAAAAAAGTGAAAATTTTCCATTTTAATAAATTCATAAAAAGGGACATTACAGTGGTATCAGAGCATGATATTGGCACCTGATGTGGTATAATATTCATGAGGACAATAATTCAGGGACCTGCATTAGATATTGAAACCCAAAGTACTTTGTCGAAGAGGAGAAAGTAGGAAAATAAGAGCATTTTTTTTAGGAAACTATGGCTAGGGATGAAAAGGGAACCTCAGATGATATTGAGGAGTATAGGAAACACATAAAACTATTCTTTGAAGATATGAACAAAAATATGATGAAAAGATTCGAATTGATGGCTAGCCAACTTGGGAGTAAAGGAGTAATAAGAGGCAACAACAGTTCTCATGGTGAGGAAAAGAAGCTAATGGGTGAGCATATTTTCTCAAGCACAGGACCCCATAATAGAGAAAATGAATTTCAGAGAACCCCAAGGCCTATTGAACCAAAATTTCTTGAGTCCAATGATGTGGAAGAAACTCTAATCGAATGGAAAAAATTGAGTGAAGATTGCAGAAGCACTGTACCATTTTATCAATACCTCATTGTCTCAAACAAGCTCAAGATGAAGGAAGGTAATAAGAATCCATTTCAAAATAGAGAATTGAATTATGAAATAAGTAAAATTCCACTTCCCACCTTAGATGGCTCATCTCAAAGTTCTGCACATACTTGGGTACAAAATGCATCAGCTTGCTTGAAGGATCAAAAGGAAGAGACACATTCTACCTTGGACATGAATCAAAGAGCATCTACTGATGGATGCTTAAACTATGAAGGAGTGCCTACTAATGGGTGCTCACACCTCTATGTTGGTGACATAGAGAAAAATTTTGAAAGTGTTGCTGCAAGCCAAACTTCCATTAAGCATGGAAATGAAGACCTTGTAGCAGTTGAAGAAGAAACAAGATCAACTTCCCCATCACCACTTGAGCTTCATGAAGTTGGTCCAAGTAAGAAGGAAGAAGATGAGGAGGTTCATTTACAAGGGCATCATTTTCTTGAAGGGTACTTGAAGATGAATGAAAATAATATCCAAGAGACCCTTAGCATGCTCCATGACACTCAAGCATTAGTGTCAAATTCTTGTTGGAAAGTTTCTTCATTGGAGGATCCATCCTTCCTTGAAGACATGGAGAAGATTCAAAGAGCAATTTGCAACAAAAAAGGTAATTTCATGGCTTTGCTTTTTGATAGGAAAAATTTGGTTGAGTTTAATGAATTATTACCTGATGCATACTTGAAGAATAATTGGGATATTCATAAACTCAAAATTCAAAATGAGGAACTTCTTGAAAGGTTGCAATATACTTGTTCTTCCTCCTATGTTTCAAATTTTTAGATGGTAGATTGCATGGAGGATTATCATGACATGGTGGATCATGAGAACTGTGGAAATTTGAATATGCTTGATGTGTTTGAAGATGAATTTGAAGAGATCCAAACACTTGATGTGGTGGAAGAGGAAGTTGAATCGTCTCTTGATGAAGGTTATGCAATTTTTAAAGAAGAGCATGATTCCTCTACATTGGAACCAATCTATGACAAAGGTTTCACACTTTCGAAGGAGCTACATGATACTACCCATATGGATCCTTCCCATGATGAAACTTCTGCACTTTTTGATCATTTGGGTGAGTTAGTTCATTCTCCTACATCCTACAATTCCATGTTTTGCAGCATTAGTTTCAATGAAGTATGGGTGAAAGGGTTCTTTTTTATGGTGCCACATGAGGAGTATGGAACTTCTAGATTTACTTTTTATGATGACATGGTTGGAGCACATTCTTATCCACATTTGCAGCAAATCCTTTGTTACTTTATGATGATGCACATCTACATGGATGCACCTATGATATGCATTTGAGTCACTTGAAGACTCATGGTTTTTCTTGCTCAACACTTGGTTCATAATTTGATGTTGGAGGAACTTCATCCAACACTGGGGTGAATACATTTATGATTGGAGAACATTTTTGTTGGCAGCCATATCTTTATGATTCTCACATTCATGGATGTATGGGTGAGACTTCTTTGAGTGATTTGAAGTCTCCTTGTTTTTCTTGCTCATTATTCGGTTCAGATTTTAGTGGAGATTCTTCATTCACTTCTTGGATGAAAGAATACATGGCTGAATATTTTGATGCATATCACATCATTTTCGGGAAACATGATAGGACATGGGATCCTAACCTATGTCATTGGAGCAGATTTGATTGGTTACTTGATGCTTGTATGCACTTGGAAAATGGTGGTCTACTTGCTTGGAGGTATAAGCACTTTCATGATTCTTTGATGAAGCATCTTCTTGATGTTAATTTTCGTTATGTTGTTATGTAATTTGATGATATTTATTTTGTACTCATGATGTTTGGAAGATAGCATACAAGAAAATGGGATCCAGGAACTATGAATTGGAGAGCACTTCTAATTGTTGGAGTGCAATACAAGCAATGGCACCCTTGGATAATTCTTGGTCTCATTGGTTTCAATTTTTTGGGGAAACCAGTGGTATGGGGGATGTATTCTCCACTTAATAAAGTGATTTTAATTAGAGTAGTGAAACAACAAGCATGGCGGTTCCTCTCTAAAATCTTCATGGAAGCTCAAAGACTCAAAGTTGGGCAACTTAGTGGCTACTTCAAAGAATTATACAGAAAGTAGGTTCTTCAACACCCATGTTTGAAATTGCTTGAGGACAAGCAATATTGGGAAGGGAGGATTTTTCATGTCCCAAATGTTTCATTCGGTCACAATGACCTAATCCCATTGGCCATATTCATGAGATTTTATCAAATTAAATGTTAAGGGTCAAATCATTGCCAAGGAGGAAAATTACTAGTTTCCTAAATTGTGGGTGGAAGCATTGGGATTTGAAATAAGAAGGATAATAAATGATGTGTGGACATTAGAATAGTATAAATATTTAATCTAAATAAATATATACAAGGGAAATCAAAGTGGCATTTGACCATGAAGACACATGGAGGAAGTGGGACCCACACAAGCTAGATTTTCTATGCCACATGGAATCCTCCTCTTGTCATTTCGAATCCATAAGAAGCCCAAGGGTATTGGGATGAGTTGGGAGGTCAATATACTTGGCATGAATCAATTAAGGTTGAATTGGAGTGGAAGAGTAACTCCCATGGAAGAGGAAGAGACATTTTGGAGCTAGTGAGACACTTGGACTAGATTCCCTAGCTCTATGACAACAATGATGAAGATGCTATGACACCTATGACACAAATCAGACCTGAAGGTTGGAATCTGACATATATGACATGTCATGGCTAAAAATATCCTCCAAGAAAGCGCTCAAGGGAGTTAGGGAAGCTAAGATGCTTCCACATGTGATTTGGTGGAAGTGGGAGACTAGGAATTGTTATACAAGTGGCATCCTTTGGAATATCTTCCCAACTTGAGTTAAAATGCATCTCTTGGAAGGAATTCGACCCATAGAGAGCTTGGAAAATTTATAAATTTCAAGAACAAAGAATGAAGACAGATTTTGATCATTTTTAGAATTTGCAATTGCATTTGTGAGAGAGGAGCTAGTGGATGACTAGTTTCTTGCCTTAGCCAATTTCGAGGGTGAAAGATTCCCATCCAAGTTGGTGTTTGGAGAGGCCATTGAGGTCTTTCATGGAGCTTTAATGGAGTCTTTATTTGCAGGTGTAAGCTACAAGGCATCTCGTGGTTTCTTCTATTGCAACTCACTCAATCAACCATTTCTAGTTTTCATTGCATATTCTTGCTCCCTGAGGGAGGGAATTTTTGGTGAGATATTGTAATCTTTGGGGGAACTTCTAATGCCCCATTTATTTTTTAATATGAATTAAATACTCTTTTATTCATCTCTATAAAGTTTCAGGTCGAAATTCCAAGTGGAAAGGTATAAATCTGATTGTTAATGAAATAATGGTGCCATTTCCCCACTACCTTGATGTGTAGCAATGATGTATTGATGTATTCGAATGAAATATTATTCCTCTAATGTATTTATGATTCATGGACATTAATTTATTATTTGAACAAGTTTCATGTTCAGTACTTAAGCATTGGGAGTCATTTTGATCATTTTAATACCATTTGAAGAAGATTTAATGCCATTTCCCCCAAGCCTGGTTGAAACTAGTCTTTTTGCATCTGATTTAAGGGAGTTATTGCAGACATTAACAGTTGAATGGTGATGTATATGATTTCATGTTGATGTCCTTTATATGTCCCCTTATTCCATTCATAAATTCGAGTTGGATTGAGTGCATTTGGAAATCATTTTCATCATCTACCCCTAGGGGATTTGAACCACAATTTACTACTAAAAACCCCTATCTTGACCATATTTGAAAGAGGCGTTACATGAGTCATATGAAAACCCCAGAGAAACCATAAAAATTATAAATATGTATTAATATCATCCAAGTACCTTCTGTAGCAATTTGAGAGAATTTGGAGTCATTTGGAGACCAAGGGACCAATACTAGTCAAAGAGAAATTGCTAGTAAAATACCATACATTGACCAGAATCTTAAAGGAGTTTTCAGAAGTGTTTTAATGGTATTAAATCATTACTTAAAATCATAATAAAGTATTAATATCATTCATACACATCCTCATAATATTTGGGAGCATTTGGAGCAAATTGGAGACCTAGACATACTAGTCAAAGGTCGAACTAGGGAAAAAAGTGAAAAATTTGCCATTTTAATAAATTCATAAAAAGGGACATTACAAACTGTATTTGGAGGTGTTTTGAATGATCCAATAAAGAATTATTTATCTAGTGTTCTTGCTTTTCTTTGCGCAACTGGAGTATTCTTTGAACTACTCTTGTTCTTTTCATATCTGCTTTCTTCTTCCACACGAGCCATGCAAAGTACTTCTTTTGTTTATGTTAAATTTTTAGTATTAAATCACAATAATATAGGATCTTTGCTGAGAGAATAACATATACAGTATATCAATGCATGACAATCATAATATGACAAGCATCACAAGCATCACAAGAATCAAAAGCATAGAGACAAGAGACACAAAGTTTCCGTGGGGAAAACCCTAAGGTAAAAAACCCCACAACTTCCTCAGAGATAGAGAGAGCAATGGCTCAACCAAAATACAACCAAATAACACTGAGATAGTCTCCTAGCAGATGATCCTCCTCCTCCTCACTAGTGCGCCACTTTTCAGAGAGAGAGATAGTTACTTTTCCGAGTGAGTAAAATAGAGATCTCCTATCTCTATTTATACTCACCTTTTTGCCCAGTGACCTACTGGGGCTGACTTGTCTACTTGGATACATCCACATTATATTATATATTAATTAGGGCCGACCCCATAAGGTGGTCTAATAACCCATCGGCAAGTACACACACTTGCGACACTTGTCAATCCACATGACGACACTTCCTTATAGAGGAATAACACATCTCTTATAAGGGTACAATAAATATATATATAATACACAGATGAAATACATTCCGAAGTTACATATACATCAACACTCCCTCTTAACTAGGAAGGTATTTCTCGACACAGTTCTGCTAGAAAAGTCTTCTTCTCTGGATCATCGTCATCGATGCATCGTCATCATCATCGTCACTGCTGCTACTATCTCAACCGATCTCTGACTCTACTCGTCATATGAAGTTCTACAGAGCCAGTCCTTTTTCATACTGGATGTAGGCACACCCCCTGCAGGTCTTCGTCATCACTGGCCATACTGTGGAATCCTCAGGACTTATTACGTGCGTCACAAAACCTCGAAAGAGCATCCCAGGATGTTACGGGTACACAACTCCGACCTGTAGGATCTCCCAGGGCGCTATTACATGTGACCCCACCACAAAACCTCGAAAGAGCATCTCAGGATGTTACGGGTACACAACTCCGACCTGAAATCTCCCAGGGCACAAATTACATGTGGTCCACCACAAAACCTAGCAAGAGCATCTCAGGATGTTACGGGTACACAACTCCGACCTGAAATCTCCCAGGGCACAAATTACATGTGGTCATGGCAAAACCTCGCAAGAGCATCTCAGGATGTTACGGGTACACAACTCCGACCTAAAATCTCCCAGGGCCCAAATTACATGCCATAGGACAAAACCTCGCAAGAGCATCTCAGGATGTTATGGGTACACAACTCCGACCTGAGATCTCCCAGGGCGCTATTACATGTCCTCCCAGAGCAATGTCTCGAAAGAGCATCCCAGGATGTTACGGGTACACAAATCCGACCTATAGGATCTCCCAGACATGCTCATCTGCACAACCTGATCCACGGCCATAGAGTATCAACCTGATACTCACCATACATCATCCTGATGTACTCATGATCGTCCTGATCATCATCACTGCAACGTCCTGCTGCATGTCATCTGGAGCAACATCCTGAAGCTCATCATCCATGATCATCCTGATCATCACTGCAACATCCTGCTGCATGTCATCTGGAGCAACATCTTGAAGCTCATCATCCATGATCATCCTGATCATCAATGCATCCACCTGATGCATACCAAGTATCTACCTGATACATATCATCATACATGATCCACCTGATCATTAATGCATCCACCTGATGCATATACAGATACATGGTCCAAGCATCCAACATGATGCACATACATACATAAATGATCCACCTGATCATATCCAGCATCCAACGTGATGCATACATACATAAATGATCCAACTGATCATATCCAGCATCCAACATGATGCGTACATACATACATAAAAATGATCCAACTGATCATATCCATCATCCAACATGATGCGTACATACATACATAAAAATGATCCAACTGATCATATCCAGCATCCAACATGATGTGTACATACATACATAAAAATGATCCAACTGATCATATCCAGCAGAAACCAGAACATCATCCTGATGCCCATTATCCACCGCTTACATCCACAGCCATGTGAAGGATCCTCCTTCCAACATGCTTGGAATGGCTTCAGCAAATGTGTCCATCACTTCTTCCTCGAAGTGTCCTCGATCCGAAGAATGCCAAGCCTCTCTCTGAAGTACTCGAACTTCACTCTGGCTAGTGGCTTCGTCAGCACATCTGCAATCTGCTCGTCCGTCGCAACATACAGAAGCTTCACAGCTTCTCTCTACACCATATCCCTGATATAGTGATATTTGATCTCTATGTGTTTCGACCTGTCATGAAACACTGGGTTCTCGGACAGCTTCACACAACTCTGGTTATCACAGAAGATACCAGTAGCCTCCAACGGGAGATCAAATAACTCAGACAGTAGCTTCCGTAGCCATACTGCCTCACAACTAGCTGAGCAGGCTGCAACATACTCTGCCTCAGCTGTACTCAGTGCTACGCAGGACTGCTTCCTGCTAAACCAAGAGATCACACCTGATCCCATACTGAGGCAACACCCAGATGTGCTCTTCCTATCTGCAGCACTGCCAGTCCAATCTGAATCAACATAACCCTGCAGGTTAAACTTTTGATTCGCCTCATACCTGAGCCCATAATCCACTGTACCCTTCAGGTACCTCAGAACATGCTTTGCAGCAACCAGGTGAACACTCCTCGGATCCGTCAGGAACTGGCTCAATGTGTTCACAGCAAAGCAAATGTCTAGTCTAGTGTTCGTCAGGTACATCAAGAACCCAATCATCTGACGATACATAGAGACATCAATCGGCTCAGATAAAGCATCACATAGAAGCTTCAGATTCGATGCCATAGGTGTGGCCATGGCCTTGCAATCCATCATCCCGAATCTCTTCAGGATATCTACTGTGTACTTCCCTTGACCAAGGAAGATTCCACTTGCATTCTGCCACACCTCCATACCTAGGAAATAGTGCATCATTCCCAAATCTTTCATATCGAATTCAGCTGCAAGCTTCCTCTTAGTATCTGCAATTAGTCTGTCATCTCCTATCACAAATAGGTCATCCACATACAGGAGTAGAATCACTGGATTCCCTTCCTCAACCTTGTAGTAAATATTGGAATCTACTTTACTCTTGGTAAATTCCAAGCTAGATAGGAAACTGTCCATCCTACCATACCAGGTTCTGGGAGCTTGCTTCAAGCCATACAAGGCTTTCTTCAATCTGCATACATATGACTCCCTATCAGGTCTTGGGACTGCATCCCAAACATCTTCTTCATGATCTACGGATCATGGCATTCCATTTCTTCATCCCAGATCCTGGGAACTTCAATATCTTCAATAGATATCTTTCTTGCTGGAACAAATGTTGTAGTCCTTTTGTAGAAGATATATGGTCTATCCTACAAAACAAGTTAAATTGCATGATTAGAAACATCTCATAATTTTCAGAACAAATTCTTTACACATAAAGAAATATGTCATGCAGTCATGCAGTTATCTTAGCCAATGCTTCAATACAACATTTATCCATGTTCCACAAATTTCTAGATGCCTTCCAGTCTCTACCAGAACATTGTTAAGAGTTTGCACTACTCCCAACATGTCAGCAAAGAGGTTTCATTCTAGATAAGTAGCACTGGAATGTTGTACAGTGCCATAAGCCACTTACCCATCACATGCATATTAGTAGTATACTGTTCATTAATGCAATCATTCAAATATGCACAATACATCTCCTAAGTCTAGGAACATAAGCATAATATTATTAAACAAACAAAATAGGCAAGAAATGATAATTGAAATACTTATCTTTGTTTGTTTGTTTGGGTGGACTCCCTCTGAGTCTTTGCTTCCTAGTAGGAGCTGCTGAAGTAGCTTCTTCTACACCTTTCTGTTGTGGAATGTAGGAAGATGGTCAACTCCCTCTGAAGATCTGCATCCTTGCAGGAGCTGCTGGAGTGTGCTCCCTTTTGATCTTTGCTTCCTGGATTACCTGTCCTTATATTCATCTTTGCTGACATCAATATTCTTGAACCCAGAAAAGACCTCTTCTGGTGTCTTGTTGTCCAATATCTTGTGGGGAGTTCTGTTCTGCACATATACAACTGTTCTAACTGCTTCTGCCCATAGATGCATAGGTAGATCCTGGTCATGCAGCATTGCCCTTGATGCTTCCATGATTGTTCTGTTCTTCCTTTCTGCAACTCCATTCTGTTGAGGATTATAACGAGCAGTCAACTCCCTCTTAATCCCTGAATCACTGCAAAGCTTCTTAAAGTCATTTGAGGTGAATTCTCCACCATTGTCAGATCTGAATGTCTTGATTTTCTTGACAGTTTGATTCTCCATCAAGGTTTTGAATTCCTTGAATTTATCAAGCACCTCATCTTTTCCCTTCAAGAAGTATACCCAAGTCTTCCTGGAAAAGTCATCGATAAATGATACATAGTAAACATACCCACTCAGGGAGCTGGATGACATAGGGCCACATACATCTGAGTGGATGATTTCCAGGATGTCTTTTGCCTTGCTTTCACTGCTTGGGAAAGCCTTCTTAATGTTCTTACCTTTTGCACATCCTTTGCAAACACCTTCATGTTTGGTCTTGATTTCAGGAAGACCCTCTACTGCCTTGCTTGCAATTGGAAGTGCCCTATAGTGCATATGAGCAAGTCTTCTATGCCAAAGTTCACTTGGCTCCATGGATTCATGTACCATGGCATGTTCAGGTTGTCCCTTCAATTTATACAAGCCTCCCTCTTGCTCTCCAATCACTATTGCATCATCTATGGTCATTCCCTTTGGCCATATTAGGACTTGGCCATCCACAAATGCAACCCTCATACCTTTTGCATCCAATGCAAAGATGGAGAGTAATTTCTTCTTGAGCCCAGGTACATAAAGTACTTCTTTCATCTTCAATGATTTTCTAGAATCTAGGTTGTAGGAGGCTTCACCACTTCCTTTGATTGGGTATTGATAATCATCCCCAAGTTTCACCTTATGGGGTGATTCATGTTCAGATAGGTTCACAAAGGATTCTTTAAACCCAGTCATGTGTTTGGAAGCCCCACTATCAATCAACCAATCATTACATCCATGGGAGATGGTACCTGTAAGAGCAAAAATTAGAACATATTCTTCTTCACTTGATGAGTCATCATCACTACTACTTTCTGCCCTAGCCTTCTTCTTTGGAGGTTCATCATCTTCGGCAGCATGAGCATGAAACCTTCTTTTGCTGCCCTTCTTCTTCTTACTGGAGTTGTTGTTATTATCCCTTTTGTTCTTGGGACAATCTGAAGCAAAGTGACCCTTCTCATTGCATGTGAAGCATCTTAGGTCTTTCTTACTCTTTTGATGGAATCTTTTGTGGTGAGAGTGATCCTTCTTGGTTTTGCTTCTCTTGGTGTGAGTTGCAAGAGCTTGATCTTCTCCTCCCATCTTTTCCTCACGAGCTATGAGTCTAGCTTCTTCTTGAGAGCATTCTTCCCTCAATCTGTTGAAGGAGATCAATTTCTTCCTTGCACAAATTCCTTGAATAAAGGAATCCCATGACCTGGGTAGGCCATTTAGAGTGGTCATCACCACTTCACCATTCTCCACCATTTCATCTACTGCTTCTAATTGTTCCTTGATCTGGGAGACCCTTGAAAAGTAAGATTGAATGGTTTCTCCATTCTGAAACTTCACTGCTTTCAATTGGTTCCGCAGGGTCATCTTCCGATTTATGTTCTTTCCTTCAAATAGCTTGGTCAAGGATTCAAACATCTCTTTGGGTGTCTTAAGAGAAGACACATGAGGTATGAGATGGTCTTTGATAGAATCAGCAATGATTCTCTTTGCCTTGACCAAGTTCTTCTTGTGCAATGCCTTGGCTTCTTCATCCTCTGGGATAGGGATGTCTTCTTTCACATATGAGTCCAACTCATTCTCTTCCAGGATTAACCCAATCCTATACTTCCAGGCTCGGAAGTTGTCATCCCCTTCAAGCTTATCCTCAAGCTTAGTGTGGAGAGACATCTTTAAGAGTACTTCAAATGGAAATAGAAAAGGTTTAGGACTTACCACTTGAAGTGCTGAAAACTGGATCTGGTCCCGGATTAGGGTTTGTCAGAGAAACCCTAAAAATTCAAAATGTGAATTTCAAAATTTCGAAAGGATAGAAAGATGCGCCTTGGAGAGCTGATCAGCCTAGTACATTCAGAATTTGAGATCAGCAAAGTCTTGCCCTTCAAAATTGCCTTTTTGTCCTCCCGGGTTCACTAGGGAGAGCCCTGAATTAGGGTTTGAGTTTCCCGGAGATCTACCCAACCAAAAATCTTGATCCAAAGCTCTAACCTTCGATGTTTGCAAGGAGCTTTCAGCTGTGCCTTCAGTTTCCAGAAATTCCTATTTTTGTGGAAACCCTAATTTTTAGGGCCAAATCTGAAAATGCTCGGAACTGAATTCTGGTTGGACAGATAGATGCGCCTTGATGAGTAGATCCAATCTACTATACTGAATTTCAAAAATATGTGGAGAGAAACCCAATACACAAGGAATACAAGCTTCCGTCACTGCAAAATGTCTTCTTCTCAGTTAAGCTCTGATACCATGTTAAATTTTTAGTATTAAATCACAATATTATAGGATCTTTGCTGAGAGAATAACATCTACAGTATATCAATGCATGACAATCATAATATGACAAGCATCACAAGCATCACAAGAATCAAAAGCATAGAGACAAGAGACACAAAGTTTCCGTGGGGAAAACCCCAAGGTAAAAAACCCCACAACTTCCTCAGAGATAGAGAGAGCAATGGCTCAACCAAAATACAACCAAATAACACTGAGATAGTCTCCTAGCAGATGATCCTCCTCCTCCTCACTAGTGCGCCACTTTTCAGAGAGAGAGATAGTTACTTTTTTCGAGTGAGTAAAATAGAGATCTCCTATCTCTATTTATACTCACCTTTTTGCCCAGTGACCTACTGGGGCCGACTTGTCTACTTGGATACATCCACATTATATTATATATTAATTAGGGCCGACCCCATAAGGTGGTCTAATAACCCATCGGCAAGTACACACACTTGCGACACTTGTCAATCCACATGACGACACTTCCTTATAGAGGAATAACACATCTCTTATAAGGGTACAATAAATATATATATAATACACAGATGAAATACATTCCGAAGTTACATATACATCAACAGTTTATTCATCACAACCACTTCCTTTAGATGCATTGATTCCTTCCTCAGTGTACATAATCTTCCTCTGTTTTGGAATCCTCCTTTTATTTTAAGGTCTATGTTGAGATTGCGCAGTATTCCGATCATACGAACAGGATCCCTCGTCGTTGTCACTGTCTCCGTTTTCTTTGTAAAGACACTTAGAATCCTAATGACCTATTAATCCACATCTGAAACATTTGAAGGGAAACTTGTTCTTGTATTTACCTCTTCCTCTTTTCATCTTTTTGACACATTTTGATTCCTCATCATCCGACTCATCACAATAGTCTTTGTGATGATCATGCTTATACTTTCTAGTGGATTTAAAAGCAACTTCCTTTCTGAGGGGAGTCTCTTTCTCAGTTCTCATCTCGTATGTAGTTAAAATCCATTGAAGCTTGTCATTTGTCAAGTATTCAATATTAGATCTGTCTTCTAACTTATACACCTTTGCATCAAACCTTGAGGGTATGGTTCTCAATATTTTATGTACCACAAATTCTTGTTCCAAAGTAACCTCAAGAATTCTTATAGAATTAACTATCTCATATACTCTTAGAAAATAGGAGGTAATGTTCTCTTCATATTTCATTCTTAGAGATTTAAATAATCCAGAGTATCCTTGCAACTTTGATTTCTTTAGCATTTTGTCGCCTTCATAGACACCTCTAATATTGCCCTAAACCTCCTTGGTTGAAGTGCAGTGCATAACCTTGATGAATTCATTATCTACCAAACCACATAGCAGCGCGTTTATATCCTTTGCATTGATTTCATAGATTCTCCATTGTGCTAGATTAACTGGTACGCCTGTTGGAATATTGTAACCATCAACAATTGATTGCCAAACATATGCTCCCAGTGATTGCAAGTATACTTCCACTCTGACCTTTCATAAGGCATAATTGCTGTCATCAAATATTGGTGCTCTGTTGGTGGAAATACCTTCTTGGTTGTCCATATCAATGCAATGATCTATCTTCGAGATGTTAATCTTTTACTGAAGACACCCACTTTGATACCAATTGTTGAAATCGATTTAATACTAAGAGGGGGCTGAATCAATATTAGCGTAGTTATCAATAGTTTTTACCTTCTTTATCAGATTAGTCTTAACTTAATATTAATGTTTAGTTATGCATCCAATATAAACAAAATCGTTTACCACCACCAACTGGAAGGAGGCACTGACCCCCTAGTTTTATAGTAATTGACCTGAAGGAAGCTCCAAATCCCTGTGTTCTCCATCACCAACTATAATGAGGCTACACCCCCTTGCCCTTGCCCCGTCCTACCACCCGGATATCCAATACACGATTCTGACTTATTGAACTTCCAACTTGTGCACACTTTTGATCTTCTGATATTAGTTCTATTGTGTGCTATCTTCGTATGCATACGATTCACTGTCACTGTGCTGCATATATCACTTGAATTCTCATTCCTATAAATTCTACATTTTTACTGATGTCTTGCTTCATTTACTTTGTACTTGCTGATTATATAGTCTGAGCTAAGGTATGTTCTATCAATCTGATCCTGCACAAATGCACTCACCAACTGATATTGTCCTTTAAATTGCTAGTTTGTTGCTATGAGATAATGGACCAGTAATAGATGGAACTGCACACTTATTGATGTGCCTGTTCTGTTTAAGTGCCACAGTCTTTCAGAAAATTTGCGACATGTCGTGCATCTATTGATTCGTTCTTTCATTTTAATGCACTTGTCTCAGATCATCCTCATCATGACACTTCTCCGTCTATGATGACATTTTAAAAAGAGGACACTTAAAGCGTTAGTGTACATTCACAAAAAGGACATTTATGTATGGAAGAGCCTATGATTTGACTCTTATTGGTGGCCCTAAGAATCACAAGTGAAAGACCAACTCTTTCCCATTCATTCTAAAGAGTTCCAACCCCAAAAAGAGGAAATTTGCACCCTATGAACTAGAAGAAAGCGTACCATCCTCTCCCTATCCTTCGAGAAAGGTGCAAATTTGCATGTTTCCTTTCATTTAGGTGCAAATTACCTAAAAAAATCACAAAATGAAAATAAAAATTTGAAAATGAGGGAAATTAGGAAGTTACACAAACTAACTTGCTCGATTGTAACTCCTTAAACCACTTGGTAACCATCCTTAACTTCCTCCTTCAATCATAAAAATAAATGGAATGGACCAAGAGTGGGGGAAACCCATTATAGTAAAGTAATGATGGAGGAATCATTCGCTATCACTCCCATCTTTCCCTTCCATCAATGATGCTTATTGCTGAACCCTTGTATCCATGCATACTGAAACTGTTTCCCTTAAGTAGTTTCTCCCTTTTATTTATTTAGCAGATTGGAGTGGAATTGTGGGAGTGCATGCATAGGAGAGACCAAATCTTCAGTTTCGTTAGGGTACCAAACCAGAGAAGAGGTATATATTGTACTTTGTTTCACTGTTTCAATAGAGATTTGACATCTTTCCTTTCCCCAAATACTGAGTCAATTTTTTGATTGATAATTGGTGTAAAGGAATTATTGTTTTTTATATTGAAGTTGATTAATAATCTTATGTTCTTGTCATCTTTCAATTCAATAATATGCTTTACTATTGTGAAATTCGTCTCTAGAAGGTTGGCTCTACTTGTTTTATAGTTTGAAGGTTGGGAAATATAGAACAGATCTAGAAATGGCTAAGGAGTGGATTGGATAAACTATGGTAAAAATGTGCACAAACTTTCTTCTCCTCATCTCTAATTAATTTATATTTTCTTTTTATCAATTCAGATGTGGTGTTCTGCATGAGCATGAGTCATTTATGTCTTCCAACAAAGTCCTATATGTCAGTCTCACTTTATTCAGTATGCTGGTAATCTCGCCCTATTCATATGATTAATTTCAGTAGAACAGGTCCTGAGTACGAGGCCCAACCTAATGAGGACATCAAGTGAGGCCCTAAACATTCACATAGATAGCCAACCCATGGACTTGAGCCCATGAACTCCTACTTGCAGCTCACATCATTCAACCACTCAAGCTATCCCACCATCCTTCAAGATGGTTAAACTTTATCTAATGACATTAAATGATTACTGCGGGAAAAAAACATTAATGAATTTAACTATAGTTAAATATTTAATGACATCTCTAGTTTAAATCATTGACACATCTCAATTCTGATTTAAAAACAAAGAAATCATTAATGTCGTTAATCATTGACATACACAATACAATTTATAAATCAAACCACAACATTAACATGATATGAAATGCATGATATATATGAATGATAATATCAAAATCAATGTGTTAGATATAATCTCAAATATGCCAAATATGGCATTTCAAATTTGAATGAATGATACACCTCAAATTAATTTTGAAAATGAAGAAATAATTAATAATATACATCATATACACAATATATTTTATAAATAAAACAACATCATCATCCACATGATATGAAAAGGAATAATGTATATGAATGATGATATGAAAATTAATATATATGTCAAATATGCATGTCAAGTCAAAAATAAATTTCTAATACATATCAAATACACATCGCAAAAATAAAATATATACATGTGATCACTAATTGCTATAATCTAGCTCCTCGACTAGAGCTAGAGGCATTAGTACCTACACCACTAGATCTAGAGGCATTAGTACCTATGCCACTAGATCCAGACACATCAGTACCTCCTCCAGATAAAAATGTAGAATGAAATAAATGGTATATCTCTCCACCAAAAACTATATCACTTGATTTGACAATAACATTTATACCCTTAGTGAGTGTAGTGGGTGTTGTAGTTGGTTGGTTGGATTCTAAAGAAGGATATTGTCGTTGATTAACTACTTGAGGTTTATGGAGGGGGATATAGTTATTAGTTGGATTGTGTAGGAGGAGAGAGTGGTTATTCAACCACAAAAGGATGGTCCGCTGGAGGTGGTGGAGGAGGAGGAGGCGGAGGAACATCATCCTCAGTAGATGAATAAGAAGAAAATGTTTGATGGTGATGGTGATCCCTCAATCTCTCAAGTAGGTTTGTCACACCCAAAACATGATGCATCAATAACGCTATATCAGAAAAATGGGTCACCCATATTGTTGCAAGCTTAGGTTCTCGTATGATGTTACTAGCTCATAATGGAACCACTATGTGGCAAGCCATCACTACACATATATAATCCATTAGATCCTGGCAGAATCTGTGATATAATCTATGTCATAGGATAGGTCTATATTTCTAAGGTGGCTCATTAGTATCAACCATATCCTTATCATGTTGGGGAGGCACCTAACCAACCCATGTGCTAATATCTACAAAATAATATACAATAATAATTAAACAATTTATAAAATAATTAGACAATTTAGACAAAATGTTATCATGAATTAGATGTGCATTAAATAAGACAAAACCACAAAATGTATCACAAATTCAAAACAATTATGGTCACGTGACACATTTCCACTTGAAAACACTTGATTGTGTGACATAACAATTTGTCATGCGACACATCATAAATTGGAAATATATGAAAGACACGACATGCCACATTATCATATATTTACAAAAGCATTGGATAAAGCCATAAAGTGGACATGTTTTCTATTTTGTGAATAGTGCACCATGAAGGATTTTTGAAATATTAACCTTCATCACAACATCAACATCGCACAAAACAATCAAAAGAGAAGAATTTGGAACACTCGTGAGAATCACTTGTGTTAGGGTAATTTTTAAGGAGGAAATTTCGCTAATTGGCTATTTTTTGGGCTTTTTTTCAAAAAATAAATTTGTTATTTTGTCATTTTTAGTCTCTAATATCGCCTATATTTACGTAAAATATGTTTTTTTATTATAATATTCGCCAAAATTTATATATTTCAGTAGTAAATTGTATGTTTCATATTTAATATTCGTCTATCTATCTATATACATGTTTTTTTCAATCCAAAATAATCGCCTAGCATACTATATTGAAGTATAATATTAGAATCCTTAAAAAATACCTTGCTCTTAAGTTTCTGAAGTTGTGATACATTGAACAAAGCCAAATTCCAAATAGTACGGGAAATTCATTAAAGGAATTTTCAAAGTGCACAATAAACAAACAAAAAAAAGAAAAAAGAAAAAGAAAAAGAAAAAAAAATTCATTGATGCTTTATAAAAGGGCATTTGGTAATTTTTGTTATTCTATATTTTATTCCACCACCATTTATTGGAGTAGGTAAAGGGGCCAAAATCGAGGGATTTTTACCAATATTTCTCACTCTGAGATACAACAAAAGGAAAGTGCTCCATTAGTAAGATTATTACCTACCCATTTCCATCTCACCAGTTGAATAAGTAGGAATAAGTAGGAATATATATATATTACAAAAATATTTTAAAATCAAGATGTGGTAAATATTCCTACTTATTCAACTGGTGAGATGGAAATGGGTAGGTAATAATCTTACTAATGGAGCACTTTCCTTTTGTTGTATCTCAGAGTGAGAAATATTGGTAAAAATTCTAGTGGTATACTTGAACCTCCCCCCTCCTCTTGATTCTTATAAGGTACTGCTTTGCAATCCTGATGCTTGTGGCCTCTCTTTTACAAAACAAAACCCTTACATGTGCAATATGACTAACCCCACCTTTTTAAGTCTTACCTTTGCAAGCATCGATCTATACCTTCCTTTGTGCCAACAATACTAAGAAATGGAAATGAGTAGTTACCTTGATTCTTCTCAAAATTTTCCTCTGTTTATGCTATCTGATTTCGCTTCCCTTGAAAATCCTTGATCTCACTATACATTTCGATCTCATGTATTATCTTTGACCTTGGTTTGTTTGAGACCGCGAGGAGAGAAAAATTGAATCCCTGATGCCCATTAATAGAGGAACTTTTGTTATCACCCCTTTCACTCACAATGTATTCCCCTTAAACCCTATGCCAAATCCACTCAACTAATCTCTTTGAACCATTGCAGAATTAATTTATTTTTTGGGAATTTCACCTTTGGAAAACCTTCTTCTCTTTCATTAAAGAGGATATCTTCAACAAAAACATGAAAACCATCATGGACATTACACTGTACTATGGTTTTTTCTAACCATGCTAATGTTCTTTGTTGTTAACATGAATGATTTGTCGGGTAAAATATGGACTCTAAAAGGTAGAAAATGCAAAAGGAAGCAATCATCAAAGTAATTCCAAATAGAAAATAAACGATTGAGCTAGAGTTAGACATATTCACCCAAACACTTTTACGTGGCGATACATAATGCATGATAGATGATGAGACCAATTGTCAATGGGCAGAAATATATCAAATATTTAAAGAAACATATCCATATTTACCTCTTCAAGTCGGGGAATTGAATCCTGATGAAGGAGTATATCAAATGATCACTACATTAGGCCTCCATAAAGTGGTATCTAGACCCGTAGTGCTCCATTGTGCTGAAGTCATATATTGGTTGATTAGTCACACAAACAAATATAATAGATTGATAATAGATGTGAAAAGGAATTCCATATCCTCTTTCCAACCTTCTTGATTTGACACTTGTTATAATTTCCCTTGTCCCCTTGTGGACCTTACTAAAGAATAGGTCTTGTAATTCTCCCTTAGTTATCATGATCTCCTTAAAATATGGTCGATTAAAAAAAAAACATTTAAAACTAGAATATCATGCATGTACCCTACAAATCATATAAGGAATCCATACAATATCAATGTAACAATAGAATTGATAAGTAGACTATACAAAGGAAAATATGCTTCTGTAGCACCCCTCCATGAATGCTATATTTTAGAACCTATCTATCTTGATACCATTTTCCATTATTTTTTTTTTCTCCGAATGTATTAATAGTATATTGTTGATGCTGGGGTATTGATCAAATCATCAGCGCAAGGAAAACAATATGATCTAGGAACTTCAAAAAACACTCGCAATAGATTCCCTATTTCCCAGTCGTTTGGGATGACTGCTTCCGAAGGATATAAGCCTCTGTTGGCCTTAATGTTTTTTGCTTCTTGAGAAGAAGACTTATGATGTAGGTGAGTACTACAATAAGGGACCCTAAAATATCTAATGGAAATTGGGATACATTTGGTTAGAAAATTCAAGAAGGAAAACCTACTTTAGATGAGTTAAAATTATGTCACTTGATTCTGTTAATTAAATAAGATGTAGTGAAAAAAATAAAGATAAATCTGTATTTTCATCAAAAGAATTCCTGCTGGTAACATACCTTATTCAACTAAGCCAATTTTAAGATACAAAATCAAATGATCAGAATAATCATTAATAAAATTAGTCAATAATCAAGTCAAGAGTATTAGTATTTCTAGATGTTGATATTTTGCAAGGGACCCAGTCACCCAGTCATAACAGAGATACATGAATAAATTCACCTCACCCTATCACAGTAGTTACCATAACAAAGAAATTCATAATGGTTAATTAACCTTTGCACTTATTAACATCTGAAACATATTAAAGAATGATTGAATTAAAAGGAAACACATGAAGAACAAGAAAAATTAATCTCACATTATGCCAAGAACCATATGTAGGAAACATTCCACCTTCCATTCACAAGTCTGTAAATCATTACATAAATAGTTTCAAAAGACAAAAATTTCTACAAAGACTGGTACAAAGAAATTCCACCAAAGGTTCCATAGTGTTTTTTCCTTTCTTTCTTTTTCTTCCCTTGAGGGATAAAAAATAAATACAATAAAGTGGATAAAGATAGATCCACAAAAAATGCCAAATCCCTTGAAACTAAGGAAGAAATACTAACTACCCTTGCCCATATTAGTAAAATAATCCTTCCATTCAGCATAAACATTCCACATCTCGATCACATGAGGATAGTTGGCATGTTCCAGATGTAGTTGCACTTTACACATATAGGATCCAATTTCTTTATTGCAGATCTTGGACCAAGTGTTGATAAATCCTTACAATGTAGCTTCCAATTGCCCTGGGGATGAAATAAATAATCTAACAAAGAGATGTCCAGTTGAATGGAATTCCAGATCATGTCCGCGAATTGATCCCTTTGCTCGTCCACCTCAAAAATTCTTAAATTTGTTGGAACCGATTCTTCCAACTCGATAAAGACAGGTATTCCCATATTCTCCATGTGATCATTTGTTAAAATCCACTGTCTAACGCAAATCTTCTGTCCCTTCTCAATCATATGATCCACCTCATCATAGACAAGTTCCCAATATTTGATCAATATTTGGGTTCTCATCAATTTTACTAAGTCCAAGCGAGAAAGAGTCCGTGGAGCAGTCTTCAAATGGGTTTCCACTCTCGAAGTTGTTGATAAGCTGAATGAGCCTTCTTCCTTTTATCAATATGGTCTGCAAGGATATCTAACAAATGTTCAAAATAATTGAAGTCATCTTGTACTTCATTGAGGCCTTGAAAGTGTATGGTCTGAATTTGCCTCAAATTATTGTTGCAAGAAATGGCTTCATCCTTGAATTCTTGTACAACCAATTTGAAAAAGTCAGAAAAGGGATTCTGATCTTTGAGTTGTTCGATTTGCGTCTTCATATCAGTAATATTATAGGCTTTCTCAATCACCTTAACTTCTGGAATTGTCTTTTGTTGAGACAACTGTTGAATCTGATCTTGCAAATTATGCACCATTGAATTGTATTGGGATTTGAAGTCTTCCATTTTCTTGATTATATTCTGATGGAGAGAATCCTTCTCTGCCTACAGTGCCACATTCTTTGCTTTTTCTTCTTCTAATGCCTTATTTAGAGTGGACACATAATCAAAATCAGCCCTTGCAAAGGTTCCCATTGCTGCAATAACTTTTATGGCCTCTCTTTGTGGGTCATCACTGGCCTTCTTCCATATGAATTGGTTAGGAACTGGCCCAAATTGTACTTCCCCTTCCCTATTCATTTTAGAACCTTTTCTTAGCACTTCTTTATATCTCTTGATGAAACAATAGTCTCCTAGTACCAATACAACATCTTCACCAAAGTCTATTGAGTCTTCAATTGTGGTAGTCAGAAGTTCTATAATATTGACAATAGGCAATGGTTGACTAATAATGGCAGTTGCTAATTGGGATGAATCTTGTGATGGTGGTAGGATGAATTGGGGAGAAGCATTTGTAGGAAAACTTTTAGAAGGGGTTTCAATGGATTGAGTAGGAGTAGTAGTAGTTTCAGACTATACAGAAATGCCAGGGGTATCAACTTTAGCCAGTGGGGTATCTGGTTGAGAGGTTGTGGGTTGTTGTGAGAAAATAATGTCAACCAACATGTATAACCCAGTCTAAGTGGGTGAATTAGGATATTGTCCAGTTGAGTTCGAAGGATTGGGAGTAGGAAGCAAATTATGTGGTGAATTTGAGGTATACTTGTGAATAGGGTCATCAACAATAGGTATTTCTGATAGACCATTATTTGGGGATGGATGAGAAGAATCACCATTAACAATTTGGATATTCTGAGAAGCATATATTTGATGAGGTTTTTGGACTACTAGGGTTGGATTGTTAACCTCCATAGGTTTCTCTTTTTCTAAATCAATAACATGATTAATGGATGTTTGAAGAGGAGGATTCACAACTAACCTAGTTTATTTTTAAACCTTCATAGAGATATTTGGTGCTATCTTAGGAATAGGAGTAGTATTGTAAACAGACTGAGTATGAGAGATAGAATTACCTTGAAGGATTTGGGTCTGTTGAATAAGGGTATTAAGATTTTGAATGGGAGTGGAAGATTGAGTAGCTGATATAGGCTGCTTACCGTGTTTCTTGTCTAATTGTTGATGCGCATTAGAATGAGATGAAGCTGAACTGAAAACTACACCTTTACTGGTAGCATCCATTGCTTACCTAGCAACTTCTTTCTATTGTTGAAAAATTATCTCTCTCCTCTATAACCCTAAGTCTTTGTTGCTTCTGGGCTTCATGTATGAGGATCCTTTGGTCTACATTTGTTACTTTGCTCAGAACTTCTTCAAAACTGTGTGCACCCTGGTATAATGAATCATCTGGATATTGCTCAAGTACATAAGAATTTTTCAAATGCGCTTGTACGAAGCGATCCACTATAAAACCCTTGGGGTCATGCATTATTTTCTCTACAAAATCCAATTTCTATTGATCAAATTCTTTAGAATAAATGATACCATGAGTTGCATTCTGAATTATTAATTTCCCAATGTACAGAGGGAATTTAGGCCATGCTCTTCTATTTTAAGAATGACATTGACCATGGAATCCATCATAAATGGTATGGAAAGCTACCTCAAAAAGAACCATCTTATTAGGGACAACCCTTGGAAACAAATGCACCGGTTGAATACCCCAAATTATGATTTAAGTAAAATACTCTCTAACGTATCAATCACCCATAGTAGAGATCAGATAAATGGCATTTTCTGAAACCCTAGGAACATTCTTCTTGAAGATGGAAAAATAAACAACCAGAATGAAATATTCACAGATATCATAAACGTAGGGTTTGTAGTTATCTTCCCAGATAATTGAACAATAAATGTGGATTGGAGGCTTTTCTCTAGTCCAGTGCCAGTTCATGGTAGGATAAGAGAAGGAAGCACATACAATATCCATCAAATAGGCTAATAGGTTAAACATAGGATTCCTAATGTTTGGAGTCTTCTATGCTTGAGAAATTTCATCTTTAAAGGTGACATAAAAAATGTGTGCCCAAATGAATATTTTACATGTGGTGGATATTTAATGTGCTAAGGGGGCCCATTCTAATTTGAAGTACTGGCATGTATTTGCACCAAAAAACCTGCAAAGCATGGCCGCAAGTAATTTGTATTGCTTTCTAAATAGAGCAATTAGATATTTTCTATTCGGACTGAGTATGAAAGCATCAAGGTTAGCCATCCAGGTGTTTAGAAGAACATCTAGCTCAGATGTGTTCTCAAACGCATGTATGAATTCATGTGTGAGGAGCTGTTGTGGGGTCTTCAAAACATAGATTCTTGCAAATGTATCTGGATTAAACGAAGCATAAACAATCTGGTTGGGGTCTCTGGAAATGCTAGTTGGAATATCCCTGTAGTAAATCATCCACTTTACCAAGTCTGTATAGGGAAAAATAGTAGGTCATGGGGCAATGGCATGGAGCTGAGAATTGGTAATATTCGAGTAGATTGGGCTTCAACTTTGAATTCTAAAAAAATTATTTCTCTTAATTCATAAATATCCTCTGTCAATAACTCTTGGGAGTGGAAAATTGTTTTTATAATTCACAAGCATGTTTGTATAATGGTTCCATGTCATGCTTTTGTTCCTGAGCAATTATGATCTGTTCCATCAAGGACTCCTTTTCTTTAATCCATTCATCCATATGAGCTTGCATAGATCCATTTTCAATCGTCAAGGATTCTACCTGTTGATTTAACTGAGTTTCCTTTCCTTTTATTCCTTGATTCAAGATTGGAAATCAATTCTTTCTCCTTCCATAATCACTGGCTATACATTTAGAGAATCCTTTTCATCTTCAAGGCCTTAATAATCTAGCAAAAGTATTTATTTCTCTGCTTCTATGGCATCCTGCTTCCTTTTCAACTCAATTCCTTTATTTTGAGCTTGTACTAAGTTATCCTTTAATTTGAGCTTGTACTAAGTTATCCTTTAATTTGAGCATTTTTGCTTTGTTATGTTCTACATCATCCAGTAATTTGTCCATGTTGTCTGCATTAGCTTGCGCTATAGTAATATTCATAGAAGTGGTGAATTTCGGATCTTTATTAGTACCTTCTACTCGAGTACTCTCCTGTACAGTCACAATATCGGGTTGTGTACCAATCTTCAATATTTTTTTTGACCTCCTTCGGATGGTCTTCCTTTTAGTATAAAAAACAATGGTGTCAAGATTGGCTACAAAATTTTGCTTTAAAGGACTAAATGGCGTAAGTCCAAGGTCAACTATTGGGAGATGGCCTCCTGTAAGAGGTATTTCCATGTCAGTAGGTTTGTCTACTTCTATATCTTGTTGATTCTGATTTTCTTCTTGATCTCTCTTTTCTTCCACATATTTCTTGATCTTCTCTTCTTCTTCCTTCTTCTTGTTTACTTCATCTTGTAATTTTTTATGTTCTTGTTCAGTAGCTTCCTTATCTACCTTTACTTGTTCTTCTTTAATTCTTGCCTCTTCTTCTTGTTCCCTCTTTTCCTTTTCTGCCGCCAAGGCTTCTTCATGTTCTTTCTTTTGTTCTGCTTCTTTTGAGGTTTATTTTGTCTGGCTTTAACTTGTGCCTTCTTTCCTACCAAATTGCTTGTTCAAGTATGACATGTTCTTGGATATTCTATACACTTCTTCATCTTCCAGGAAATGACTTGTATATTCAAAATTGATCCTGCATGAAGCACATTGTTTAGCCACCTTATATAATTTATCATTTCTGATAAATATTTTTTTTGCAAAGTGGTATGCTTTGAGATCTTTCAAAAAAAATTCAGCACCTTTGACCTTAGTAAACTTATATGCTTCGATAGTAAAAGGGAGCGAAGGATAAGATTCTTTCTTATTCTCATTTAAAAAATGTCCGACTCCCTTTATGAAAACTTGTCTTATTGCTTCCTTATGAACTATATAATCTGTGACATACTTTGGCATCAAAGAAGGAATTTTGGTGCTTCTGTACATCCGAATATAAGTACCTTCCGAGGTAAAATAATAATCCCCATACTCACTAATCACCTCCAATGTAGTTCCTTACATGCAATTAGGCTCTTCATCGAAAATTAATTTATACAGGGGCATTATGAACTATTCACATATGATTTTGTAAAAGATGGCACATTTATGGGCCCACATGATCTGGTAAGCCACATAGATGGGAGTTTCATCTAGGACCCAATAAAATCCTAATTTATAGAATGGGTTCCTAATCATGATGCAATCAATAAGGTAAGATGCCATGTAAAAATATGCTTTATTCTTTGTCAAACCTCCTTGAGCTGCTGATATTGCTGCAACCATGCTCTCCTAAGTAATATCTGCCCAGTCAAAAGCAATACCATGAGTGGCAATATGATACATGATCGGAACCCAACTGAGCTTGTATATGTTTGCATTTTTCCTCCCAAATATTCTGCTCAGCATCATAGCCATAATTCTGAATGGGGTTTTCAAGTTCTATGAATCATGTTCTCCACTAGCTCTTTTCCTCAACTATTTTCCCGGGAGAAGCATTTTCTTGGCGTATTCTGAACGATCTATATTGATGCTCTTAATCCATTCATCAGTTAGAAGGACTTTGGGAGTCGATAATTTGTAAGCTTTGCCTATATGTGTCGGTTGAAATGAGGCAAACCCTTTTCCATTAGATCCTGCAATGATTTTAGAATTGACATCTATATAAGGTAAGATCCATCCTATTACCTCAGAGCATGGGAATAATTGCGAGTTGCAGCTTTTTGGAAACTTGATTTCTTTATATTTTGATAAATTACTATCTGCTCAATAGAGGCATCAGGCACATCTTTATCTTTGATCAGTTGGTATATTTCACCCCATTTGTATTCGGGGACTACTTCAATGATAGCTCTGGTATCTTCAAACACGGTTTCCATGGTAGTTTCTGGAACTACTTCAATGTCTGAATTGGATTCTACAATTTTGGCTTTGTGCTTCGAAGACCTTTTATACATATATGGGTCTTGTACCAATGTATCAAGACTCTACATTTTATGTCTGCATAACAATTAAAATGGAAACAATAAAACCTATATGAACATGAAAAGAGTTCAGTTAGTTCAAGCTCTGTATTATCAAAATCTAACTTATTTAAGCTATTAATTCATTTAGGAATTTCAATGCAAATCATTTTAAGAAGAGAATGTGTGCTTGCAACCATTTTTTGTGGAAAAGAACTGAAAATCATGTGTTATGTTTGTCCTATCAAACCAAAAGACCATTTCAACAATAAAAGAAAATTTTTTAAGGTAACTGAATGTGCAAACAAGTGTATTCTAAATAAAAACTAGGGCAAGTCAGTTCATTAACCATTCTAACTAAAAATCAAAGGAACCATTGTTGTGAAATTTCAACTGTTTTCTTGACTAACTCCAAACACCTAGGATTTTACTCCTCCTTTCGACCCAGGTAGAATCCAAAGGAAACGATGTCGATGACTCTTTAACAAGTAATCCCCTGGTCTGAAACTCATCAAAGCCAACTTCTCATCTTGGGCACGTTCAAGGAAACTCGCAAGGAGAAATTTAAGATGAAAGTTTGACAAACAAACGCAAATGGAAAAGGGTTGAAGGCTATGCTTAATCTAGAAGCTTCCCACTGTCACCAAATTAATAAGCAAACCCCGGACAACCACATTCATTCAAATGAAGATAGCGGGCTTAAAATGTGAGGCTAAAGAGGTGAAATAACGGTTTCAACCTCATCTCTGTTATTTTCCCAATCAAAAGAGAACAAGTTATACTAAGGAATGTAGTGGTACCTACTTGGCAGTGCGGATGTGACTCAATAGAAGGAACGCTCCAAATGGAACTGATGCTCTGGCAGGGGTTCACAGTGCTCGAATGAAGCAAATGGCATTGCAATGGAATGTTGAAAAAAATGAAAATCCCCCTTTTAAACAAAAACTTAACCCTAAAACAAAAGGTCATTAATTGATGGGAACAACCCTCTTCCAACAACCTCAAACAATTTTTATTGGTGGCCATTAGAATACTGACCCGATACTCACCGGATCACAATGTTTCCTACATTGGTTCGTTTTGGAGTGATTAGCGGTTTTGCACCAGTAAGTTTTGTGATTGAAAATAGTTTTACACCGACTCATTTTGGGATACCACTTAAACTTGCGCCGGTTCTATTTTAGTTTTTTTTTTTTTGCTTCGACGTTGTTTCGGTTGAAATGTTTTCATTTTTTGACGTAGGTAAAAAATGAAAATGGAGCGAGCTCTGATTATGTATTAGAACAAAAACCAATTTGGCATCAATCGTTTCGACGGGTGATCAGAAATTTCTCCGATCAGGGCAAAATCCTATTCTAACCCATCTATTTCGGAACAAAATTCAATTTTCCTCCGATCGCAAAGAAAATGATTTCTTCCCTGACCGTTTCAGCGAAAAATTGATATTACCTTCGAGTACTTCGGCAAAAAAAATAATTTTGCTCCGAAACAACAAAATTCAAATTTTTTTCTAAGTGTTAAAGTTTTTTAAAGGCAACTGAATTTACAAAATTTTGAAATCTAAAGGATAAAACAAGATGAAAATTTAAGAATGCATCCAAAAATTAAAAGAAAGGAGGGGGGCCCTAAAATTTTAGGAAATTTTGGGGTGAGAGGTTGCAGCTGCAACAAGAAGCAACAAAAATATGAGGGGGTTGTGTTTATCCACTAGGGAGAGGCGAGGGAGTGTAAGAGAGAGAGAGTTAACCCTATATTTCCAAGTGTCATCTTGAGAACCCATATTGACTTTCCTTGCCTATCTTTAATTCTGTTGTAAGAAGACAACTAAGAAATCATCTCATGAATTTAATGAAGCAAGGGATGATTGCAGAAATTCGTATGACAAGTTATGGGCTTCATTTACTTGGCTCAGAAGTCAATTTACCTCATGGGAAGTAGTTTGCTTTCATTCCCATTCCATTGTTTTGAAACTGAACAACAATTTTCTATAAGCTATGCATTCCCAACAAGAGAAACAATAGAAATAGTAACCTGAGAAAACCGATGTTTTAGAGTGTTAAAAGTGCCCAAAACTTCATGTGGGGTGTGAAATTAGGTGGGGGATCTATAGACCCGATCCTTGGGACGAAATTGTGAGTGCCAAAATCCCAAAAATCCATGGGAGAACCCAAATTTGAAATCCTGGAAATTGAATTTCGTGGCTGCAAATTAGTGTGGCAAAAAAAAGAAGAGAATCCAAGAGAGAATTGAATCCTGAGAGGGATCAGAGTTTGGAAATGCTTGATAAACCCAGTGAAGGCAAGAAATATATGAGAGTCTAGCAGCTTGGACCTTTCTATGTCCACCCTGAATAGCACTAGAGGGAAGGGGTTCTTGGGGGACTATGTAGCAGAGAAGGGGACCTTCCTTGGGTTGAGTGTGGTAGGTATGTGGGTGCCAAGGATGGCTGAGACCAATTGAGATGTCTATAGCTCTGTGGTTGAGCTCACTGGCTTAGCATTCACCTCCCTTGTCTCTCTGTATGCTTGATAAACCCAGCTGTGTGATGGATTACAATGAGATTGTGTCCCTATGGCTGTGAGTGAACCTGCATAGTTCCTCCTTAGTGGATGCATATCCCATCTCAGTGGTGGCCTCTCAGCAGAGAGATAAGGTGATGGACATAGTGCCTATGGATGGGTGGAATGTTTCTCTTCCATAGCCAGTTGCTTGGACAAATTCAATTAAAAGATAAATGCCTACTTGTTAATTTACTGCCGTGTTGAATATGCATGAATTATTATTATTATGCAAGTGAAGAGTATGCTAGTATTTGCATGTTGTGTGTGTGTGGAATGAATTTATTTTTCGTGGTGTATTCTATTATGCATTTGCACACACATTAAAATGTTTATGAATTTTGTAATTTGGTCATGGGAGAGAAATTTAGAACCCCATAAGTCGTTCATGTCCCCCCCGCTTGTTGGATTGATGGGTGGGGACATGACACTCTCTACGGAGGTAATCCAGGTAGCTCCTTGGGAAAGACATCTTTGAATTATGCTAATATTGGGTACTTATTTAAAGAGGTCCCATTTTCATCACTTATCACCTTGACTACATATAACTGAAATCCTTTCCATAGGAAACACTTTACTTTCATCATCGAGATGAAACATATGGGAAATTTTCTCTTAATATCGTCGATTTGAATCATCCTCACCTTGACATCTAAAAAAATCACCTTCTTGCCAAAACAATCTACGAAATATTGATGAGCATCTAGAAAGTCCTTGTCAATTATGAAATCATATGTTCCTAGGTTGTGACATACACCTTTAATCGAGTCGTACTCACCCCTTAGGTCCATAAAACACTCCTCAACACTTGGTTCCATTCCTTGTTTTACCCCAAATCTATTTCAACTAATTGAAAATCATTGTGTTCACATGTTTAATCGAACCCACATCTATCTATTTCATATGGAAAAATGAAACTATTTATTTCTCTAAGGTCAAACAAGATTTTAAGCTTAACCTAATTTATCTTACCTGATGATTCCACCACAATGGATTGATGTTCATCCTGATGGTTGTCAACTACTGCATAAATTTGGTGGTTGTTACCTCTACTCCCCATTGGGATATTTCCCTCTCTATGCATGGTACCATATTGTAACTTAGGACAATCACACTGATAGTGTGGACCCCAACAACCCCAACATGTAACATGAGATGGAGGATGTAATCTATAATTATGATACCTTTGAGATAAGTTCCTTCCATTGGTAATCCTTGAGAATAAATTGGATTCCAGTAAGTCCCTGTTGATGATTGAGATACTATATTGGATTCTATTGAACTGTCTATTATTTCAACTCTGGGTGTATATATGTTTTCAATGGGAGGTGGATTAGTGTATCCTCCCCTAAGGTAGTTTTGAGGGGCCTTCTCCATGAACCATGACTGTTGTGAATCATTTGATCTCATGTCCCCTCTATGATCCCCTTTTGCTTCTAGCATTTATTCAATATAAAATGCATATTCAATTGCCTCTACAACTGAAGTTGGTTTCTGCATTTGTATTTGGTCCCTAATATTATGATTGAAGCCATTATCAAAGCACTCGACCTGGTGCTGATATCTGTCCAAGTAGGAGACATATTTTACTAGTTCCATGAATCTTGTCTCATAATGTTCCATTAATTGGTTCCCTCACATCAAAGCATGAAGAGATCATGCCTATTTTTCTTGGTAGAATGTAGTTAAGTACTTCCTTCAAAACTTGTACACGAAAAATTCCATGGAAGTTTGTCTGAGGTAACATGCAACTATTTCTCTTGGTTTCCAAACAAATTCAAGGTATTGTCCTTAAGCTAGAAGATGGATATTTTGTATTTTGGGATGGAAACATACTCTTTCAATTCCAAGCACCTAGTTATAATGCCCTACAACCATTCCTTGGTTCGCTCCCCTGGATGATCCCCATAAAACTCTAGAAGCTTGATTTTCTGAAGCTCCCTAGTGATGTGTGGGGAGGAGGTCCTCGCTCTAATTTTATTCAACCTTTGGGATTACTCTCCCTTGATGGCAGTGGATCCACTTCTATTCCTAGTGTAAATATTACTTCTAGAGCGCATAATGAGAACCATCTCCAACAATGGTGCTAGTAGTGTTTCTGCAGTCTTCTCAAGTGACCATGTCACCTGACCTTGCGCCTAATTTCCACCCAATCTTAACATACTTATTATACATGAAAACAATATAGTTTATTAGTAAGGGTTTCAACTACTGCCAAATTATTTAAACACACATACACACCAACTTTTCATAATGACATCTCTCACGTGAGACAGGGTGTCTATTGGTTAAGGTGGTATATAGTCATCTTCTCTACTTCATTCCCCTCTCTTAAAGCTACATCAAACCAACACAAGCCTACTTGATATATTTCCTCTTTACTCAAAGCCACATCAAGATGACACAATCTTACTAGATATATTTTACTAGGACTAAACAAGGGCATGCTTCTTTCAATAATGATAGTTTCAAGAAAATATATGATGTCGCCGATGTGGTGAGAGCCTTCATAAAAAAAATTGTTCGTCTTCATGGGTTTCCCAAGAAGATTATCACTGACAGAGACACTTGGTTTACGTCTAGGTTTTGTGCAAGTATGAAATCAACCTTAGGGACTCAGTTGAACTTAAGCACAACTTATCATCCTAAGAAATAGTTAATCAAGTTATGGAGGAATGCTTAGGGCATATGTTATGGATCAACAGACCCCTTGGGAAAATCACTTACTCTTGGTAGATTTTACTAATAACAATCATTTCCATAGCTCAATCAGTATGCCACCTTATCAAATTTGTATGGAAGGGCATATAGGACACCGTTGAGTTCAGACAGGTTCGAAGAATGAGTGATTGTATTATAGAATCGATTCAGGAGATGGAGGAATAAGTGATTGAGATTAGGTAACGATTAGAGGAACCTCGTGATATATATAAAATTTATGTTGATACGCATAGGACTGATCAAAGATATAAAGTTGGAGATGAAGTTTGTATTCATGTTAGACCTAATTAGAGTGCTATTCGATTTGAGAAGGGAACAAAGTTGTCACCTCGATTTATAGGACCATTTGAAATTCTAGAAAGAGTTGAACCAATTGCGTATTTCCTAGTGCTACAACCCCAATTTCATAAAAATCACAATATTTTTCATGTATATACATATTGATGACAATATGTTGTTGATGCATCACATAAGCTAAATTGGAAGGATTTACAAGTTTTAGAGGAGGGGACCATCAGGGTCGAACCATTACAGATATTGGATCATAGGGTTCGACAACTTAGAAACCATTTGGTGGACCTAGTTAAGGTCCAATGGGGAAAGTATAGACCAGTTTTTAATACCTGGGAAGACACAAAAACCATGCATCATGATTTTATGCACTATTTTCATTATAAATTCAGGATGAAGCTCCCCGAAGGGTGGGTGTGTGCAATTCCCCATTTTAACTTCGCTAGCTAAACTACATTATGACCTATTTTGTATTTATTTGCTTATTATTTGTGAAACTAGGTTAGAGTGATAACATTGTATTACATGGACATATGGGCCTACTTCTATTGCATAAGTTATGTATAACTTTATGTTTAGGTTATCATATGCTGGTTGATATGTGATTTACTTATAGCATGCAATTTAAAATGAAATATTTTGGGTACATGGATACTGATTTAACTTAAATGTATAAATAAATCAATAAGGTACCATGTGTATGGTACATAGATGAGATTATTTACATTGTTGTTTGTTATGAACATAGTAATCATGTATAAATAGTTATATGGTTATGCATGATCTTGTGTTTGGTAAACTAACCTACAAGTTAAATGGGTTGAATGATAGCCAAATAAATATCACACCAAAGTGACAATGACATCATCAAAATCAAAGGAGAAACAGTATGCTATGAAGCATTAATTTATGATTTATTTATTGGTTTGATGCATTGCTATTATATGTGGGAAAGTGTAGGTTTTACAAGAAGCACGGTTGCCCAAACTGGTTGTTTGATGACGTGGCTCTAAGAACAACAATAGAAAATAAATATGATACTAATAATGTGTTTACCCTAGTTATTTCAGGACGGGAGGAGGTCTTATCCACCATTTATCTTCCAAAAATTGGAGTTGTGGGAGGTTGTTTTTAGCCTTGATCCCCTAGATGTGTGATGATGGCTGTCAGTTACATGCTGGGGAAGCTTGGTCGATGTAGTCAACACTTATATTTACGAGTTCTATTTGGGATTAGGTCAATATAGTTGACGCTCCAACATATTCCAATGAAGGAAAGGATAGGATGTAGAAGATGGAAGTACGTTAGGGTGGAAGGATGATTCATAGTTAGTTGAGAATGCTACTTAGGAGATTGAATTGCCACTCTTATTTCCTTGTTGGGGTCCTACCATGTCTAAACACTCCTCATCTAATTTAGTCATGATAGTCTTGGTGTGTGTTAGGATATTCACATCATCATTTAATGATTGCATGCATTCTGCATGCATGCATCCCAGTCATCAAGGTGGTGTCCCCCAGCACCTAGTCCTCATTTTTCTAGCCCGAGAGCTTCTTTCTTCTCATTTACAACCCTCCTAGCCAATGTGGCTCCCTTATTTCATCTACCACTTGAGAAAGGTGCCCTCCCTCACCTACCACTCAATTACACTTCAGTTAGTGAGTGATTTGTGGATCTGCTCCTTGATTTGAGGATAGATTGACTAGTTGACTGTCTTCGACACTCCAATTGACCTCCAGTTAGCCTAGACAGCCTGTTCTAACTCCAGTCAGCTCCCCATGGCGCTCACTTGAGCCTCCTTTCACTCCTTTGCATGTGTTACACCTACATACACTCAGTTAGACTCCGTTTGACATCTATTTCTCAGTTTGACACCTATTGACAGTTACTTGTGTATTGATGACACTCCACTAATGATGATGATGACTCCTAGTGAAGGCAAGCTACACCATGCAGGCTATTTGATTGACCTCCTTAGGAAATTCAAATTGCTTGGCTTGGTTCAACTCATTGTGACAATATTGTATTGTAATTCTACTATTCTGGATTATAGAGCACTGATGCATCTCTCTTGCACAGTTTTTACTCCAAATTGTTTTACATCTTTGTGATTGATATTCTTGTTCAATAAATCTGTTGTGACTAATTTTACATGGTATCATAGCCATTGTAGGGACAATATCTCTCTCCTACAGGTGTTATACATGAATAATTGAGTGAATTTGCTCAAAATTACTGAAGTTTTGGCATGCAAAATCTCATGTGCATTCGCTCATGTGCATGCAAAGCAGAAAAATACACTCCAATCCACTCTAGAAGCTTGAGTTTTCCACAGAATTCCTGGATTTGATACATGTTGATGTATATGTAACTTCGGAATGTATTTCACCTATGTATTTCATATATGTATTTTGTACTCCTATAGAGATGGCATTATTCCTCTATACGGAAGTGTTTGTATTCCTCTAGAGATGTTATTATTCCTTTATACGGAAGTGTCGTCATTTATATTGTAAGTGTCGTAACTTATACTTGATGGGTTATTAGACCACCCTATTAGGGGTCGGCCATGTGGGTCAAAGGGTTATTAGACCACCAAGTGTGGGGTCGGCCCGGATTAAGTTAACCGTGGGTTAATCTAGACATGTAGGCCCCATTAGTTTATTGGGCAGGACAGAACAAGTATAAATAGAGATCGGGAGATCTCTATTTGGTAATTCATTCACATACTTCTCTCATTCGGAAAGTGGCGCACTTATGAGGAGGAGGCTTTGCTGCTAGGAGAAGATGATCTCTTGTATTCTGGTTGTATCATTGCTTTATCTATCTCTAAGGAAGTTATTGGGGTTTTTCACCTTTATGGTTTTCCCCAAGTAAACTCTGTGTCTCTTGTGTGCTTGCATTATTGTGTC
Source organism: Larix kaempferi (assembly GCA_027924585.1). Classification (NCBI taxonomy): domain Eukaryota; kingdom Viridiplantae; phylum Streptophyta; class Pinopsida; order Pinales; family Pinaceae; genus Larix; species Larix kaempferi. The sequence continues at coordinate 16,818,248 of BSBM01000123.1, read as the reverse complement.
CATGATTGATATGCTGTAGATTTGCTGTACATGTTGTTCTCTCAGTTAAGATCCTAGATCAGATTGAAATAAATTCTGAAAATTTAACATGGTATCAGAGCTAGCCTGAAAGAAGGCATGATATGGCATATATGACACTTATTGCACTTGCGATGCTTGGGATTGATATAGAAAAAACCAGTCATCGTAGCACGTTCGCTATAAATCTATTTTGGCAAATTTTTCGGATCTGAAACTTCTACATGTCGAAGATCAAATCCCCATGTACCTTGTGACCAAAGGAAAACCTCTAATTCGTTGTACTTTGTGATTTATGATCTGTACAATATAGGGTTTATGCCTCTTCCAGATCTCAGTCATAAACAGGTGACCTTGGAAAAAAGGTCATAACTTGGGATAGGAAGATCCAAATGAAATTTTGTAAAAGTGACAAGTAGTACACAGACTGTACTATCTCAGGAAATGTTTTCAGAGGCCGAAGTTTAACCAGTGACACGTGGCACTCTGTACAAGTTCACTCTCCTATTTTATCCCATAAACAGATCACGTTGCGACACTTGGAATAACTCTCTCTCAGAGAATCCATTTGAGGTAAGACCTATGGGGTTGGAAAGATGACAGGTCAGGCTACCTCAAGAAACTTTTTCAGACCCTGTGAATCGAAAAGTGTAGAGTTACACCAGAAACAATCAGGTACATATTTATGTCAAAATAGAATTATTTTTGAGCACCTTCATTCATGGCTTCTGGAATTTAGGGTTTCGAAAAAAGTTGGAATTTTTGTAACCGGAGACTACGGCATCAAAATAGAAATTTAGAGACCAAGATCAGAATTTTTGGTTGGGAAGAATACTGGGCTTGATCAGACCCTAGTTCGGGACTTTGATTGGAAAAGTGGAAAATTAGGGCTTCTGCAAAAATGGGAATTTTTGAAATTTGTGACCACGGCTGGAAGCTCCTCAGAAAAATAGAAGCTTAGAGATTTGGATCAAACCTTTTGATTGGGCAGAAGAGTGGGCTTCATCAAACCCTAGTTCGGGGTCACGTCTAGTGATTCCATAAGTTTCAAAGGCAAAATTGAGGAGTGAAACTTTGCAGTTTTCAAATTCTGAATATACCAGCTTGATCAGCTCATCAAGGCGCATATTGCTATCCTTTCGGAAGTTTGAAATTCAAAGTTTGAATTTTTGGGGTTTCTCTGACAAACCCTAATCTAGCTCCAGGTCTAGTTCTTGCAAATCAAGTGGATTGGGTTAATCCTAGAAGAAGATGGATTGGTCACCTGCATAAGTGAAAAAGTTCCTGTCTCAGAGGGAGATGAGGCTAAGGCCTTTTATAAGAAGATTACAAGCAATCTTGACAGGTATGGCTTACAGGTATGTCTCAAATTATGTTCATGCTTAAGTTTATGATATGTTTGTCTTCATATCATTACAGTAAAGTCTTGATTAATTACTAGACTTGTCATATCACCTTAATAGAAGATATTCATTGATTATGGTTTTGACACTTATGAGTGTACTAATGCATTGTGATGTTGTATGAGGTTTATGTTGTTCGCTAACATAAAAGGTACACCAAGAAAGACAAATCATGTTCTACTTCAAGAACATATGATCATGGTGACATGAAGACAAAGATTCATCCATTGTCATGGATCACATAGAAGATCTACTTACGAGGTATGTATAACTTGGTTCTACAATGGTTAACTTATGAGACATGCAGGTTACTAGCACAAGTCACTGAAGAGAACCATAAGACATTATGCGGGTATGTTAGACATAACTCGCTAGCATGCTAATCCAGGTATGTTTTTCCTATATCAAGATAGAATCCTACCTTGTGTTAGGATCTTATACTATTGTGTTGTTGATAATGATTATTCAAGAAGTCATAGGTTTGAATAGTCATGGTTGTATGCATATTATGTTTCTTACCATAATTGATTATATGACTAACCAAAAGAATCATGAAGGTATAGGTTTGAGTAATCACAGGTTTATGCATTGATGATTTAACTAATCAGAAGAGTCCTATGATCAAATAAGAATATGCATGAGTAAAAGAAGACTTCCCTGAAACCTTGAATACTAATGTTTATTATTTGTGAATGATCATGACTATACATGTTTAAGATTATTGTGTTTTGATAGTATTAAGATTATACTAATAAATGTGTGATTATGTATGAGACCTCAAGGATAACACAATGATGATACTAATAAGCATGCATAGTGATTAAGGATGGATATAAGTTCAAGGACAGGTAATCCAGGAAGCAAAGATCAAGAGGGAGCACACTCTAGTTGCTCCTGCAAGAAAGCAAAGGAGCACACTTCAGTAGTTTCTGCAAGGATGCAGATATTCAGAGGGAGTTGACCACTTCTCACAATCCACATCAGAATGGAGTTGCAAAGTCAGAGGGAGTCCACCTAGCAACCAAACAAAGATAAGTATTTGAATTGTCATTTCTTACATAATGTTATTCAATGATGTATATGCTTATGTTCCTAGAATTAGGTTGTGTATTATGCATGTTAGAATAGTTGCATTGATGAACAGTATACTACTAATATACATGGGTAAGTGGCCTATGGCATTGTACAACATTCCATTGCTACTTATCTAGAATGAAACCTCTTTGCTGACATGTTAGGAGTTGTGCACACTCTTAACAATGTTCTGGTAGAGATTGGAAGGCATCTAGAAAGTTACGGAATATGGATAAATGTTGTATTGAAGCATTGGCTAAGATAATTGCATGACTGTATGACATATTTCTTTATGTGTAAGAATTTTTTCTGAAAACTCTTAGATGTTTTCTAATCATGCAAATTAACTTGTTGTGTAGGAAAGATTGTATACCATCACCTACAAAAGAAGGACTACAACATTTGTTCAACAACAAAGTTATCTATTGAAAATATTGAAGATATTGAAGTTCCCAGGATCTGGGAAGAATGCCATGATCGAGGAGTACCAGTCGATCATGAATATGTTTGGGATGCAGTCCCAAAGGGTAGTCTGTAGTGACTTCCAAGAGGATCTAGAAGATCAAGCATGCTGCAAGTGGTAGCATAGAGAATTTTTCTCCTATAACCAGATACACTTCCATTAGATCAGTACTTGCTCTGGCTATAGTGATGAAGTGGAAGATACACCAGATGGATTTCAAGACAGCCTTCTTGAATGGTGTAGTTGAAGAAGAAGTGTATGTGGAGAAGCCACTTGGTTATGAGACACATGACAGGGAGTCATATATGTGCAGAACTTGGTATGGTAGGATATACATATTTCTATCCAAGTTTGGGATTTACCAAGAGTAAAGCGGATTCCAACCTTTACTACAAGGTTGAGGAAGGCAATCCAGTGATACTACTATTGTATGTGGATGACCTGTTTGTAACATGTGAGGATAGATTGATTTTCGACATGCAGTGGAAGCTTGCTTCCAAGTTCGAGATGAATAACTTGGGCATGATGCACTATTTGTTTTTGACATGGACGTGTGGTAGAGTGCAGATGGAATCTTCCTTGAACAAGGAAAGTATGCCGTAGAGATCCTGAAGAGGTTCGGGATGATGAACTGCAAGGCTATGGCCACACCTGTGGCATCGAACCTGAAGCTTCTGTGTGATGCTCCATCTAATCCGGTTGATGTCATGATGTATCGTCAGATGATTGGGTCCTTGATGTACCTGACGAACACGACACCAGATATTTGCTTTGCGGTGAATACATTGTGCCAGTTCCTGACGGATCCGAGGAATGTTCACCTGGTTGCTGTAAAGCATATTTTGAGGTACCTGATGGGTACAATTGATTATAGGCTCAAGTATGATACGAATCAAAAGTTTAACCTGCAAGGTTATGTTGATTCAGATTGGGCAGGCAGTGCTGCAGATAGGAAGAGCACTTCTGGGTGCTGCTTCAGTATGGGATTATGTGTGATCTCTTGGTTTAGTAGGAAGCAGTCCTACGTAACATTGAGTACAGTTGAAGCAGAGTATGTTGCGACGGATGAGCAGGTTTCAGATGTATTGACCAAGCCGTTGGCCAAAGTGCAGTTTGAGTACTTCAGAGAGAGGCTTGGTGCACTTCAGATCGAGGTTCCTTCCAAAGGGAAGTGATGAGTCTGGAAGATGTAGATGCACATGAGATTTTCTAACATGGTTGATGTGTTCTCCCTTGGTCATGATGTAATTGCTGAGCCATTTTTCACATGGTGGTAGAAGTGTTCTCCCATGGTTAAAAAGTAAGGGCTGGAGCCTTCCCCGAATGGTGGTAGATGTGTTGTCCCATGTCGGTGGTGTAAGTGCTAGATGATGTGCATCTGGGTTGTGCTTCATGGACGATGAGATGATCTGAAGAGGACGATGCTTGTTATGATCAGTTGGATCATTGCATCATGATCAGTTGGATCATTTATGTATATATGCATCATGTTGGATGTTGGATATGATCAGTTGGATCATTTATGTATGTATGCATCATGTTGGATGCTGGATATGATCAGTTGGATCATTTGTATGTATTTTGTATATGCATCATGTTGGATGCTTGGACCATGTATCTATATATGTATCAGGTGGATACATTGTGTGGATCATGTATCTGTGTATGTATCAGGTGGATACATTGTATGATCAGGTAGATCATGTATGATGATATGTATCAGGTAGATACTTGGTATGCATCAGGTGGATGCATTGTATGATCAGGATGATCATGATGACGAGCTTCAGGATGTTGCTCCATAGATGCAGCAGGATGTTGCAGTGATGATGATTAGGATGATCATGTGTACATTAGGATGATGTATGATGAGTATCGGGATGATACTCTGTGGCCGTGGATAGGTTGTGCAAAGGAAATCCTAGATTTGTTCTAGGTCACATCCAGTATGAAAAAGGACTGGCACTGTGTATCACATGTAAAACCTAAGAGATCCTATAGGTTGGAGTTGTGTACCCGTAATAGCCTAGGATGATCTTTCAAGGGTTTGCGATAGTGGGCCACATGTGAGACGTGGGAGATCCGATAGGTTGGGCTTTGTGCCCGTAATAAGTCTTGGGATGCTCTTTCGAGGGTTTGTGGTGGGCTGCTACATGTAAGACCTGGGAGATCCGATAGGTTGGGCTGTGTGCCCGTAATGAGTCCTGGGATGCTCTTTCGAGGGTTTGTAGCAGAGGTCACATGTAATCAGTCCTGGAGATCTTGTCGGTCGTGCTTAGGCACATAAATGTTCTTGGGATTCTCTTTAGAGTTCTTGCCGGTTGTGCTATGCACATAAACGTTCCTGGGACACTATTTTAAGGTTTTGTGACAGTCACATGTAATAAGTCCTGGAGATCTAGACAGGATGAAAAAGGCCTCAGATGCTCTTTAGGGTTCTTGCTAGTCAAGAGACTCTTTTAAGGTTTTGTGATGCACGTAATAAGTCTTGAGGATTCCACAGTATGGCCAGTGATGATGAATACCTGCAGGTGGTGGGCCTACATCCAGTATGAAAAAGGACTGGCTCTATAGAACTTCCTATGACGAGTAGATTCAGAGATTGATTGAGATAGCAGGAGCAGTGACAATGACGATGATTCGAGGATGATGATTCGTTGATGATGATCCAGAGAAGAAGACTTGTGCTAGCAGACCTGTGTCGAGAAATACCTTCCTAGTTAAGAGGGAGTGTTGATGTATATGTAACTTCGGAATTTATTTCACCCATGTATTTCATATATGTATTTTGTACTCCTATAGAGATGGCATTATTCCTCTATACGGAAGTGTTTGTATTCCTATAGATGTTATTATTCCTCTATACGGAAGTGTCGTCATTTATATTGTAAGTGTCGTAACTTATACTTGATGGGTTATTAGACCACCCTATTGGGGGTCGGCCATGTGGGTCAAAGGGTTATTAGAACACCAAGTGTGGGGTCGGCTCAGATTAAGTTAACCATGGTTTAAGCTAGACATGTAGGCCCCATTAGTTTATTGGGTAGGACAGAACAAGTATAAATAAAGATTGAGAGATCTCTATTTGGTAATTCATTCACACACTTCTCTCATTCGAAAAGTGGCGCACTTATGAGGAGGAGGCTCTGCTACTAGGAGAAGACTATCTCTTGTATTCTAGTTGTATCATTGCTCTATCTATCTCTAAGGAAGTTATTGGGGTTTTTCACCTTTATGGTTTTCCCCAAGTAAACTCTGTGTCTCTTGTGTGCTTGCATTATTGTGTCCATGATTGATATGCTGTAGATTTGCTGTACATGTTGTTCTCTCAGTTAAGATCCTAGATCAGATTGAAGTAAATTCTAAAAATTTAACAATACATTGGATCCATTCAAGCTTGCTTGATCTCCAATCCCAGGTGTGATGCAACTCTAAAAGGGTGGATTGTTCGACCTTATGGTTATTGTTTGTGTGTGATTTGCAGGTTTCTTACTTCCTCCATTTGCATTCGCTAATGCAGAGATGGAGACTTCTTCTTCACAAAATATTCTTACTCCATTCAACTATGATCAATGGAAACCAAAGATGATTGCATTCTTGAAGAGACAATGTCTTTTTGATATGTGCATTGGTAATACAAGAGATTTTGATTCCGATGAAGAGGAGAATGATTGGCTCAATGATTGTGACAAATCTTTTGGAGCAATATGTCTTGCTATGTCTCCTTGTATGCGCTACCTCAGTAATACTATTGAAAATCCAAGTGATCCATGGGTCCAACTTTACAGAGAATTTGGAAATCAGGAAGAAGAGGATCACGCTAGCCTTTTGGAGAACAAGCCCAGTAAGATCTCCTTATGTGTTCTTTCCGATCATGTCTTGGCCTCAACAATTGTTCAAGATGAAGAAGAAAATGTAGATTCAAAACTCATTCTCTCAATATATTCTATTTCGAATTCTGAGCAAGATAAACCAGCTCATACTCTAGATTTTGAAGAGGTTCTTGAATCCTCTCTTTCACATGAGTTTGCCGGTATGCAGAATAATGATCTAATTGAAGTTTTGGAGGTAAAATCTGATTTTGGAGGTGAAGCATTCACCCTCCTTGATTGCATGCCTCCTATAGACTTATGTTCTATCATTTGCAAAGTTTCTCAGAGTTTTAATGAAGATGAAGAGCACTACCATTTGCTTGAGTTCAATTCTCATGCACTTTTTTCTGATTTTGGTTTTGATCTCACCCTTGTTGGTTCAAAGGAGATCTCAAGAAACCATTCATATATTTTTGGAGCTGATTTAACTTCTATTGATAAGAAGTTCAAGTTTCAAGATCTATTTGATCCAATTGGAGCTATTCCTACCTCACTTGGTTTGAATCACAGGTTCCAGGATCATCCTCATATTTTCAGATTTGTTCTCACCATTTTCGGTATGAAGAGCAAGTTCATAAAGTCTCCACATTTGCTTGCATCCACTGATGGATAATTCAAGCACATGTTTCTGGAGCATGATCCATTTACTCCCAAGAGAAAGATACCTCAAGACATATCTACTTGATTTTGGAGCAGTTAAATCTTTTGTTGTGCTACAGTCTATTTTGAGGGGGGGGTATTTTTGCCATGAGGTTTTCCCCATTTCCTCGGTTTATTGACTGTTCTTAGTTTGGATTATTATTTATTGGGGTGACCTTTGGTCTCAATTACTAGGTCAGTATCATTTATTTTTATACCACATAGTATAGCTTTTGGGGGGGTGTTAGGATATTCACATTATCATTTAATGATTGCATGCATTCTGCATGCACTCTACATGAATGCATGCAATTGCATGCATCCTAGTCATTAGGGTGGTGTCCCCTAGCACCTAGTCCTCAGTTTTCTAGCCCCAGGAGCTTCTTTCTGCTCATTTACAACCCTCCTAGCCAGTGTGGAACCCTTCTTTCATCTACCACTTGAGAAAGGCACCCTCCCTCACCTACCACTCAGTTACACTTCAGTTAGTGAGTGATTTGTGGATTTGCTCCTTGCTTTGAGGATAGATTGACTAGTTGATTGTCTTTGACACTCCAATTGACCTCCAGTTAGCCTATACAGCCTGTTCTGACTCCATTCAGCTCCCCATGCACCTCACTTGAGCCTCTTTTCACTCCTTTGTATGTGTTACACCTACATACACTCAGTTAGACTCAGTTTGACACCTGTTGACAATTACTTGTGTATTGATGACACTCCACTAATGATGATGATGACTCCTACTTAATACAAGCTACACCATGTAGGCTATTTGATTGACCTCCTTAGGCAATTCGAATTGATTGGCTTGGCTCAACTCATTGTGACAGTATTGTATTGTAATTATACTATTCTGGATTATACAACATTGATGCATCTCTCTTGCACAGTCTTTACTCCAAATTGTTTTACATCTTTGTGATTGATATTCTTGTTCAATAGATCTAATGTGACTAATTTTACAGTGTGATGATTAATGAGTGTTGAATTATTGTAATTTTGTCACTAAAGATTTATGGGTGATGCATTTTACTTTTATCATCGTGCATGCGTGGCTATGAACATATAGGAACTATGCATTAGAGGCAATGATTGTTTAACATTAGTACACGTGTAATATATGTGTATGATATATATGCATACATAACTTGTGCATATGCACTAGTACAATTAGTTGGCATATTAATTCACTGGATTATTAATTACTTAATTAGTGATTTAATGATTATGGTAATTGGATTTGCATATAAATAAATATCTAGTAACATTTAATGGCTTACTTGGACAGTGGTTGGTCCATAAATTTAATGGGTATGGCGGTTGTCAAATTTTAGGGGAAAATTAAAAATTCATTAATAAGATCGCATGGGAAGGAGGACTTTGCATACTATTTAGTATTATTTTATTTAATTCATTTGGCATATAACTTAATTAATAATTTTCCCAATAGATTATTCATCCTATTTAACAACAACATTTTATAATAAATAAGGAAAATACCTCACTCTGTTTGTTCTATGTACTCCTTAGTAGCTTGATTTATGCAGTCCCTAGTAGCTTGATGTCATCTTGTTGAATTGGTCAAGTGTGCTAAAACTTGGATTATCCTCCTAGCCGCTAGGAATAGCCTCTTCGACTATCTAGATCTAGGAATATTTAAGTCTCCCAACATTCCATGCAAGTGGTTCTAAGAAAAACAATAGGATATCCAAACAATCCAATATAATCCAGTTCAATAGATCAGTCCAATGTATCCAAGAGTTCACTCCTCTTTCTCCCTTCAAGAAAATGTTTTTTTCCTGCAACCTTCAGTATCCTTGCATCACTTCCTCTTCCTTATTTTTTTTTTCCATCCCACATATCCCAAAGTCTCCTCAACCAACCCTCCTAGATATTTTAGGGAAAATATTATTTAAATAAAATGCTAAATGGATTAAATAAAATAATACTAAACAATGTGCAAAGTCCTCCTTCCCATGCGAGCTTAATAATGAAATTTTACTTTCCCCCTAAATTTGGAAACTAGCATACCCATTAAATTTATGGAGCAACCACTATCCAAGTAAGCCATTAATGTTACTAGATATTTATTTATATACAATTCCAATTTCCATAATCATTAAATCAGTAATTAGGTAATTAAAAATCCAGTTAATTAATAAACTAAATAATTGTACTAGTGTACATGCGCAAGTATGTATGCATAGCTAGCGTAGACATATCTTGCATGTGTACTAATGATAAACAATCATTGCTTATAATGCATAGTTCCTATATGTTCACACCTAAGCATGCATGGCGATAATAACACCCATAAATATTTACTAACAAAATTACAATAATTCAACACTCATTAATCATCACACCAAGACTATCATGATTGAATTAGATGAGTGTTATATACATCGTAGTACCCTAGCAAGGAAATAAAAGTGACAATTCAATCCCCTAAGTAGCATTCTCAACTAACTTTGAATCATCCTTCCTGCCTAACCTACTTCCATATTCCACATTCTATCATTTCCTCTATTTGAATCTGCTAGAGCATCAATTATATTGACCTAACCCCATATAGAACTCGTAAGCAGAAGTGTTGACTACATCGACCAAGCTTCCCTAGCAGGAAACTGATAATCGTCATCACACATATAGGGGAGCATGGCTATACACAAATCTCCCATGAATCTAGTCTTCAGAGGATAAATGGTGGGTAATACCTCCACCCCTCCTAATAGAACTAGGGTCAACACCTTATTAGGATCATATTGATATGCTATTGTTTTTCTTAGAGCCACGTCATCAAACTACTAGTTTGAGCAACTGTGCTTCAAGTAAAACCCGTACTTTCCCACATAATAAAAATGCATCAAACTAATAAGCAAATCATAAATTAATGCTTCATAGCATACAATTTCTCCTTCTATTTCGATGACATTAGTGTCACTTTAGTGCAATACTTATATGGTATCACTAAGCCAATTTAACCTGTACATTATTTTACCAAAGACAAGATAATGCATAACCATATAATTGTTTATATGTGATTAATATGTTACTAGTTGATGAACAATGTAAACAAGCTTGTCTATGTACCTGTTGTAGACACAACAGATCCCATGTTTTATCCAAAATATGGGAGCCCCAATTTCACATCAAAGAGTAACTTAGTTAATTTTGGGGTTGTTCAGCTTGTTTGCCATTTAATTTTTTCCTTTGATTTAATTTAATCTACTTGTTAATTTTCCTTTTCAAAATTTATGCATTTTTTGTGTGTTTTGTGAGTTGCGGAAAGAAATCATTTGTCAAAAATTTCGATCTTTCCGCAACCCGCAATCTGCAATGCAGACTGCAGATGCTTGGTCTTTTGTGTTTGAAGTTTTTCTTTATGCAACCCGCAAATGCGGATTGAAAAATGCGGAAAAGTTTGTCAAATAAGTGCACCTCATGCACTCACAACCCGCAACCCGCAAATGCAGATTTCTGGAATTTTTTTTACCGCACATTGTGTTTTATGTCCCGCAACCCACAACCTACAAATTGTGGATTGTGGATTGCAGAACATTTTGGTCACTTTTTGAGTTTGTTCTCTCTGCAACCCGCAATGCGGATTGCGGATTGCGAAGAGGTGGTATTTATTTAGAAATAATGAATGCCCACAATTGGCATCCCGCATCTTGCATCCCAATCGTTGATTTAAGGTGTTCCGATGGCCTTGATTGCAACTGGTAGAATGGTTTAAATTTTCAATTTTTTTTTTATGTTTGGTCGTCATTTCCAAGTGTTAATTAGGTTCTTGACTACGTTTTTCTTTATCAGACCTCAAATCATTGAATCCGATGATTTATTAATTACTAAAACTTTGAGATTTGACTATTAATCACATGCATTATTATGGAAATTTATCTGATCTTACGCCAAATTCTGATTGATGCATGCTAACTAATATTTTGCTCGCAAAGATGATAATTGCGACCTACACATAGTAAAGTTGCAATCATGCCAGTTAGTTACGCTCAGTCGACATAAAATATTGTTGTTTTGTTCCTTACAAAGATTAGTATGAAAAAAATGTTGGTTTATAATGTCCCATGCAAGGTTTTGTTAATTGATTATCTGATATTTTCTTCTAACAATTGCATGCTGTAAGAAAAATGTAGAAGGATTTCAATGCTTCCGTCAAGATTGGTAATGAGAAAGAGCCTCAACTAGTGGAATAATCTGAGCCTATTTCTCCACCATTTGACGCTGATATTTCTGATGACAGCACAGATAGTGAAGAGGAAGACTGTGAGATTCAATTTACACATGTTCGACTTCCTCTCAAGAAGTAAAAGAAGAGTAATGAAGAGTGCGTTGATCAGGATAATACAATTGTTGAGGACTTAATCATCAACTTGCCACCTGTGATTCCCGCAACTCCTCTCAAAGAAGATCCGATAGCTTATTTTTCGGTCTTTGATGATATTCCCGACCATCGTCAATACAAGGAATCTTCTACAGTTCTCTTGTCAGCTGCTATCAATAGCTCATGATTTGTCTGGGTCTTCCTCAGTTTACGACAGGGTGACATTAGACTCTGTGTTGACTTTAGAAATCTTAATAAATCTTTCGAGAAAGATAACTACCTAGTTCCTCATATGGAACAGATCTTACAGATAGTTGCAGGTTCAGAGATGTTTTCTCTCCTCGATGGTTTTTCAGGATACAACCAAGTGCTGGTTGCTCCCAATGATCAAATAAAAACGGCTTTCAGGACTCCTTGGGGAACCTTCGCTTACAGGAAAATGTTGTTTGGGCTGATAAATGCAAGTGCTACGTTCCAGAGAGCAATGGACATAGATTTAAGAGGACTTATGCATGATTTTTTTGTTTTATACTTAGATGATATTACTATTTTCTCTAAAAAAAGACATGAACATTTGTCTGCCCTGAAACAGGTATTCGAACGTTGTAGAAGATACTGAATCTCGCTCAACCCCAAGAAATCAATTTTCGCATTGACTGAAGGCAAGCTGTTGGGATTTATCATGTCAAAAGAAGGTATGATTATCGATCCAGAATGTACAGAGGCCATTGCAAGGATCGGGTTGCCAGGTTTGCGCAAAGCCATGCAATCTTTCCTTGGTAAGATAAATTTTGTTTGTATATTTGTCCCAAATTTTGCGCAAATTGTTAAACCATTGCAGAAGATGGTTAAAAAAGATGCATAGTATAAATGGTCTGAAGAGCAATGAAATGCTCTTACTGAAATTAGAAAGGCTATTGCGCAAGCTCCCGCCCTTATGTCTCCTGACTTTAGTAAATATTTTATTGTGTATACCTTTGCTACTGATTTTTCCTATGCAACTGTTCTTACACAGAAGCACCTAGACGATTTTGAAATTCCCATTTCATTTATGAGTTCAACATTCAAGGGCACAGAGCTAAATTACTCCCAGATAGATAAGTAAGATTATGCGGTTTACAAATCAGTAAAACATTTTAGACCGTATTTACTAAAATCTAGGACTAAAGTAACTGTGCCCTATGCAACTATTAGAAATGTTTTGATTCAGAAAGAATTGAGAGAGAAGAGAGCTCACTGAATGACAGCTATGCAAGAATATGATTTGGAGATCAGGCTAGCAAAGATAGTGAAAGGACAAGGTTTGTTTCTGCTCATCGCTTAGTCAAATGATCCTGTACAACAACGAATCAAGTGGGAACAAGAAGAAAGTACCTCAGCAGGTTCTGTCAATGTTATCGCTACTCAAACATCTGACTGGTATGATGACATTAGATTTTTCTTAGCTAATGGGTATGCTCCTGAAACCCTTGACTTTAAAAAACGCAGAGCCTTAAGATTAAAAGCTGCACCATACCAATTTATAGATGGTGTTTTGTTTAGAAAGAATTATGATGGTGTTTTCCTTAGATGTCTAGAGAGAGATGAAACTAATTATATTCTTTTGGAGTTTCATGCAGGACCTGCAGGAGGACACTTCTCAGGAGAAACTAGTGCTTATAAGATCTTGAGGGAAGGTTACTACTGGCCTACTCTATTCAAAGACGCCTATGCTTACGCTAGAAGATGTGAACCATGTCAGAAGTGTGCCGGAAAAATGAAGAAACCTGCATTTCCCCTGCAGCCAGTCACAGTTCAATTCCCATTCCAGTAGTGGGGCCTAGACTTTGTCGGACCCATTAATCCTCCTTCTTCACTGCAACACAAGTATATTTTGACAGCTACAGACTAGTTTACCAGATGGGTAGAGGCAGTCCCTCTTAGACAAGCAAACACAAGCCAAGTGATTTCATTTCTTGAAAACCAAATAGTCACGAGGTTCAGTGCACCTGAATTCCTAGTGTTTGACAATGCTTCATACTTCTCCTCCATGGAATTAACTCAATATGCCCTTGAAAAAGGGATAAAAATAAAATTTTCTACCAATTATTATCCACAAGGAAATGGGTTAGCAGAGTCTTCAAACAAAAATTTAATTAATATCTTAAATAAGACAATGGCTACTCACCACAAAGATTGGCATACCCAGATATACAATGCTCTTTGGGTAGACCGTGTCACTCCTAAAGAAACCATTGGAAACTCCCCTTATTGCTTGGTTTATGGTAAGGAAGTTGTCTTACCAACCAACCTCATGATCCCTTCATTACAACTGGCACACTCAGTACAAGAAGATGATTCTTCCCCACTCCAGCAAAAAATTTATACATTACTCAAGCTGGAGGAGGACAGGGAGAAATCCAGAAACAAGTTGTATCAACATCAATAGCTTGTGAAGAGGTGGTTCGATGAGAAGTCTTCATATGACATGGAGTTATCTGTAGGGGATTTGGTGTTAAAATGGGACAAGCAACACAAGGACAATAATGATTACACTAAGTTCCAATGCTTATGGATAGGACCTTTCATTGTTATAGAAAAGATTGGTCCTAGTACTATCCGGTTACAAACACTGGAAGGTATTTAAGAAACCTACCCAGTGAATGTCCAGCTGCTCAAAAAGTACTTTGTTTGAGGAGAGCATGTTGGTCTACTTGTACATAAAGTATGGTTTGTTTTCTTTCCTTCAGTTTTGATGATTTTTCTTTTATGATTGATTTTGTTTTGAATAATTCTGCATATTTAGCAAAGGATGTTGATCAGTGTGTCTCAAGGTTAACTTAATCTAGAGTTTTTCAGGAGGCATGCCAGCTATTATTTCATTCATCCTATATCAGAAAATTATTTTCATGAAATCAAACATTCAATATTTGCAGGGGCCTTGATCTATATCTTCCCACTATCACCAAAATCATTCAAATATTTGATTGATCAATTGAAGTTAAAGAGCATATTAAAATTCCTTACCCCGTGTTTCATTAATGAATGGCATAATATCTTATATCCTGGTCAGACTTATCTATTCTGGATTCCATTCTGATCACCTTGATAATAATTCAGCTCAATAAAAGTAGATCACAAGATGGGGGGTCTTATCACAAACCATCCCATTACGTTCATAAATGTTGAAGTGGAATGACATCTCCACATCTGGTCACCAAGCTAGGGAGATGAATTTCAGCTAATGCTGGAAGGTGGGATATCCTATCACAGGTCGACTCACTCATGATCTGCAAAACATCAGTGAGTAACACTACTGATATGTGGTCACCAAGCCATGGTAGTGTCTTGTAGTCTGTGCATTATTAAATTTCCTTCTGCTTTCCTTTCAAGATAGTCTATTGTACATGAGGATAGGGGGGTCTTATTACAAGCCAACCCTACCATGATCATGGATTTGATTTTGGACTGGAATTACCACTTATGGTTACCAAGCCATGGTAATTGCTTTCAACCTAAAAAATTGAAAGACAAGGAGTCTCCTTACCGAGCTAGCTTGTTCAGTTTTCGGGTCAAGTTTGTGAATGGAATTGCCAGCATCTGATCACCAAGTCAGGGAAATGGCCTTGTATCAACAGAAATCTTGTTTTATAGCTAAAATAAAAATAAAAAATTACGAATATGTATATATATATATGGCTGATGCATCTGTACATAAACAAATAATTAATAAAGTAAAGGTGATGCATGTATTGTAATCCAGAATGGCTCTAAGTTTATTCCAAAGGTTAATTATAAATATGCCCTTCTATGATTGCATAATGATATAGGATTTTTGTTTGCTCATGGACTGCCTTATCAGATTAAATACCATCATTAATTGGTTTTGGATGGGAATGTATCGATCATATGACTAACTCTGTTGTTTTGATTGTGTTTTCATGAGATCATTTTGTAAATTATAGGTTGAAACATCAGTTGGCCGACATATCTTCCTTATAATTAAGGATTTAATTCACAAAGATAACTGGTTCTTCCCAGCGAGTCACCATTTGTTGTAGACACAACAGATCCCATGTTTTATCCAAAATATGGGAGCCCCAATTTCACATCAAAGAGTAACTTAGTCAATTTTGGGGTTGTTCAACTTGTTTGCCATTCAACTTTTGCCTTTGATTTAATTTAGAGTCTAGTTGTTAATTTTGCTTTTCAAAACTTATGCGTTTTTGTGTGTTTTGTGAGTTGTGGAAAGAAATCATTTGTCAAAATTTTCGATCTTTCCGCAACCCGCAATCTGCAATCCATAATGCGGATTGCAGATGCTTGGTCTTGTGCGTTTGAAGTTTTTCTTTCTGCAACCCGCAAATGCAGATTGCGGAAAGGTTTGTCAAATAAGCGCACCCGCATGTGCCCACAACCGACAACCTGCAAATGCGGATTGCGGCAAGATTTTTTTACCGCATGTTGTGTTTTATGTCTCGCAACCCGCAAGCCGCAAATTGTGGATTGCAGAATGTCTTGGTCACTTTTTGAGTTTGTTCTCTCCACAACCCGCAACCCGCAATGCAGATTGCAGATTGCAGGGAGGTGGTATGTATTTATAAATAATGAACGCTCGCTATTTCCATCCCGCATCTCGCATCCCGACCGTTGATTTAAGGTGATCCGACAACCCTGATTGCATCCAGTAGAATGGTTTAAACTTTTCAATTTTTTGATGTTTGGTCAGCATTTCCAAGTGTTAATTAGGTTCTTGACTGCATTTTTCTTGATCAGACATCAAATCATTGAATCCAATGATTGATTAATACTAAAAATATGATATTTGACTGTTAATCACATGCGTTATTATGGAAATTTATTTGATCTTATACCAAATTCTGATTGATGCATGCTAACTGATATTTTGCTTGCAGAGATGATAATTGCAACCTGCACATCGTAAAGTTGAAATCATGCCAGTTAGTTACGTTTAGTCAACATCAAATCTTGTTGTTTTGTTCCTTATAAAGATTAGTATGAACAATCTATTGGTTTATAATATCCCATGCAAGGTTTTGTTAATTGATTCTTTGATATTTTATTTCAACAATTGCATGTTGTAAGCAAAATGCAGAAGGATTTCAATGCTTCCGTCAAGCTTGGTAATGAGAAAGAGCCTCAACCAATGGAATACTCTGAGCCTATTTCTCCACCATTTGACGTTGATATTTCTGATGACAACACAGATAGTGAAGAGGAAGACTGTGAGATTCAATTTACGCATGTTCGACTGCCTCTCAAGAAGCAAAAGAAGAGTAATGAAGAGTGTGTTGATCAGGATAATACAACTGTTGAGGACTTAATCATCAACTTGCCACCTGTGATTCCCGCAATTCCTCTCAAAGAAGATCCGATAGATGATTTTTCGGTCTTTGATGATATTCCTGACCATCGTCAATCTAAGGAAGCTTCTACAATTCTCTTATTAGCTGCTATCAATAGCTCATGATTTGTCTGGGTCTTCCTCAGTTTATGATAGGGTGCTCTCGAAAGCGTGTGGTGTGATCTTTTTCAAACTATATAATGCCATATTGGGATTCGAATTGGCTTAATTTCCCAATGTATGGGGGATGGTTACATGTTGGGCTAAGTGTCAGTTTTTCCTTAGTCATTTTAGAATAATCCCATTTTTGTAATCCTTCTTTTATGGGATATTTCCCTTGTAATATTATTTTGTAATTATTATTTAAAAGGTTTTAGATCTCATAGGAAGGGTAATGTTGGTTGGGGGACAAAATCGCCAAAGGAGACTGGAGATACTCTATTGGTGCAGACTTTGTAATGTTTTGCAGGTCTTAATACACAGTCAGTTTTCTTCAGCTACCTCTTTTGTTATAATTTGTCAAATGTTTTTGATGGATTGTGATTTTGCTTCAACACATTTATAAGCACTGTTTATTATTTGCAATTAATAATTTGTATTGATCTATAGTTTAGATGTCTCTTAACTTGTGATCTATGCATCTAAATGTTTTAAATGAATGTCTTTATCTAAAACATTTTATCTATTTCTGCAAATGATTCACATAAATATGTAAATCAATGTTAATTTGTCAATTAACATTCCAGATATAGGATAAGATTATATGCATTTAATTCTTAAGTTATTGTTGGTTAATTGTCATTTGCTGATTGTATCTTAAGATGCTGAATGAAGATCCAATTTCGCATGTCTGTTAAATTGGTGAAAAGATTTGGTAATTTTCAGATTAAGTTATCCTATGCACAAACAAAACACTCCTTTTAAAGTAGGTATAAATTTAGTTTATATCCTTTTTCAAAGTAAACTAACACTTAGGATTAGTAAAACTATTGTCTTTCCTTATAGGAAGACAAATCCTTCTTGGATCAAACACTCACAAGTTCCAGCGGAGGCCTTTGTATCCATGGGTGTTAACCACACCAAACAACTC